>CP126893.1:50812500-52012500 GCA_030440675.1 Furcifer pardalis
TCTATGGAGCTTTAACGTTATCCGATCCATCCCATAGGATTTTAACATGCATCGGATAACACTAAAAATCGGATAACACCAAGACTTGTGGAACCAAGTCTTAGCATTATCCGAGGTATTACTGCATTATAAATTATATGTATGAAACTGTGTAATGTGTCATGCTCTTATCTGTGATCATAAATTGCTGTGTAGGAGAATACAGAGCTATAACCATCATTCAGCATCACTGACCTGTTTTCCAGATCTGTATGCAATAATTAAAGTAATCAGAAGGATATGACTCTATCCCCATGATTATACTGTGGCTGCAATAATCCTCTTGATGTCCTATTCCTTCTGCTGCATTGTTGAAATCCAGTATTACTGGGTTTAAATGTAAAGTCATAGCCAGGACAGTACTTTTCACACTTCACCAAGTCCTCAACCTTCTCCTATGGGAGATTCACAGGGCTCCTTCACTTCAGACATTTAGAAAATAAATTGGAAACACTCTTATTTTAGAGAAGCCTTTTCAGATATGAATTGAAGTCCCCTTGTGGGACATGAATCCCACGTTGGCAACCACTGTATTAGAGCCATAAGACTAAAACAAAGATTCTCCCCCCTCCCCCAGTGATAGTAGCTAAGAAAAAGGTAGGGGGTAAGTACAGAAGGACATGGTCTCCACACTCCACATCTGGAAGCAGAGAAAGAGCCTTCCTGAGAAGAGAGGAGAGCTACAAGTACTGTATACACAAGCATCCTCTGGAACCTCCTGCCCACCGAGCTGCACCTTCAGACAGAGCTCTTACCTTTCCGGAAGGGCGTGAAAACCTGGCTGGCAGGACAAGTTTGGGGACCCGGGAACGTGGGTTCCCATACCAAGTGGCTTATCTAAAGGATTGCCTCCCCGGGTCTGAATGTGGGAATACTGGCGTGTAGTTTCTGTATTGTTTTAACTTTTTGATGACTTTTAATTCTGATGTTTTTATTGATGTGGATTGTTTTATGTTTTATTTTTATCAGGATGTAAGCCGCTCAGAGTCGGGTTCTCCCGATTGGGGCGGGGTATCAAGTGCGATAAATAAATAAATAAATAAATAAATAAATAAATAAATAAAACGGCTCAGAGCCAGACAATCTTTCCAATCCAGAAGTGTCACACTGCCCTGTACAATGCCATGATAAGAATTAGAAAAGAAGAAGACAACATTCTACTGGTGGAACAGATGATAAAGCTTTAATTTTTAATTAATGTACTGTATGACTTTAATTGTTGTGAGTTGCCTTGGATCTCCTCTGAGATCGAATAAAAAAATTTATTTTCATTTGCTTATAGAAAATGGGCAACTTGCAGATAGGCAAGGAATACTCTCCTCTGAAACTTAGGGTGAGGTGGTACTCCTGCCCAAGTCCCTAAGGCACAGACCTGTGGCTATAGCAGATGGGAGTAGGGGGAGCAGAGGAATAAAATGAACAAAACAATGGAACACAAGCCTGTGCAGCATGGGGAGTTAAAGCGATAAAGGATGACTTAGAAGACTCAATCGGGAAAGAGAAGCTGGACAAGGCAAATTACCATATCACCGACTGACCTACCATGGATGGCTGTTGTTCAGTCACACAATCGAGTCCGACCATTTGCGACCCCATGGACCACCGTACGCCAGGCTCCTCTGTCATTGTCCCCAGCCAACACAAATCTATGCTCATTGTGTCTACAATGCCATCTAGTCACCGCATCCTCTGGTGCCCCCTTCTTCTTTTGCCCTCGATCTTTCCCAGCATCAAGGCCTTCCCAAGTGGTTATTTATGGGTATGATATACAAACAGCTCAGTTACTTCACTCCCAAAGATTTATTTCTCAAACTAATCATGGCTGACACAGTAGCTGATGAAGAGGTAGCAGACTCTTGGGTCTTCTTCTCAGGCAGTCTTTAGTCCCATTTTAACAACAACTGTTCAGGCTGGCACTTCACTGAAAGGCAGGATGTACAAATGACATCCCACATATATCCAAGCAGAAGGGTGGATGTAATTCAACATGGCCTGACAACTCCTGAGGTACAGAACAGGGAAAGAACATTATTTTGCAGAACAGGGAATGGCTGTCATTTCCAATTGGCAGGGCATATTTGTGAAGGACGCAAATAGCCTCCCCTCCTCGGCTGTCTGCCTTCTCCATCCCAGTGGAAATTATGAGAGCTGAGATCTCTAATGCTCTTCTTGCTCTACGACTAAACCGATTTGTCTTTGGAGATCACCTTTTAAAGGCTGCTACCCATTTCTTTCACTTGTAGTTGCCTACATAGTTGGAAATGGCTTCCCATATACACAGACTGTGTAAAAGTGTTTCTTATATCCTTAGCAAAACATTGCAGGCATAAAAATCCAAAGCACTTGTGCTTTTTATATAGCATAGCAGTTTTTCATGGTGGTGAAGAGAGGAAATGTTTATGGACTATTCTTCAGCCCTAGGGAATTAATAAAGCGATTCCCCAACACCTAAGTCAGGAGTTCTCAACCTTTTAAAGCCAGGTCATGCTCCCTCAGACAGCTTCGTGGGCCGGGCAGCCTTTTTGCTCTTCCTCCACTGACTACATGGCACTTCCTGGTGTCGTGGAGGTGGTGGTGGGCCACATGAAATGGTGTTGCAGGCCGTATCCAGCCTACAGGCCGCAGGTTGAGAATCTCAATTTCATGTGCCCACCACTACCTCAGGAAGTGCCATGTGGTAGAGAAAGGACAAAATGGCCATCCGGCCCCCAAAGGTATCTCAGGGAGTGTGACCTAGCCCCTGGCTTTAAAAGGTTGAGAACTCCTGACTTAGTGGGTTCATATGGAGTGATACAATCCTTCAACTTGCCTGGACCCTAGCCATATAGGACTTTGTAGATAATAACCAGCACTTTGAACTGGGCCCAAAAGCAGACTGGCAGCCAGAGATGCTGTTATAATAGGTTTTATACATATTTCCTATAAACAGCTCCAATCAGCATCCGTTTGGCAGCATCATTTTGAATCAGTTGAAGTTTCCAAATACTCTTTAGGATGCAAGAATCCTAAAGATCCTTCTTCTTCTTGTGCCATATCCAATTCCAAATGTGTACGATCATCATGGCGATCAACCAGGAAGACTGTCCTGCAAATATAATGCAGTGGCCTTTCATCTGCCTTCTGCATTGCAGCGTGACACCCATACCACTGATCCAGCTCCCCGAGTCACTTTCTGGTCCTGAGCCCTTTTGGCACGCAAAGTCCTCCTTAGCCTCAGGCCAGTATTGATGAAGCTGCTGCCCTCCATCAAGATGGATTCAAGTGGGATTTAATCCATTTGGGGACCATCACCCTTCCCTGTGGACTTCGCCAAGGCGCCAGTCCTTAGAGTTGTCAGGTTATTTAATTGCCGCCTGACACTTAGTGTTGAGTCGCTGGCAGTATAGTCAAACCTTGCATAAAGAGCGCCTCGCTTAAAGAGTAACTCGCTTAAAGAGCATAATTTTCTCTGAATGTTCGCTTCGCTTAACAAATAAAACCCACCAAAAACTCGCTTAACAAATAAATCGGGGTTCACAATCCCCTCCACAATTGGCCATTTACAATGGTGTTTCGCTTAAAGAGTAAACTTACTTAAAGAGCAATCCTGTGGAACGCATTATGCTCTTTAAGTGAGGTACAACTGTATGTTCTATTCTATTATCATAGCAGGATAATCTGGCCAGATTTGAGATGTGGCAAAGATCCTAGCTAGGCTAATCTGTAAACCTAGCAGGTACTACAATCAATGCAACAAATTTGCTTGATCAACCGGAAGTGTACAATCACTGCTTCACTCCACTAACAGACTTTGCAAGAACTTTTATTAAGAAACCAAACTTTCTCCTTCCAGAAGATGCACTGTCATTTTGCTGTGCTTACAATCCCTACTACACTAACCCTTCCAAGCATTCTCTTTCCTTTCTTCCTTCCTTCCTTCCTCCCACTCCCCTGTTCAGTTTTTTATATGCAAGCTTTTTAATTCCTCAGTCTCATCTCTGAGGTAGTAGTGTTCCCACCTAATGCCTAGCTTGACAAGCTGCCTTTTAAAGCTCTAGTTCAGTTTTTTTAATGAATCTTCTGAATAATTGGGGAAATGACTCACTCAAATTGAAGATGTAGGCCTGAAAAACCTGTAGGACCTTTGCAAAAGGGAGCCATGCAGAGCAGTGGTATTGTAACAAGTTAAAAGATACTGAGAGAGGGCAACAGAGAGATAACTAGGTGAGGTTTACCCATCATGTCCAGTCTTGACCATCCTAAGTAATTAATCATTTGTATATAGATTGCCATCCTGGAAGCTACTTCCTACTTCACTGCAGAATTAATTTTGTCCTTCCTTTGTTCCACGGCCCCCCAGATGCCCCTGTGGAAGTCAGCTTTAAAGTCTTCTTTAAACGTATCTCTGTTCTTTCCTTTTCTCCTATTGCATCTACCTGAGTTGATTTCCTATGCCAGTAAGATTTCAGAACTGTTACACCTATTTCATAGCCATTGCATCCTGCTAGTATAAATACCAAATATTCTTAGCAATATCAATTTTACTTACATGCGGCCCTATAGCGCTTAGTGCACTCTCTGGACAGTTCACAAGGCAATTAGCATTTTGCCCACAACATGGTGGGTACTCATTTTACCAACCTCAGAAGAATGTGAGGCTGAGTCAACCTTGCACCCTGTCAGGATCGAACTTACAATGTCCGCAGTTTTGGCTGCAATACAGCAGTTTAACCACTGCACAACCAGGGCTCTTTATGGTAAGGATTGCATTTGTATCCTTCAGAATGATGTCTAGGTTTCTAGTAACTTCCCTCTGCTTTGCTGGCACAACAGCTGATTCTCAATTTTTAATAGGTAATACAGTTGTACCTTGCTTAAAGAGCATAATGCGTTCCAAGGGATTGCTCTTTAAGCGAATTTGCTCTTTAAGCGAAACACCACTGTAAGTGACCAATTGTGACTTCAGGGGTGGGGGGATTGCGAACCCTGATTTATTTGTTAAGCGAGTTTTTGGTTGGTTTTATTTGTTAAGCGAAGCGAACATTCAGAGAAAATTCTGCTCTTTAAGCGACTTACTCTTTAAGCGAGGTGCTCTTTATACAAGGTTTGACTGTAGTTGAAAGAGGAATGTGATTTTGACCTTGACATAGCTCCTTTTAGCTATCCTTCTAACACACATTGGCTATATATTCCCCAAGGCCACAGAGAAGAGTATTATGTTAGAGTATAATAGGTAACCGTATACTTTAGCATTCTGTGAGATGGATTCGTTAAAAAGAAAAGAAGACCTAATTTAAAGGTTTGTTTGGCCATTCTTACTTACCATGCTTCTTGGACCAAGACAGTACAAAAAAAGGACAGTAAAACCTCACATAAAGAGCACCTCACTTAGAGAGTAATTTGCTTAAAGAGTAGAATTTTCTCTGAATGGTTGCACAATCCCCCAGCAGAAGTCACAATTGGTCACTTACAATGGTGTTTCACTTAAAGAGCAAACTTGCTTAAAGAGTAATCCCATGGAACACATTATGCTCTTTAAGCGAGGTACCACTTGTATAGTCCTTACTAGATACTACACCCTGACAGCAACATTAGGACTACAGTCAAACCTCTCATAAAAAGTGCCTCTCTTAAAGAGCAGGATTTTCTTTGAATGTTCGCTTCTCTTAACAAATAAAACCAACCAAAAACTTGCTTAACAAATAAATCGGTGTTCGCAATCCCCCCCACAATTGGTCAGTTTCAATGGTGCTTCGCTTAAAGAGCAAACTCGCTTAAAGAGCAATCTTGTGGAACGCATTATGCTCTTTGAGCGAGGTACAACTGTACATGAAAGAAGATCAGATGTTGGCCATTGACATTTTTGTACTTCTAGCAAAATCATAATAAAAGTAAACCCAGCTGGAGAAGGAATAATCAAGTTGATAAAGAGACTTCAATCTGCTCTTACCTTCATCAGTGTGTGTAATACAGAAAAGACTTAAGTAGTGTGTAACTGATGTATTCATTCAAAGAAAAAGGACTTTACAAGAACAGATTAAATTCTGTTGCTTAGGGTAGTAGGTTGTGCTAGAGTAGGCCCACTGATTCAATGAGAGATCACCCCCCCCAAGTTCAATTGATTTGAATGGGCCTACTCTACCCTTCCTTTAGCATAGGTCATGACTAGAGTAGATCCATTTAAATCAATTGAACATATAGAGGAGCTGATTCATTAAATCGGCACCGATTATCTAGTCCAGGGATTCTCATCCTGCGGCCAGCAATGCCTCCTACCGCCTCCATCACACCAGGAAGTGCCATGTGGTAGAGGAAGGGCAAAATGGCCATCTGGTCCCCGAAATTGTCTGAGGGAACATGACCCTGCCCCCTTTCAACTTATTGTACTAAGTAACAAGATTTTGACCAGAGGGATAACATCATTGGTGTGCTGGTCTAAGAGTAACTATTTTCTTTGTTTTACAGTTACAAGAATTGTGGCATCGTCACTCAGGTGTGTTTTACAATTCTGTGATGGTTGTAGCACTGGTATGGTTTTTTAAAAGTAAAAAAGCAAGAAATCAAAGCGTTGCTACTTTTAAAAACATAATTACAATAGTAACTATTTACTTTCCCACACTTTTAAAACACAGCTGTAAATAGTTTGTTTTTAAAAGTAACCTTCTGACTTCTTCTCAAATGGGAAACTGCAGTTCATTACATCATCCTTTCAAGATCGGGGTGTCCTTTCACCAGGTTTATACTTTTCCAATGTCACTGGTGTCATTTGAAACAAGAAAAGTTAATATTATTTGCACATGTAAACCACATGCTTGAACTACCTCGAAAGAGAGAAGCAGATATGCTGATAGAAAAGTTGATAGAAAGTGTACAGAAAAGCACAAATCACAGTGTAACAGATTTGGATGAATTTTTTAAGCAAGCAAATGCAAGAGTGGCTTGGTATGAAGGGAAAACACCATAAGCCCCAACTACCATTTCTCTCACATTCAGCTGTTAGTACTGCTGGTGAGACAATCTGGAGAGGCAAAATATGTACATGTAATTGAGTCTTTGAACATTAAAATAGCACACCTAAATCACAGAAAGAAACACCATGACTGATTATAGCAAGTTCATCTTTTCCCTCCTGGTACATCCAGCAATGACTTGGAGGTAGTCCTCAGAAGATAATATGGATTCTCAGCTACCATCCAAAAGATATACATAAGCAGGACTGGACTATGTTCATTTCCTCTAACCCACAATGACTAAGGGAAATTGATTCTCCTTGATTCTACTGAAGAACTGTTGAAATGCATCAAAGCACTGAAAACCCACATGTCAGAATCCTCTGCAAGACCAGTGAATTCCAGCAATAAGCAACAATCCATTACAAATATATATATATATATATATATATATATATATATATATATATATACCTCCTCAGACATCACATGAATCCAACAAAGATGACGTCAAAAAACAAAACAACTACAGTAATACCTCGGATAACGTTTACCTCGGATAACGCTAAAATCGCATAATGTTAAGTAATCTGGGGAGGAGAATTGGATCGAATAACGTTAAGGTCCTATGGGATGGATCGGATAACAACCGCTAAAGCCTGTGCGGTTACAATGTATCTCTATGGAGCTTTAACGTTATCCGATACATCCCATAGGATTTTAACATGCATCGGATAACACTAAAAATCGGATAACACCAAGACTTGTGGAACCAAGTCTTAGCGTTATCTGAGGTATTACTGTAATGACTAAAATCATATTCTATATGTTATACCCTACGTAAGGTTGATGAGATAATTAGTCACAGTGATTTCTCGGAACTAAAACATTTCTGTCATCAGCCTTATGCAGCATTAATGTATGGAACAGAATTAGGGCAAATATCTGTTTTACTTTAAAATAAGATGGGCATTCCTTCCTAATTTACAAGTAAAACCATGCTACCAGGATGGTTCCTGGTAATCCCTACAACTTCCATTCACTTTAGAGCCTAGTTCAGTGATGGCGAACCCTTTAGTGCCCAAACAGAGGGGCGGGGCAAACTCTGTGCTGGGGAAAGAAGGAAGTGCTCTCACTGGGCTGCTGGGGAGACAGGTGGGGTGAATTCTGTGCTGGGGTGATGGCGTGTGTACCAAGAGAGAGGCCTGGATGTGCCACATCTGGAACACGTGCCACAGGTTCACCACCACTGGCCTAGTGTGGTATTTCCAGATTTTCTCTTTTTCTCTGCACAGCACACACACACACCAAATGGGAAGTGCAATCCTATAATTTTGTGCTCAGAAGATCGTCCCGCTGAAATCAGTGGATGCACTCACCACAGTGAAGCTTACCTTTTCCTTCCTGGCCCCTGGAGTCCCTTGTGCTGCTTTCCTGAGTAAAGCATCACTAGAGGGTTCAGAGCCGTGGTGGCAAACCTTGGCACTCCAGGTGTTCTTGGACTTCAATTCTCAGAAGCCCAAGTCAGCACTCCTGCTGATCAGGGCTTCTGGGAATTGAAGTCAAAGAACAGCTGGAGTGCCAAGGTTTGCCACTGCAGGTTCAGAGTCACTACCCACCAATTTCAGTTGTATCTTAAGAGTCCTGTAGTAGACATGGGTAACTGCCTCAAATACTGCCTGAGGATTATTACACTGCTCACACACAATTCCCTATTTTGGACAGTTCCTCCCTTGTAATGTAGTCCATAAGGATGCAGTCAGCTTCCAATGTTAAGAAGCTGTCCCATGCCTGCTGGAGAAGCTATGCAGCATACTTTGCCACTTTCAAGCACCATAGGGTCTACCATCACAAAGCTTAAATACTCAGACAAAGCAAAAGCTCAGGTTACAAATGCAGATTCCCAGCTGTGATGATCTCTATTGTTACATTTATGAGCGGCAGCCAATTAAAGTCAAGGCCACAGTCCCTAACATTGCAGTTCAAAGGATTCAAAAAAAGTCTATTCCCTTCAGGTTTCAAAAACAAGACCTGGGATAAAACCCAACATTACCTTTTCTGCTTCTTCCCGACTCATAGCCAGGGCAAGCTGGAGCTGGAGTTCTTCTTCTCCCGTGGTCTGTGGTCTGGCCTGTTCCAGATCAGAACTGAACCGAGGGGATGAGGAAGAGGCTGAAGATCAAAGCATAAAGGAGTTAGTTAATGGCAAAGGGAACGGCACCCAGCTGAAATGTCATGAGCGTAGCCTGGCAGTTGTTGAATCTGGTACAACAGAATTAGTAGAAGAACCGCTGTGCCCAGATCAAAGTTATGAACCATGGTGCCTAGTTTCTAAAGAATGCAATCTGTGCAGACCCTTGGGAAGAACAATTTTCCTCCTTGCTCACTGGGAAAGTTTAAGGGAAGAGATAAAACCTGGCGGCACATTGGTTAAGCTGCTGTCCTGCGGCCCAAAGGTTGTGAGTTCAATCTGGACAGGAACCAAAGTTGACAGCCTCCCATTCTTCTGAGGTCAGTAAAATGAGTACCTAGCATGTTGGGGGCAAAAATGCTAATTTCATTGTAAACCACCCAGAAAGTGCAATAAGCACTATGGGGCGGTATAGAAGTGTAATTGCTATTGTTATGAGAGACGGATAGCAGGAAGTGAGAGTTTATTCATATTGACTCTTATGGACACGCTCATTTTCAGGTCACTTGAAGATGGAAGTGGAGCTAAATAACATCTATCCCACTAGCCCCAGCTGAACACCTCAAGTGACCTTTGCCCATAAGGTGAAATGGATGATGTGCCACTTCATCTTACAGGCAAATGAAACAGTTCCCCAGCTCTTCTGCAGAGGATAAGGAAATTGATTAATTATTCCCTGCCCTGATTTTTGTAGCACTAGACCAGATTGCTGGGGGAGGGGGTGTTCTTTCCTTTCCCCTTACAGTAATAACTCAGATAACGTTTACATCGGATATCGCTAAAATCGCATAATGTTAAGTAATCTGGGGAGGAGAATTGGATCGAATAACGTTAAGGTCCTATGGGATGGATTGGATAACAACCGCAAAGCCTGTGTGGTTACAATGTATCTCTATGGAGTTTTAACGTTATCCGATCCATCCCATAGGATTTTAACATGCATCGGATAACACTAAAAATCGGATAACACCAAAAATCGGATAACACCAAGACTTGTGGAACCAAGTCTTAGCGTTATCCGAGGTATTACTGTATATCACCAATCAAAAATGGAGTCATGAACTGTTTTTCAATTGGTGACAAAAGGGGGAAATGGAGGGGGTGGGGTATCCTCCTATCTGATCCAGTGCTACAATGATCTGCTAGGAGGTGGAGGAGAAAAATGATTAAACAGTTCCCTTGCCCCTTCAGCATATCAGATGAATACCCCAGAAGCAGCCTTTCAGGTGCAAGCCATGAGTCAAAGGGACAGATGCGTAGGGCCAAGACTTTTACATTTCTATCCAACAGAACTTCTCCATTGCCACTATCACCATTGTCATCATCTCCTCAGTTTCTTCTTCACAACAAAGTCATACTGCTTGTTTACTTTATGGAACTGTGGTACTGTGTATGTTTACTCACAAGCAAATCCCAGTATACTTAACAGATCTTCATCGCAGATGAATGTGCCTTCAATCACATCAGAGAGCAATATTATGCTTTTGTAAAGCCACATTGTGTGTATATGATGGCTCTATGACACTGGTTCAAAAGTCACTCCCCTGACCCAAGGAAATCTCAGAACTGGCTTTCACACAGTTCTGATTCTGAATCAAACCACAGTGCCCAAACCATGATTCTCTAGGGGAAAGGCAGTAACATTGGCATACGATGGGTATGTCTGTAGTGAAAGTAAGGAAAACTAAGGGGAAAGCTGAGTCTAAATGTTTGAGACACAATTGCAGCAAAAAATTCTAAGGAATGGAATCCTCCCAAATAAACGTGGCCTTGTTTCACTGTGGTCACGTCAATACTGGCTTTAATTCACTCTTCTGAATGGTGGTTGTTGGATTTATTTTATTTTAATTTGCATATTGGGAAAACAGGTGAAAAATAAGTGAGGCAGAAATATGAGAGATGAAGGGGTGACCTATTCCTAAAAAGGAGAGGGTACCATAAAAATAAAATAAATGTGGCTGTTTCTTCAGCCCTCTCTTATTTAATATCTACATGAAGCCTCTGGAGGAGATCATCCATTCCCACAGGGTGAAGTACTGTATCATCAATATGCTGATGATACTCAATTGTACATCTCGGCCCGTGGTGATCCAAGTGATGCAGTTGATGTCCTATCCAGGTGTCTGGAGGCTGTAGGGGTCTGGATGGGGAACAACGGCCTACAACTGAATCCTGGCAAGACTGATTGGCTGTGGGTTAGGGGGCCCACACTGTCCCGGGAGCTACCATCTTTGGTACTGGATGGGGATCTTTTGCCTCAGACAGACCTGCTGCGTAATTTGGGGTTTCTCTTGGGCTCACGACTCCTGGTCAAAGAGCAGGTGGCAGTTGTGGCCAGGAGGGCTTTTGCGCAACTTTGCATTATTCGCCAATTACACCCGCTCCTGGACTGGGACTCCTTACTAGCGGTCACTCATGCTCTAGTCACTTCCAGACTAGATTACTGTAATGCGCTCTACATGGGGCTGCCCTTGACAACCATTCAGAGGCTACAGCTGGTGCAAAATGCGGCTGCCTGCGTGGTGATGGAGTGGTCGCTATGACCATGCCTTACCCCTATTGCAGGAGCTGCATTGGGTGCCAGTGGGCCTCTGGGTGCAATTCAAGGTGCTGCTGATGACCTTTAAACCCTTTCATGGTAGTGGACCAAGATACTTAAGAGAACGCATCACCCAAAGATCATCTGCCCGTCCTACAAGATCAGACCAGAGGGGCTCCCTAGTAGCTCCATCTGCCAGAGAGGCTCGTCTCTCTGGCACTAGGAGGGCCTTCTCTGTATCTTCTCTGGCCTTGTGGAACCTCTTGCTGACCGAGTTGCACCTCCAGGCAGAGCTGCCAGTCTTCAGAAAGGGCCTTAAAACCTGTTTAGTGCAGCGGGTGTGGGACACTGCTGGTGTGGTACCCACCCACCCCCCCGGCTGGCTTATATAAGGCCGTCTGGGTTTTCAATTTTATAGGGAGGGTGTTTTAATCTGGTTTTTATGGTTTTTAATTGTTTAGTCCTGTATGATGGGGACATTTTGTATTTTGAACTTTTGATACTCTTGTAAGCCGCCTGGAGTCGCTTCAGCAAGGGAGGCCGCAATACAAATACAGTAATAAATAAATAAAAATAAATAAACCCCCGATTGTAATGCAGAGAGATGGCAATTGTCTCTGAGTCCTGTTGCCATATAGAGCACAAAGAAAGAAGTTGCTGCTACTGGTAGCTCCTACTATTACATGAATTTGAATGTTCTCTTCAGCCTAACTGGGGCGTGTGTAATTCAGAGACAGAATGAATGTGCTACAGGGTGGGCTCCAGGACAACTTCACAAGTTACTACATTCTTAAACTAAAATCACTTTTTAAATAGGAATTAAGATGACATTTGTATGTAGGTTATCATATGTGACAGCTGCACAGGTGCAATGCGCGTGCTCTTAGGGGCTATAATAAAACCCTAGTTGCCAACTGGCAACAGCTCATTTTAGATGTGTTGGACTGCAGCATCCATCATCCCCATCCAACATGGATATGAAAAATCAGTTGCCTTGGTTGCTATCTTTTAAACTGAAAGCATTGGATAAAAGCATAATAATGTCACTAAATTTATTTAGCCTAAACCCAGTTGTTAGCCCCAACTAGAGTAGGCCCAGTGGCTCAATGGGAATGTACATTCAATTTTTTTTTGTACAATCCATTCCGTTGATTTAATGGGTCTAATCCACTTGGGAATTTACAATCAGATTTAGTCATTTGTGTGTTAAGTTCTCTTATATGAAGATCTATTTACGCCTATCTCAGGAGAGTGCCTTAGAAACAAATAATGTAATGTTGCTTTGGAGACAAATAATATAAAACAAGTATAAAACTTTGAAACCAACTGGTTATTTTTATCATGTCAGAAGCACACAAAGGTGCTTTCTAGGTTGAAAGGATTTTTGCTGGAGGAATTCCGCTCAGGGGACAATCAAATAAGGCTCCTTTCATATCCCCAAGATCTTTTCCCACCAAAGTGGTCTCTATTTATCTACTTATAATGTCTTGCTTTCAAACTGCTAGGTTGGCAGGAGCTGGGACAGAGATGGGCGCTCATTTCGTCATGCAGTACTCGGGTGTTGAACTGCCGACTTGCCAGCCTTCCAGGTAACAGGGCGAACTTCTTAACCACTGAGCCACTGCAGTCCCAAAACCAGATAGGTCTTAATTCAAGTGATGATGGGGTGACAGGCAGGAAAGAAGGAAAAGATGTCTTGCTTTTGAACTTCTACATGTTTCTTTCCATGGACTCATTGAACCCTTGTGCAACCCACCTACATATATTCCATTTGCAACTGTCAACATTAGTTTGGTCCTGCCAATTTTTACCCTCAGTCTCTGTTCCATTTTTTGATGGTGATGGTAAGGATAATAAAATACTTTATCTTTCACACACCCAAACCTACCACTACAGTCTGAAATTCATGTAATCCATCGATATTGTATGTTGATTCCACCTTGCAGAATGTAGTGAGAAACAGCTATTATTAGGCTAACCTTGCTGCCAAGAAACCTGGAGTAGTCACCAATGATATATGACACTCTTCCAGACACCCACTGGCAAAAGAATACTAATTGGAAATACAGTCACATGTGCTGAACCATAGAAGAATTCAAAAAATAAATTTAACCATAGCTAATACCGATATTCGGACTGTGGTGGCTCAGTGGTTAAGACACTGAACTTGACAACTGGAAGGTTGACAGATCAGCAGTTCAAGACTTGAGTGATACACAATGGAGTGAGCTCCCACCTCTGTCCCAGCTCCTGCCAACCTAGCAGTTTGAAAGCAAGAAATTGCAAGGGACCACTTAGGCGGGAAGGTAAACAGCGTTCCGTGCCCCCTGGTGTCTAGTCATGCCTGCTGGCTTTTTGGCTATAAATGGAGATGAGCACCAAATCTTAGACTCGGATACGACTGGCTTTCAAGCAAGGGTGACTTTTACTAATATTGATATTGGTGAGCTACTATTATTTTTTTTAGCTGATTAATTTTTGAGATTTATTGTCATTGGTATTGGTGCCTTTCAGACTTGCATCTTGTTCATAGAGTTGGGTTTGCCTTTGGTATTATGTTATTTTTTGTTACTGTTTTATTTATGCCTGTATTGTTTATGTTTTGCTGCATTTATTGTGAGCCGCTTAGGGTAGTGTCTAACACTAATTATTGATGGGATACTAAACAAAGAAATAAACAAACAAACATCTCACCCATGCTGGGCTGTTCTACTCACAGTTGAAAGAGGACGGAGAACCCCTGGACCTGCTATAGTCATCTCCATATTGTGATGCTCTCCGTCCATAAGAAAGCTGCTGGCTATTGCTGCTGCTGATGCCCATGCCCTCAAGGGACATCCGCTCTTTCGTTTTCAAGGCATAGGTTCTCTCTTGCTTCAGCCTCTCCTCATCCTTCAGCAAGCCCATAACCTGCTTCACCTTTTCACGTACATTGATGCCCTGGTCTTTGCCATCACGATCGATGTACTGGAATTCTTTTAAGGTCTGGATGGTGTACAGGTTCTCCCGGCACTGATGTGCCACCTTCTCTGAGCCTGTTTTGATGAGGTAGTCCAGAAGAGTTAGTGCCTTGTAGACATGTCGCCAGTTCTTGCCACTGTCATTCAGCCTCCTCCAGATCATGCCCATGACTTCTGCAAATGCCACTGTATTGAAGGTCAGATCGGCAATCTCAGACATTAAGGAACTTGGTGGCCCCCACGGGTCATTGGAGGTGGCCTCGCGTACCTTGATTTCTGCCTCAGAATAATTGTGTACAATGTTTTTTACCTGCCGACGTAAAGCAGAGGTAGTCATGGCTGCACTCTGAAGAAAGACCCCTCTTAGCAGAAGGAAATGAAGTAATGGAGGGGGGGGGGGAATCAAAAAGCCCAGTTTGATCAGTTGAAGGATGCTAGTTCTGCAGTTTGTATACTGACCTAGAAAACAAAAGGTAAATAAATTAAGTCTGTTGATCATTTTAGCCCGTCAAGTCAGTCAAAATAGGTCAGATTTCTTTCTCTCAGCTTCCTTCATTCCATGAATATTCCTCTAGTTTCTAGAGGAGTCATAAGACATATAACAAGATGTTTGTAGCCAGCCACCATAACTCACTGCAGGCCGGTGGTTATGTCAGTGGTAGAAAACTTAAGGTGTTCCAGACGTCAACAAGATGCTTCGCCAACCACCTTCTCACAACTGGCCAGGAATCCATGGCCACAGGTTCCTTTGCTCTTCTTTAAGTTATGCTATTTTCTAATGTTTGGTCATCCATGCCGATGCCATATGTGTACAAATGCCATATGCTAAATAAATAAATAGTAACCCACGCTGAAATGATAATCTTTTTGGAGGTTCTAGACCAGTGGTTCCCATCCTTTTTTTGGCCACGCCCCATGTAAGATCTTGATGCCACATCCCCCCCATGACATATAATTCTATTATTCAAAAAGTGAATTCCTATTCACGTGGAATACCTATTCACTTGGTCTAAAGAAGAAATGCAAAAAAAAAATCACTGTTAATAACTTATTCTCAAATTGCCCCCCTTAAAAATCAAATTGATCCACTGTGGGGCGTGTGTCTCATTTTGGGAACTGTGGTTCTAGAGTCTTTATCGATCATTGTAGGGACATATAAGAGAATGTTTGAATAGAAACACTTTGGTGCATGTCAGCCTGCTGTAGAAGCAGGTGTCCATCTGGGTTAGGCATAACATTATCTGAAATTAGGCATAACATTCAACACACTGCAAAGTCCATCCAGACCACACTGCATTGGCTGGAAGCATCACTTGATACAAAAGTTTGTATCCGTAACTTCTTGTTATTATGCCCCATGTGAGCTGGACCAGATATGGTTTGTCAATTCCAGGATTTATGGAATGAAAAGACAAGAATCCAAAAACAATCTATGTCCAAAGTTGGACTATATTTATCCCATTTTGTTCAGCATGTAATAGGCCACTCACTGAACACAGAAATATCTCATGGCAAGCACCATTTGATTTTTTTTCCCTTCAAAATCTATCTTTGATATTCATAATGAGGGGGAAATAGTTGAATTTTCTCAGTTTAAAAAATATTTTGAATAGTTTTGGTATTTAAAGAATGAAAGTTAGGAAATCACAGGGGTTTTTTCCTCTCTGAAGCTTATGATAGAGATTGGATGTACTGTATTTGCTGGTGTATAAGATGCACTCTCCCCGTAAAATACACCGAAAAACCGGAGTGTGTCTTATACGCCAGTAACATCCTCCCCACTCCCCGGCTGGTGCAGTTTGGTGGCTAGAGAGGATTGGTGGCTAGAAATAGGAAAGGGCTATTTTTAAAGCCCCCTCACCTCCTTGCCCTGCTGGTCCAGTTCGGCGGCCGCCACTGACCACTAGGACCCAAGCAAAGGGCAACTTCCAAAGGAGTGATCTTGCCCATCCAAGCATTCCCTCCCCACCTCCTGGAGGCCAGCGGCAGCGGGAACAGCCAGGCAATAGACTTCCAAAGTAGCTCTCTTGCCTGGCTCCTGGAGTTAAAAAGTAGGGGGGGGGATTCCTTAAAAATGTGTATAAAACCCAGGGTGTGTCTTATACTCCTATGCATCTTATATGCCGGCAAATATGGTATTGAAGAAAAGTAGTATTATATCAAAGCTTATTTTTTAAAAAACACAACAAAATACAATAAAATTACAACTGCAATTTTAACATCAGTATCTTATTTTATTTATAAAGACGTTAAACTTATTAAAATTGTTAAAAGTCTGCAAGAAAAATTACATATGAATAGACTAAAATTATTAATAAAGAGCCATAAATTTAAAATGTATCTATAAAGAGCCTAAAATGTTAAAGAGCTTTAAATGTTTGGGGTTTTTTAAGAGAATTGCTCACCCACAGGCTAACAACTTTAAAATAAACAACAGGGAAAGAAGTATAAATGAGTGGAAAGAAGAAAGCAAGCAACTGGACTCTTAAGTGGCTTAGTACATTTGTTTGGGATTTGTCCTCGCTAAACTCATGAAACGTTCCTCATTTATATCTCTGTCTTCATCTTTTTCTAAAGCTTTCTCTCTCTTGTTGTATTTATAATTTGCCATAAATTAATAAAAGAAGGATGACAGGGAAGCAGATAGTTGACCTTCTTGATCTACTGATAAATGCTGAAAGAACTGTCCCAACTTCAAATCAACATAGTTGTTGTTCAGTAGCACAGAGTAGTTAGTAAAAACCCACTTCCTATAGAAATGAATAAATCCCAGAATCAATGGGAAATCACCACAATGACCTCAGAAGATGGGAAAGGTAAACCACTTTTGAGTATTCCCTACGTAGAAAACCGAGGAAAGTATCAGCAGAAGTCAGAACTGATTTGACACCACATAGGCCTCATGAGAAATCTGTACATGAATCAAGAGGCAACAGTTAGGACAGAAAATGGAATGACGGAGTGGTTTGGAATAGGAAAAGGAGTAAGACAAGGCTGCATTTTGTCACCCTGCTTATTCAACTTATACACAGAACACATAATGCGCAATGCAGGAATGGAGGAATCACAATTTGGGATCAAAATTGCTGGGAGAAACATCAACAATTTGAGATATGCAGATGATACAACCCTAATGGCAGAAAGTGAGGAGGACCTAAAGAAGCTACTGATTAGGTTAAAAGAAGAGAGTGAAAAAGCTGGCTTGAGACTCAATATCAAGAAAACCAAGATCATGGCAACAGGCCCTATCAGTCCATGGAAAATAGATGGGGAAGAAGTAGAGGCAGTGACAGATTTTACTTTCCTAGGATCAAAGCTCACTGAAGATGGTGATTGCAGCCGTGAAATAAAAAGGCGACTGATTCTTGGGAGGCAAGCGATTAGAAACCTGGGGAGCATAGTGAAAAGTAGAGACATTAAATTGCAAACAAAGATTCGCATAGTCAGGGCAATGGTATTCCCTGTGGCAATGTATGGTTGTGAGAGCTGGACCATTAGGAAAGCGGAGGGCAGAAAAATAGACGCCTTTGAGATGTGGTGTTGGAGGAGAGTTTTGAGAGTCCCCTGGACAGCAAGGAGAACAAATAGGTCAATCTTAGAAGAAATCAACCCTGACTGCTCCTTAGAAGGTCAAATAATAAAGATGAAGCTAAAGTACTTTGGACATCAAATGAGAAGAGAGGATTCACTTGAGAAAGCCTTGATGCTTGGAAGGGTCAAGGGCAAAAGAAGAAGGGGACGGCCCAAGATGAGATGGCTGGATGGTATTGTGGAGATAATGGGCACAGAACTGGGCGAGTTGAGGGGGATGCTGGAGGACAGGAGTGCCTGGCGGACAGTGGTCCATGGGGTCGCAGAGGGTCGGAATCGACTGTGCGACTGAACAACAAAAAATCATCATCATCATCATTGCCCTTACTGCTTTTGACTCAATAGTACTGAGACATTTACTGCGTAGCAACAATGAATGCCCTCTGAGTGGCTGGGTCTCAGAAGAGACTTCTTATAGGTAATTGTAAAGGTTGCCCTTGCTCGAAAGCCAGTCATATCCAGCTCTAGGGTTCAGTGCTCATCTCTGTTTACAGCCAAAGAGCCAGCGGTCTGCGTCTGCAGATGTTTCTGTGGACATGTGGCAGGCATGCCTAGACACTGGAGTGCACGGAATCCTGTTTACCTTCCCACCAAAGTGGTCGCTCTTTATCTACTTGCAATTTCTTGCTTTCGAACTGCTAGGTTGGCAGGAGCTGGGACAGAAATGGGCGCTCATTCCGTCATGCAGTACTTGGGAATCAAACTCCGACCTTCCAGTCATCAGGTTCGGTGTCTTAACCACCTGAGCCACCACAGTCCCTAGAGACTTCCTATACACTGAACCATACATATACACAGGTCTTCATTTATGTTAGTTACAAGATTGGTCACCTGGAAACTATTGTTTTCTTTTTAAAGATGTGATGAGGCTTTGGGCCTTGAGGCACTAAGCAAGAGAGAGGCCTCATCCTTATTCTTTCTGATATGGAAGAGACTATCAGAGAAACTCAAGCCAAATTTTGGCTGAGAGCAATGCTCATATGATAAAACATTAATTAAAATAATCTATGTGTGTTTTTATTTAATGCTCATGGATTCTATTTTAAAAGTTTAATTAATTTAAAATATTTTATTTGAATGAATTCTATGAAGAGGTCTATTTCTTGATTAATGCATTTACTCTTCTTTCTAAAAGCAATGGAGATTTGGGTCAGCAATCTTAATACAGTACTGTCCAAGAGTGCATAATTTCTGAAAGGCAGACTGGCAGAACCAGAAGGTATGAGGAAGTGTATTTTGGTGGATTGTTTCCTCTATGCCACAACAGTGTTCTCAGTGGAGGTACCACGCCATCTTATCTTTCACAATACCCCAGAACAATGTGTAATCATGGGCATTCTGAAAATGTAACTTATGACTAAAGTTCGACAGTCCTCAGTGCAAGAGTCTTTCCTCCCTCAACTGTTATATTATGGTGTTTGGGTATTGCCTCTGAGGAAATATCTCTCCAGGTTGCCACACTGGCAACTCTAAAGGCGGAGAAAGGAGAACAAGGTCAAAGATTGCTACTGTCACACCCCATTGCATAGATGACCTATACAACATGACACACCATGCAGATGTCAGTGGAGCAAATGTACATTGAGCATTCCTCAGATTCCTGAAAGCAAATATGGTTGTCAAGACTACATCTCCACTATTGCAGACCTGTGGTTTTCAAAGTGTGATAGGAGGGAATCATGAATTTCCTGGAAATCGTCTTGGAGCTCACTGTTGACAAGATGAGAAAACGCATCCTCAGGGACCAACCTGCCAGCCACTGCCAACCATTGCCTTCCTGTGCAGCTCCAGGTTTTTAAAAGTACACTCTCTGTTTACAGCTTAGAGAACGAAAGAACGAGGTTCGATTCCCCAAGAGCTGCATGATAGGGGACATGAGAGGAGCCTCATTCGGGTGTCCCCTACAAAACCCAGCTGCTCAGCTGGGTATCAAGGTGATGGAGCAAGTCCCCTTGAAATGAAAATTTTTGGTGGGAAATTATTCTTTGATCCTTATGATATGACCAGTTGATTTTTTAAAATATAATCTTACCACACTTACTCATTTATATTGCATACATGCTACCCTTTCCCCCACAGGAGACCTTACGTGACTTACAATTAAAACTATGCAATACTAACTAGTTTAAAAATTATACAAAACCTATACAGTGGTACCTTGCTTAAAGAGCATAATGTGTTCCACAAGATTGCCCTTTAAGCGAAACATCATTGTAAGTGACCAATTCTAAATTGGGGGGGGGGGAGATGTGAACCCCAATTTAGTTGTTAAGTGAATTTTTGGTTGGTTTTAGTAGTTAAGCGAGGCGACCATTCAGAGAAATTCTGCTCTTTAAGGAAGTTATTCTCTAAGCGAGGTGCTCTTTATGCGAGGTTTTTCTGTACTAAAAACCATTAAACGTTAATCAGGATAAAAACAATTATAAAAAGCATCCAAAAATCTCTATGTTTCTTAAATAAAGAGCATTCTCTAGAGATGTCCCACTGACTGCTTCAAAATAAAAGAAAAATAGTCTCTGCCTGACGAAGGAAGGACAAGAAGGAGGGGGTCAGCCTATACCAGTGATGGTGAAATTTGGCACTCCAGGTGTTTTTGAACTTCAATTACCAGAAGCCCAAGTCAGCACTCCTGCTGATCAGGGCTTCTGGGAACTGACATTCCAGAACACCTGGAGTGCCAGGCTTGCCATCACTATACTAATTCATGAGTTCAACTGGCAAAACATTTGGTCCATAAGCCAATGTATTTGTTCTTAAAGAGAGATGTTAGTCTATATAAAAAAAAATTCTAAATACTGTATGACAAAAGTTACTTCTTTGGACTACACATTATAGAACATCTCATGAATTCTTTGGATTACACATTATAGAACATCTCATGAATTCTTTGGATTACACATTATAGAACATCTCAGGAATTCTTTGGATTACACATTATAGAACATCTCAGGAATTCTTTGGATTACACATTATAGAACATCTCATGAATTCTTTGGACTACACATTATAGAACGTCTCAGGAATTCTTTGGACTACACATTATAGAACATCTCAGGAAATCATTGGACTACACATTGTAGAACATCTCAGGAATATTGACTAGGGTGTTCTGAGAATTGAAATCCCAAAACAGCAATTGCTCCCCTTTTTGTTTTTAAATTGTTTTTGTTTAATCTTATGTAGAATTGCATAGTTTCAATTGCTCCCCTTTTTGTTTTTAAATTGTTTTTGTTTAATCTTATGTAGATTCTAATTGTAAAATATCCAAATAAACTGTACTTTTCAGTCTCAATAGGAAACTTCCAACTCATTTCAATTAATTCATTAGCAAACCTACCTTAAAGAAACAGGTTAAGCCTCTTTCATGAGCAATAGCAAAACGTCCAATTTCACCATATCTAACTTTTCTTCAGGGTTCCAAGTATAGTAGGTAATTTAACCTCTCAGCCAGGAAACAAATCCTATCAGCTGAGTCATGGCTCCATTATCATTTCTATGAAAATATCTCTCATAAAGCATTTTCATAATCTGAATTCAGAAGCTGAACAAATGAGTGTGCTTACCGTGGAAATCTAGATGTTAGCCACCAATAATTAAATGATGTCACTCAAATTTCTCTAAAGCCACCAAAACTCTGCAACTGGCTTCTAAAATTCTGCCATTAAAATAAAAAATGGGACTAATATCAAACCAAATTGATTTAGGCACTTTCTCTTCAGTCAGATGAAGGTAAAGGTCACCCTTGCTCAAAAGCCAGTCATACCCAACTCTAGGGTTCAGTGCTCATCTGTTTATACCCAAAGAGACAGTGCTGTCTGTGTCTGCAGACGGTTCTATTGACATGTGGCAGGCATGACTAGACACTGGAGTGCACGGAACGTTGTTTACCTTCCCACCAAAGTGGTACCTATTTATCTACTTGCAATTTATTGCTTCCAAACTGTTAAGTTGTCAGGAGCTGGGACAGATGGGAGCTCACTCCGTCGTGCAGCACTCGGGTCTTGAACTGCTGACCTTCTGACCCTCCAGTCATCAAGTTCAGTGTCTTAACCACTAAGCCAGTGATGGTGAACCTTGGCACTCCATATGTTCCTGAAATTCAATTCCCAGAAGCCCTAGCCTCTGTGAATCCACATGAATGGGTTTACTGTGATTCATCTGGCCCACACCACCCTCATCACTCCTGGACGCGGAAGTAAAATGTGTCTGTACGGAACATCTGAAGTGCCAAGGTTCGCCATCAAGGCACTAAGCCACTGCAGTCCTTGGTCTTCAGTTGGTTGTCAATAAATTCAAACAAGTTACTGCATCCTGATGTTCCAATTATTCATTTGGAGAAGATGGAAGAAGGGGTGGTAGATGATGTCAGCTTGTTGACCTCGTCACTTTAAATTCAGATGCTTTGTTGTCTTGGTGCCATCTTTACCTTCTTATATGACTCAGGATTAAGCATCTACTTACAAACATCATTTTCTCCCTGACTGAAAATAGATGGCCATACAGCACACACCCGGGAAGTACATGTGATGCCCCAAACCAGCAAAATGAGTCACAGATCCTAAGTCTCTCTTTGGGCACTCCTCCCTTTGCAAGAGCCCTGGCTGGAGTATTTGCCTTAATCGCTGTTTGAGGGAAGGCATGAAACATCCTTTGCCACCTGACAGGAAGCATCATTTATAGTGAGTCAGGAAGAAAAAAATTTGGAAGCTGCCTGTATGTGCAGCTTGCAGCAACCCTTTCAAGGTTCTTCCCTATATTGATTGCTGTATACAATCCAGCCCACTTACTGTTTTTAGATCTTCATGGAGCTGCATGCCAAGAAAATGACTGCAGCCACACATGGAGGGGAAGGGAGGGACAAAGGGAATGTGTGCTTTCATAACAACTTGAAAAGAAAGGTATCGTACAAGAAGATTGTGGCCATCTGTGCATGAACCAAATGCGCTGACCACAACTAGATTATTCAGACAGGGCTCTCTTTTCATTGCCTGTGATGCTAACATGCCAGTACCAGCAATGTGGCCACTGCAGGGCGGAAGCTTTGACTCCTAAATAACTCATGATTCGTCTGTATGCTAGACTGTCGAAAACTGTAACGAACATGAACTTGTATACACGATCACAAAGGCCGAAGCAGAAGCCATCAGAAAGCTTTCGTGATCTAAAATCAACATCCACTTCTTAGAAACACAAGAAACTGTTTTATGCTATCTGACCACTTCTAGCCCCGTATTATTGATGACAACGTTGGGGAAACATGTAGCCCTTCACATTCAGAGCTAAGCAATGTAATTTGCAGAGGTGGGGGGCGGATACAATTCCCATATTCTGACTGGGAGATGTCCTAAAAAGCTAACTTTTGCAAGCTTTTTTTCTGATGTGGCTGGGCTGTATCTCTCATAATCCTTCACCTTTAGTTATTCTAGCTAGCACTGAGATGAGAATCAGAATCCACCAACCTCTGGTATTCCACATGCAACAATCCCAAGTTATTCTTCTTTGCCAGTCTTCCACTTCATATTTTTTCATAAGCTAGGGCAGTGTTTCCTAATCTTTGTTTTTTTTTCAACTTCAGTTCCCAGAAGCCTAAGTCAATTCCCCAAAGCACTGATCAGCCTATGTACTGACTTAGGCTTCTGGGAACTGAAGCCCACCAGTGTTCTGTGGAGCATAGTTTGGGAAAGGCTGAGCTAGGAAATAAGAGGGTCTGAAGAGAGGAGCATCTGTATACAAAGCATGTGTCCCATCACAAGGTTCCTTTACTGTTTGAACAGCCACAAGACCAGTGTGTGTGTGTTTGTGTGCTGACACCCAAGGGGCAGATGAAGGTGGTGTGAAGTCCTGGCTGGAGCTCAGAAGACTAAGAGGAGATTGCATGTGACTCACTGGACACGAGTGACCTTCATGGTATAATCAACGAAGAAAGATAAATTAGCTACTGAAATACAAATTGCAATGCCCACCAGTGAAGGGAAAACAGAGGGACTGGTTGAGCCTCAAAAGCTGTAGGGGCAACTAAGATGCAAGCAGTCTCAGAATCAGAGTTTTGTACAAGGAGACTGAAGAGAACACAGCAGCCATGTGGGAACAGCCTTTGGGGAGAGGAAGCAGCATTTTGCCTAAGGCAGCAAAATGCGTGCCAGTCAGATCTAGAGATCAGCTTTCTCCTTCTGGCCTCTACAAGGTTATAGATAAAGTTCTGAAAACACTCCTCTGGCAAACACTAGGTTACTGCTGATGGAAAGCCTCTCACAGATAAGTCTTGGGTCAAGTCATCCCTTTTAAGCAAACACCTGACATTCTCCATAAAAGGAACTCCAGCAACAGGCACAAGACAGCACTGAGTTGAATAAAGTTGTGGAATAGAAAACCCGTTTTAAGAACACCCTAGGTCTCTTCATTTACAGTTCTCAACCTTTTAAAGCTAGGGGCTGGGTCACACTCCCTCAGACAGCTCTGGGAGCCAGATGGTTATTTTACCCTTCCTCTACCACACGGCAATTCCTGGTGTGGTGGTGGGCCACATGAAATGGCATCGTGGGCCACTTCCGGCCCATAGGCTGCAGGTTGAGAACCCCTGATTTACAGCATGGGGGGGGGGAGCTAATCTGCTGGACGTTGGCAGCCAGGGCCACACATGTTATTGTTCACCAGGATTAGCTGCAAAACCTGTTCTGGATTGGCACTGTGCTAGAAAGAACATAGGTAGTAATGATCTCTTCCTGTGTCTTTAGCCATGCACAAAGTGGCTTTCACCATAACCACCACCACCACCACCACGCCTGAACCTAACTGAGAATGTTCTCCTGGAACAAAATATTACTGTCAAGGCCAGCAAGAACCTCAGCATTTCTCTTTCCAGCATAGGAGAAGGGGAGGGAAGGAAGGAGAGACGAGCATGTTTGTACCTGGAGTGTGGCCAACAGTGTTAAAAGCAGTAAGTTGTATCAAACACAATATACCCAGGAACACAAAGATAGGGAAACAGAAGCCGTGTGGTGGATAAGACAGCAGCACTGGGCAGCTGCATATGAAATTACTGCAGTGACCTTGAATTAAAAGAGCTGTCAGGTGGGGAGGGCAGGCTGAGGAGGAGAGGCAGTCGCCCAGGGCCGCTGAGTCTCTTACATGAGACAGCAATCCTAGGGAAAAGCCACAAGGTTAATCTGGGTACAGCAAGACTCTCACTCCTAGGTTGTAACCCACCATTTCCTAAACTACTCTCTACAACAAACCTGAGAGGGCAGAAGTGCCACATGGATCCTGGCTTTATTGTTTCCTCCCCTGATGGAGATAGGTGGGTTATACTACAAGGTATGTGTGTATGTGCCTCACCCCAAAATATTAGGACGAGCCCTCTCTGCCCCCACCCCCACGTTGGATCATGAGCCACCTTTGCCAAGAGGACTTGCCCTTACCAAGGGTACACCTGGTTGTGGTTCAGAACCACCACAATCTTCGAGGAGGCTCTTTCTCTGTACCCCGGGGCTTGGGCTTATGGTCTCTTATGTTACGAGATGCTTCCTATGATTCACTGCCCCACTTTTCTCAGGGCAAGAAGGATTGCCACTTACTCCTAAAATGCACGACCACAAGTGATAATATATCATTGGGGGGGGGGGGAGGACATCAAGGATAAAAAGACAAAAAATGACATGAAAAGAAAGTGACATCTGCTCCCATCCATTCCTTAGTACAGTAATACCTCGGATAATGTTTACCTCGGATAACGCTAAAATCACGTAACGTTAAGTAATCTGGGGAGGAGAATTGGATCGAATAACGTTAAGGTCCTATGGGATGGATCGGATAACAACCACTAAAGCCTGTGCGGTTACAATGTATCTCTATGGAGCTTTAACGTTATCCGATCCATCCCATAGGATTTTAACATGCATCAGATAACACTAAAAATCGGATAACACCAAGACTTGTGGAACCAAGTCTTAGCGTTATCTGAGGTATTACTGTATGTCTGTCTCTTCCTTTCCATCTTTCCTGAGGAAGGGGAAAGTATAGAGATAGGAAGGTCCCTCGGGCTTGGATCTTGTGAGGAAAGTTGTACCACTCAGCACCACAGGTACAAACCATGCTTGTCAGCTCTCCACTACAGAGCAGAAAGGAAGCTGGGCAGGTTGATGCTCTCTGGGTAGGAGAGAGATGGAGCACCAAATGGATGCGTTGGGTAGACGGTAAGGCCCTTGGCTTCAGGGAACAGCCCTTGGATCACAGCTTTGCCAACAAGGCAAGACACAGTAAATGCCATCAATTTCAAATAGTCTTCTCTACAGCTTCCCTTACAATTGCATTTGAAATCTTGGTTTCTCCTCTTTATGCCCTGGATCAAGTTTCTAAGAGGAATTCCATTGACTAGAACAGAGTGGAAGGAGATGCTCACATCTAAAGAAGTCCTCCCCTTATTTAACACAGCATTTGTTTCTTGCTCCTTTCTTTAGTTCATCCCCTTCGCCAGTCCCTTATTTCATCCTTCCCTATTTCACAAAAACAATGAAGAGCCATCTGACCGATGCTTCTCAGAGATCCATTCCACTCCCTCAACTCCCCCATTCATCATCATCATTATCATCATCAACAACAACACACCACTACCACCACTGAATTGCTTATCAGAGTCCTTCTCTAATGCCAGAGGGGCTCAATATGGGCAAGGATGAGTAGTACCAGGTAGGGTATTTTTAGACTGGCTTTAAATGGTTAGGTTTTTTTTAATAAAAAAAATGATGGGCAAAATTTCGTGCAAATTTTCATGTGCACTTCCTCTGTCCTTCTCATTCTTCTTACTGGGCCCTAAGCCTCCCATGGCTGACAACCCCACAGAAACAAGAGTGGGGGGTCTGGGGGAGATCTAGGGAACCAGAGAGGAAAGTTTCAAAGATTGGGGTGGTCTGGGGGAGATCTAGGGAACCAGAGAGGAAAGTTTCAAAGATTGGGGGGTCTGGGGGAGATCTAGGGAACCAGAGAGGGAAGTTTCAAAGATTGGGGGGTCTGGGGGGAGATCTAGGGAACCAGAGAGGAAAGTTTCAAAGATTGGGGGGTCTGGGGGGAGATCTAGGGAACCAGAGAGGAAAGTTTCAAAGATTGGGGGGTCTGGGGGGAGATCTAGGGAACCAGAGAGGAAAGTTTCAAAGATCGGGGGGTCTGGGGGAGATTTAGGGAACCAGAGAGGAAAGTTTCAAAGATCGGGGGGGGGGGGTCTGGGGGAGATCTAGGGAACCAGAGAGGGAAGTTTCAAAGATCGGGGGGGGGGTCTGGGGGAGATCTAGGGAACCAGAGAGGAAAGTTTCAACGATTGGGGGGTCTGGGGGAGATCTAGGGAACCAGAGAGGAAAGTTTCAAAGATTGGGGGATCTGGGGGAGATCTAGGGAACCAGAGAGGAAAGTTTCAAAGATTGGGGGGTCTGGGGGAGATCTAGGGAACCAGAGAGGAAAGTTTCAAAGATGGGGGGGTCTGGGGGAGATCTAGGGAACCAGAGAGGAAAGTTTCAAAGATTGGGGGGTCTGGGGGAGATCTAGGGAACCAGAGAGGAAAGTTTCAAAGATTGGGGGGTCTGGGGGAGATCTAGGGAACCAGAGAGGAAAGTTTCAAAGATTGGGGGGTCTGGGGGAGATCTAGGGAACCAGAGAGGGAAGTTTCAAAGATTGGGGGGTCTGGGGGAGATCTAGGGAACCAGAGAGGAAAGTTTCAAAGATCGGGGGGTCTGGGGGAGATCTAGGGAACCAGAGAGGAAAGTTTCAAAGATCGGGGGGTCTGGGGGAGATCTAGGGAACCAGAGAGGAAAGTTTCAAAGATTGGGGGGTCTGGGGGAGATCTAGGGAACCAGAGAGGGAAGTTTCAAAGATTGGGGGTCTGGGGGAGATCTAGGGAACCAGAGAGGAAAGTTTCAAAGATTGGGGGGTCTGGGGGAGATCTAGGGAACCAGAGAGGAAAGTTTCAAAGATTGGGGGGTCTGGGGGGAGATCTAGGGAACCAGAGAGGAAAGTTTCAAAGATTGGGGGGTCTGGGGGGAGATCTAGGGAACCAGAGAGGAAAGTTTCAAAGATCGGGGGGTCTGGGGGAGATTTAGGGAACCAGAGAGGAAAGTTTCAAAGATCGGGGGGGTCTGGGGGAGATCTAGGGAACCAGAGAGGGAAGTTTCAAAGATCGGGGGGGTCTGGGGGAGATCTAGGGAACCAGAGAGGAAAGTTTCAACGATTGGGGGGTCTGGGGGAGATCTAGGGAACCAGAGAGGGAAGTTTCAAAGATTGGGGGGTCTGGGGGAGATCTAGGGAACCAGAGAGGAAAGTTTCAAAGATCGGGGGGTCTGGGGGGGAGATCTAGGGAACCAGAGAGGAAAGTTTCAAAGATTGGGGGGTCTGGGGGAGATCTAGGGAACCAGAGAGGCAAGTTTCAAAGATTGGGGGGTCTGGGGGAGATCTAGGGAACCAGAGAGGGAAGTTTCAAAGATTGGGGGGTCTGGGGGAGATCTAGGGAACCAGAGAGGCAAGTTTCAAAGATCGGGGGGTCTGGGGGAGATCTAGGGAACCAGAGAGGAAAGTTTCAAAGATCGGGGGGTCTGGGGGGAGATCTAGGGAACCAGAGAGGAAAGTTTCAAAGATTGGGGGGTCTGGGGGAGATCTAGGGAACCAGAGAGGAAAGTTTCAAAGATCGGGGGGTCTGGGGGGAGATCTAGGGAACCAGAGAGGAAAGTTTCAAAGATTGGGGGGTCTGGGGGGAGATCTAGGGAACCAGAGAGGAAAGTTTAGAAGATTGGGGGGTCTGGGGGAGATCTAGGGAACCAGAGAGGGAAGTTTCAAAGATTGGGGGGTCTGGGGGGAGATCTAGGGAACCAGAGAGGAAAGTTTCAAAGATGGGGGGGTCTGGGGGAGATCTAGGGAACCAGAGAGGAAAGTTTCAAAGATTGGGGGGTCTGGGGGAGATCTAGGGAACCAGAGAGGAAAGTTTCAAAGATTGGGGGGTCTGGGGGGAGATCTAGGGAACCAGAGAGGAAAGTTTCAAAGATTGGGGGGTCTGGGGGGAGATCTAGGGAACCAGAGAGGAAAGTTTCAAAGACTGACACCAAGGTGTGGTAGGTGTGCCTGCAAAAGGGGGGTGGGTGGGTGGGTGTTGAGAGATTATTTCTTCACCCACCCCTCCCCTGGTGTACTTACCCCCCTCTTCTTGGCACCCCCCCCGGGAGCAGCAACAGATCGGCTTTGCAGTTAACCACCGGGATTACATAATAATCCTGCCCGCTCCATTTGGCCGCGATCCCCGCTGCTGGTGCGAAGCAGAAGGGGCTGCTGCTTTGGCGCGCGCGGGAACCTGAACCGAGACAGACACCCACTCCCCGGGGGAAGGGGACGCGGGCGCGCGCACACTCCCCGAAGCACACACATACACATACACAAACACACACACACACCTCCTCGTGGAGATCCAGTTTTTTGGCAGCGGAGGCCCGGCTCTTCCCGTTTTTAACCCGAAAAAACCCAAACGGCGGGAAAAAGGGAGGAGGAAGGCGGGAAGATCCAGGCTCTTGGGCACTGCCGGGCAGGACAGGTGACACAGGCACCGGGCAAGCTGGAGGTGGATGAATGGGTGTGGGGAGGTTGGGCAGGGAGGGGAGGGGAGGGAGGTGGGGGCCGGCCCTACCAACCAACCGGTTGGCGAGGAAGGAGGCCCCGCCACTGAGGCAGGATCCGGTGCAAGGGATCTCTTGTGGCACACTGCGCCACATGAACCAACCCCCTTCTCAAGGGGTGAGGAAGAGGAAGGAGTCGGGCATCTTCTCCCCCTCCCTTCTGCCTCCGCAATCAGGACGATTGGGCAGGAATGGGGCGGGGGGCATGGCCGTATCCAGAACTTCCCTCCCTTCCTCGCCACCGACTCCCTTCCCGGACGGGCTTCTCTTTAGCCGGCACCGTGGGCTGCCCTATCCTTGGGGAGGCGTCACCCGGCCCAAGAGAGAGAAGGGGAGCAAAACAATAACCATTTCTATACCATTTGCACCATATAGTTCACAAGTGAATTAGCATTTTGCCCCCCCCCCCAACAACATCCCGGTTCCTCGTTTTACCGACCTCGGAGGGAAGGGAGGGGCGAGTCCCCCCCTTGGAGCCTCCCCTTGGACTTAGAGTCCCCGTCAGGATCGAGCTCACAACTTTTTGGTTGCAGTACAGCCGTTTAACCACTGCGCCACCTACGTGGGAGAGAGAGGCGGGTTTCCCAAAGAGAGGATGTTTGGGCCAGTGATGGGTTGTAACAGGTTCTCACCAGGTCGCCAGAAACGGTGGTAACTTTTCCCAGTGTCCCGGAGAACCGGTAGCACCTTTTTTTGGGGGGGGGGACCACCTTCGGGGCTTACCTTTTCACTGTGCATGCGCGCCAAGCTCTTGGTGTGCATGCACGCCTACAGTGCTTGGTGCCTCCTTGCTGTCCTCCCAAGTGGGGAGGAGGAAGAGAAGCTGCTAGCCTGAAGCTCCCTATAGCCTGCTTCCCAGGGTAAGTGACTCACCTTTGGATGTGGTGTGTCTGTGTGTATTTTAGTGTGCATTTAATACCTTTACCTATATTGACGCATATTTGGTGTATTTTAATGTAATTTTTTAAATTTATTTATGGGTTTGTGGGTGGGTGGGTGGGTTGAGGGGTATGTGTGTGTGTGTGTGTGCTTATTTTTATTTTCATTGGCTCCGCCCATGACATCATGACATCATGATGTTAGCTCCGCCCACACTGTGATGATGTCACGGTAAGGTAGTAAAAATTTTGACATCCCACCACTGGTTTGGGCAGCTCCAGCGCCGCAGGAGGGAGGCGCGTCTTTATTACCTCAACGCCCCCTGCTCCCCTCCATCCAGGCTCAAAGCGCAGTCGTCCCTCCGCGGTGGAGCTGGTGCTCCGCTGCCCTTCCTTTGGAAGCCCCCTCGGGGCAGAAGCGTCCTGTCGGCTGGACCCACCCACTCACCCCCTTTCCTCACTCCTTTTGGGGCTTGGAGAAGGCCTTCGCCTTCCCGCTCACTGCATCTTGACTTATTTATTAGAATGTCCTGATGTTTTGTAATTGCAATTGTTATCAGAGATATATGTACTGTATATGTGATATTTGTAATTTGCTATGTAATATTTGTAACTTTTTTTTATGCTATGAATGTGCTATGTACTGTAGCTGTTTCTTCTGTAAGCCGCCCAGCGTCGCTATGCGAGGGGGCGGCATATAAGTCGAAAAATACAATACATTACAATACAATACAATACAAAAGTTGCCAAGCTTGCTGGGCAGGTCTACTGTTCGTGCTTCCCTTGGAGCAGGACACGAAGGGAGCCCGGCGGCGGCGGCTCCTGTTAACCTCTTCGGGCCCGTCGTGTTGACGAAAAATGGCCCCTGGCCAATCTCTTTCGACCCGGGTTCAGTGATGGGATGTAACAGGTTCTCACCAGTTCGCCAGAACCGGTAGTAACTTTTCCCAGTGTCCAGGTAGCAGCTTTTTTTTTTCTTTTTTTTTTTTTTGGGGGGGGGGACCACCTTCAGGGCTTACCTTTTCACTGGTTCCCCCACTGCGAATATGCACCAAGCACTTGGTGTGCATGCATGTGTACAGTGCTTGGTGCGTATGCACGGCCTCCTTGCTGTCCTCCTTGCTGTCCTTGTGTTGTGGGTGTGTGGGTGGGTGGTTGGTTGGTTGTGTGCTTATTTTTTTTAATTTTATGGCTCAAGTCACTAAGACGCTGACTGGGAGGCGGAAGGTCAGCAGTTTGCAGGACGGAATGAGCTCCCGTCTCTGTCCCAGCTCCTGCCAACCTAGCAGTTCGAAAGCAAGATATTGCAAGTAGATAAATAGGGACCACTTTGGTGGGAAGGTAACAGCGTTCCATGCGCTCCATGCCTGCCACATGACCATGGAAACGTCTGCAGAAGCAGACAGCGCTGGCTCTTTGGCTTAGAAACAGAGATGAGCACTGACCCCTAGAGTCGGATACGACTGGCTTTCGAGCAAGGGAAACCTTTACCTTTACTATTATTTTTTCTTTGGCTCCGTCCACAATGTCATGATGTCATGGTGCTGGCTCCACCCACACTGATGACATCACAGTGTGGTAGTAAAAAAGTTGACATCCCACCACTGCCCGGGTTAGCAAGCAGGGCGACCCGGAGCCCTCGTCGCTCTTAACGAAGACCAGACCTGGAAAGCAGGGAGGCCGCGTGGGACGGTCTGGCTTGGCTTAGTGCAGGGATCTGCAGACTTGGCTCTCCAGGTGTTCTTGGACTTCAATTCCCAGAAGCCCAAGTCAGTATGCCTGCTGATCAGGACTTCTGGGAATTGAAGTCCAAGAACATCTGGAGAGCCAAGTTTGCTGATCCCTGGCCTTAGTGCCCCTGCGAGAGGGAGGAGGAGGAGGGCTGGGAGGGAGGCAGGCAGGAGAGACGAGCCAAGCGGAGGCAGCCCACGTGTGTGTCGTGTGTGTACTGCCCGGGCGACGCTCTGCGGGTTGTTTACACGCGACTGGCCTTGACACGAAAGGAGAAGGCGCTCTGCGGAGCTGCATCTCTGGCCCTCTCTGCCACCGGTGGGGCGCTGGCGTGGAAATGCCGGGGAAGTTACAGTAAAACCTCAGATAACACTAAAACCTGGTTCCACAAGTCTTGGTGTTATACGATTTTTAGTGTTATCCGATGCATGTTAAAATCCTATGGGATCCATAGAGATACCATTGTAACCACACAGGCTTTAGCAGTTGTTATCTGATGCATCCCATAGGATCTTAATGTTATCCGATGCAATTCTTCCCCCCAGATTGCTTAATGTTATGCGATTTTAGTGTTATTCGATACTAATGTTATCTGAGGTATTACTGTATTTTGCTTCTTGCAGTGTTAAAATGTGGGGTAATAATAAGAATTTCGTGTCAGAAATTATTCTGGGTTGAAAGGATTTTTGCTACTCCGCTCAGGGGATGCCCGAACGAGGCTTCTTTCGTGTCCCCAAGAGCTGGGACAGAGACCGTCGCTCAGTTCGAGCTGCAGTACCTGGGTCTCGAACTGCCGATTTGCCAGCCTTCGAGCTAACAAGGCGAGCTTCTTAACCACTGAGCCACTGCAGCTGAGTATCCTTTCTCTCCACTTCTCTCAGAAGAGTCAGCAGGCACTGAGTTTTCTGGCGACGTGACGGGCTACTCCACGTGTCTTTTGCTCCCCAAAACCCCTCGTCTCTGCCTGGTCCAGATCCGCATCGCAGGACATCTTCTGCCTCCGCATTCCAATCTCCTCGCCCTCCCTCCATCCCCTTCCATGTTGTAGCCGAGGACCTGGACGCAGTGGTGTGCTGGCCCGTAGGAATACAGGTAGTGGTGGGATGTCAAAATTTTTACTACCCCACCATGACATCATCACAGTGGGCGGAGCTAACATCATGGGCGGAGCCAATGCCATGACATCATGATGTGGGCAGAGCCAAAGAAGACAAATTTAAAAATTATATAAAATAAAAATAAGCACACACACACACACACACACACCCCTCTACCCACCCACCCACAACACAAACCTGTAAATAAATTAAATAAATAAATGATACATTAAAATACACCCAAACACCCACCCACCCACAACATAAATCAACCAGAGCTTTTAAACCAGAGCTTAAAGCTTATTCTGGCTAATCTTTCTCACACTAGGTCAGATGGAACTACAGAATGAACTCACCACAAGATGGCTTCATTTTGGCACTTTTCAACTTTTTAACAGTTAAAGATGTTAGGTACTAAGTCTTTGCCTAACCAGTTCTCTAGGATATTTAGGGGAGCAGGCTATAGGGAGCTTCAGGTTAGCAGCTTCTCTTCCTCCTCCCCGCTTGGGAGGACAGCAAGGAGGCCGTGCATATGCGCCAAGCACTGTAGGCGTGCATGCACACCAAGTGCTTGGCGTGCATGTGCAGTGGGGGAACCAGTGAAAAAGGTAAGCCCTGAAGGTGGTTCCCCCCAAAAGCTACAACCGGTTCTCCAGGACACTGGGGAAAGTTACTACCGGTTCTAGAGAACTGGTGAGAACCTGTTACATCCCATCACTGAATACAGGGACTCATCCCGGTGCGCCCTAGCGACTGGCGCACCCCAGAGGTAGGCAGAGGTAATGGGAATGTATGGGATTTCTCCCCTCAACCCCCCCCCATAGGCGCCCCCATCACTTTCTGTCCACCGCCGTCCCAAGGTGCCCATGCCGAGCACACCTGCCTGGATGATCTTCCCGAGCAGAACACGAGCGGGGGCTCCCACGAACCATAAGGATCCAGGGAGAGTTGTGGAAAGTCCACGGGGGTGGGTGGGTCTTCCTCGCCCTCAGAGGATACGAGAACAGGAGCGGTTTTTGCTGCTGCGAGGAAATAACCGGAGCTCAACCAAACCCAAAATTGGGATTATAACCTGGGCACGTGTGAAACTCAAGAGTTTCTCAGTGAAGTGGAGACTTCACTGGCGTCAGATGTAGCGATGGCTACCAACTTGCATGACTGTTGTTCAGTCGCGCAGTCGATTCCTACCCTTTGCGACCCTATGTACCATTATCCTCCAAGCACCCCTGTCCACCATCCTCAGGCCGCCCAGCTCTGTGCCCACTGCATCCACAATACCATCTAGCCATCTCATTTTTGGCTGCTCCCTTCTTCTTTTGCTCTCCACTTTTCCCATCATCAAGGCCTTCTCAAGTGAATCCTCTCTTCTCAATTGATGTTCAAAGTACTTCAGCTTTACTCTTTGATGTTCTAGGGAACAGTCAGGGTAGATTTCTTCTAAGATCATCTTATTTGTTTTCCTTGCTGTCCAGGGGACTCTCAAAATCCCTCCAACACCACCTCTCAAAGGCATCTATTCTTCTGCACTCAGCTTTTCCAATGGTCCAGCTCTCATAACCATACATTGCCACCGGGAATACCATTGCTTTGACTATACGAATTTTTGTTTGCAATGTGATGTCTCTACTTTTCACTATGTTCCCCAGGTTTCTCATGGCTGCAATCCCCATCTGCATTGATCTTGGATCCTAAGAAAGTAAAATCTGTCACTACTTCTACTTCTTCCCCATCTATTCTCCAGGGACTGATAGGTCCTGTTGCCATTATCTTGGTCTTCTTGATATTGTGTCTCAAGCCAGCTTTTGCACTCTCTTCTTTCAACTTCATCAGGCATTGCTCTAAAAGGGGGGGGGGAGTTAAATGAATTCATGAAAGTTGGAGCATCATTGCCCTTAGACGTTTAGCATTAGAGGAAGAGAATGTCAATATCAGTTGCTGGAGACCATGGAAAAGGCTGTACAGTTGCAGCAAACCAGTTCTGCTGGGAGGCTTCACTTAAGCCACTGGTTCTGGAACTTGTTCTGAGCAGTTCTAATCCAGTTCTTCTTTCTTAAAGGCAGAAGCCCTAGACCGGGACTCCTTGCTCATGGTCACACATGCCTTAGTCACCTCCAGACTTGATTATTGTAACGCGCTCTACATGGGGCTGCCCTTGGTGACCATTCGGAGGCTACAGCTGGTCCAGAACGCAGCTCCACGAGTGGTGTTGGGGTGTGGGTGTTATGCCCGTGCCTCACCGCTGCTGAGGGAGCTGCACTGGCTCCCAGTTTGCCTCTGGGTGCAATTCAAGGTGCTGGTTATTACCTTTAAAGCCCTACATGGTAGTGGACCAGGATACTTAAGAGACCGCATCGTCCCAAGGACATCTGTCCGTCCCACCAGAGCGGACCGGAGAGGCTCTCTGGTTGTGCCATCGGCCAGAGAGGCGCACCTCTCTGGCACTAGAAAGAGGGCATTCTCTGTATCCGCTCCGGCCCTGTGGAACCTCCTCCCAATAGAACTATGCCTGCAAACGGAGCTGCTGTCCTTCAGGAAAGGGTTGAAAACCTGGCTGGCAGGTCAGGTCTGGGGAATGGATGGATCAATTTCCCCAGCTGGCTGGCTGGTTTGACACCCAGTGCCTCCTAGCTATAATACCTAGCTATAATGCCTGGTTTTTAATGCTAAGTTTGTAAGCTACTTTTAAAACTTTTAATTTCTAAATTGGTTTTAAATTGTTACCATGCCAATTGTATTGGGAATCGCCCTGGGTCCCTTTGGGGAGGAGGGTGATAAACAAATTTAAATAAATAAATAAATAAATTTCCTATGGAAAAAAATCAGTACCCTGAGAGGGAGATACTTTCCAAACTGAGGATATCTTATCAGTCAAGTGGTGACAGTGATGGGCAAGGTATGAAGAAGGGACAAAGCTAAGCAGCCAGTTTAAAGCTCTGGAATATGCAGCACCCTTAAGGTAGCAAAGTGCCTTTAACCACCTGTAGTGGCTCAATCTCTAGGGATGTTTTACACAGACAATTTGGTTTTCCACTCAGTTTGGTTTGTGTAGTCACAGCCCTAGCCATGTGCCTGGGATCTCATTTTAGCTTATTACAAAGATTACTCTGAGCCCTTTAAACCTAACAGATCACCTTATTGTAGGATTTACAATACAATACAGAGGAATTACAGCACAGCAAAATACAGGACCTACACTGTTGTGATGATTCCAGCCCCCCAGACCTTATTGAGAGAGTTGTGGGGAAAGAATAGTCTGTTGCTCTTTTGGAGGCCTATTTGTCATTTGTTTTACCCATCCTTTTACATTCATGTTTCAGAGTAAAAGCAATAAACACCCTGCTTCTCTTCTTCTGCAGTGTATGTAAAATGAAACCTGTAGTGCCTGAAAGTTATATTTCCTAAGAAGGCACCAGCCAGCAAATTCCAGTGAAAACACATTAGTGTATATACTATTTCAGATGTGCAACTGTTCAACTATGACTGGATGCTTCCAAAGAGAAGACATCTAGCACTTAAAATTGAGAAGGATTGTGCAACCTTTCTTCCTCAACAGAAAACTGGGGGAGCTATAAAATGAAAGTACTGTACTGTAATGCCACCCTCGTACATGAACAAAGTAGGATGATTGCAAACCAAGAGCTTCTTTGGAAGCACTTAATGAAGACAGGAATCGCAATGGAAACACAAATACAGTAAAACCTCATATAACACTAAAACCTGGTTCCACAAGTCTTCGTGTTATATGATTTTTAGTGTTATCTGATCCTCTATGGGATCCATAGAGATACATTGTAACCACACAGGCTTTCGCGGTTGTTATCTGAAGCATCCCATAGGATCTTAATGTTATCTGATGCAATTCTTCCCCCCAGATTCCTTGATGTTATGCGATTTTCGTGTTATTCGATACTAATGTTATATGAGGTATTACTGTACTGTAGTATCAAATACAGCATCAATATCAAAATATTAACAAGACTGATGACAATCACTCTTTATTCCATGTCTATAACTTCTCAACTGCCTCATAAAATAAGTCAAATTGTGTACCATCAACAGACTGAAATGGATAACTAATTATACAGATCATCTCTATTTATTAATTTCCACTTTCATAAACAGAAACAGTTCGAACACTCTATAAAAATAAAGGTTTGTTAAAAATCACTATGAAATAAATACCATATTTAGACAAAGGGGGGCCTGGTTCTCGTTTCCAACGAATCCTCCTTCAGCTCCTCAAAGAGGAAAACCATTTTGCTCATCATTGTATTCAGCAATCCGTAAACCTAAAAGAAAGAATCAATTCCAAGAAGTTTTCAGGGGGGGGGAGCAAGGGTGGCAGACAGCCACCTTTTAGTAGAAAGAGAATAATAAACGTTCCTTAGACAGTTTCAAGTAAATCTTTTCCCAGATTTATATTTTTTTTTGTTTCTTATTTTTACATTCTCTGTAAAACAAACATTGAAACCCCCAGGTGGTATCAAATACTGTATGCTGCTATTTTATAACACATATCTGATATCTGAATTTGAATCTGACTAAAGCCTAAACATAATCCACTTTGGTCATGGTAAATTGAAAAAAAATCTTTTTCTATGCCATGGCTATAGCAAGGGTTGTTCTGCTTTGCAATCACTGTGGAATCCTGCTGATGTGCTCCATATGCTGGGCTAGAGACCTCCTATGAGATGCCATGCAGAGAGGCCAGAATGGATCCCTTACTAATTCCATGCAAAAGCTCGTATTGTGGCATTCTGTCAGGGGAAAGAGGGACAGACATGAAGAGCAAGGGAGGCAGAGCATTACTGAAACATGCCCTTGTACTCACATGACAGACGCATCAGTTCTACAATTTCCTTGAAGTTAAAATCTTAGAGCCAAATTACACATATGTCAGCAAAAGTCGACTTAAAAGAGAATGGGTGTCTACTTCCAAATGAATTTGATGAGTACTTGAAAAAAATAAATCCTGATAAGTTCGCTAAGACTTATTTCCAAGCAAAAAGTACAGAAATTAGGGTTAAGATCCTTTCTGTAATGTCTGAAAAGTTTTAAAAGTCATTTAAAAAACAATACCGTCTATTCAACTGCAACCAGTTTATTACTTTCTAAGAGGGCAGGCAAACGTGGATCAATGCTGATTCTTCTGTAGCCATAGAAGCAAATGTGAAATACATTCAGACCATACCAGGTTTTTATGAGGATAAAAAAATCTTCATTTCTATTCAATAGATACAGAAATATTGACATCTAAACAATTTATAGCCAAAATTGCATGAAGTCTTTTGATTATCGTATACTATGGACATCCAATTTCACTTCTGAACTTCTGTTACTCAGCATCATCAATGGCAAGCCAAGACTGGGTGCATACAGAGAAGAGATGCAAAGGAATAGTTAAATTCTTAGAATAATAATTTTGTGTCAGAGATTACTCTGGGTTGAAAGGATTTTTAGGGGACGCCCGAATCAGGTTGCATTCATGTCTCCAAGTGCAGCTCTCAGGTATCAAAACACGACCTTCCAGTCTCCAGCTCAGCACCTTAACCATTAAGCCACTGGGGGGGGGGCTGCAATTCTTAGAATAAATAAACCATTATACCCCATATATTAAAATATTGAAGGTAATGTAGACAGGACTATTAATTGGGTATGGCTAAAATCTGGTGTCCTAAAAAGAGACAGGATTATATTTGCTGCCAAAGAACAAGCACTACAAACCAAGGTAATTAAAGTAAAACATTTGAAAACCTGGAATTAAGAGTGTAGGCTTTGTAAAGAAATGGATGAAACAGTGGACCACATTATCAGTTGATGCCATAAGATCGCACAGACTGACTACAAAAGATGCCATAACCAAGTTGGAACAGTGTTATATTGGAATCTGTGCAAGAATTATAGAATATCATTTACAAAGTATTGGTAAGAACACAACCCTGAAAAGGCAGTTGAGAATGAGGATAAGACAGTTAAGATCTTGTGGGACTTTAAGATGCAAACTGATAAGAAGCTCAAACAAAACACTCCATACATTATTGTGGTTGAGAAAAATTGATTAAGCTGATTGATGTGGTGATCCCAGGTGATGGTTGGTTGGAAGAAAAAGATGATGATCATGAGATACCAGGATTTAAAACGGAAACTCTGGGAGAAAAGATCAACAGTGATACCAGTAGTGATAAGAGCAATCCTAAAAGGGTTGAAAAAACATCTGAATGCAATTGCATTAATAAGATCACAATAGACTAGAGCATTTGCATAAAGTAGCACTATTATGTGTAGCTATATTATTAGGTAATACCTCACTGACTCTTAGGTCCAGGAGTAGGACCCAAGCAGTGGAAGTCCAAAACTCTGATCTGAACATCTGGTGGGCTAAGTGCACCTACATCATAATCAGTTGTCAAGTTGATTCCAACTTATGGAGATCCTTTCAAGGTTTTCCACGTAGAGAGTACTCAAAAGTGATTTCCACTTGCATTGCCTGGGATTTATAGTGGGGAACAGAGCTCCCAATCTCTGGTTGTGCAGCCAGATGACAAATGAAGACTATATCTACACTCCTCAAACCATTTTATTTTCTTACTGCACTGACAGGAAACTACAAACTGTCTCTCTTGGTAAGCACACTGTACTAGTAAAAAGGCTGATAAAATATTTTATTTTTATAAATAGAAAAAGACTGGGAAGCAACCCCAAACTCGTGGAATAGATCAATAATCGCTTTAATACCAAAGCCAGGAAAGGATTTAGAAAAGGTGGAGTCATACAGACCGATCTCTCTAATTAACCAAGATGCAAAAATTTTCACAACAATAATGACAAATAGTTTAAATAGTTTTATAGCCAATTATATAAAGGAGGACCAAGTAGGATTTGTGAAAAACAGATACATGTCAGACTTAACAAGAAGAGTTGTGGACTTAATGGACATAGAACAAAATAAAGGAAAAGTCGGCTTCTTGTCATTAGACATTTTTAAAGCCTTTGACTCATTACAGTGGTTGACAATCCAGGAAATGATTAGGCTATATGGATTTGGTATTAAGTTTCAGGGAATAATTAAACATTTATATCAACAAGGAATAGCAAGAGTCAAAGTTAATGACAACTACACAGGAGAAATAAAATTAGAGGCGGGTACAAGACAGGGCTGTCCATTATCCCCAACATTGTTTATATTAGCAATGGAATTTTTAGCCAATTCTATACGTCAGGATGAGGGTATAATTGGAATGGAGGGTAATAAAATAAACTTATATGCAGATGATACATTAATAATTGCAAAACAGCCAGTAAAGGAGCATGTGTGGGGACCCAGTAACACGGGATCCCATACAGGCTGGTTGATTTGAGGGACAGCCACCACCCCCTGCCCCGGGTTTTATCCGTTACGCTGTTTTAATCTTTTCTTATGAATTCTTTCTTATGAATTCTTGAGGTTTTAAACATTATTATTTTTATTGGATTTGGTCTGTGTTTTTAGCTACGCTGTAAGCCGCCCAGAGTCAGGTTTACCCGATTGGGGCGGGATAGCAAACGTGAATAAATAATAATAATAATAAAGCAATAGCAAAAATAAATGTACATTTAAAAAGATTTGAGGAAGTGACAGGCCTGAAAGTGAATTGGGATAAAACAGAGATGATATTGAGTAATGGAAATAAAGAAGAGGAGGAAAAAATAAAAAAAAGTGTAAGATACAAGTTAAAAATAAATTTAGATACAGTACCTGGAGGTAATAATATATAGTAAATTTGGGGAACTTAAAGGGCTAAATTATGGAAAACAAAAGAAAGAGATTGATAAGAAAATAATACAATACAACAAACTAAATTTATCATGGTTTGGTCGGGTAGCAATTAGTAAAATGATGTTGCTACCCAAATTAAATGTCCTATTTGATGCCCTACTGATAAAACATACGGACAAAGAATTAAAAGAATATCAAAATATTATAAACAAATTTTGTAATGGTAAACACGGAGCTAGGATAGTTAAAAAATTGTGATATTTACATAAAAAAGAAGGTGGTCTGGGTATACCAAATATACAAAATTACTATAAAGCTTTTAAAATAAATGTAATTAAATTGTTAAATAGGGAAGAACCAATATGGGCAAAAATTGAAAGAAGGGAATTTTCAAAAATTGGTAAAGCAATTTTTTTAAGTGAAGAAAAAGAAAAAGGGAAAAAGAAAGTACAGTGTAAGTTGATAAAAACAACTATAGATGAATGGAATAAAGAAAGACTTTATCCCAGGTATTTCACCCATTATAGAAGTAGAAGATTTTAACAATTTCCCAATAAAGATAGACAGAGAGATCAAGAGTATTTTAGTAGAAAAAGGGGTTTTGTTATTGAAAGATTGGGTCAAAACTTGTAGAGATCAAGAAAAAAACAGAGCTGTTTTTGCAATTGAGGTTAGGATGGTTTAAGACTCTCCAGATAGATAATTGGAACAAAAAATATTTATTTGATGACGGTCTAAATAGAGAGGTTACAACATTTGAAATACTTTTGACCAAATTAGGGAAAGGAGACATAGGAATTAAAGGAATAGTAAGTAAAATTTATAAAATTTTGAATAAAGGTGGTAAAATACAAGAAGTTTTGAAAAATAAATGGGAACAAGAATTGAATGTGACAGTTACAGAAGAAAATTGGCAGAGAAAGTGGAGGAGAAGGATTATGAGAACTATGTCCGTTAGAGTGAAAGAACACAATTATAAACTAATATGGCAGTGGTATAGGACTCCAATTGGGCTGCACCAGATGGATAGAAGGATGAATGATAAATGTTGGAGATGTAAACATGTGGTAGGAACATACGTACACATGTGGTGGAGCTGTGATTGTTTAAGAAAATTTTGGGGGGAAATAGAAAGCAAAATCATTAATATATTGGATATGCAGCTTAAATTGGGGCAAGATACAATTTTGCTAACAGAGGTGGATAAGTTCAAAATGAGCAATGATAACAAAGAATTAATGTCTGTGATGTTGTCAGTAGCTAGACAATGTATTGTGAAGAATTGGAAAAATGATGTACAGTATTGTTAAAAATACAGGATTGGTATAAAGAAATGTGGGAGCTGGCACTCAATGACAAACTTACATGGGAGTTAAACATTAGAAAAGGCAGAGTACAAGTTAATAAATTTTGGAGAGTCTGGAAACCATTTGTTGAACACGTAATGGTTAAAAAGCAAGGTGTCACTCCTATATCGGATCAAAGTGATTTTTGGAAATTATGAGCTGTCACAATCCCTCGGACAATGTAAATAACACAAGGGTGATAACAAAAGAGTGAATTACATTAGAATAAGGAAACAAATGTATCAGAAAATTAGCTAAAAAGTTGTTATTAGCGGAGAACTACGAATGTTTATTTATGTATGATTTTGTTTAGACTTATGATTTTGTATACATCATGTGTATTGTACTCATTGTAGAACAGGTGAACGGATTGTTTCCTTTATGTATGAGTTTACTTTTTATGTACATTTTTCTCTTTTTCTTTTGATTGTATTTTTTTCCTTATAAACCTATAAATAAAATATTTTTAAAAAAATAGAAAAAGACTGAAATTACCACTTGTAAACGTGACTGATTTTGCTTTCTACTTTACATTACAGTATGTTGGTTAAAAAAAGGCTATACAGTGGTACCTCATATAACGAAAATAATTTGTTCTGCGAGGCTTTTCACTAAGCAACTTTTTCACTCTACAAAGCATGCTTCATATAACAAAATTTCCTATGGGATGCTTTGTATAACGAAAATCTCCATAGGGATTCACTGAAAAAAAAAACCCTGGGAGAAACAATGCTTTGTACAGTATAACGAAAATTTCGCTATACAAGGCAACATTTTCCTTCAAATTCCTTTCATTATACGAGTTTTTCATTATAAGAGCCCATCATTACATAGGGTTTTACAGTACTTTTATGTAAATGCCTGGATGGTTTTCCCACTTCAAATCAGGAAATATCCACTGTAAGCGCATTGTCACAGAACCAGGCTCCTTTAGTTGAGTTTTCTCTATTTTAACCTGCTAGCTGAAAAAGTACCATCTATTGTATACCATTGTAATGTAACATGTCCAGCTTGTTAGACCACTGCTAGATTCTGGAACTATTTCTGGCGATCTATCTAAGCAAGTGGTGGTACAGCCACCTCAGAGTAAGCCAAGGATAATTGCCTTTACACTTACCCTGGGGAAAATGTTTCACTAAATTCGGGAATATAAATCTCAGTGGACATGTATAGGCTTTCACTGTGAGAAATGTTTTGTTTTGCTTTCTGCTTTCTAAGTGAATAGCTCCATTAAAACAATACAGTTCAAGCTGAGTTTAGTGTAGAATATATGGCATATCCCTATTGGTTTAGTGTCTAGGGCACGGGTAGCCAACCTAAGGTCTGTGACACCAGATCATCCAGCCCACGCCCACACTCCAGCACCACCTGGACCCTGACCAGTGATGGGCAGCCAAAAAATTTACTACCACACTGTGGGCAGAGCTGACATCATGGGTGGAGCCAACATCATGACATACTGGGCAGAGCAAATGGCATTGGCGGAGCCAAAGTAAAAAATACAGTACACATAAAAACATAAAAATACAAATTAAATAGACAAAAACACGTAAAAACACAAATTTAATAGACATTAAATAGAAATAAAAACATAAATATATAAATTAAAATACACATTAAATAGACATAAATACACATTAAAATACACATAAAACACAGAAATACACATTAAAATACACATAAAAGCACACTATGCGGTATCTGCGGAGCCGGGGCTCTCGTGACTCCCAGTGACTCTCTGGCTACAATGGCGATGCCACCGCCCTTCCTCTTATCCCTAGGCTGGTGCCAAATACCGAATCCAGCTGGACACATCTCTGAGAGAGAAACGCCATCTAAGGGTGTCAGCCAGGTTTTGGTGATGCATGCCAGATCGGTTCACTCCCTCAGAATGGCATTGGCAAGCAGAGGAGACTTATTGCAGACTGACCTGGCATTCACCAGCAGCAACCTAAGGGAGAGGTCACTCTGGATTGGCCATCCAGGCCCCAGAGGGGTAGCCGATGGGCTGGAACAGGGGACAGATACTAAACATCGGTCCTGCGTTCCCAGTGTGTGGCCCACCCATTGGCTCCTGCTATATCTCCCCTGCCTGTCACTACACCAATTTCAAGGGCCCCAGGAGCCCCCCGCCACTGTTCCACACAGGGTGCTGGCCTTTTGCCTTTCCTGACATTTAGCCATTCCTATTCAGAAAAATGCAAATGTGGGTAATGAGACAGCAGAACAAGCCTCAGTTCTAGTGTTATGAGAAGGAGGGGAGGGACACACATCTTCCTTTCTATGTGGTTTTCTGCACATAGGGCAGAAGTATTTAGTATGTAATGGGGGGGAGCCACCTTTGTCAACTCCTCCTGTAACAGCAATAGCAACAAACAAACAAAAAACTCGAAAGCAAAAACACTAACTATTGTGATACTTTAGAGACAAAGAAATTTACTTCAACAAAAGATCACACTGAAATAATATTGTTAATGGTGCCACAATACTTTTGTACTGCTTTTGTTCTTTTGCAGTATTTGAGGGTCTCATGTTACCCAACTTGGACTAGCCCAGTGCTCTTAAGGAGACTAATTATTTCATAAGTAGATAAGATTCTCAACTTTTGTACATATGATAGTTTTAGAAGACATGAGAAGTGAGACTTGACTGACATATAGGGCCATGATGGCGAACCTTGGCACTCCAGATGTTCTTGGACTTCAATTCCCAGAAGCCCAAGCCCCCTGTGAATCCACACAAATGGGTTTACTGCGATTCATTGGCCCCGCGCTGCTCTCGTCGCTCCCAGAAGCGGAAGTAAAACGTGTCTGTATGGGTGCATTTTACTTCCGCTCCCGGGAGCGATGAGGGCAGCACGGGCCAGATGAATCGCAGTAAACCCATTTGTGTGGATTCACAGGAGGCTTCTGGAACTGAAGTCCAAGAACATTTGGAGTGCCAAGATTTGCCATCACGGATATAGGAACTGGCTGCTGTTCCCATCTTACACACACCTACTCAGAAGGAAGTGCCCCTGATGATATATTAAGCAGATATGCACACACACAAAACTCTAGTTAAAGTGATGGGCACATAGGCAAAGGTCACGGCCAAGGACACACTTACGTCAACATAAAGTTTCTCATGATATTTTTCCTGCACAACTGGATCTACTTGTTCTTGAGGAACAGCTTGGGATTCTTCTTCTGCAGAATCCAGTACAAAAGAAATGGCTTCCCTTGCGTCTTTTGTAGAAGCAACTCGTGACTTTCTGTCGTCTTTTGATTTGGCTTTCCTGATATTTATCCGCTCCTATTCAGAAAAATGCAAATGTGGGTAATGAGACAGCAGAGCAGGCCTCAGTTCTAGTGTTATGAGGAGGAGGGGAGGGACACACACATTTTCCTTTCTATGTGGTTTTCTCCACATAGAGCAGAAGTATTTAGTATGTAATTGGGGGGGCACCTTTGTCAACTCCTCCTTAAATATTTTTTTCCTAACCCAGAACCTTCAAAGATTATTGCTTTATGTCATAGAGATGTCGTTTCAGATCCTTGATTATATTTGTTACCCTTTTCACACACTACAATAGTCTTTCTGAGGCACTATGAGCAGAACTTTACAAAAGTATTCCATATACTGTATGAGGAAATGTGTCTTCTTGATGCCAGCACCCACAATGTGGGATAGCTTGATCACGGAGATGTGCCAGGCCTCTTCCCTGGATGTATTTAAAGGGCATCTCAAGACCATGCTCTATAGGGAGTTTAAAGATTACATGCTAACAACCAGTTAGTCAGTCAGATCATTAAAGGTTGTTTTTAAAATTAATCTGGTTTTATAAATAACAGTCATTTAAGAAAGACTAAGGTATCACTGTGGAGGGGTAATGTTATATATTACAGTATATTGTAAATTTAATTTCTTATTTGTTGTGTTCTCTGTGTTGTTGGAAACTAACCAGAGTGGGAAAACCTCCCAGATGGGCAGTATAGAAATGCATTATTAAATAAATAAATACCACTGTTTGTGTAGACTTATACAAGGCTCTTGTGTGGGTTTTGATTTTGAGAGTTTCAACTTTTGCTTTCCCACCTTAAGATTTCCAACTTGCAACATCAGAGTTTTAGTGGAATTAGGATTCTTTTCTGCCTTAACATGTCTCTTTGCATTTGCTTACATTGAAAGGCACTTGACAGTTTAATGCCCATTCTCCCAGTCTGAAGATAATTATTTTGAACCTCACTGATGCCTCTCTTTCCTTCACTATCCTAAACAACCTGGTTTCATCTGCAAATCTGGCTACCTTCCCAATACACTTTCCTGAAGAACCTCATTTCTCACATCCCTACATCGTGAGAAATAACCACTGAAACAGACCTTGAATGTTTGACATGAACTGCACTTTCAAGCAAAAGGGTCAGCTCAAATTAGAAATCAAAGACATATCCAGGCAATGTGTCAAAAACTGGCCAGAATCCTATTGAGTAATTATGCTACCATGAGTGCAGGGACATAAACAACCGCAGTGATTCTGTGCACTGCAGTTGCTCAGTTAAGTTGGTGCCCGTTGAAGGATACAAGAGGCAACTTGTTAACTAGCAATTTGTTGCTGCAGTTTACACTATTACACCATGTCATTTTTTGCTGAACTAAGGCCAGAAACAATCCTTAGAGGACAGCCCATTATTTGAGCTGAAAGCATGTTAACAGTTCCACAAAGGTGACCAAGACAGTGTTTCAGGGTTTGTGAAATTAGATTGCATTGTTCAGACATTTATGTCAGTTACATACAGTAAAACCTCATATAACACTAAAACCTGGTTCCACAAGTCTTGGTGTTATATGATTTTTAGTGTTATCTGATGCATGTTAAAATCCTATGGGATCCATAGAGATACATTGTAACCACACAGGCTTTAGCGGTTGTTATCTGAAGCATCCCATAGGATCTTAATGTTATCTGATGCAATTCTTCTCCCCAGATTCCTTAATGTTATGCGATTTTAGTGTTATTCGATACTAATGTTATATGAGGTATTACTGTATTTCCCTTTTCCACCCACAGGCAATCTCTAACCTCTGCTTCTTCAGACCAAAGTACGTCATTTCCCAATATTTACTAAACTTCCCAACCACATACCTCTTTCGATGCCTTTGCTTTCTCCTTCTCTTTTGTAACAGCCTTCTTATCTTCTTTCTGAACTTTTCGATCCTCCTTTCCTACCTTCATAACAACTGATTTCACCTCAACTGTGCAGGAAACAAAGCAGTTCACTTGTCTGAATCTAGTTCATTCTAAAAGCTGACAGTCATTTCACTAATGACTAATGAAACCAACCTTTTGGCAGGAAATGAGTATGGAGATCTGGAAAAGCCAGTAAAATTTGAGATCCAATTCAGCAAAGTGACAAGATCCCTTCTGGGATACTTGACTTGTAGACATCCACCACCACTACCAGACTTGGCTCACCATCTGTCAGATCTCATAAGAGATAGTTTGTACCTTATTTGAGCATGTCAGACCACCCAGAGTGACTCAGTCTACGTAGGGTTTTTTCCTTAATAGTAGCTGTGTTAGTCTGGTTCAGGCATATCAGAAAACAAAATACTTGCTTATAGACAACCCTCACTTATAGACAACCCTCCAATCTCAAACAACTATTGACACACAACAGACTACACAGAAGTGGAGCAGAGATGGGAACTAGACCCTGCTGCAAATCCAGATGTCAACTATGCCCCACATTCGCTCTGGCAACAGTATTACTGGACCCAATGGCACCATACACAACATTAAAGGCAGTTTTACTTGTGCTTCTGCCAATGTGATCTATGCCATCTCTTGCCATAAATGTCTGTCTGTGCTTTATGTAGGACAAACAGGACAATCTTTACACAAAAGAATTAAAGGACACAAATCAGACATCCAGAATGGCAACACAGAGAAACCTGTCTCAAACCATTTCAATCTACTTGGACACTCTATCCAAGACCTGAAAGTTACAATTCTGGAACAGAGAAATTACAAAACTAGGATTGAAAGGGAGACAGCAGAAATCAATACTGTACATCCATCTGTTAGACACCCATCGCAGGGGATCAAATATTAGTGAAGGGTTTCTGGGACATTATCAAATTTGATACACAGATTGCTATATGCTGCTAGATATTTTATATATTATATTACAACCTTCCTGCCAATTCTCTTCAGCAAAAGAGGAAGTAACCAGGTACAGTGTTTTTGTTTATTTTCTTACATGCAGGTCAAAAGTTGATCAGAGACCAGAATGGGCTTTCTCCGCACCTTTGAGATTGAAAGGGAGACATTTAGAGCTAATCTGAATAATCTATTGTTGTTGATGGGTGTGGGAAGCTGTATTGTTGTGCTTGCTTGTCTGTCATCCTGTTTGACAAGGCCATTCTCCCTTTGACCCCTGCATTTGGTGTAGATAAACCACGCCTGTAAGTTTCACTCCTTGTCTGAAGAAGTGGATCCATGAAAGCTACCAATAAAAATATAGCAGTTAGTCTTTAAAGTGCTACAGTGTTTTTTATTTTGTTTTCTGATCAGTCTAGGTTCTTTCCCAGCTGACAAAGTTATTTTATCAATGATTTCCTTTACACACGGCCTAATGGTTCTGTACTTTTCCATCACTGTAACAATTTAATTAAGGGGTTCTCAACCTTTTTAAGCCAAGGACCAGGTCATGTTCCCTCAGACAGCTTTGGGGAGCAGACAGCCATTTTGCCCTTCTTCCACCACATGGCACTTCCTGGTGTGGTGGAGGCAGTGGGGAGGCCACATGAAATGACACCACAGGCCACACCTGCCCCATTGGCCACAGGTTGAGAATCCCTGATTTAATTCATCTGGGCATAAATGTTGCAGTAATACAAGGCAAAAGCAGCTTGACTAGTCTGCAAATTTTCATTCTTCTACATTGCTTCAAAGCTGGTGAAAATGTGTGTGGTTCAAAATGTCTTAGTGCAGGGGTTCCCAACATACGCCCTATGGGCCAGACCCAGCCTGCAGCACCATTTAATGTGGCCCATGCAGCAGCCACACCCATAAGTGGATGAGTTTTCATCAACCATAAAATGCACCCATGCATGCGTAAATGCACCCACAACTATTGTAAATGTGGAAGTGACTGCATTTACAACAGTTGTAAATGCGCTTATACTAACCTCATATGTCTGTGATGGCGAACCTTGGCATTCTGGATGTTCTTGGACTTCAATTTCCAGAAACCCAAGTCCCCTGTGAATCCACACAAATGGGTTTACTGTGATTCATCCGGCCCACACTGCCCTCGTCGCTCCTGGAATTGGAAGTAAAACATGCCCATATCATGGGCACATTTTACTTCCACTTCCGAGAGTGACAAGGGCAGCATGGGTCAGATGAATCACAGTAAACCCATTTATGTGGATTCACAGGGGGCTTGGGCTTCTGGGAATTGAAGTCCAAGAACAAGTTTCACCATCATGGTCATATGTCCTTCTGTTCAGAAGAGTAGCGTGCCTTGGCAGGGCCCCGTATAAAAATCTTTTGGGGGCCCTTAGGAAGGGTAAAGATTTGTTTTGTTTACGCACGTTGGGGGCCCCCGTGACCCGGGGGCCCCGTATAATTGATACGGCAGATACGGCGGTAGCTACGCCTCTGCTTCTGTTGCACAACAACTGGGCATCCTTTGTGACACATTTTTCTCATTACAACTATTGATTACTTTTCTTTAGCACAGCGTTTAATCAGGTTTGACCTAAGAATATTTGCTACTGATTCTCTACCTGGATTAAGCAAGCTCAGAGGCTGGCACAATTAGCTGGTTGGCCTACAGAAGGGGTGCCCAAACTTATTTGTGCTGTGGGCCGATCACGTGATTCAGCAGGCCAGTCATATGATTCCTCCCACTGAAAGCAGAAGTAAAACATGCCTTGCAATCTGGTTCGCAACAGATATGTTTTGCAACACGATGAGATAGATTTTTTTAGGCTGCCATTTTCCCCGCTTAAACCAGGGGTGCCCAAACTTACAGCCCATGGGCCGGATCTGGCCCCTGATTCCAATTCATCCGGCCTGCACCGCCCTCATTGATCCAGGAAGCAAAAGTAAAACATGCCCATACAAATGTGTTTTACTTTTGCTTCCAAGAGCAACAAGGGTGGTGTAGGCCACATGAATTGGCATCAGGGGCCAGATCCAGCCTGCGGGCCATAGTTTGGGCACCCCTGGCCTACAGATACTGTCAGATCTTATAAGACTTGATGAATTGTGATCAAAAAAATTAAAAAGGGGGACACTTCCTAGGGTCCACCAGGCCCTCCATCTAATCAGTTTGGCCTGCCTAGCTAAAAATCTCTCCCTGGAGAGATCAAGTCTACTGAAATGAATGTATATACTGTACCTGGTTCCTCTGGGGCGGCTTCTACATAAGTATTCTTCTCAGGCATACCAAGCAGAGACCTGAGCACCAGAGAGCGGGACACCAGGCCATCAATTACTTCACGCCACAACTGGAAGCTGGAATATAAAAGAAAACTGTTTTTATTTCTGGATAGAAACACAGAGGACAACTGGGAAAGCAAAAGCTTATTATGTGCCTTTCAATTATATTATTTATTCACACAACCTTAAGGAGTCCAAAGCTAGAAGGAGCTGTAATGGCTTTAAGTAGACTTGGCAGGCTGTAAGGCAATACTTTTTATGTCCAACACAAACACTCTTCTTTTTAAAAATTCAATTGAATTAGCACTGTAAGGATGACATAAATAACACATGAATAAACTTGCATTTAGACTGGAAGGATTATTCCCTGAGTCCCCACAGCTAATGTGTAACTCATTCTTCCAGAAGGGGAAGAGATTTAGGACCAGCAAGCATAGTAGCCAAAATCCTGTTGCTTGGTGTAATAATTTGCACTAGAGAAGGCCCATTGGAGCAATTGGGGTTTGGGTGACTCAACTCATCCATAAGTCCCATTTATTCATATGGGCCTCCCCTGACTTACTATGCTACAGGAAACAATGAGTAGACTTATTTGAATCAATGGAACTTACAAAAGAGTTGATTCCCTAGATCCCTATTGATTCAAAGGGCCATCACTAGAGTGACTTACTATGCTAAGCAACAGGGTTTGGGCCATTATGTACAAAAAGCTGAAGGCATCTTGATGATCTATCATGATATCATTTCAATAAATTCATTTGTATCCATAATTTTAAAAAATCAAGAGAAGACATGGATCTCTAATTTGAATATTCCAATGACTCTTGGCATTCTCATCAGGTTTACTCACTCATTGGAGAACCTGCTGTCTGTTTTTTTATCTATGACTTTAAGACCATCTGGTGTAATGGTTTGAGTTCTACACTGGAGCCAGAGAAACCCAGGTTCAAATTCCCATACAGCCAGAAAGTTTATTATGTGATCTTAGGACAGTGACTGACATCTAGACTGTTCTACATCACAAGGTTTTTGGCAAGATAAAAAGGTAAGGAAAGAAAAATGGATGCTGTCTTGGACACTTTAGGGGTAGACCTGGGGCAGAAAAAGTAGACATAAATAAACAAAGCAGCATTTAAAATAGCCTTCATAACAAAAACAACTACTAATTATATTGGCCAAGAGCAGTGGTGGGCATCAGCAGGTTCGCACCAGTTTGCCAGAACCGGTAACAGAAATTCTGGCTGGCTCCACCCATCCAAGTTTTGAAATAAACTTCTCTCTGGACACACCCACCATACCACACCCACAGTGTGGTAGTAAAATTTTTTGGAGCCCACCACTGGTCAAATGTATTGGACTAGGACTTGGGAAATCCATTTCCAATCCCAAAAAAACTAGTCACTTCCTCAGGCTGGCCTACTTCTGAGGAGAAACTAAGGAGAAAAGGAGCTACAGGTATCTGGGTCTTCTTGAGCTCACTAGAGAAGAAGTGGGAGATAGACGTAACTAATAAACACACTTTTCCTTTGCTCCCACCCATCAATCTACTTAGTGGAAATGACTGAATCTCTGTAAGCTTACAGAGGATTCTGGTTTATTTCCCCTCTGTTTCATCCTGGCATGTCTTTTGTTTCTTTTGAGCAAGGTAAGGTATCCCCAGGATTTGTTTTTAATTGTGTCAGAAGCACACAAAGATGTTTTCTGGGTTGAAAGGATTTTTGCTGGAGGAACTCTGCTCAAGGGATGCCTAAATGAAGCTCCTTTCATGTCCCCAAGATCTTTTTCCCACTAAAGTCATCTCCCTTTTTATCTACTTGCAATTTCTTGCTTTCGAATTGCTAGGTTGGCAAGAGTTGGGACAGAGATGGGTGCTCATTCCATCACGTAGTACTCAGGTCCTGAACTGCTGAATGGCTGACCTTCCAGCTAACAAGGTGAGCTTCTTAACCATTGAGCCACTGCAGCCCCCAGAATAATTATGAACTTATTCAGTACCAACTACATACCATATGTGGTACATAAGGTCTTCCTGAGTCTTCGGTGATACTGTACAAAGTTCCAGTGCCGCTCTGTTGAGATGTGCGAGGGCAACTTCTCGCTCATCTTCCTCAGGAACTGTCAGCAGAGTCTAAAAAGAGAAAAACCAACAGCTTGGGTCCAAGTCATCTAAGAAATATCTTTTATGAGCTTTCCTGGGTGTTAAGTTAATCAGGGGAGGCCTTTCTTTCTTTTCCACCACCCTCACAGGTACACTTGGTGGGAACAATGGGAGAAGACCTTTTCTGTTGCTGGCCTAGACCACTGATGGAAAACTTATGGCACATGTGCCAGAGGTGGCACATTGAACCCTCTCCATGGGCACCGTGCAGTCACCCCACCACAGTTTGCTCTGCCCAGCAGCCCAATGGGAGCATTTCCTCCCTTCCCCCAGCACAGAGTTTGCCCCACCCCTCTGCCCATCAGCTCAAGGGAAGCATTTCCTTTCCCCCTGTTGCTGTGTTGGCACTTTGCGATAAGTAAGTGGGTTTTGGCTTGCAGTTTGGGCACTCGGTCTCTAAAAGGTTCGCCATCACTGTTCTAGATTCTGGAACTCCCTCCCACAAGAGTTCAGGTTGGCCCAATTTTGCTGTCCTTCCACAAGCAGACAAAGACTTTTCTCTTAAAGCAGACTTTTTCTCAGTTTTTTTTAATGGAATCACCCGTCTCTCCCTGTTTTTAAATGTTTTTAGTTTCACCTGTAAGTACTATTTTAATGTTATATTTGCTTAATCCTCATTTAATATTGCAAAAATTGTCTCCGTTTTATACTGTCTTTGGTCCTTTTCTAGGAGAAAGATGGAGCAAAAATATTTTAAATAAACAAATAAGCCGCCATCACAATAATCAGCCATTTTTCCCTATCCTCAGTTAACTCATGAACACCAACTTTCTAGAACCATGATGGTGAACCTTGGCACTCCAGATGTTCTTGGACTTCAATTCCCAGAAGCCCAAGCACCCTGTGAATCCACACGAATGGGTTTACTGTGATTCATCCACCCCGCACTGCCCTTGTCACTCCTGGAAGAGGAAGTAAAATGCGCCCAGACGAGTGCATTTTACTTCCACTTCCAGGAGCGACGAGGGTGGTGCAGGACAGATGAATCGCACTAAACCCATTCGTGTGGATTCACAGGGGGCTTGGGCTCCTTGGAATTGAAGTCTAAGAACATCTAGAGTGCCAAGGTCAGTGGTGGGATGTCAAAATTTTTACTACCCCACTGTGATGTCATCACAGTGTGGGTGGAGCTAACATCATGATGTCATGACATGGGCGGGGCCAAAGAAAAATTAAAAAATAATAAAATAAAATAAAAATAAGCACACACACACACACCTCAACCCACCCACCCACAACACAAAAAGACAGCAAGGAGGACAGAAAGGAGGCCGTGCATACGCGCCAAGCACTGTAGGCATGCATGCACACCAAGTGAAAAGGTAAGTCCCGAAGGTGGTTCCCCCCAAAAGCTGCTACCGGTTCTCCGGGAAACTGGGAAAAGTTACTACCGGTTCGAGCGAACTGGTAAGAACCTGTTACATCCCATCACTGGCCAAGGTTCACCATCACGGCTCTAGAATAATAAAAGAACAACATGGCCCAAGTAGATGTTCCCCACCACAGCTCGACCTGATATGCTCAGTGAAAATAATGTCAGGTAGTCAGACCTTCATGCTTCCATCCTGATCCTCTCCTAAATCTGCTCCCTTCACCTTGGGAAGCACCTAATGCCCGAACCAAGAAAAATGTTTACTCAACACAGAATCTCATGTATCACATCCATACTTATGTCTTTTTAGAAAGGTGCATATGATGTCTGACTGGACATCCCACTACGGTAATGGAGTTGACTGTATAGCCAGCGACTCAATGCCAAGTGTCAGGCGGCAGTTAACTAACCTCACTCCCTGAAGGGGCCAACGCTACAGGAGGATGAGCCCCTTTAGGTGGGGTGATGGTAACTCTCAGTGGAGGAAATGCCACTGGAAACCATCATATTGGGCCCAATGGCAAAATGAGTAGAGGAGGAACTTTGATTCCCAATGGTCATTGAGGTGGAAGATGCCATGCCAGATGGACTGGCTGTAAAGGCGCACCTTGATAATATCCTCAAGGCTGTGGCAGTCCATTGCAGTCCCGGTGTTAAATCCTGCATTTCCTGCTTCATGTGTGCTGTGGGTGATGGCCCCAAGATCATAGTGTGTGGATCACTTCATGGCAGGCTGGGATCCACCTTAAACAAATTCACACCAGTGACATTTTTCCTGCTTCAGGGAAAAAAAATGCATTCTCAGATATGAGTTGCAGTCGAGATATGAAAAAGAGGGAAATGTAAATTTGTGATTCTAGAGTCAGTATGCATACAGATCCCCCCCCCCAGGTAACTGGTGTGGTACTGTATGTGCAACATTGAAACATGGTCTACCTGTATGCACTCATTCTATAATATTCATTGTGGACGTAGTGTTGAAACCATTCTTTCAATCTAGTTACTGCCAGGACTGGGTATGTTTGGATCCACAGATGAACAAGAGACTAGGACACAACTTGGATTACTCCAATGCAAGGAAAAGTGAAGAGCACTGTTCAGGCACCTGTTTGAAATCCGGAATGGAAAGATTCCACTCCACCCGAGGGACTTCCTCAACTTGATTCGCTTCCTCCACAGGACTTCCACTCAACTGGCTTGACGTTACATCCATCACAGACTTCCTTACTCCTGAAAGAGTTGGGGAAATACTTCTAAGTTGGCTTGGGTCATCCGGACTCTTCTGCCGTGAAGTTGTGCCACTCTTCAGTAGGGATGATTCACTGGCAATGCTTCTGCCTTGACTTTCATAAGAATACTGCTTCATAACTTGAGGTGGATTCATGAGTTTGTCCCATAGCTCTCGAAGCTCCTTAATTACTTGGTGTTTGTAGTGTAACTGTAATGAGAGGAGATATAAAGAAGGAGTATGTGAACCAACTCTGATTGATGAAAAAACTCATCAATGACTCTTTAATGCAGAAAGCATCTTTCTAATCTAGTTGGATACACAGATTTAGACCAGGGGTTCTCAACCTACGGCCTGCGGGCCAGTATGGCCCACAGTGCCATTTCATGTGGGCCTCCCACTGCCTCTGCCACACCCAGAAGTGTCATGTGTGGTTCCTATTTAATGTACAGGCTATCCCCATGGTGCAGGCAGGGCAAAATGGCTGTCCAGCCCCTGAAGCTGTCTGAGGAAGCATGACCAAGCCCTTGGCTTGAAAAGGTTGACAACCCCTGGTTTAGACTTTCACATTCACCAAGGGCACAAGCAGATAAGTCACCTTCAGTGAAATAGCAACTAGGTCTTGGGGAGGCTATTATCATCCATGCCTTCAACCTCAGAACTCTTCCTCCTCACCAGCCTGACCAGGCAAGAGATCACAGACACAACACTAGATCGAAGTCATGTAGGAATGTCCTTCACGTTGTTTACTGAACTATACTTTCCTCTGTCCTATATGCATCAAGTCATTGACAACATGCACGGCTTCAAAGCTAACTTCCTTGTTGGTTGACCTTCAAAAGGACACTCAGCCCCTTCTCCTCTCTAAGCCTCACTCACTAGGTCTGCAATTTTAAATGTGCTAATATAAGAGTAGAAATCAGATGTAGCCTGTTCTAAGCACATGTGCTCTTGAATAAACACATGAAGGCTTGCACTGCTAATCTAGGTAACTTCCCAAATCTGCAGTTTTTGCACACAAAAATCAATGCAGTCAAAACAAAGAAATTACAATGTTATCATTTTGTTTTTCTTCTAAATGAGACTCATGATCGTACATTTACCCCACTCCATAATATAAATATCCTTATTGCATGGTTGCAGATCTTCATGCTCAGCTGCAGTAGCGTGAAGGATGTCAAGGAAAGGAAAGCTCTGGCCATGCAGATGCTTTGTGCTATGGTTCCCATAACCCATCTCTACTGGTGGGGCGTCTGGGCCTGAAGTCTAAAACATCTGCAGGACCAAGAGTTCTCTAGTGCTGTTATATGCCTTCAAGTCAGAACTGACTTATAGCTACCCTAACAGGGCTTTCAAAGTAAGTGAAATATTTAAGGTGTGGTTTTACAAATTCCACCCCACTCCATTTTGAGCAGAGAGTCAAGCTTAGGCTTCCAGAGTCCCAGACCACTACTATGTCCACTACATCACACTGGGTATCCTGTCACAGTGTGCCATCAAGTCAATTCTGATTTGTGGTGATCATTTCCTGGGGGTTTCTAGGGTAGACGATGCACAGAAGTGGCTTACCGTTCCCTTCTTCTGGGGACACCCGGGGACTGTGCAGCTTCTCCATGACTGCACAGTCTGGCTAAACTCCTAGAAGACACAGTGGAGAACTGAATTCCCAGCCTCTGGCTCCACAGATATCTAAACCACAAAGCCAGGGATTCTCAACCTGAGGCCCATGGGCTGGATGTGGCCTGCAACACCATTTCATTTGCCCCCCCCCCCGCCTCCATCACACCAGGAAGTGCCATATGGTGGAGAAAGGGCAAAATGGCCATCCAGCCCCCGAAGCTATGTGAGAGAGCGTGACCCGGCCCCAGGCTTTAAATGGTTGAGAACTCCTGCACTAAGTTATCCAGCCAGCTAAGAGCTCCCTCTCGCTGTTTTTTTAATGCTTGAATGCTCAATAATATTCCTAGGTAAAGAGAACAGATATGGATCGGGCTGGAATTTTCCGTGCTCAGAGAGACTGGCTGCCAAACTTGTACCTGACATCCAGTCCTCCTAAACCACAGGGAATCTGTTACCCTCTAGTAGCTGATAAACTACATCTCCATTATTTTATGAGAAGTGTTCAGGTTACATGGGTCTCAGTGGAAATGTAGTCCAGAAATAAATTGAAGACTACCATCTCCCCAGCTCTGTCCAAAGCAATCTCATTAAAGCTGATCCCTACTTTGCAGGATAAATCGCTGCTAAGAAGTATAACAGTAGTATTTAATCTCTGTCATTAAGAACAAGACTGCAGTAAGAATTTAAAATGATAATGAATGCACACAGATAGTGTAATTCACACAGGTGACCTCTTGTCTAAATTTATCAGTTTTTATTAACTCTTACACTGGTGTTGGTAGCAACATTTGGTACAGCAAATGGTAACATGATTTTAGTGAAGCAACAAGAGACTACTGGAGATTAATTGAGTTCTAAACTATCAACGATAGTAAACTATTTACTTTCATTGAAAGGTTTAAAAAATATCCTGTTGTGATGAAACTATAACATTAACTGAACTATTAGAAGCAGCGTTAGAGAAATATTAGCTGACTGCTATCTGGTGAAAGTATACTGTAAATAGGCTGAAGTATTCTAGAGAAAGGGATCTCAGAATGCATGTATTATGGGATGCAATTTATCTTCTGTAGTGGTAATATACTGTATGTTCCTGGTGTATTGAAACAATTGTCTGAAACCCTTATAAATATTAGTTTTGTTAATTGTGCCATGTTACTTATAGAAAACATCTGTAAATGAACAAGGTATCTAAGGTGAATGGTTTAGAAAATGTGAGATGTAAAGTATAGGAAACATTAACATGTCTCTGTTTTTTCTGAGATAATGAAACATTTGGAAAGGGCCCCTGTATTTTCTGTAAGTTTTTGCTACTTTAACGAATATTTTGGGAACTACTTCTACTATCTTAACCATAATGAATAACTCAAACTTTTCAAAGGAGCTGTACTGTCACTCCTACTCTCTAAGAGACAAACAGCTTTTAAATTGATTGAAGTAAATAAAACAGCCAGAGAGGTTTTGAAATGGAAAAAGAGAATTCTTATCTAAGTTTTTCAATCATAGCACAACATAACATTACATAGTATTATATGATCATGACCGTGTGCACACCTGGTGCCTGATTCCATGGGAATCAGGAACCCATATGAACATTTTAATGAGGCTTTTATACTTTTCATAAGCCATGCACACATGTTCTCCAGTTCCAGATGGTGCATGTGGGGTAAGCATTCCACACTTTATCTTAAAGTTACATATTCTAACTTACATATACAGTGACGTATATTTATTCTGTCCCTTTGCTTGTCACGTACATTGTCACATGTTTGACATTAAACATTTCTGCTTACTTAGATAAGAAACTTGGGTGTGTTCTTCAGTAAACTAGGTGTAAACAACTAACTAAAGTGCATTACATCATTTCCAAGATGGCTCTGCTTATGTTACAGCCTGATTCTGATTGCATACATTGCTTTGTAAAAGGGAATATGGCAACAAACCAAAATTGGCTATTTAACCACTGGAGTGTCTGTACTAATTTGCATTTTACATAGAATCATTGAGTTGGAAGGGGTCTGTGAAGTCATCAAGTCCATCCCACTGCTCAAAGCAGGAATCCTAATCAAAGCAGATCTGAGAGATGGTTGTCCAATTCCCACTAGAATGCTTCTAGGGTTGGAACGGTCACCACCTCCCAAGGTAGTTGGTTCCATTGTCATACTCCTCTAACAGGCCATGTTTCATGATATTCAACGTTATATCTGGCTTCCTGTCGTTTGAGCCCAGTATTATGTGTCTGCACTCTGGGATAACTGAGAACAAACCCTGCCCCTCTTCTTTATGACTATCCACTTCATCAGACATAAGAGTGAGGCCTCATGTATAAACTGATGCCACGAGGCCTCACTCTTATGTCTGATGAAGTGGACTTTATTATTTATTTATTTATTTATTAGTTCAAATTTATATTGCCGCCCACTCGCCGTGGCGACTCAGGGCGGCTTACAAATAATACATTACATTATAATACAATATGTTGCTGTGGTCCATGAAAGCTCACATTGAAATACAGGAGTTAGTCTTTAAGATGCCACAACATTTTTTGTCTTTTGTTGCTGTTTTGTTTACTGCCTGATATACAGGAGAGCTGACTCACTAAATCTCCATTGATTCAATGGACCCATTCTGCTGCAGTTTACTACACTACAACAGGATTTTGCCAGAATATAATATTGTTTTATTTTCTCCCAATACTGCAGTTGATAAGAATATAAATTGCCAAAGTGTACCAATATCAACTAGTTGCATCAAAAATTACCATAGAGAATCTTGAAGCACCTTAAAGGTAACAGTTTCCCTTGCTCGAAAGCCAGTCGTATCCGACTCTCGGGTTCAGTGCTCATCTCTGTTTCAAAGCCGAAGAGCCAGCACTGTCTGCTTCTGCAGACATTTCCGTGGTCATGTGACAAGCGTGACTAGACACCGGAGCACACAGAACACAGTTTACCTTCCCACCAAAGTGGTTCCTATTTATCTACTTGCAATTTCTTGCTTTCAAACTGCTAGATTGGCAGGAGCTGGGACAAAGATGGGAGCTCATTCCATCCTGCAGTACTCAGAAATCAAAATTTATTTATTTATTTATTTTATTTTATTTTATTTAGATTTGTATGCCGCTCTATTCGCCGAAGTGACTCTATTCGCCGAAATGCTGACCACCTGCCTTCCAGTCAGCATCTTAGCCACTTGAGCTACTGCACCTTAAAGGCTTAGAAATAGAATTATGGCTTGAACTTTTACAGACAAAGGGCTTCTCCCTCAGATCTGGCTTACATATGAAAATTACACACGAATCCTATTACTTAGTGTAGTAAATTTCATTAAAGGAAGGCCACTGGATGAATAGGGATTTAGTGAGACAATTCCTCTATAGGCTCAATTGATTCAAATAGGCCTGCTCTAATTGCTACTTTCTTTAACACTGAAAGTCACACCCAAAGTAGGCTCATTTCACTGTAACGCTGAAACTCTGTAACAGAACCCCAGAGTCAAGAACACTTATGGAGGAGTTGGCTTATCATAACCTCATTGATTTAATGTCATACTCTAAACAGAGGAGCCTGGCTTAAGATGATCCATGGGATTGCAAAGGGCTGAACAACAAAAAGTTCAGTTTAATACACTAAGCAACAAGATTTTGGCTATTAATTACTGAAAGAAATAATTTTATATAATCATTGTAGGGTTCCTCCTTTTCATAAATGGGCTGCATATTTTTAAAACAAAAGTCAGGTGATGTTTCTGTTTCTTAAATCTTTTAAATTTCAATTGTAAAAAAGAGGATCTGATGTACAAAAGAGTATAGGAAATCCCATCTCTAGGTTCAGATACAAGACAGGAAGGGCTTCTAGAAATCAGGAATCACTCAGTAGTCCTGAGAACTTTCTCAAGGTCTTCCGGTCCTGGTTCCTGACACCTTGCTCTGTATCCACAAAGCGCTACCCATTTACTCCAAAAGACAGGCAATACCTGTGGGTTTTTTCTGTGGAACAATTCTTCCTCTGTGACATAGGCATCTAGAGGAGATCGTGCTCGCTCCGGTGTGCGGATTCGGTCAAGTAATTCCTTCAGGTTTTCCTTGACTATGACAGCAACCTCTCGAGTGTCCAGGTTTCTCTAAGATTTCAGGGGGGAAATGGTATGTGAGGTTTGGTATCCACGTTTCTTCCTAACTGTTAGCTGATATATATTCCCAAAATTTTCTTCCAGAGTAATGCAGACATAATGTAAGTTTGTGAACATGGAAATGAATAAGGAAAACTCTGGTCTTTGCTACGAGACAAAAAAAACAAGGGCACCTGGGAGGTTCAACCTCCTTTACTCAGGAAGAATACCATAAAAATGGAAAGTATGCATTGATCCTCATCTGAATAGAAAGCATATTTTCTCATTGGGCCTTGGTATCATCAAACACATCTTCATCTACCTTTTTTCTTCATACTTTCCTCTTGCCTTTTCCACCGGTAAGACTGAGGAGAACTAGGGTCCTATTTTCTGGCTAAGGCAAATGATTTTGGGGTGGATGGGTGGGATACAGGGAAGCTTCTGCTCCAACCATTTAGTTACCTCTAGCTCATCCCTTATCTCAGATGATATATCTTCATAGATGGCAATTCCCCATAAAGTTACTTGCAACAAGGCCCCTCCTAAAAGCATAGGATGAGTACCAAACTCCCAGGATTCACTGAAGATACCCGCATTCATGGATTTGAAGATGAAGGAAAACTTCCTGGTTTCTCCAGGCAAGATAACCCCTAAGAAGAAGAAAAGGAACAATTGATTTTAAAGAGATTTGGGGAGAATTTATTTCGGTCAAATTGAAAGAAGTAGAACCAGGACAAGAATATGCAGCTTCTTTGGAAATAGGGGACAAATATATAAAAAGAATACAGTATTATACAAGTAATACCTCGGATAACGCTAAGACTTGGTTCCACCAGTCTTGGTGTTATCCGATTTTTAGTGTTATCTGATCCATGTTAAAATCCTATGGGATGCATCGGATAATGTTAAAGCTCCATAGAGATACAGTAATACCTCGGTAACGTTTACCTCGGATAACACTAAAATCGCATAACGTTAAGTAATCTGGGGAGGAGAATTGGATCGAATAACATTAAGGTCCTATGGGATGGATCAGATAACAACCGCTAAAGCCTGTGCGGTTACAATGTATCTCTATGGAGCTTTAATGTTATCCAATCCATCCCATAGGATTTTAACATGCATCGGATAACACAAATCGGATAACAGCAAGACTTGTGGAACCAAGTCTTAGCGTTATCCGAGGTATTACTGTACATTGTAACCGCACAGGCTTTAGCGGTTGTTATCCGATCCATCCCTTAGGACCTTAACGTTATTCGATCCAATTCTCCTCCCCAGATTACTTAACGTTATGCGATTTTAGCGTTATCCGAGGTAAACGTTATCCGAGGTATTACTGTACAGTACTTTGATAATAGGCTGAAGATATAGAATGTCTAATTGGTGTTAGGTGCACATATTTGTTAATGTAATTGTTTATTTTTTTCTTATGTTGTTTTTATTGTAGTTATTATTGTTAGTTTTGTGATTAATAGGTTTGCTTATAATTTTATTGTATTAGATATATAGGTATATATATTAAAAAGAATAGGGACATGTTGGGAAGGAAATCACTAGTGCACACACACACTCTCTCTCTCTCTCTCTGAAGGATTTGACAAGTATATACCATGTACTTGGCAATAAATATGTTTGGCATGCCTCCTGGAAGTATATACAGTATATAATTGCCACAGTTCCATACTGCATGACCATGTAGAGAAAGGAAGAATTGACTACAGAGTTGTTTTCCCCCAGATCACTTTGTTGCTATTACTATAAAACAACTGGTAGTAGAAGCCTTTGCTGATCTGATCTGATCCGCCCGTGAAGTAGAGAAAGTGGTAAATATACATTTGTAATGTAAGAAGTGGCCCAAGGAGGACCTGACATAACACACTGACTTCATTTTACAGAGTGATCCTTTGACATAGCTTCACACTCTGCGGTATGTCTTCTTACTACTTTGGCCTTTGAGTTGTGAGGCTTTATGTTCATTTCAGCAGCATCCCTTTATCAGTGTGCAATGACATGGCTTTTGAAGAACACATCCAAACTCAAATGGTCACGAACTTACACGTATGGCTAAAACATACCAAGAGAGCTCAACTACCTGGCTTCCTGTGTCTTTTGAATGAGGACCATAAGAGATGCAGCCTGCTGTTTCCCCCCACAACACATCTAAGAGACAAAGCCTGGCTGAACATTATGCCATGCCATGCTATGCCATGCCATGAACTTTTGAAGAACTTTCCTTTATAATTTCCCTACCCTATCCACAAGAAATTGATGCATGCATGAAGAAGTGATCTTGAATCACGAAAGCTCACACAAAGTTTGATTTTTTTAAAAGTGATCCTATAAAGGTATCCTGAATTTGTTTTATGTATGGATCACACAGCTGTCTTTGTTTATGCAACTGATTTTACCAGACATTTCCCCTCCCTTTTTGTCCCTCACTACCTCTGTGTCCTGATTCCTGATAGTAGAAGGGAACTGCTGGTCCACTTGCCTCCTTTTCTCTATACTGCTATTAGAACCTGGAGATGATCTTACACACTTCCATGAAGGCCAATACAGACTCCTAGGAAAATTTCTCCTTCCTGTACATATTCAGAATTTATTTGACGTTGTCACAGTTGACCTTAAAAATATCAAATACATTACCCACCTGATCTGGTGTTGAAATAAAAATTCTGTGTCTTCTTCTTTTTCTCTTGAAAGGTGAATGGCTGAGGTAACCTTCGCCAATCATACCAGATGGCGGTTGTGCCATCATTGCTCACCATGAGGCGAGATTCTGCTTTCTCACCTACCAAAATTTCAAAGGTGATTCGGGCAGCAATGCCAATGTCACCCTATGAGAGCAAAAGAAAACAAAATGACTAGGTGCCTGCAACAGTACCTTCTTGCTTGGCTAAGCCACCCCATGACCCCCAAACTATGGACCCAAGTTCCTTGACATCCCTTGTCCAATGAAGACTCAAAAATTCAGACTAGGGCATGGTATTACAAACCCAATTTACCTTGTGACAAATGGTATCGATCCAGCGAGCAGGTTGCCCACAGAATTTCAGAGATGGACCAACTATTGGTTCTGAAAAGACATCTGGATATTCCTCTAATGGGTCCCTATCAACCAGAGCAAAAATAAGAATTATTCAGGGAAGAATTGGTTGAGATATGACTAAGTCAGAGTTCCCATGCAGGCCTTTAGTTATATAAACTGGCACAGAGAAAGGACTCGATGCAGCATATTTTACTCAAAGAGAAGAGAAAAACACATAGTACAGTACAGGAGCTGCCCAAAGCACATTTATCCCCCTTTGCAGGCTACTGGTCTTCAGCTTTAGGGGAAGACTTTAGAGCTTTTTTTTTTTTTTGCTCAGCTACAAAGCTGAGGCCTGTTAAGAAGAAGGTAAGAAAAATAAGGCATGTTTACAGTCTATGGGTCCAATTATCTGCGGTCAAAAATAAAGTGGAATGAGGGTAGAAGAACACCTTTAAGAGGAAGACTGGCCAAAGGAAATCTTCTGAGCCCACAACCACTCACTGTAGACTCTGAACCACCTACCCCACCCATTAGCCATCTAGGTGGTTTCAAAAATTATTTCAGACCCTGTGCAGGCATAAATATCAAAGCAAAGAAGGGGGCATCTCTGCAGAAGAATTATGGGGAAGTATTATGCACCCAGTCACTTCCAATAGTTTTGTTCTGCAACTGTTATCAATTTTTTCCAGTTCCTGTATTCATCTTGGGCATTTGATGCCCCTATTTTCTTTAGGATTCTCCTCTTCTTTAGACCTCCACCCAAAGCATTACTTACTGACTCTTCTCTTCTTCAACACATTCTTTGACTTCATCACTGGATACAAAACATTCTGATGACACATTAGTGAAAGGCTGGTTTCTGCCTACGACTTCCAGGCCGTCCAGGTCCTTGAGGGAGGGAGGGAGGAAGTGGTTTCATTTTACTCTCTCTCTCTCAAAAGAAATATGAAACTATGCAAAGGTGTACTTTTGTTTCATGTAAATATTCTTATATATGAAAACTTATCATACCGGGCTATAAAAATCCAACTTTTCTAAGATTTCCTTTAATTCGTTTCGCCTCTGCTTTAGGAAAAGACCGTCTTCCCAGTGGAGATGGAAAGTGCGGTGTCTTGGAGGTCTGGTACCTGCGACAATTAGAAATGTATGAGACATTAGTTCTCATTTAAATCCAACTTTACAAATCACACTTTACAAATACAAACACAATCCAGAACACGTGTTGTCCTCAAAATCTGTACATTAACAAAAATTTCCAAGGTTTGCAATGTATATAACAGGGGGAAAAGAACACAAAACTCATTGCATTTTTAGAAAAGACTAGCAATACTGGAACAGTTTTGATGATACATATGCTATTTTTTCACTCCTTCGCATTCTTGCAGTAAAAGATACTTAAAAGATACTTCTGCCTCAGACGGTTTCTTTCTCTCATTTGCATCTGCACCGTTTGGCCCTATTTATGTGTACTTCCAAAAATGCACACATGTTGGAAAATCACCTGAAATGTTCATACATTTGGAAAGTATACCCCAAATACATGTTTTTAACAATATGTGATGTTGGGGAAAATGCATGAAAAGGTGCATTCGTTTCTGTGCAAAAATACCCACTACTTTTGTAAAAAACCAGTCTGATGGGAGACAATAAAATACAAATAAAAGATCAGATGTGGCAACACTTGCTAAGATGCTATCATTTTCTTTCATACATATTCAATTATTAGGCATTGCTTTGAAGCAGAGAATATCAATGAGTTTCTACTCAGCCTCAGATATTATTGGATATTCCTGCCTCTTAAATAGTTATTACCATCCAATTTGTTAGTGAGCTGGGTGAGGATTTATTACACCTCCCTCTGCAGTATACAATATAATTTCCACATGTAAGATAAACCTAGGGTATACCCAGTGGTGGGCTCAAAAAATTTTACTCCCACACTGTGGGCGTGGTATGGTGGGCATGGCCAGGGGGAAAGCCCTGTGTTGCACCCAAATTAGGACTACAGTACTTTATTTAAATTTTTGGATAGGTGGGGCCAGCCAGAATTTCTGCTACCGGTTCTGGTGAACTGGTGCAAACCTCCTGATGCCCATCACTGGATATACCATACTAGATTCAGGCAATGTGTCAGTCTGTTGTTGTTTTTTAGGTATCGTAAACTGTTTCTTTGGGTACAATCTCTTGTGAATTAGGTAAAGGCCTCTCTTGCTCGAAAGCCAGACATATCTGACTCTAGGTGGCAGTCCTCATTTCTCTATACAGCCAAGGAGCCAACCCTTTCTGTGTCTGCAGATGTTTCCATGGTCATGTGGCAGGCATGTCTAGATGCTGGAGTGCATGAAATGTTGTTGCCTTTCCTGTCGAACAGTACCTATTTATCTACTTGCAATTTCTTGCTTTCAAACTGCTAGGTTGGCCGGAGCTGGGACAGAGACAAGAGCTCACTCCGTCATACAGCACTGGTTTCTCAAACTGCTGACTTGCCAACTTTCCAGTCATCAAGTTCAGTGTCTTAACTACTAAGCCACTGCTGTACCTTCTTGTGAATTAGTAGTATGCAAATAAACTGACAGTGACACTGCTCCTCAAACCATTTTGCTCACCATATATTATATATATATTCTTAAAACAACTTGATTTGCTTTGGTCCAGGGGATTTTGACTTTGCCTGCTTAGCTAGTTTGCAGGAATCTTTCATATCGGCAATCCTTTTGTTTTATTAGTCCTTGTTAGGGCCCAAGACATTGTACCGCTTTAAAGCCTTGTGACTACCAAAATAGGTAAAGGTAAAGTCACCCTTGCTCGAAAGCCAGTTGTATCTGACTCTCGGGCTCAGTGCTCATCTCTGTTTACAGCCAAAGAGCCAGTGCTGTCTACATCTGTAGAGATTTCAGTAAAAATGTGGCAGGCATGATTAGATACCGGGGTGCACGGAACACTGTTTACCTTCCCACCAAAGTGGTACCTATTCATCTACTTGCAATTTCTTACCTTTGAACTGCTAGGTTGGCAGGAGCTGGGACAGAGACAGGAGCTCATTCTATCATGCAGTACTCAGGTACCAAACTGCTGATCTGCCGACCTTCCAGTCATCAAGTTCAGTGTCTTAACCACTTGAGCCACCGCAGTCCCTTAGACTACCAAAATACCCTTACATGCATTTCTCAACAACAGCGTACAAATATTTCCTTTACTTTAGGCAGACTCGTTGTTGGGAAGTTTCCTGCTTAGGATGCCTTACCCATTTCCCTCCAGATGCTGTGAGGTCTCCCTACATGAGTGACGTCTTCTGGGAAACCACGTTCAGTCTGACCCAACGTCACAGCCAGACCACTGAGCTCATCTCCAAGGTGTAGAGGCTCATTCCAAAATTCATTTCCTGCATGGGAGCCCTGGTAGGAGAAACAGCAATATTCACAGAGGCAAAGCCTGGCTTTGTCTAACACAGGATGAAACACAAAAAAATATGAATGGATGGCGCTGGTAATGGAAATAATAGAACTATAACATGGCATGAGAAGATGAATCTGAAATTTCCATTGCCATTCATTACTATTCTTCCCATCTTACTCTGTTGTCTATTTATTCACCAGCCCAGCTTTCTTTCTTTTCTGTTTTTTGGAAAAAACAACACTCTAAGCAAAGTGTTTTACAAACATTAAAAGTAACAGCAATCAAACACATGAGATTGAATCCAGTTATGTGCTTCTACTAATCAAACTGCTTCTATCAGTTCCTCCCCATATACTTTATTCTTCAAAATCCAGAGGACATCAGAGATTTTAGGAATAACAGAAGAAGCCTCATCACATTAGAAGACTTTCGCCAGCACAACACTGGATTCAATGTGTGAAGGAACTTAAAAATAATAATAAAATGGGTGGGTCACCATGACATTCCCATTGATACTCTATGGTGTCAGGCGGCAGGATCTTGCTGCCCCACCCACTGGACTTGCATTGCTGTGTTATAGGGTTGCATATCATTAGTATTGTTATGGGCTATTTCTGTAGGATATGTATGGTATAGTTTCTGTGCATATTGTTACTATATAGTGGATATTGGTTATGTATTATTATTACAGTATTGTTATGTGCTGTTTTTGTAGGATGTGTATTGTATAATTTTTTGTGTATGTTGTATTATTGTATTTTGGATAGAAGCCCTGAGTTGGGTTTCTGTTTGGGCGGAATATTAGTGTGAAAATTAAATTAAATTAAATTAAATTAAATTAAATACAGAGCCTATTGTTATTCCATACTTTCAGCCCAGTATCCTTGACTGATAACGAGGTGGTAATGAGCCCGATGTAATTCACACCTGGAAGGTCATTGTGCCAATTAGTCCATTAGTCTCAAGAGGGACACAGAACCAAGGGGAAAGCACTTTAGCTAAGGGTATAAAAGAAGGCAGAGTTGGAGCTTTCCACAGATCAGGCATGATGCTGTGGTCCAGATGGCCCAGGTGATTCACCACTGCCTTCCTAGACTGCCAGGCAGCTGAAGAGGGGATCCTTGCTTGGTAGCATTTGCTTGTTTTTTGTTCCATTCCTTGCTTTGAGATCTGTTTAATAAAGCTTTGATTCCTCAACCACTGAGTGCTTATTGTCTCTAGATCCAAAAGAACCTGAGCTCAGCAAGTTTGGTCAGCCAGTGCTGATCACACTCTCATACTTCCTGATTTAAAAAATGAAGATTCATATAATTAAATAGCTTAAGCTGTCCCAGAAGAGAATACAGTAATACTAGAAAAGAATAGAGTGGTTCCACAAGTCTTACCGTTATCCATTTTTTAACATTGTGCGATGCATAACATTGCACAACATTTTTTTAAAAAAACCTGGTTCCCTTTCTGAAGAGGAAAGGGAACAGGGGGTGATCCGCCTACCTCTTTAGAAAGGGCAGCGGAATCCCCACTGCCCTTTCCAAAGAGTCAGGCGGATTGAGCCAAGTGCTGGTTTGGTTGGGGTGAGGGCGCGCATGCCCATTCTCCCCCCAACCAAACCAGCGCAGTGGTGGCATGGCTGGGAAGCAGACCAGGGGCTCCCCATTCAGCTTCCCAGCCACACCACCACTGCACCCTTCATGGCAGCAGCATGGCTGAGAAGCAGAATGGGGAGCCCCCAGTCTGCTTCCCAGCAACGCCACCACTGCGAGCTTCCTAGCACCGGTTTGGTTGGGAGGAGAACGGGCGTGCCTGGTCTCCCCCCAACCAAACTGGCAGTCTGAGCCTCCATAGATCTTTGCCCCAAAGCCCACAGGGCTGGTCTCTAGCCCTGCGGGTTTGGGGGCAGAGATCAACGTTGGTGAATTTGAGGCAAACATTTGCATCACACAACATTATCTTAACGTTGTGCGGTGCAAATGTTTGCCTCAAATTCACCAACGTTATCTGGTTTTAGCTTTATCCGATGTAATCATTATCCAAGGTTCCACTGTACTTATAATTATGTTACATTTTTTTAAAAGGAATCTGAAGAACACCTTGATGTCTCGAGAATCATTCCTTGTTTTTGTTGTACTTTAATAATAGTTTAGGAATGATGAAAAGAGCTTACAGTGTAATTGTGCCTAGTTGGAATTATGGAATTGTCACAGTTTGCAGTAACAGCCACCAGCTTGGGCAGCTTTCAAAGGAGAATGGACAAAATCATAGAGGTTCAGGCCAGTGGGGGGGGGGGTCAGGGGGCAGCCTGCCCTGGGTGGCACTTTTTGAGCTATGGGTGTTCTTGGATTACAATTCCCAGAAGCTCTAGCGAGAGCGGGCGCCAGCATCCACCAGGGGGCGGCAAATTTGGCTTCAGCCCCAGGCGGCTGAAATCCACACGGCGTTACTGGTTCAGGCTCTCTGTGTCATTGGTCATGATGGACTAATTCCTTTGGTACCAGAGATAGTATGTCTGTGAACAGAAGTTGCTAGAGAACATTGGTGAGAGGGTACAGTTGCACTTAGCTGTTGGCCTCCCAGAAGCAGTGGTGGGCGTCAGCAGGTTCTACCCAGTTCACCAGAACCGGTAGCAAAAATTCTGGCTGGTGCCGCCCATCCAAGTTTTGAAATAAAGTAGTCCTAATTCGGGTGCAATGCAGGGCTTTCCCCCTGGTTCACCATACCACACCCACAGTGTGGTAGTAAAAACATTTTGAGCCCACCACTGCCCAGAATTATCAAACTGGCTGTTGTGTGAACAGAGTGATGGACTTAACAGGCATTGGATTTGATCCAGCATATCCCTTCTAATATTCTTACTTCAATGGAACCCCTCTCAGTTTAGTGACTATAGTACTGAACTGTTAACATACTAAGATTGTCTCAGTAAGATTCTGTACAACAGAAAACAGAAGTGACTAAAATATGTATCTATAATGAACAATACTATAACCATGAACATTTATAATCTCATTTCTCTTTAAAACACATTAGATCAGAGGTTCCCAACCTACGGCTCCTGGGCCAGATCTGGCTCCTGGGCTAAATTGCCACTGATGCCAGAAGTGCCCCAATGTCAATGGAAGTGCTGAAATTGCTGTGTTTTCGCACAGAAACACTGCAAAAACGCAGAGAAAAATTCAAAAATAGTGCAAAAATGTTCCTCCCTCGCTCCCTCTTCCAAGGGAAGCAGCAGAGATGAGGAAAACACAGCACAAATGGGAAGAACTATGTGACTGGGCCCCCAGCTGACTGAGGGAGCATGGTCAGCCCCTTGGCAGGAAAAGGTTGGAAACCCCTGTCTTAGATGTTACAACTTGTGATACAGCACTATTATTTATTCCATGGTTGAAATATTTCCAACTCAGCCAAGCAACTTTCTGCTTTGTGGACCAGCCGTTTTTACAAAATTCTTGTGTAAAAAAAAAGTTTTTAATTCCACAGAAGTGGAATTCATCGCAAGGATCATTAGAAGGTGCTCTTAAATAAATCGAGGCTTCCACGAACTACTACCTTTCCAGGGTACAGAGCACAGAGACTGCGGTCAATGAGAGTACGTTCTTCCTGAATTTTCCTATAATTATCTGCAGAGTTCATCACCAAGTCACTTTCTGTCTTCTCAAGGTATTCTAAAAACAAACAGAACAAACGGAACTGTTTCACTACTGAGAGCGTCATCATAAAGCAGCCCATTAACAATGCCCAAGAAAATGCAACTACATATTTAGCTCTCCATGTATCCCCCTTCCAAACCTGACTTAATCTTTCCTCGAGCAGCTGATACAAAAGACACTGCCAGCTCTGAACTGAGTGGAGATTTCCCCCCTCTAATATTTGAGTATAAGAAAAGTCTACAACGCGTTTGCTGCCGTGTTTTATGCTTAGCCCATTGTGGACAGCTTCCACCACCAATGCAGCTGCCCTGCTGCCTGGATTTCACTCACCACACAGTTTCTTCTGCTGTTGCTTCCTAATAGCCATGTAGCGATCCCAATTCTGAAGGGCCAAGTGCTGTGATGTGGGTCTCGGGCTAGGTTTCGCTTCTTCTTCATGTTCTTTTCTGAACTTCCCCAAAACCGAGATTGCACAAGACAGCTGTGATTCCTCAGGAATAAGTTTTGCTACCTGAAAGAGACCATGGTTTTCTTTTTTCAGAACCAGGCAAAATAAATGGGCAAGAGAATGACTTTCTGTCTGCTTCACTTATCTGTTGGGGTGTAGTGATTCATTTATAACTTAATTAGGATTGTATTCCTTTAATATACTTGTGTTATAGATCATAGACTTGTATTAGGTTTTTTATGCTAGATTTCATTTATAAGATTGTATGTAGCTGCTGGAACTGGGCCTCTTAAAGAATGCATTCTGTCCTTGAAGCCTAGCTTGGCTGGCATTAGAGATAACACCAGTCAGTTATAAGAACACTATATAGTTGTGTTTCTCATACCTCACACACCCTCCTTCCTCCACCTTCCCCCTCCTTTTTTCTCCTGGCTGAAAAAATCTCTTTGTGTGTGTGTACTGTGATAGATCAGAGCAGTCTACAGAAGAGCTAGCTAGCACACAGATCACAGCAGACACTTCGTAGGTTTTCTCCAGACGTGGAGAACCAAATAAAGACTTTTTTTCACTTGGATCCAAAGATTGCTGACTCAATTTCTTCAGCGTCGATTGTTGAGGCTGGTTTACTCAACATTGGGGTAAACAGAAAGCGCCTCCTCCAAAATTGTGGTATTTTTGAACCATGACTGGGCATACCCCAACCATCTAGTGCTGGGTAATTTTTCTTTCACTAGGTCAGGCAAATGGAACTACAAAATGAATCCACCGAAAGGTGGCTTCATTTTGGCAATTTCACATCTGGCCCAGACATGGAAGATGTTATCTGTCCCTTTAAAAATTAGTGCAGCCTGCAGAGTCTCAAGTGTTGTCACTAATCAGCAGGGGTATGCAAGGCACCATGGGAAGGCACTGGACAGAGAGTGGTGGGGGCACCTATTTGGGGGGGTGTGGTGGTGGGGGATCCCATACATTGCTGTTAGCACCCCAGGGTGGGAGAGAAGAGGGAGGGGTGGGATAAAGCCCGATTGCCTGATATACCAGCATGTGCCTGCTAATCAACACATTGCTTGCTTGATTTGGGGGGTGGGGAATTCCTAGGACTTCATTGAACATTTCTGTGTATTTCATACAGATCCAGCGGTGTGTTCTCCTGCATTCTCTTGAATAAAGAGAGGTCCCTACATGATCTAACTTTTCTCATGCAACACAACATTCTCCCCCATCACCTGGATCATGTGAGAAGAGCATACACCATGGTGCCTTTTTCTTACACCACAGATGGCCTCTCAGAAACATGGGGCAGAGGTGCCACAACCTTTCCCACATTGATGTCTACCAAATATTTTGAACTTCAGTGCCCCTGATCCTGCATCATAAGCCACGTAAACTGCAGGTGATGCAAACTGTAATCCAAAACATCTGAAATGTGCTGGTTTGGGGAAAAGACAAGCTTCAGCACTGAGATCTATTATGGCCCCAGAGCTTCTGACACTTTTCAGACAACACTGGAAGGAAATGTGCTGCATAGCTTCCCACATGACGATGAAGACTAAAGGAAATCATGGTGAGAGCAGTAGGTATAGGCTGCCTCTCTCAATTCCCCACATGCCTTTCAAGTCTGGCCAGCTTATCCTGCTATGATAATTGAGTAGACCCTGCTGCCAGTGACCCAGCACGTCAGGCAGTGGTTAACTAACCTGACCACCCTGAGGACTAACAGCCTTGGGTGCCGAAGTTCACAGGGAAGGGTGATGGTCTCCAAGTGGATTAAATCCCACTTGAATCCATCTTGATGGAGGGCAGCAGCTTCATCAATACTGGCTGGGGCTGAGGAGGACTTTGCATGCCAAAAGGGCTCAGGACCAGAAAGTGACTCGTGGAACTGGATCAGTGGTATGGTGGTCATGCTGCAATGCGGGAGGCAGATGAAAGGCCACTGCATTATATTCACAGGACAGTCTTCATGGCTGATTGCCATGATGATCGCCAATATTTGGAATCAGATTATTAATTTATTTATTTACTCGTATTTACTATCCCGCCCCAATCAGGTTAACCCAACTCTGGGCGGCTTGCAAAAATAGATTAAAATCATAGGTTAGGCCTATGATAATGCTAATATTTAAAACTTTAAAAGTTCATAAAAATTAAAACACCGCAGAAGATAAGAAACAACCAAAAGGGTGGCTGTCCCTTAGATCAGCCACCCTACATGCCTTATGAAATGCCATAAATATGACTAAATTTTATAGAGGGGAAGGATATAATGGAATCTTTCACAGCATTTGAGCTGAACCTAGTGTGCCCTCTGCTTTAGCAAGGCTTATCTGAAAGTAAGTACATAAGCATACTATGGTAAGATACAAGACCTCTACCCTTCTTTTCCATCTCTACACCCCGCTCCCCAACATGACTCACTGTGATTACAATAAGTGTCTGATATTTAAATACAGTCAACATTTTAAAAGAACAAAGGCAGGGCTGAGAAGAACACTGGAGAAGACCAAGCTACAGTCAAACCTCGCTTAACGAGTGACTCGTTTAGCGAAAAACTCACATAATGAGCAGGCTTTTCAAAAAGTGATCTGACTCGCACAATGAAAATTTTCACTATGCGAGTTTGACTTTTCCTATGGAAAAACTCACATAACGAGCATTTCTATGGGAAAAACTCGCTTAATGAAAATTTTTCGCATGCGAGTTTTTCCGTAGAAATTTTCGCTATGCGAAAAAAAATCACATAGCAAAAAAATGGCATACCGTACTGAACAGCCTCGCAGAACGAATAATTTTTGTTATGTGAGGTTTGACTGTACAGTAACACCCCGGATAACGACTGCATCAGATAACGCTAAAATCGGATAACGATGCAAAATTTCCAAATAAATTTTGCATTGGATAACGATCTGTTAGCTTTTCTGATGCAGTCATTTCGTAGCAGCAGGGTGGCTGGAAAGCTGAACGGGGTTCTCCATTCAGCTTCCCAGCCACCCTGCAGCTGCGGAGGCAGTTGGAAAGCTGAGGGGGGCTCCCCCATCGGCTTCCACAGCCACCCCACAGCTGCGGAGGCATGGGCAGGTGGCTAGGGAAGCTGACGGGGAGTCCCTGTCAGCTTCCCCAGCCACCCTGCAGCTGTAGATCGGGGCCTCTAATCTCCCTGGAGCAGGCAGGGGGATCAGAGAGCCCAAATGGATTTTAAAAATGGACTTTTTTTTAACCCATTTTGGGCTCTCTGACCCCCCGCTTGCTCTAGGGAGATCAGAGGACCCGATCCAAGCTGTTTCTGGGCTTCCCTGACGTCCCTGGCCAGTGGAGGAAGCCAAAACGTCATGGTTCGAACCCTAACGTTTTGGCTTGTTGCACTGGCCACGGACGTTGGGGAAGCCCAGAAACAGCTTGGATCGGGTCCTCTGATCTCCCTGGAGCAGGCAGGGGGGGTCAGAGAGCCCGAAATAGGTTTTTAAAAGTCCATTTTTTTTACCCATTTCAGGCTCTCTGACCGCCCCTGCCTGATCCAGGGAGATCAGAGGACCCAATCCAAGCTGTTTCTGGGCTTCCCCCACCTCCCTGGAGGCTGCAACAAGCCAAAACGTCAGGATTCGAATCCTGACGTTTTGGCTTGTTACAGCCTCCAGGAGGGTGGGGGGATCTTTGGAAACAGTTTGGATCGGGTCTTCCAACCTCCCTGGAGCCAGCAGGGGGGTCAGGGAGCCTGAAATGGGTAAAAAAAAAGTCTGGTTTTTTTACCCATTTTGGGCTCTCTGCCCTCCCCCCCCCTTTGCTGGCTCCAGGGAGGTCGGAAGACCCGATCCAAACTGTTTCCAAAGGTCCCCCACCTCCCTGGAGGCTGCAGCAAGCCAAAACATCAGGATTCAAATCCCGACGTTCTGGCTTACTGCAGCCTCCAGGGAAACAGGGCTTTTTTAAACGTTGTGCGATCAATGCATCGCACAACGTTAAAAACCGGATAATGAAGAGACTTGTAGAACCAAGTCTCATTGTTATCTGATGCACTAGTGTATAGGCAAAAGAGAATGCCTAATTAATACATGGAGATCAAACACAAAACAATAGTCCCATTCAAGTGTTATGGATTGGAGTAGTCTAACTATATGCAGGGAAAAGTGGACTAGCCCCATCTGACCCCACCCTCAGCCTCCTGTCCCCCGTCAGCTTTCCAGCCACCCCACCTCTGCCTCTGCAGCTGCAGGGTGGCTGGGAAGCTGAACGGAGAACCCCAGCCACCCTGCTGCTACGAACGACTGCATCGGATAACGCTAGCAGATCATTATCCAATGCAAAATTTCTTTAGAAATTTTGCATCATTATCCGATTTTAGCGTTATCCGATGCAGTCGTGATCCGAGGTATTACTGTATTCTGAAGTGCCAGTGTCGGTATATTTGTAACCCTTTCTGAGTTTTCACAGCACCACAAACATACTGGTAAATGTTCATTTTGCTGCAGAACGCTATATTGTACACCATAATTGTATTATTTATCTGCTTTTGCCAAAACCGCCTGTAGACAGAGCAACACTGTACACAACTGATGAAACCAACCTGCCCGTGTCCTCTTCTCAAGGCTTCTTCCTTGAATTCTTGGAGAGTTCCTAAGATGCTGTGAGGGAGGATATAGCCCTCATTATCAACTACTGGTCCTTCTGTACCTAGAACAAAGCATAGCAAAAAATGTCCAATAAATCATACAACAGGGGTGTCCAAACTTTTTCAGGCCGTGGGCCAGTCACATGGTTCAGGGAGTTGGGTCACTATGGCCTGGGGGCCAGATGCATCCCCCAATGCCAATTCATCTGGTCTGCAAAGCCCACAGATTTCCTGCTTTTTACACTATCCAAGCCAAAGTCTCAGAAGCTTTAAGACAGGGGTGCCCAAACTATGGCCTGGGGGCCGTATCCGGCCCTCAATGCCAATTCATCCAGCCTGCGGAACCCTCATTGCTCCTGGAACAGGAAGTAAAACATGCCCGTATGGGCATGTTTTACTTCCACTTACAGCAGCAACAAGGGCTTCACGGGCCAGATGAATTGGCATCAGGGGCCGCACCCAGGCCCTGGGCCATAGTTTGGACACCCCTGTCATACAACATACCCATTAAAACAGGCCAGGTCACACTAAAAATTCAAAATATTCGGTAACCTTCTATGTCTAGCACAGCAAGCTATATAACACGAAGACCACATTCAGGTATGATAAAAGATTGTGCTAACTATACCAGAATAATTCAGTGTTTTCTTGGATTCATCTGGGACAGCTGGATAAGCAACAAGGAAATTTGCTCTCTTCCCAGCTTCTTGAGGCTTAGATCGGCGAATGAGGTACTTCTTGGTTACAGTAGGTTTCTTTTTCTTTTCTTGAGGAAGGTGTGCAGTACGGAGCTACCAAAACAGAATATACTCCTGATGAAATCATGTCTTAAAATAGCTCTACCTTCACCATTTCATTCTCCTACAGATAAAAAGAGCTAAAGAATTTACCAGGTGAGACTTAGTTTGTAGCCATTCACAAGCGAGGTGATTAACACTAAGTTCTCTTACGTTTATAAATCTAAAAAACCCACAACACTTAGCACTGTAGAATTGGAAAGCATTCAGACTGAGAATTGTGAGAAACCCTCAATACTAAATGTTGTTTTTTAACCTTTAGAGAGGGTAAACGACTATACTAAAATCAAGGAAAGCTTTGTTATTTAGCTTCTCAAATCAAAATATAATTTGGTGATGGAATTTCAGCATTTGAAGAAACAGGAACCTTTATTCTATGCCACCCCCCCTTCCTCGGACAATCTTATACCTTTGCCAGATCTTCCCATTTTATGGCTAGAGCTTGGATTTCATCTCCTTGCAGCACACAGCTCACAGGCTCTGGCTCTTCTTGCACTGGTGAGGAAGGCTGTTCTAAGGTTTTTGTTCTTTTCTTTTCTAAAACATTAAAAACACATTTTCAGAAACTAATTGCAGCATCCCCAATGCCTCAGTCCTACACTTCCTGGAAGGGAACAGAATCATATAGTAAATAGTCCATTGGAACACTTCTACTGCAAGTAAAGGAAAACTAGCCAGATGAAGACCTTAGTTCAGAAATCTCCACTAACATCACTGGTCCTCCTGCCAAAATGGGAGGCCCACAATCGACAAGCTGCATAGCCAACAGTCAGTCAGCCAAGAATGTATTACAACCAAGTAAAAACTACCAGACACAAGCATACAGGATTGGTGCAATGTTAAAGGGAGAACTTTTTGGATTGCACCCGACAGAATTACCAGGCTAACAAGGCCAGTGTGATAAAATGAGGCCCCAAGTCCTTCACATATTCAAAATGGAGTTTATTAGGTTTTAGTCTATAGTAGAAATGTGGCTTCTTGTGCTAGTAAAAGGCCACTTGTTTGTTTTCACTCCCTGGGACCCAGATGGAAACAGATAGGCTGGGAGGCGCCCAGCCTCATCAATAGGGCCAGAGATGTTTACCCTGATTCTGGGATCTGTTTGGATGTGTGCTAATTACCCAGGTTCACCTCATACCTGGTAAGGGTCCAGCAAAGGGCCAGGAAAAGAAGTTAGGGAATGGTGGTCGACAAGGAAACATCAATATTAGGGAGGAAGGCCACCCAACCAGGCCTTATCTCTGGAAGTCTTAATTATGGTAACTTAGAACAGATAGATTCTTTTTATTTAGGGGAGGATAAGTCTGAAAGCATCCTTTCTCTAAAAGCAAAATTTTGAATAGGTTATTTTTCTATGCTGAGATCTGTAACCTGATTCATCAAGAGCCATGCTACAACTTCAATAAACTTATTTTCTTCAATCAACGCGTGTTCTTTGGAAATGGGATACAGGGGTAACAGGCAGTAAGTCCACTGGCCTACTTAACTTTTCCCAGTGTCCCGGAGAACCGGTTGCAGCTTTTGGGGGGAACCATCTTCAGGGCTTACCTTTTCACTGGTTTCCCCACTGCACATGCGCACCAAGCACCGTGATTGGCGCGTATGCACGGCCTCCTTGCTGTCCTCCCAAGCGGGGAGGAGGAAGAGAAGCTGCTAGCTTGAAGCTCCCTATAGCCTGATCCCCTAGATATCCTAGAGAACTGGTTAGGCAAAGAGTACCTAATTTCTTTAACTGTTGAAAAGTTTAAAAGTGCCAAAATGAAGCCATCTTGTGGTGAGTTCATTCTGTAGTTCCTTCCATCTGACCTAGTGAGAAAGATTAGCCAGAATAAGCTTTAAGCTCTGGTTTAAAAGCTCTGGTTAATTTGTGTTGTGGGTGGGTGGGTGTATTTTAATGTATTTTTTTTATTTATGGGTTTGTGTTGTGGATGGGTTGAGGTGTGTGTGCGCGCGTGCGTGTGCGTGCTTATTTTTATTTTATTATTTTTTTAAATTTTTCTTTGGCCCCACCCACATCATGATGTCATGACATTGGCTCCGCCCATGATGTCGTGATGTTAGCTCTGCCCACACTATGATGATGTCATGGTGGGGTAGTAAATTTTTTGACATCCCACCACTGTTTGGGGGTCAGATGGCCATTTTGCCCTGTGTACCACACATGGCACTTCTGGGTGTGGCGGAGGTGGTGGTGGGGTACATGAAATGATGTTGTGGGCTGCACCCGACCCCCAGGCTGTAGGTTAAGAACCCCTGCCTTAGCCTATCTACTTTGAAGCTGAGGATCTTGAAATGTAGGAATGGCCACAGCACAAATCTCCACCACCCCATACTTAGGATTGCTCTAACAGAGTTTAAGATAACCTAGATCCATAGTTCCCAACATGGGGCACACACCCCACAGGGGGGCAATTTGATTTTTAGGGGGGTGGCAATTCAAGAATGGGTTATTAACAGTGAATGGCCTTTTAGGCTTCCTCCACATGAATAGCTCACTTTTAGAATAATAAGAATTACATTTCACAGGGGTGGGGGCAGGGGTGGGTATCAACAGGTTTGCACCAGTTCACCAGAACCGGTAGCAGAAATTCAGGCTGGCCCTGTCCATCCAAGTTTTAAAATAAAGTCCTAATTCGGGTGCAAGGCAGGGCTTCCCCCTGGCCACGCCCACCATACCACGCCCACAGTGTGGTAGTAAAAATTTTTTTGCAGCCCACCACTGGGTGGGGGCATCACGATTTTAGAGATACCTGTACTTAGGTGGGGCATGGCCAAAAAAAGGTTGGAAACCACTGCTCTAGACTAGAGCAAAGAATCCGACAGCACCCAGAAAGCCATTTTATTCATTATGTAAACATACTGTATATCACAAGTTCATCTCATTTCATAATTTCCCCAGCCATACAGTATGCTCAGGACGCATGGATTGTGGTTACAACACAAAACATATGTGGGGGCAAATTAATTAGACTACGTATGCACACTGATAAGTGGGAATTGCTCATCTACATGATTTCTTTGGAACTTGACAGGCAGGCTTTATTTTATGGCTACCAAGGTTAATGGTTTATCCCTGTGACAAACAACAAAAAAGAACACAAGGAGAAGGGTTATGGATGGACAGCTTTGGATGTTGACGGACTGCAATTTCTTTCAGCTGGAGCTTAAACTCTAACTCTTCAGGGTGGCAAGAGTTGCAGCCCCACAGCATCTGCAGAGCCACAAATCTTGCCTACTACCCCTATTTTCAACCGTAGTCAACCAGATGCTGCCAAAAGTCTACAAACAAAACATGTAGCATTCTCCTTCTAGGTCAACCTTGCTCAAAAGCCAGTTGTATCCAACTCTAGGTAGCCGGCCTCATCTCTGTTTATGGCTAAAGAGCCAGCGCTGTCTGCATCTGCAGATGTTTTCTTGGACATATGGCAGGCATGACTAGGCATGGAATGCTGTTTACCTTTCCTGCTGAAGTGGTACCTATTTATCTGCTTGCAATGTCCTGCTTTTGAACTGCTAGGTTGGCAGGACAAAGATGTGAGCTCACTCCGTTGTGCAGCACTCGGGTCTTGAACTGTTGACCTGCCAACCTTCCAAATGTCAAGTTCAGTGTCTTAACCGCCAAGCCAACCCAGTCTTCACTATTCTCCTGCTAATGCTGCCCAACCCTCCTCCTTTCAGTGGTACCTTGTTTCTGAACTGGGAGAATCCATGTTAGCATCATGACATAGATCTACCTTTTATATGCCCTATCCCCTTTTAAGCCTGTCTAAGTAATCATGGCTTATCCATTTGAGGTAGCCAAGTGCTGCTTCCATCTCAAGCTACCCTCTTACCCAGCCGACTCGTGGCTGCCTCATTACTGCAGAGAGCTTATGAGTGCGTATGATATGTTTGGACATTTGAGAGAAAGACTGATTCTGCGTCTGTACGTGTACAAATATCCACTTCTGCTTCTGACTCCACTCACTCAATCATGTACTAACTGTCACTGCAGCCAGGACAGTCAGCACCACATTTAAGGCAGTGGATTCTGCAAGCCTGACTGTCAGTTGTGTGTGCTACAGTTTTCTTCTGACATTCCAGAATCTATGGCCAACTGAAAGACTTCTGCAATATGCTTCTTTGTTCTGCCTTCTCTCTCTGAATCAATTACGACACAGATGCAGAAGGTTAAATCCCTGAATGAAGGCGGAAAAGTTTCTCTACCCAAACCGAGGAAGGCTATTGCTAATCCATGCAAACTGGGAGGACCCTCCTAGCCAAAGGGATCAGCGGTCTGTACTGGTGTAAGGCAGCATCCTAAGTGCAGCCTAGAGACCAATTAGGTAAAGGTTTCCCTTGCTCGAAAGCCAGTTGTATCCGACTCTAGGGGTCAGTGCTCATCTCTGTTTCTAAGCCGAAGAGCCAGCGCTGTCTGCTTCTGCAGACGTTTCCGTGGTCATGCGGCAGGCATGACTAGACACCGGAACGCTGTTTACCTTCCCACCAAAGTGGTCCCTATTTATCTGCTTGCAATTTCTTGCTTTCGAACTGCTAGGTTGGCAGGAGCTGGGACAGAGACGGGAGCTCATTCCGTCCTGCAGTACTCGGGAATCGAACTGCTGACCTTCCGCCTCCCAGTCAGCATCTTAGTGACTTGAGCCACTGCAGTCCCTTACCAAAGTCTAAATGCAGAGGCCTTTCTTTGTTTCTAAGTAGGAGGAAAAACTGCGAGTTATACTGAAGACGCAATTACAGTTCTCTGCAAAATTGAAATATTATATATATTTTTTTGAAATAGTAGCTGTGTTAGTCTGTGTCTCAAGCATATCAGAGAGTAAACAAAATAAAACAAAGACTGTAAAGACTGCTGCTTTTTTAATGTTAGCTTGCGTGGATCAAGTTCTCTGCAAGCTGCCCCCTAGCCTGAGTTTTTAGGATTGCTCTCCCATGCTGCCCAGGGAGGGACCTTCCCTTCCTCCTCTTCAACTTCAACCTACCCGGGGGCGTTTTACTGTTGCGCGACTCCTTCTTCCCCGGCTTGTTCATCATCATGAAAGGGAGTCCCGAGTATAGATCATTCTCATCCTCACCCTCCCTAACCCCGCGGGAAAACCCAAACGTGTGAGCCGTCCGCGGCGTTCTGGTCGCCAAGGTAACGTCAACTAAGCCTGGCGGTCCTCCTCCTCCTCCTCCTCATCATCATCTGGAAGGAAGCCACGCCCACCCGCGCTAACTTTTCCCGGGAAAGGAAAACTCCTTGGAATCCTGGCTACGGCCCCTCCACACTTGCCCTTCTAATAAGAACCCGGGCAAAGAGGAAAGGTCCCTAAGTTCAAGAGGGTTTTTTAACGCAATGCATAATGTCATGCAGGGCAGTAGCCGGGATTCTAGATTTGGGGATGGGGGAAAAATTTCAGGAGGGGCAACAATATCACACACACATCAGCGATGGGATGTAAGAGGTTCTCACCAGTTCTCCAGAACCGGTAGTAACTTTCCCCAGTGTCCTGGAGAACCGGTTGCAGCTTTTGGGGGGGAACCACCTCCGGGGCTTACCTTTTCACTGGTTCCTCCACTGCGCATGCACGCCAAGCACTTGGTGTGCATGCATGCCTACAGTGTTTGGCGCGTATGCACGGCCTCCTTGCTGTCCTCCCAAGCGGAGAGGAGGAAGAGACGCTGCTAGCCTGAAGCTCCCTATAGCCTGCTCCCCTAGATATCCTAGATAACTGGTTAGGCAAAGACTTAGTACCTAACTTCTTTAACTGTTGAAAAGTGCCAAAATGAAGCCATCTTGTGGTGAGTTCATTCTGTAGTTCCTTCCATCTGATCTAGTGCAAGAAAGATTAGCCAGAATAAGCTTTAAGCTCTGGTTTAAAAGCTCTGGTTGATTTGTGTTGTGGGTGGGTGTTTGGGTGGGTGGGTGTATTTTAATGTATTTTTTTTATTTTATTTATTTAATGTATTTACGGGTTTCTGTTGTGGGTGGGTGGGTGGGTGGGTTGAGGTTTGCTTGGCGTGTATGCACGGCCTCCTTGCTGTCCTCCCAAGTGGGGAGGAGGAAGAGAAGCTGCTAACCTGAAGCTACCTATAGCCTGCTCCCCAGGATAAGTGACTCACCTTTGGCTGTGGTGTGTCTGTGTGTATTTTAATGTGTATTTAATACCTTTACCTATATTGACGTACTACCACAGTTCCTAAAAAGGCCTGGGAGCCGGCAGGCCTGGTGGCCTGGCTTGGGGTTTTTAAGCAAAGTCTTGGAGTTACCTCATCAATAAGCTACACCTGTGCTGTTCTAATTGCTGTTACAATTGGAGAACTCTTAAGGAGGTACAGCTGTTTTACATTTACATTAAGGCATATTATCCTAGAGAACTGGTTAGTTAGGCAAAGACTTAATACCTAACTTCTTTAACTGTTGAAAAGTTGAAAAGTGCCAAAATGAAGCCATCTGTGGTGAGTTCGTTCTGTAGTTCCTTCCATCTGACCTAGTGTCAGAAAGATTAGCCAGAATAAGCTTTAAGCTCTAGTTTAAAAGCTCTGGTTGATTTGTGTTGTGGGTGGGTGGGTGTTTGGGTGTGTGTGTGTGTTTTAATGTATTATTTATTTATTTTTTTATTTTTTATTTGATTTACAGGTTTGTGTTGTGGGTGGGTAGGTGGGTTGAGGTGTGTGTGTGCTAATTTTTATTTTATTTTATTTTTTATAATTTTTAAATTTGTTTTCTTTGGCTCCGCCCACATCATGATGTCATGACATTGGCTCCACCCATGATGTTAGCTCCGCCCACACTGTGATGATGTCATGGTGGGGTAGTAAAATTTTTGACATCCCACCACTGACACACATATATAACATGCAGAAGCATAGCGTCCCTTGGCGTGGCCCCGTATAAAAATTTGTTTGGGGGCCCTTAGGAAGGGTAAAGATTTCTCACAAAAGAAAAAAAATTGCATAAAATTTAAAGAAATATTTATTCATCATAATTATCTATCTGTCACTTTTTCCAAAATTTTTACAAACGCGTCAATAAACACTGCTCTCCATCCGTGGTTTATCATCGTATCATCGTATCGTATGTACATCGATTATTGTGGGATTCCCCCGTTGAAGTAAATGACTTAAACGGGGAAATCCCGCAGCCCGCGATAACCGATGTAGGGTGTTGCCAACTTTTGAATGCACGCTTTACGCGGGGAAAAAAAGAAATTGATTTTTTTGACTTTTGTCATTTGTGAAATAAAACAAATTTGGGAAGTTTTTATTAATTTTTGCTTACGCACGTTGGGGACCCCCTGGGCCCGGGGGGCCCATATAATTGATACGGCAGATATGGCGGTAGCTACGCCCCTGATAACAAGGCATCCTGAGGTGGGTTGGGTGGGGGGGCTATTAGCTCAAGAGGGTTCCCCCTCCCCCACCCCCTTTTGGCTACGCCCAGACTTCATGCCAGAAGTTGAAAGGATTGTTTAGGGGACACCGGAATGAGGATCCTTTTATGTCCCCAAGTGCAGTTCTCGGATATCAAAACCCGACCTTCCAGAATCCAGCTCAGCTTTAACCACTAAGAGGGGGGAGGGGCTGCTAATGCAATGTATGATGTTAGAGCAGGGATTTTCAACCTGCGCTCCGCAGGCCAGATGCAGCCCACGGCACCATTTCACGTGCCCCCCTCCATCACACCAGGAAGTGCCATGTGGTGGAGGAAGGGCAAAATGGCCATCCAGCCTGCACAGCTGTCTGAGGGAGTGTGACCCAGCCCCGGGTTCTTTGGCTGTTAAACGGAGAGGCGCACCAAAACCTATAGTTTGGATATGACTGGCTTTAGAGCAGGGGTGGGCAACCTTTTCAGGCCGTGGGCCAGTCAGATGGCAGTAAAGCAGGTCGGTCATGTGGTTTCTTCCAGCAGAAGCAGAATTTAAACGTGCCTGAGCATGCGCAAAACGCTGCCGTAAATGCAGCCACGGCTGTCATAAATGCATTTACAACAGCCATGGGTGCATTTACAGCAGTGTTTTGCACATATCCAGGTGTGTTTTACTTCTGCTTCCAGGAGCTGTGAGGGCCAGATTATTAAGCGCCATGGGCTGGATCTGGCCTGAGGGCCATAGTTTGGGCACCCCTGCTTTAGAGCAAGGGAAACCTTTTCCTCCTAGACTGGCAGGGGTGGACAACCTTGGTCCTACTGTGCTACTTCTTTATCTTTTCTATGTGGAAATTATCCAGATCTGCTGCCTTGCCATTTTTGCATCTACAAATAACTTTTTTGAAATAATTTCAGGTGAATGGTCTTGTAAGATAATTTGTGTCCTGCTGCTTGTTTCATATTTAAGTTGCAATTTGGACTTCAATTCCTAGAAACCCTAATCAGCAGGTGTGCTGACTTGGGTTTCTGGGGACTGAAGTCCAAGAACAGCAGGAGCACCAAGGTTGGCCACCCCACTCCTGCTGATCAGGGCTTCTGGAAATGCGTCTCCTGCTGATCAGGGCTTCTGGGAATTGAACTTCAAGAACACCTGGAGTGCCAAGGTTCACCATCACTGACCTAGAGGAAGGGGCAAGTGGCAGAGGTTGGGCCCACCATGGACTCTGGGACAGCCCACAAAATATAGAGAGAGCATAAGAGAGCACAAAGGACTACATCCTTCCCCATGCTCCGAAATATTTTAATTTGGGCTCCAAGTCTGAGAATTCACTGTAGCATGGCCAAGATGGGCCTGTTGGCTGAGAGATTTGCGGACCTTTTACCCAAAATGTTATTTCATCAAGTTCTGGTCACACCTACACATGCTATTCGATGCTAAAAAACCAACAAAGTTGCTAACTCTATGGATAGTTAAGGTTCCATTTTAATTTCAAGTCTATGTTTGTGTCAGAAATAACCCAAGTCAAATAATAAATATATCAGCTAATTTTTGCCCACTAATAGGCAACCATCAAGAACATTTGGAGCAATTAGCATAAAATCTTCAACATTAACTGTTCAGAGACATGGTGTTCACTGACATATGTGTGATATTGCCTGCTGTTCTCTGCATTTGGAAACGATCATGTCTGTGTGAAAAACCTGTTTTTATAGGTTCACTTTGGTTCTGCCAACTTGAGTCTATAGCCAAAAGGGCTAAATGGAAAAACTAGGGAAATACAGACCAGTCAGCCTGACATCAATCCCAGTAAAATTCTGGAGCAGATTATAAAGCAGTCACTCTGGAAGCAACTAGAAAACAATGCAGTAATAATTAGAAGCCAACATGGTTTGTAATTTTTTGATCGGGTAACTTTCATTGTGGACAGTGGGAATGCTACTGATGTAATATGTCTTGACTTTAGCAAAGCCTTTGACAAAGTGTCCCGTGCTATTCTGGGTGTGACCTGGATAACACTAGTGTCAGGTGGATATACAGTTGGTTACAGAATCATACTTGGAGAGTTCTTATTAATGGCTCCTTCTCAAGCTGGGAGGGTGTAACACAGGCATTCTCAACCTATGGGCCAAACCCAGCCCCTGAAGCCTTTTCATCCAGCTCCTGATGTCCTCATTCCCACTGCTGCCACCTGGAAGCACCGAAAACCAGCAAAAACATGTGTTTTCGGTGAGATTTAACCCAAAATCTCACAAGATCTTGCCAAAATCTCACGAGATCTCACATGAGAACTCATGCAAAAACACATGACCGGCCCGCGCAGCCATTGGGAGTGATCCAGCCCCCACCCTAAAAAGGTTGAGAAAGCCTGGTGTAACACGAGTAGTACCACAAGGATCAGTCCTGGGCCCTGTGCTCTTCAACATTTTCATAAATGACTTGGATGAAGGAGTGCAGGGAATTCTTACCAAATAAGCACATGATACAAAACTGGGTGGAATATCTGATACAGGGGTTTGCAACCAATGGCCCATAGGCCAGATCCAGCTCACAGCACCATTTCATGTGGCCTGCTGTCCTCGCTACCGCCACTGCCGCCAGAAGCTGTAAAAACAGCCAAAATGGGCTGTAAATGCACCCACCACCACTCCTGTCAGATGCCAAAAACAGGCTGTAAATGCACTCTTGGCTGTCGTAAACGCATTTACAACAGCCATGGATGTGTTTTATGGCAACGTTTATGGAAGGGGAACCACATGTCTGCCCCACTCAGCTGTCTGAGGGGGCATGGCCAGGCCCATAGTGAGAAAACGTTGAGAACCCCTGGTCTAATACCTTGGATGTCAGGAGAAACATTCAAAAAGATTTTGATAGGCTTGAATCCTGAGCTGAAACCAAAAGAATGAAATTTAACAGGGAGAAGTGTGAAGTTTTACTCCGGGGGGGGGGGGACAGATACACATTTACAAAGTGGAGATGCTAACTTGGATCAGTAACACTACAATTGAGAAGGATCTTTGGAATTGTCATAGATCACAGGCTAAGAATGAATCAATACTTTAATGTGGCGGCAATAAAAGCCAATACTTTTTTAGGCTGCATTAACAGAAATATAGTTTCCCAAACCTGTGAGGTATTATTCTCCCTCTATTCAACAATAGTTAGACCACATCTAGATTACTTTGTCCAGGAGCGTAGCATGGGATTCAGCCGCCCAGGGCGTAAGCTAAATTTGCTGCCCCCTGGGCGGGGCCTAGGACGCCAGCTCCCGCTCCCACTAGGAATTCTGGAAATTGTAGTCCAAGAACACCCATACACCCAACAAGTGCCACCCGGGGCAGGGCCCCCCATGCTACGCTACTGACTTTGTCCAATTCTGAGTACCACACATTAAGAAAGATGCAGACAAATTAGAGCAGGTACAGAGAAGGGCAACAAAGATGATCTTAGGACTGGAAACCAAGCCATATGAGGAAAGACTGAAGAAACTTGGTGTGTTTAGCCATGAGAAAAGGAGACTGATAGGGGATATGATAACACTTTTTAAATACCTGAAAGATAATCATAAAGAGGAAGGAAAGGATCTTTTCTCTATCATCCCAGAGTGCAGATGTAGTGACGGGTTGAAAATACAGGAAGACAGATATAAGCTGAATATTAGGAAAAGCCTCTTAATGGTTAGAGTGGAACCAACTGCCTTGAGAGGTGGTGAGCACTCCAACACTGGAAGTATTCAAGAGAAAAGTGGACAACCACCTGTCATATCTGCTTTGATTTGGATTCCTCCTGGTTGGATTTGATGGCCTAAAAGGCTCCTTCCAACTCAGTTATTCTAGAATTCTATGTGATTTCTAAGTAAACCAATTCTTTGTGTGGCTGGGGGCCTAGGCTTTTGAAGATCCATCCATTTTAAGAGGTGGCTACTTCTTCCATTCCACATTACAGTCCTGGCATTCTCTTCTATCTTCAAGATTCACAAATGTTCTGGAAAACATCTCCTTGATTTTAATCTCAGTGGGGTGGAATGATAGCCAAGATGCAGATGTGTGTTTGCTGTAAATGTTATGACTCTGTCTGGGTGCCCACTCCAACGGAGGCCTGGAAGATGTCAACAAAGAGCTGGACCTTCTCATTGGTGGCCCCAGGGGCCTGGAATGCTTTACCTCTGCATATTCACCTGTCGCCTACTCTCCAATTATTTAGGAAGGCCATTAAGGCCATACTCTTCAGAGAGGCTGTTCAGGACCTTTTGCTTCTACAGTACCTGCTTCATATGTTTGATGCAGTGTCATCTTGCCCATCTGTTGTTGTTTTTAGTGTGTCTTGTGACTTTTATATTTTTATACCAGTGTTTCTCAATCCTTGGTTTTTGGACTTCAATTCCCAGAATCCTAAATCAATTCCTAAAATCACTGATCAGCCAGTATACTGACTTAGGCTTCTGGGAATTGAAGTCCCCCTGTGAGGCTTTATGTTGGAAAACACTGTGTTATACTGCTGTATTTATACTTTTATATTGTCTTTTAGAGGCCACAGTGGCTTAGTGGTTAAGATGCTGAGCTTGACAAACAGAAGGTCAGCAGCGAAACCCCCGAGTGCTGGGTGAGAGAGTGAATCTCCCATTGTCTGTCCCGGCCCCTGCCAACCTAGCCATTCGAAAGCCAGAAAATTGCAAGTACAGTACTGTATATAAATAGGTACAGCTTTGGCAGGAAAGGTAACAGTGTTCTGTATGTTTAAGAGTCTAATCATGTCTGCCACATGACGACAGAAATATTTGCAGACACAGTGCTGACTCTTTGGCTGAAACCAGAGATGAACATTTGTCTCCTATAGTTGGTCATGACTGGCTTTCAAGCAAGAGAGACATTTTACTGGCTTGTATCTTGTTCCTTTGTTTTGTGGAAGGTTGTTTTATCTTCACCACCATAAGTCAAGCAAGCAAGCAAGCAAACAAACAAATAAGCAATCTGCAAACTCTTTCTGCATATTACTGGCTGCAAGGCCTGCTAGGTAACTGATTTTTTTTAGCAAGTATTTTCTTTAGGTATCCAATTATGCTTTTACAGCTTTCATTGAATGCTATGTCTACTTGTTTTGCATGAGCTGTACTCTACACTGGACCACTATATTCACTTTCAGAGCAGCATGAAATTAAGGCTGTAGTTCTTAGTGTATGTTGTTGTATGCTCAATTGGTTCCGGATAGGCTCAAAAGAAAACTGTTGTTTGCAAAGATCTTTTGTTTTGTTAGTGTTGTTAATGAGGGCAAATGGTGATCTAGTTGAACATTTTTCCAGGTAACCCATAGTTTAGAAGACTTCTACTTGTTTCTTGGATGGAAGATAGATATCTGAATCTTAGTAGGGTTGGGCTTAAGTTCATTTCTGTCATAACATGCACAATGTTCTTCTAATGCAGCGGTGGCCAAACTTTTCGGGCTGTGGGTCGGTCATGTGGTTGAGCGGGCTGGTCATGTGGTTCCTCCCACAGGAAGTGGAAATAAAACGCACCCATGCATGCACATAACACTGCCATAAATGCACCTGTGACTGTCATAAATGCATTTATGACAGCCACAGGTACATTTACGGCAGCATTTTGTGCAGCCATGGGCACATTTAACTTCTGCTTCTGGGAGCAGTGCAAGCAGCGTGGGCTGGATTATTAGGTGTCAGGGACTGGATCTGGACCACACCCGATAGTTTGGGACCCCCTGTTCTAATGAATCTGTCGAGAGATGTTCTCTCATCTGAAAGATGTCCAACTAAGCAGCAAATGAGTTTATCAGCATAAATAAAAATGTTGGTGCCTTGAAAAATTGGTTATTTATTGATGCAGAAAAGAGCCACTGCTCTGCCCTAAGGTAGACCATTATTTTGAGTCTCCAATTGGTTCACTTGCCCTTGAAAATGGATGAAAATTCTGACGTTTTGCAAAAGGGTTTCTATTACTTTTTATAATCTTTGATTAGATTAGGATTGTTTGCAATAGCACTTGATGAAATATATCAGAGATGACCATGGAATCAACAAAAGCTATCCATCTGATTTTTCTTTTTTCAAAGTTGTCCTTACGGTGTTGCATGAAATGTAGGATTTCTGTAGTACTGTACAGTCCTTCCCAGGACTAAAGGCAGCCTGCTGGGGGATGAGGAATAACTCCACTACCTCCATTCGATGGTTAAGAATTATTTTTCACAGAATTTTATAAGGGTAACAAAGTAGTGAGACTGGCCTGAAAAAAAATGTTTTGCTCTATGGGTGCTTTACCTGGTTTCAAGACAGCAATCACCTGTGACTTTTTCCAAATTTTCAGAATTGTGAGAGTCAAAACTCTAATTTTAAAAATTAAGCCAGTTTACATTACTGTACTACTTCTTTTCTATGTGGAAATTATCCAGGTCTGCTGCCTTGCCATTTTTGCATCTACGAATAACTTTTTTGAAATCATTTCAGGTAAATGGTCTTGTAAGATAATTGGTGTCCTGCTGCTTGTTTGTTTCATGTTTAAGTTACAATTTGGTACTGTAATCTTCAGATCTACCATTAATTAAGAGATGATGGGCAATGTGATCTGCTAAAGAATTTGTACAAATAGGGCCTTTAGCTGGATTGTTGTTAACCCACTTTAATAATCTCTGCACTTTTGGCAATCTCTGTGCCTTTGACAATGATCTCTCTTAGATTTTGAGACTGAAGAAATTAATCACTGCCCAGGCAAGTGGTTTCTTCACTCAAAATATGTTGTTCAAATTCTGAAAAATAACTATTTATTTGTGTTATTTTGGATGGTACCCTGGGAGGTAGTGGGCTCTGAGTCCTTGAAGTATGGACAAGCACAATGGTCTTTTCAGTGCCTCAGCAAACTGCTCATAGGTTGGTGGGACCAGAAAAATTATAAATGTTGAGCTGAATTTCTGCTAATCCACCTTTTAAAAATTATGTCTCCTGTGGAATGGGTACTGTTGATGGTCAGACTGCTGCCATGAGTTGGTACATTATGGGTCAGTATTGGGTTTTCAGAATTGGGGTACAGACTGACTTTCTACACTAGTGCACTATAACGCCATCAACAAATGCCAAAACTAGATTATAACCATGCCATTTTCTGCTGTTGAAAGTTGGAGACATTTAATATTGCAAATAAGGGCTAGATGAAAGATTTCCACCTATGTTTAGCAACATTAATGTAATTGTATTGGGGTGAAAAAAAGAAGTAGTAACATCGCTTCTCCACTATTATAATCATGTTGGAAGTTTTATTTATGAACCATCACTGCTTACATTTAAAAACCAGTTAAAATCATTTTTAAGGGGTTTTTAAGGATATATTGCCAACGGCTGAGTGTTAGGTTACTTTTTTAATAGCTCTCCGTTGCCAGTAAGTTTTCTGTTCCTGGTATATTTATACGTATGTTTAGAAATGTATGACTGCTTTTAATGTGTACATTTTCTGTTGTAAGCCACCCAGAGGAGGAATATCTCCTAGATGGGTGGGGTATAAATACAGTATAATAAATAAATAAATAAATAAATCCAATATACTGAGACTTGGCTCACAAAGAATGTGAGGCTGTTTCTTCCAAATGAACCTGCCTAGATTTTAAGGTCTTCAAAAAAAGGGCAACCCTGCCAGCTAATCTTTCTCACACTAGTAAAGGTAAAAGTTTCCCTTGCTCAAAAGCCAGTCATATCCAACTCTAAGGGTCAGTGCTCATCTCTGTTCCAAAGCCGAAGAGCCAGCGCTGTCTGCCTCTGCAGACGTTTCAATGGTAATGTGGCAGGCATGACTAGACACCGGAGCGCGTGGAACGCTGTTACCTTCCCACCGAAGTGGTTCCTGTTTATCAGGCAAAAGAAACTGCATAATGAACTCACCAAATGGTGGCTTCATTTTGGCAGTTTCATGTCTGGCCTAGACACGGAAATAATAGAAGATCTTTTATGTGGGAGATTTTGGTGGGAAGTCAATCGGTATTTTGCTTTTAACTGTATTTATAGTTGCTAGCTGCTCTGCCTGCTTTGTTTAATGGAAAATAAGTTAACATATTAAATTAATAGCATCCCTCACTCTTGTGGGAACTACATTCAGCTGAAAATCTCTAATGCCCCAAAGCGAATTTGAGCCTATAAAAGAGTATTGTCCAACAGTTTATATCTTATTTGGTGCATAACTTTTTGCAGGCAACCTTAACTTTGCTCCTAAACAGCAGACAATTCATTACAGATTTTCCTCCTTTTGAAGAAAATACGCAAACATCTGCCAGAGTGTAAGATGGAGCATTACTTTAGTGAGGCTTCATAATCATCAGAAGGCCTCACAAAACAGACAAGAATAAAAATCCAGGTACAGAAGATTCAAGCTCAACACGATGTCTAAACATGACATTATCTGTGCCTGAAGTCCAGTATGTCACTAAATATGCTGAGGAAACCTTTTTAAAGAAAAAGAAAAATACAGTAATACCTCATATAACATTAGTATCGAATAACACTAAAATCGCATAACATTAAGGAATCTGGGGGGAAGAATTGCATCGGATAACATTAAGATCCTATGGGATGCTTCGGATAACAACCGCTAAAGCCTGTTTGGTTACAATGTATCTCTATGGATCCCATAGGATTTTAACATGCATTAGATAACACTAAAAATCATATAACACCAAGACTTGTGGAACCAGGTTTTAGTGTTATCTGAGGTTTTACTGTACCTTAATTCCTATTTACTGTACTGAGAAATCAAGTAGACTTTAACTATAATCCCTCTCCACATGGTCCACTCCATGCACACATGCACACTTCACAGATCCCCTCACACAGAGCTTCTCTAGTGCACACTTCACACCAACACATAGTATGGCCAATGACAAAGCCAAGAAGGTGGCTTCATTTTGGCAGTCTAGGGCTTGATCCGGGACACGAAAAGGAGACGACCAACACACAAGGACACGTGCCTAGCAAAAAGGGAAATGGCCTCCAAACGGATACACAAGTTCCTCAACAAGGGCCCCAATGGTTCATGACTTCTCTTCCCTCACCTTTGCTTTCATGGGCAAACCTCTTCAGTCGGCTGACAGTCAACATCCTTATGAATCTGGGCTCCTCTGTCTTGGAAGAGTCACTCAGTTGGGGAGGTCCTGCTCAGGTACGACCCAGACAGCCTGTCCAAATGGCCCCTTGCAGGGCTGTCTGGGCTCACTCGTTTTCGGGTCGCTTTAAGGAGTGGGAAGGGCCTATATATAATATTTAGAATGATCCCTCCCCCCTCAAAAAAAAAAACCCCACCCCAAACAACCCTTTGCTCGTTTCCCCTTGCTCCTCTCGCTCTCGGCCGGTCGGGCTGAGAGAGGCCAGAGCACTTGGACTTTGCCCCGCCACCCCCCGGAGACTACCTGGGGATAGGGAGTGGGTGTTCGCCGCAGCCGTACCGGGACTGGATGGCGGGTGTCAGTGATGGGATGTCAAAAAATTTACTACCCCACCGTGACATCATCACAGTGTGGGTGGAGCTAACATCATGATGTCATGATGTGGGTGGGGCCAAAGAAAAAATTAAAAAATACAAAATAATAATAAAATAAAATAAAAATAAGCACACACAAACACACACACCTCAACCCACCCACCCATAACACAAACCCATAAAATAAATAAATAAATAAATACATTAAAATACACCCAACCAGTAAAAAGGTAAGCCCCGAAGGTGGTTCCCCACAAAAGCTGCTACCAGTTCTCTGGGACACTGGGGAAAGTTACTACCGGTTCTGATGAACTGGTGAGAACCTGTTACATCCCATCACTGGCGGGTGTTATCCGATTTTCAGTGTTATCCGATGCATGTTAAAATCCTATGGGATGGATCGGATAACGTTAAAGCTCCATAGAGATACACTGTAACCGCACAGGCTTTAGCGGTTGTTATCCGATCCATCCCAGAGGATCTTAAGGTGATTCGATCCAATTCTCCTCCCCAGATTACTTAACGTTATGCGATTTTAGTGTTATCCGAGGTAAACGTTATCCGAGGTATTACTGTACTGTATATTGTTTATTGTCCATTCGGTACTGAATATTGTTTAGGGACTGTATTTTGATTATATTGTGTTTATATTTATTTTGTTGCGCTGTATTTTGGGATACTGTGATTTTGTATTGTTGATCTGTTATATTCAATCAATCAATCAGTTTATTGTTACGGTCAAAGACCAGCATAGATCTGTTATATTGTACTGTATTCGATTTTATGTTCTGAGCCGCCTTGAGATGGTTTTCACCAAGTAGGGCGGCATATAAATCGAAATAATAATAATAATAATAATAATAATAATAATAATAATAATAATAATAATAATAATAATAATAATAATAATAAGCCATAGGATCTAAATGTCACATACCAGCTAAAGAAAATCCTTACTGTAAATATTATATTGATGTACCTTAGGGCTTAAAAGGAAAGTTATTAACTTTGTGGGGATGGGTTCCATTCCCCCCCCCCATTTGTCCCTATTTTGTTCTTGTACAAATTCCTTAGCATCTTGTTATTTCTTTTAAATCTTCTGCTCCTTCATTTCTTTATTCTGGTGACTCTAATCCAGGAGTTCTCAACCTTTTAAAGCCACGGGCTGAGTCACACTCCCTCAGACAGTTTCAGGAGCTGGATGGCCATTTTGCCCTTCCTCCACCAAAAGGCACTTCTGAGTGTGGTGGAGGCAGTGGGGGGACACATCAAATGGTGCCATGGGCCCAGTGATGGGATGTTACCGGTTCGGACCGGTTCACCCGAATCGGTAGCACCCCATCATGAGGGGTCCCGGGGGGGGGGAACCCCGGGTGACCGGTTTGGTCGCCTCTCCGGCCCCCTCCAAAAAAGCTTTTCCAGGTAGCCAAAATGGCTGCCTGGAACTGCGCATGCGTCAAACTTCCGTTTGACGCATGCACAGTTCTATTTTTTAGTGTGCATGCATCAAATAGGTTTGATGCTTGCACACTAAAAAAAGAACTGTGCATGTGTCAAACGGAGGTTTGACACATGCGCAGACATTTTTAATTTTTTTAAAATTTTTAATTTTGCTCCACCCACGACGTCATGACATCAGCTACGCCCACAACGTCGATGGCGTCACGATGGGGTAGCGAAGATTTTGACAACCCACCACTGCATGGGCCGCATTCAGCCCGTGGGCCGCAGGTTGATAATCCCTGTTCTAATCATAAACTGAGATTTCCCATAGTTGCCTATTTTTACTGTGAAATATTATTTATGGAATTTTCTTACCAGTAAAATCTGGACTCACTCATTCCCAGCTCATATTCCCTATTTTCATATTTCCTTATCTCACATTTTTACTTTTATCATTAAGACAGTAAACTGGAGGACATGGACTGTATCTACTTGTTCTACAAATAGCATTTGGCTGCTGGAGGAACATTATAAATATTAAATACTATTAGCCATAATTAAAAGGGAGGCTTATTACTCTCAGAATTTATGTGAACACAAGCACACAGTGGATAAAAATTCATTGTAGAAAGAAATTGTAATTAGAAGAGCTATAATTATTCCAAATTAAGGTTAATCTTACCCTAACTGCTTATTTTTACTTCCCAGAGCGATTGTAATAGGCTTAATTGCCTTACTGATTTTAATCAGTTCTTATCCAGATGTGATAATGTTTATTTCTTTCCAAGTATTTGGGTGGAAACAGCAGTATTACAGAGTTCTCAACCTTTTAAAGCCGGGGCCAGGTCACGCTCCCTCAGATAGCTTTGGGGGCCGGATGGCCATTTTGCCCATCCTCCAACACATGGCACTTCCTGGTGTGTGTGGGGGGGCAGTGGGGGCCACATGAAATGGTGCCACAGGGCGCAGGTTGAGAATCCCTGTTATAGACACTAGAAATTGGAAACCTGCACTGCAAGTGTTATGTGCATCCCAGAAACAAAGGGAGTGATCAAACTGGGATTTGTTCCACAGTTTGGTTTATGCTAAGGACAAGCTGTTTCCCCTCTCCCTGTCTGCTATATAGTGTACAGGCCACAACAAATCAGTTCTCAACTTGCCTATCTGTACTTTTTTGGATCCCTATCAGGGGCTACTGGTGTTTTTATGGACATAGGATGGCTGTGTTTTGGTTTTGTTCCAGCATGTGGATTGCTGGGATCATACCAAAGTGGATGGCATAAACTGTCCTTTTTAAAATGCCACTTGAAAATTTCCTCATGTGAGATGCCACGGGGGGGGGGGGATCTGAAAGCTTCCCCTCTTTCCCCCTCCACAAGGGACTGGGAGGAAGTTTTCAATTTCTCAATATAGTACTGTATCATGAAGTGGCTTAAGTAAAGTACAAAGGAGACAGTAAGGGACAAAGCAACATTTTTTTAAAAAATCCCATCCCTACCCCTGCAAATAGGGTTGTTTGGGGTGTAGTGTGGTCAGATCCTTGCATGTGGATGCAAAGATGGTTCCAAATGCACACCACATCTCAACTCTGTGCCCCTGTTTAGCATGATCCAAGCTGGATAATCTGACCATCCAGTTGCACTTTATATTCATCTAAGTGGGGAGGGAGGAAAAAATTGGGAAGCCCAAAATAGACAGAATTATGATAAGGAGGACAGCCCATTGCAAAATGGTCGGTACAAATCAAGAGTAAGTTACCAGTAAATGCCTGAGTAAGGGAAGTTAGGAAAGGAATTAGGAGAAAGAGAAGAACAAACTTTGGACCTACCCACCACCTGCATTAGGGGGACTGCGGTGGTGCAATTGGTTCAGACGCTGACTAGAAGGCCAGTAGGTCAGCCGTTCGAGACCCGAGTACTACACGACGGAATGAGCTCCTGTTTCTGCCCCAGCTCCTAGCAGTTCAAAAGCAAGAAATTGCAAGTAGATAAATAGGTACCACTTCGGTGGGAAGGTAAACAGGGTTCCGTGCACTCCGGTGTCTAGGCATGCCTGCCACATTTTAATGTGTATTTTAATGTGAGCTTTTGTGGATGAAGTCCACTGGTTCTTTGGCTATAAACAGAGATGAGCACTGAACCCTAGAGTTGGTAAAGGGCAACCTTTACCTAATAACAGAAGATCCCTGACTGGTATTCAAATTTGATGTCAGGTTTTGTCCCTGCAAATGGTTCATGGTCTCCCTTGCTCAAAAGCTAGTCGTATCTGACTCTAGGGTGCAGTGCTCATCTCCATTTACAGCCAAAGAGCCAGTGATGCCTGTGTTTGCAGATGTATACATGGCCATATGGCAGGCATGACTAGATCGCCCATGACGTTGGCTCAGCCCACGCTGTGGTAGTAAAATTTTTGGCTGCCCATCACTGTATCTCTCCCTACATAGCTCAGGCAGGCTGGCCATTTAGATCTGGCAATTTTAAGACAAGTAACTATTTTAACCTGTTTCAGAATATTTAAGAAAAGCAAATGATTAGAAAAAAAATCTTGTGCCACCTTAAAGACTTCTCTCCAAGGATGTATATCTGAATTTTAATTCAGTTTTCAGATTTTTATTTTTATTTTTTGTTGTTCAGTCGTTGATCTTTGAAAAATAATGATGCAAAATTCCTTCAAGTTACGAGGACAGGTACTGATTTTGACACAAGTTGCCATCCAACTGCTGTTTCGCACAGCAGGTTTTGGAGAGCCTTTCCAATTTTTCCCCCTCCCAGGATGTCGCCTGACAACTCTATTAAAAAGCAATCAGTTTAGAAGTTTCTTTAAACATAAATGAAACAGCCAGAGTAGTTTTGAAGGAAAAAGAGATTTTATCAACAAGATCAAATTATAACATAACAGATGCATGCAGTATGTGGTGCTTGGTTCCATACAGGTCCAAGAACCCCTATTAACAATTCAATCAGACTTACAGTATATACTTTTTGACAAACTATACACACCTGTTCTCAGCCCAGGTGGGGCCAAAGGGCGGAAGGCGTTTCATATTCTATCTTGACATTACATATTTATTTAGAATGTTCAGAAATGTACAGTCATACAAGTCTGCTCCTCTTAGATAAATGACTCAGTAGTTTTTCTGTAACCGTCTTCTCATAGAAATGGCTTTCTCCAGGCCACACTATGATCTTAAAATTATTATTCAAGCATCATTAACTGCATGCTTATTTTGTCAAGGGGAAATGGTTTAATAATTCATCTTAGCTAATTTTGGAGCTCACAAAGAATGGTAGAATATTTCCAGAGTGGCTCAGATTCATTTTAAAAATCTACCATTCCGATGCAAAGTTTTTGTCGTGTCTGTTTTGACTGTCCACAAGCAGTGCATTGTAGCAGTATGGTTAAAACTAGACCAGAGATTCTCAACCTGGATCCAGTGGGCCGAATGCAGCCATTTCATTTGCACCACCACCACACCCGGAAGAGTCATGTGGTGGAGGAATTTTATTTATTTATTTATTTATTTCTCATATTTACTATCCCGCCCCAATCAGGTGAACCCGACTCTGGGCGGCTTACAGCATGAATCAAGAACATCAATATTTAAAAATTATTAAAAATTCATAAAAATTAAAACAGTATTGGCGGTACGATTAGAAGGGTGGATTATCTCTAGACTAGCCACCCCACATGGGATCCCCCATTCCTGGGTCCCCACACTTGTCCTGCCAGCCAGGTTTTTAAGCACTTCCGGAAGGGCAGGAGCTCTGTCTGCAGGCGCAGCTCAGTTGGAAGGAGGTTCCAAAGGCAAACACAGAGAAGACCCTCTTCCTAGTGCTAGCGAGGCGAGCCTCCCTAGCCGATGGAACAACAAGAGAGCCCCTCCGATCCGCCCTGGTGGGACGGACAGATGTTCTTAGGGTGACGCGGTCTCTTAGGTATCCTGGCCCACTACCATATAGGGCTTTAAAGGCAAAATGCCTGCCCAGCCCCTGAAGCTGCCTGAGGGAGCGTGATCCGGCCCCCAGCTTTAAAAGATTGAGAACTCCTGAACCAGACTGTTAGTTTATTAGGTTGATTCAAATTACAGGAAATTAGGAGGTATTGTTTGAATTTTGCCAAACCTCTGCCTTTTCCATGGCTATACCTAGAATGAAACTTGACACTTGACTGGTCACACTCCCTGGATTTAAATCACCTTGGTCAGAAGCACTGCTGTTCTTAACTCTGCATCAGAACTCTGAACTGTTATCTTCTCTCCTGGCAACATGTTTGTTTATCCAGGACTGAAATATCATCTCAGGTAGAATAACTTGTTCAGCTGGTTGGACCTGCAACCAGTGATGCCACCTGAGGACACCTGGGCTCTGCCCTTGTCTGAATCAAGTCTCTGCATTCCATTTGGCTGCCTTGTTCTCTCTTCCGGGCTAGAGGCATTCTGAGAATGCTGTGGTTTCACGACCCATCTTTTGTTTTCAGAGCTCTTATTATCCATTTTGTAGGAGGTGTAGAAATTGAAACTAGGATTGGCTGAATTGTTTAGCCAAGGATGAGGCAGTAAGATACTATGCAAGGTGGAATGTTCCTAATATCACTTCCTGTCCTACCAAGTGGAATGGAAACTTGACACAAAAGTTGTGGACAGATTGGACTGGAAATAAAAAACTAACAATAGGGATTATCCTAAGTATCGATTCCCTTCACAATTTCAGAATCAGAAGTTCGGATTTCTCATTCTTGCTAAATTTATTGGCTTTTTTAGCTTGCCACTGTCCTCACACTATTGTGCTTTTGTAAAATGGCTTTATCTTTACCTGTAGTGAAGCCTCTTGCTTTATATTAAGATTCTAATTAATGAGATTTTTTTTTTAAACTTTTTAGTGTGTTTTACTTTTTGATGCCTTTTTCCTCTCCTTTGTCCCTTAGGTTTTGTTTTTGAAGGACATTGCTGATGTGTTGTGTAAATACGAACTTCTTCATGAGGAAACATCTCTACCTTCATGTTGCTAAGTGCCTTGTTTTAATTTAAAATAAGGAGAAGGTTTCAGCTAATTCACTGAAGGTAAGTTCTCTAAAATGTAAGGAATATGCTTTATGTTCTATCTTATACAAATGAGGTAAAGTACTATTTTAATCCTTATGTTCTTGACCTAACAGCCCTATACAGGACAGTACCCCGAGTCAATGTTATTAACAGACAGGAATAGAGGAACCATCCTCTGTCTTAGAACCTAGAGTAGGATGCATACCTCAATCTCTTATGAACACTGCTTCCTGTTACTTGGGTTAACATAAAACATCACTCCATTAAAAACCAACAAACAATGAAAATTAGGGATGTAAACCTTTTCTTATAAACTATTAAAAACTGTCTTTCTGCTGAACAGGATTACAAGAGTTTTTGTGCATTTTTGACAGTTCTTCGCCTTTAAAAGGGGAATTCAATTTTTCCAAACTGGAAATACTCTTCAGTCTCCAAAGCAGGAGGTACTTTCAGTTTTGCTCTGCTGGAAGTCAGGTGACAACAATACTGTATGTGTATTTCAAGTCCTGCTGAATGTGTCTTCTTTGTTCACCCAGGCCTGCTGGAGCTGGTTAAGAAGCGTCAGCAGCAGAGAATCCAGGACAGCCAGTCCTTTCCAAGAACACCTCAGTCCCCTAGAAAAAAAAAAACAAATTGTCCCCACAAGTCAAGGACCTGCCTTAGACTGTTCCAGGAACCAACAGGATCCTTCTTCCCCAAAAAGATCAACAACATGATCTCTTACCTGTTGCTTAAAATCAACAAGCCATTATCTTCTAACTCTTTCACCTCCTCTGATTCAGCAAAAGCATCCCACAAACTAAGCTTGGGGGCAAACCGTAGCCAGTGCTGGAAGAAGAAAATGCTTCTCAGTATTTTGGAAAAAATAGTTTTGGAGCTATTCTGCCATCAAAATATTGATGAGCAAAGTTAGGAGAGCATAGGCCTGTAGTGATGGTTAACCTTGACACTCCAGGTGTTCTTGGACTTCAGTAACTAGAACCCCAAGTCAGCACTCCGGCTGATCAGGGCTTCTGGGAATTGAAGTCCAAGAACGCCTGGAGTGCCAAGGTTGGCCATCACTGGCATAGGGGAAAGGCTTCTTCAATATCAGAGACAATGGCTTTTCAATTAATTTCACATCCTCCCAGCATACATGCTTTAAGAACATCATGTACATCCTGCTCTGTTCCCAAAGCTCAAACTTGTGTTCACGAGAAGCACAGCCTATTGTCTTGTGGCCTTCCATTTCCTGGTGATGTTTCCCCAGGATACACTTAGGAAGAAGCCCATGGAAATTTTCAGAAAGGGAATTCAAATGCTCCTACCATACTCTGATTTTGTAGTCTAGTCTTTTCCTTCAGTCCTGCTCCACTGGTTTAATCCTTGTGCATTTTTGTTGTTGTTCAGTCGCACAGTCGATTTGGACCCTTTGTGACCCTATGGACCATTGTCCTCCAGGCACCTCTGTCCTCCACCATCTTCCTCAGCCTGCCCAGCTCTGTGCCCATTGCATCTACAATACCTTCTAGCCATCTCATTTTTGGCCTCCCCCTTCTTCTTTTGCCCTCCACCTTTCCCAGCATCAAGGCTTTCTCAAGTGAATCCTCTCTTCTCATTTGGTGTCCAAAGTACTTTAGCTGCATCTTTACTATTTGACCTTCTAAGGAGCAGTCAGGGTTGATTTCTTTTAAGATTGACTTATTTGTTCTCCTCACTGTCCAGAGTACTCTCAAAACTCTCCTTCAACTCCACATCTCAAAGGCATCTATTCTTCTGCGTTCAGCTTTCCTAATGATCCAACTCTCACAACCATACTTTACCACCGGGAATACCATTGCTTTGACTATGTGAATTTTTGTTTGCAAGGTGATGTCTCTACTTTTGACTATGTTCCCCAGGTTTCTCATAGCTTGCCTTCCAAGAGTCAGTTGCTTTTTATTTCATGGCTGCAATCACCATCTGCAGTGATTTTGAATCCTAGGAAAGTAAAATCTGTCACTGCTTCTATTTCTTCCCCATCTATTTTCCAGGTACTGATAGGACCTGTTGCCATTATCTTGGTTTTCTTGATATTGCGTTTCAACCCAGCTTTTGCGATCTCTTCTTTCAATCTAAGCAGCACCTTCTTTAGGTCTTTAGGTGCATTACATGAAGCTATGTTTTTATACTGTCTCTATACCATACCATTGATCTATATTTTAAAAAAAGATTTATTTTAAATGATACTAATTTATTTTGTTAGCCATTTTCAGGGTCTCTTAGAATATAGCAATATGTGTGTAAAAATAAGTAAATGATGTTTTCTTGTTTGCTCCTAATAGGTAGCATTTAAAGTAAGATATGCAAATTAATACAAAGTTGGTTGAAATGCATTGAAAACCAATTAATATGTTCCAGAAAAATTCGTAACTCGAGCCATTATTTTCAATTGATTTTCATTTGTATTGTGAAAATTTTGTAACTCAAACCATTTGTAACTCAAGGTACCACTGTATGCTTTCACTAATTGCCAATATAATCTCAAATTAAAGAGACCGAGGCTGCAGTGGCTCGAGTGGTTAAGATGCTGACCTCAATGAATGTAAGGTTGGAATTTGTTCCTGAGTACTGCACAACAGAGTGAGCTCCCATGTCTGTCCCAGCTCCTGCCAACCTAGCAGTTCGAAAGCAAGAAATTGCAAGTAGATAAATAGGTACCACTTCTGTGGGAAGGTAAACAATGTTCCATGCACTTTGATGTCTAGTCATGCCTGTCACATGTCAACGGAAACGTCTGCAGACTCAGACAGCACAGAACACTAGAGTTGGATACGACTGGCTTTTGAGTAAGGGCAACCTTTACCTAATCCTCCTAATTTTTCTACCTTACGTAATTTTTTAAAAATTAATCCTTTCTTTTTTCTCCCCCCATTATAAAATTTAATAACCATAATTTACCATTTTTAATCCACCTTCAGTTATCCTAACTGGTAGCATCCTAAATAAAGAAATGAATTGTAAATAAAAGTTTCATTTTTAACTACAGCTATTCTACCAAACAAGGAGAATACAACTTTTCTATTTTCATCCAACTTATTTTTAATATCTTGCTTTGTATGCTGTTTTGAACAGCTGTACAGCATAGCATCATGTGCTATAACAGGAATCGCTGTGGATTATTTCTGCTTCTCTGGAAAGTGCAGCTTTACTCCAGTGGCAAGAGCAGCTGCTGCCACTACCCTGTTTCCCCGAATATAGGACCTCCTCATATAGTAAGGCACCCCCCCACACACACTATTTTTCCCCACCTTGGAAATATAAGGGCCCCCCTTAAAATAAGGCACTCACCTAAATCTTGCCCTGGCAATCTGCTGTATCAGCAATAAATGTGTACTGTATTCTTCGTCATGGAAAAATAAGACACCCCCTGAAAATACGACCTTGTGCATATTTTGGAGTTTTTAAAAATATAAGACAGTGTCTTATTTTCGGGGAAACACAGTATCACCAAACGCCAGATCAGGGGTGAGCAACCGGCCGTGGCCCATGATGCCATTTCATGCAGCCCATCAGCCTTGCTCCCACTGCTGCCACTGGAAGTGGCAAAAACAACTGAAAATGCACCGCCCTTACTCCACCACTGCCAGAAGTGGCAGAAGCAGCAAAAACAGCTGAAAATGTGCTGAAAATGCCCCCGTGGCTGTCATAAACGCATTTACGACAGCTGTGGACATGTTTTACAGCAGTGTTGACTTCAGGGGACCATGTGTCCAGCCCACTCAGCTGTCTGAAGGGACGTGGTCCGGCCCATGGCATGAAAACGTGGAGAACTCCTGCACTAAAGTCTTACCTGGTGTGTGATTCCTACATCCATTCGGAGTCCGACCACCAGCACTTCCTCTAATCTATAAAGAAAACAGAATGAGGCAAAGCTATGGTACACTGTGGTACCACGGTGGCTTAGTAGTTAAGAATTTGATGACGAGAGGGTTGGCAGGTCAGTAGTTCAAGACCCAAGTGCTGCACGATGAACTGAGCTCTTGTCACTGTCCCAGCTCCTGCCAACCTAGTAGTCTTAAAGCAAGAAATTGCAAGGAGATAAATAGGGGCCACTTCTGTGGGAAAGGTAACAGTATTCTGTGTACTCGGGTGTCTAGTCATGCCTGCCACATGTTCACAAAAACATCTGGAGATGCAAACAGCTGGATCTTTGGCTGTAAACAGAGATGAGCACCACCCCTAGAGTCGGATACACTGCAGCACAGAAACAATGTCAGGATGCATTTTTACTCAAAAACTGTTTTTAGTCCAATTACATAAACATTTAAGCTAGCAAAACCAGATGTTCAACTATTATTTGAATAACATATGTTGTGATATGTAGATGGCGCTTTCATGTACAAAGCATTTATCATGTACTATCTTAGTTCTTCTCACACACCCACACATGCACTACACACTCAGTGAGATAAAGCATTGTATTACTGATGTGAAGCTAGGGAGTCAGGACTCAAGGGACAAATTGTCATTTGGGAAATTAGTTTAAGAATGAACTCAAAAAGCCAGAATGGCTCCTAGAAGACAATTTCTTCTTTTTCTTCCATGTCTAGGCCAGATGTGAAATTGCCGAAATGAAGGCACCTTTTGGTGAGTTCATTCTGCAGTTCCTTTCACCTGACCCGGTGTGAGAAAGATTAGCTGGCAACACAAGGTTGCCATTACCAGGGTACACCCGATTGTGGTTCAAAAATACTACACTCTTTGAGGAGGCTGAAGGGGTAAAGTGATATGAAGGACTTCCTCAATTCTTACCTGAACCAAAGAGTGCTCAGATTGTACACTATGCACTATGCTAGTGTTCAGGAGTCCTATCTAAGTATACTCCCATAAATCAAAATTGACCAGATGGCACAGCATTCCTATTGTTATTACCAAACTACATATGATGGGGGTGGGAGAAATTACATGACTTTCATTTGAAGCCATCAGCATCCTTACCGTCCCCTTTTACTTACATTTCCAATTCACTCAGTACCGTCCGCTTCCGGGTCCCATGCCCAAAGGCCAACACTTCTTTCATCCATACATCTGGCTCCAGAGTCTGGATTCTCACCTCTCGATGGGTCTTCCCATCTCCCCGTGGCACAAATCTCCCATGAGCTCCTAGGAAAGAAGCAGCCAGTGAGGTGACCAGTTTCAAGTCTGTAGACAAGGCAGGTATAAGAAGCAGCCCATGTACAATTAGCCACAGATACTTGCTGTCAAGATTATGAACACTATCCTTCCCCATCTGAAGCACTGTCAATACTGTCTGCAAAAAAAGCATTTCAGTAAACCTGGAATGCTGCCATTATCCATTAATACAGCATGTGGGCCCTTGCCTCTCCCCAAGTAAACTCACCTGGTCCAATCCCAATATATTGACCGCCTTGCCAATAGGAGAGGTTGTGGGTACTAAGTGCGCCCTGGAAGAAGAAAACAAAACATTGCATAAAATACTACAGGACCAATAGTCTTGAGAAACAGTGTTAAACAATGCTGTGTGACTTTGCTAAAGATCTTTAGCATCACAGGCAAACAAGTTTCTTTAAATCTTAGCCTTCTGTTCATTTGTAACAGATCTGCCCATGAGTTTTGCTCAGGAGGTGAAAAAGATTTGGTGTCTGCCAGGCTATGCCCATGAAACAAAGCTCTGTTCTTGCTCAGAGGACATTTTGTTGTTCAGTCACACAGTCGATTCCGAACCTTTGCAACCCCATGGACCACTGTCCGCCAGGCACCTCTGTCCTCCACCATCCTCCTCAACTCGTTCAGTTCTGTACCCATTGTCTCTACAATACCATCTAGCCATCTCATTTTTGGCCGCCCCCTTTTTCTTTTGCCCTGCACCTTTCCCAGCATTAAGGCTTTCTCAAGTGAATCCTCTCTTCTCATTTAATGTCCAAAGTACTTTAGCTTCATCTTTACTATTTGACCTTCAAGGGAGCAGTCAGGGTTGATTTCTTCTAAGATTGACCTATTTGTTCTCCTCGCTGTCCAGGGGACTCTAAAAACTCTCCTCCAACACCACATCTCAAAAGCATCTATTCTTCTGTGCTCAGCTTTCCTAATGGTCCAGCTCTCACAACCATACATTGCCACCGGGAATACCATTGCTTTGACTATATGAATTTTTGTTTGCAATGTGATGTCTCTACTTTTCACTGTGTTCCCCAGGTTTCTGATCACTTGCCTCCCAAGAATCAGTCGCCTTTTTATTTCATGGCTGCAATCCCCATCTGCAGTGAGCGCTGATCCTAGGAAAGTAAAATCTGTCACTGCTTCTACTTCTTCCCCATCTATTTTCCAGGGACTGATAAGGCCTGTTGCCATTACTGTATCTTGGTTTTCTTGATATTGAGTCTCAAGCCAGCTTTTGCACTTTCACCTTTCAACCTAATCAGGAGCTTCTTTAAGTCCTCTTCACTTTCTGCCATTAGGGTGGTATCATCTGCATATCTCAAGTTGTTGATGTTTCTCCCAGCAATTTTGATCCCAAATTGTGATTCCTCCATCCCTGCATTGCGCATTATGTGCTCTGTGTATAAATTGAATAAGCAGGGTGACAAAATGCAGCCTTGTCTTACTCCTTTTCCTATTCCAAACCACTCTGTCATTCCGTATTCTGTCCTAACTGTTGCCTCTTGACTCTTGTACAGATTTCTCATGAGGCCTATAAGGTATTCCGGTATTCCCATCTCTTTAATTACTTGCCACATTTTGTTGTGGTCCACACAGTCAAAGGCCTTAGAGTAATCAATGAAACAAAAGTAGACATACTCACACTATAATCCAGGGGTCGGCAACCTATGACCTGTGGGACAAATCCGGCCCACAGTGCCAAATAATCTGCCCCCCACCCTGCTCCAACTGTTGCTGCTGCCACCGGAAACAGCCGCAGATGTTTACAACAAGGGGGACACCAGTCCAGCCCCCTCAACTGTCTGAGGGAGCATGATCCAGCCCCCAACTTTAAAAGGTTGGCGACACCTGCTATAATCTTTCCACCTGTGCAGCAAGAAGACATTTCCCCTTCTCTTCCATAAGCAGTAACTAAGTACAGTATCCAGTATTTCACCATCACATCTTGCTTGACTTGCTTTGTTTTACTAAGAGCGAATAGCAGAAGGTCCACCCAAATGAAAAAGACTCACATTCCTAGCAAAGTTGGAGACTTCATACTGACGAAACCCTGCGTTCTGCAGAATGTGCCTTGTGCACTCATATATCTCTGAGACCACCTCTGGATCAGGCATGGACAGGAAGCCCTGCTGGACCTGTTTGAAAAGAGAAGTCCCCCTCTCCAGTGTGAGCTGGTAGAGAGAGAGATGGTCATCACACACTGCCATAATCTTCCCCAAATCCTGCAACCATAAGGCAAGGGTGTGACCTGGAAGGCCAAAGATGAGGTCAACAGATATCCGGCCTGAAAAGAGTTTCTTGGCTTCTTCTAAAGTTCTCAAAGCGTCAGCAGCTGTGTGGTTCCTTCCAAGGAGCTTCAATTCTGAGTCATTAAGTGACTGCAAATGAGAAAAAAATGGTTGACAACAGCATGAATTGAACTGAGTTATAACTGATGTGATCAGGCTTTTAAAATTTTTTGGAAGACACAAACATTTGAAGTCAAGGAACCAATGTGGACACAAAAAGAGCCTGACAGCCAAACTACGCTTTACATGAGAAATTTCTAACTTGTTCTTTTGAACTGAAATTCAGTCAACCATAGGATGATCAAAGCAGATGTACAGTATGTTTAAACTTTTCTCATTTCTCTTTGTCAATCAAAATCACTCATCCAAATTGCTGTTTCCTTGCTCTGTCTTGCCAGATTTACAGTGCAACCCCATTTGTGTTCATTGCAGAAAACTTACTGGGATTAGAAAAGAGCTGTTTTAGAGAACAGATTAGTAATACATTTGGAATTTTCCTGCCCTGTAGCAAGAGGAATCTGCTCATTTGCTTTAGTTTTCCATATTCTAAGTAAAAGAGAGCAACCTAGTTAGTTTTTGGTTCTATTCCAATCCTTCAATCCAATGAAAGCAAAGATATTCATAATTAAGATCAACTGACTTTAAATATAAGGTGATCCGCCTTTATCAAGTTTATATATAAACTACCAAACTTTGGACACATCATGAGAAAGCAATGTTGTCCAGAAAAGACAACAATGCTAGAAAAAAATTGAAGGCAGCAGGAAATAGATCAAATACAAAAGGGATTGCTTCCCTAAGCCATAGGCTTGAGTTTACAAGAGCGGAACAAGGCTGTTTAGGACAGGAGCTTGAAGATCACAAATTCATGGAGTTGCCGCAAGTCAGAGATGACTTGACACCATGTAACAATAACAACAAACTATTATCAAGGAATGTTTTCACAGGAGAAATCCACACTAACACAGTCCTAAAAGCCATGTTTCTGTTTTATTACCTGGATACCAATGGAAAGCCTGTTGACACCTGCTTTCTGGAACTCAGCAAGGCACGAGGCATCTGCTGATGTAGGATTGGCTTCCAGTGTTACCTCAGTGCCTTCTGCTAAATAGGCACATTGAGAGATATTGTCCAATACAGCAGCAATAGTGGACGGGCTGGCCAAGCTTGGTGTCCCTCCACCAAAAAATACCGACGTGATTCTGCAAAGCCAGGGGAAGATTCATGAAGCAACCAGTGTGGAATCAGGTATGTCTATCAAATGCTTAACTTGAAGACTGAAAGGTCGGAGTTCGATACGCAAGTACTGCATGATGGAGTGAGCTCCTGTCTCTGTCCCAGCTCCTGCCAACCCAGAAGTTTGAAGCAAGAAATTGCAAGTACAGTAGATAAATAGGTACCACAATGGAAAGGTAAACAATGTTCCCTGCACTCGGATCTGGGCATGCCTGACACATGTCCATGGAAACATCTGCAAATGCTGGCTATAAACAGAGATGAGCACTGAACCCTAGAGTCAGATATGACTGGCTTTGGAGCAAGGGCAACCTTTGCTTTCCTATTCCTCTGGAAAAAATTACCTACTCTTCAGAACCATACTTAAACTAGTGGTAAAGAAAGTCAATAACAAATTCATTGGTCTTATTCCAAAGTGGTAAACTCCAAAAGAGCCTTCCTTGCCTTAGTTACAAAATTCATCTCTTGTCTGCCACTTTCATGCTCTTCTAACGCTATAAAGAAATTGTGATCCTCACATTTTCTCTTTCTCCCACTAATTACCTACCTTTGAACTTGGCAGAGCTCGATCAGGGTCCTAGCCTCTTGAATGAGGCAGTTTCTCATTCTAGCCTCATCAAGGTTTCGAGGGATGTACTTGTTGAAGTTGCAGTAGCTGCAGCGCTTCTCACAGTACGGCCACTAAGAGTACAAGAAATATGGATATTCTAGTTTTAGTATGAGAATTTAGCAGCATTTATACTTTTCCCATAACAAGGCAAAACTAAACCTTCTCACCATGTATAACATGACAAAAGATATAAATCGACCTTATTCTATACTCAAGGCTATTTAAGAAATTAAATGTACTACCCTTCACTAGAAAGATTCTCTTAGTTTTACCAGTTTAGTGTCAACTGATCAATAAGAGCCAAACAGAAAGTTCTCATGCTATTTTGGTATGATGTCCTGGATTTAGCTTTGGTTAACTTTGGGGCTTTCCATGAAATTAGCTGCCATGAACCCAATGCAGCTCCTCTACACCATGTCATGGGTATGTAGGTGACTCGATTAAGACAGCACACTTCATCATGGAGAATCCGATTGGGTATGGCAATGCTGTGTATCTTAAATTCCTTAACAGAAATAATGCCCTGCATATGCCTCCAAAATTACTGATTAATACTTGAGAGAGTAGTAAGAATGGTGAAGGTACATAAAGCTAAAGGTGTTTTCCCACTCCTATGCTGTGACATGTGCTTGTTTTGGAATGGAATCATATATAAACTAGACACAGATTTTGACCATGGCTAGATTTGTGGTACACTAGTACCCCAGATAACGTTGAGACTTGGTTCCACAAGTCTCATCGTTATCCGGTTTTTAACGCTGTGCGACGCATTGATCACACAACATTAAAAAAAGCCCTATTTCCCTGGAGGCTGCAGCAAGCCAAAATGTCGGGATTTGAACCCTGACGTTTTGGCTTGCTGCACTGGCTGAGGACGTCGGGGAAGCCCAGAAACAGCTTGGATCGTGTCCCCTGCCTACTCCAGAGAGATCAGAGGACCCGATCTACAGCTGCAGGGTGGCTGGGGAAGCTGATGGGGACTCCCTGTCGGCTTCCCTAGCCACCCGCCCTTGCCTCCACAGCTGTGGGGTGGCTGGGGAAGCCGACGGGGGAGTCCCCCATCAGCTATCCAGCCTCCCCACCCCTGCCTCCGTAGCTGCAGGATGGCTGGGAAGCTGAACGGAGAACCCTGTTCAGCTTTCCAGCCACCCTGCTGCTAAGAACGACTGTATCAGATAACGCTAAAAATCGCGTTATTTGATACAAGATTTTTCCGAAAATCTTGTAACGTTATGCGGTTTTAGTGCTATCCGGTACTAGCGTTATCCGGGGTATTACTGTATTTTAATATTATTGTAAAACAAGGCTAATTAACAGAAAATTAGGTGATTTTCCAAAGCTAATACTGTATACTCATTGATAATCTTGGCTACTATTTATGTATAAAATCTTCCATCTGAAATCATAGATCTCAGGACAGGGTGGCCAATATCCTCTCGCGGAGTTCTGCAGTCACTGCGAGAGTGACATCACCAGCTAAGCATGTGCATTTGTGTGTGTGGGGGGGTGGGGGAATTGGACTCCAAATCCCAAATTCCCCATTCTGGGAGTTCTGCCGCCCAGACAAGATGCTCACTTTGAAGAAAATTAGACTGGAAAACCTCACACCCACCCACACCCCTGCTCATTGGCAGCTCTCAGATACTTGAAAGCCTAGTAACATTTGAAATGTTTAGTCTAGATGTTCATTTCCCTCCAAAATATGAACCACATCTCATGAAGCCCAGTTCAATGCTACATATACATTCATTCAGTGAGGCTTTCAACGAAGCATACATTGGATTATAAACGTATGTTTTTATTCTTTTTTTTTGAAGAATATGAGGTAACTATAAAAATATGAGGTAACTACAAAAATAACATAGACTCAACAAATACAATCACATTAAAGAAACATTATTGCTTATTTCATTACACTTTTGTGTAAAGATAAATGTTTAGGTATGAAAAGCCAGGTTCTTACATTAACAGCTGTGAGAACTGTGGATGTTCCATTCTTCCTTGGCTTTACATTGAGATTTTGTTTGCTTTTAGAAAACGTTGAAGTTATAGTTCAAGTACAGCCTTCATGATTATTTCTGTAGTGTTTCCAACTTCTTGAGACTTAATGCTTCATATATTATTTTATACTTAAGGATAGTTGAAAATGCAATTTAAAACTTTTAAGGAAAAAGAGAACTGAATTCCATTTTTAAAGAGTGGCACAAGCCAAATCAAGACCTGGTTGGTGTAACATAGCTTTATAAAAGCCGCTTGAGGTTGAAGGGGAAGAGCAAAATGCACTTTGACATCAAAACATCTATGGATATCTTCCAAAGATCAGCAATGGCTCTATCTTGCTCCCGGGTAATGGGGAAAGTGCTTGTCCCATCGGACAAGAAGCAGTGAAAGCAGCTTCCTAGCAAAACCTGATCACTAGTGGCAGTTGTAGCAGCCACTTCCCAGCTGATGGGGAAAGCACTTAGGAGGTGGCTACTAAAATCTCTGTGTGTGTGTGTGTCTGTGTGTGTGTGTCTGTGTGTGTGTGTTTCACTTATAATTGTCACTTCCCAGTAACAGCTGGTTACTGAAGGGTCATTTCCCAAGATGTTTGGAAGACTTATTTAATGATTAAATTGCTGTGGTAAATACTTATAAATACAGCATTCATTATGATAAGGAGCCCTGGTGGCGCAGTGGGTAAACTGCTGTCCTGCAACCCAAAGGTTGGAAGTTCAATCCTGACCTTCCATCCTTCTGAGTTTGGTAAAATGAGTACCCAGTATCTTGGGGGCAAAATGCTAATTAACTTGTGAACTGCCCAGAGAGTGCACTGAGTGCTACGGGGCGGTAAATAAGTGTGATTGCTTTGCTAAGTACCACAAAATAGATTGTACTGAATGACTTTCCATGTTTGGGAGGCTAGCAATCAATTACAGTAATACCCCGGATAACGTTATGACTTGGTTCCACAAGTCATGACGTTATCCGTTTTTTAGCATTGTCCGATGCATGCATCGAACAACACTAAAAAAAAAAAAGCCCTGACTTCAGGGACAAACCGCTTTAAAGGCAGGCAAGGAAAGAAAGAGACCCAATCGGGTCTCTTTTCCTCCCTGCCTTTAAAGCCACCCCCCACCCGCAGCGGTCTCTGCAACTGCAGTAGGGTCGGGGGAAAGGCGTGCCTTTCCCTCGACCCTACTGCAGTCGCAGAAACTGCTTGTGTCTCTTTCCCTCCCTGTATTTAAACTACAGGGAGGGGGAAAGAGAGAGACGTGATTGGTTCTCTAGAGAACCAATCACGTATCTCTCTTTCCCCCTCCCTGTAGTTTAAACGCAGGGAGGGAAAGAGACACAAGCAGTCTCTGCGACTGCAGTAGGGTCGGGGAAAGGCACATGCTTTTCTCCAACCCTACTGCAGTTGCAGAGACCGCTGTGGGTGTGTGTGTGTGTGGATTGGGTAGTTCTACCCAAACCACCCCACACCCACAGACCATTGCCTCGCATAACGCTAAGAATCATTATCTAGAATCATTATCCGATGCAAGTTTTTTCCAAAAAACTTGCATCATTATCCGATTCTAGTGTTATCCGGGGTATTACTGTACTGTATTAGGATTAAATGTCTTGTTTAACATAATGTCAGAAACTTTGCTTTGCTGGAGCAGTCTGATTATATCCCAGTTAAACAGACTAGAACTTTGCTTGGAAGACAATTTCTGTTTTTGTTGGAATGTTGACTCATTAACATTAGGGAGTAGATTTCAGCATATACCAGTGATGCTACTTCTGCAGGGAAAATTGTCTCATTGGAGACTTGCTTTTAAATGCCTTGTAACCCCAATTTTGAAATTACAATTTTTATTATTATTCTCATTATTTTAATTTGCCATCCACTTCAAGGTTAGGCTTACATGTCCACAAACACCAAACTATACCATGATTTACCTGCAGGTAAGACAATTGCAAGGGTTGATTTTTAATAAATTGATAAGATCTCAAACTGCTATTGGAAGGGGCATGGGCAAGCCCCCCCCCCTCTGTCTGGGCCTCAGCAGGGAAAAGGCTGGGAACTGCAGTTTGGCTTAAAATGCATTTTTCCTTTCTGGCATTTTTCCTTCTGCCAAAAAGACACAGCAGACTTAACCCTTTCACTCAGTTTCATGTAATTTAAACTGTTCACTTCAATTAGAATCTCTTAATTTCTTCTCAGACCATATTTGGGCAAGCAGGATGCTCTAATCATCACTACAGCATCTCAGACTGTCCTGGGATTGTTTGCCTTGAGGCCTAAATTCTAATTGTTTTAGAAATTAACATACAGTATGTAGATAGAGTTGGGTGGGGCAACTTTATTGAAACTCCTGCCTTCCTGTAAATCCTGAATGGGGCTATTAAATTCCCTTTTTACATACTTTGATAAAGGATAATGAAGGTTCTTTTTTAATATTTCCCTTATTCTGTATAAAACTAACATTTAAATTTGCTTCATGTCTTAGAAAGAATTAAAACCAGAGATATCACTGCAATTAAAGGCCAGAAGAGAACAATAGGTGACTAATTCCATCAGGAAATCCTTTGTTAAGGCTGTCTGCAGATGTTTGCAAAGAAGAATGACAAACAAACAAGAAGCTAGGCTGGCGATCAAGAGAGTGTTTTGGGGAAACACCATATATAGACTCTTCTAACTGACCATGATAAGGGACAAAGACACCAAGGAGACAGCTGATGCATAAGAGATTAAGAAAAGATGGAAAGAGTACACAGAGGACCTCTACAAAAAGGACCTCAACACTCCTGATAATAAATGAGGAAATTGAACTTGAGCCAGATATCCTAGAGAGTGAAGTCAGAAAGGCCCTGAAAAACACTGTAAACAACAAAGCCAGCGGAGATGATGGTATCCAAGTTGAACTTTTCAAAGCCCTAAAAGATGATGGAATCAAATTATTGCATTCTATATGCCAGCAGATTTGGAAAACACAACAATGGCCACAGGATTGGAAAAGATCACTATACGTTCCAATCCCAAAAAAAGGGTAATGCCAAAGAATGTTCAAATTATCGAACAATTGCGCTCATCCCACACGCTAGCAAGGTGATGCTCAAGATAATACAGGATAGACTGCAACAGCACGTGGAGAGAGAATTACCAGAAGTGCAGGTGGGGTTCAGAAGAGGCAGGGGGACTACAGGCCAAATTGCCAACATACGTTGGATCATGGAAAAAAACAAAGGAATATCAGAAACAAGTCTACTTCTGTTTCATTGACTACACTAAGGCCTTTGACTGTGTGGACCACAACAAAATGTGACAAGTAACTAAAGAGATGGGAATACCAGAACAACTTATATGCCTCATGAGAAACCTGTACATGAATCAAGAAGCAACAGGACAGAATACGGAAGGACAGAGTGGCTTGGAATAGGAAAAAGAGTAAGACAAGGCTGCATTTTGTCACCCTGCTTATTCAACTTATACACAGAGCACATAATGCGCAATGCAGGGATGGAGGAATCGCAATTTGGGATCAAAATTGCTGGGAGAAACATCAACAATTTGAGATATGCAGATGATACCACCCTAATGGCAGAAAGTGAGGAGGACTTTAAAAAGTTCCTGATTAGGTTGAAAGAGGAGATTGGAAAAGCTGGCTTGAGACTCAATATAAAGAAAACCAAGATCATGGCAACAGGCCCTATCAGTCCCTGGAAAATAGATGGGGAAGAAGTAGAAGCAGTGACAGATTTTACTTTCCTAGGATCAGCGCTTACTGCAGATGGGGATTGCAACCATGAAATAAAAAGGCGACTAATTCTTGGGAGGCAAGCTATGAGAAACCTGGGGAACATACTGAAAAGTAGAGACATCACATTACAAACAAAAATTCGTATAGTCAAAGCAATGGTATTCCCGGTAGCAGTGTATGGTTGTGAGAGCTGGACCATTAGGAAAGTTGAGCGCAGAAGAATAGATGCCTTTGAGATGTGGTGTTGGAGGAGAGTTTTGAGAGTCCCCTGGACAGCGAGGAGAACAAATAGGTCAATCTTAGAAGAAATCAACCCTGACTGCTCCTTAGAAGGTCAGATAGTAAAGATGAAGCTAAAGTACTTTGGACATCAAATGAGAAGAGAGGATTCGCTTGAGAAAACCTTGATGCTGGGAAGGGTGGAGGGCAAAAGAAGAAGCGGGTGGCCAAAAATGAGATGGCTAGATGGTATTGTAGACACAATGGGTACAAAGCTGAGCGAGTTGAGGATGATGGAGGACAGAAGTGCCTGGTGGATAGTGGTCCAAGGGCTCACAAAGGTTCGGAATCGACTGTGTGACTGAACAATAACAAAACTGACCTCAACTCCTCCCATAGCAGCCTCCATGCTGACCACATGGTGAAACTCCTCCCACCTCTCCATGTGACATCCTGGACCAACCATAATCTGGGGGTGGACTTCTCCTCTTCCATGTGGACAGTGCTGAACAAATCAAATGTGGGGGCAGACCCATTCCCCTCCCATGTGATGCCTTGAACCAACAGTGTTTGTGCAAGCCCCTTTCTGCTCCATTTGAATGCACATATAAGCTGCATACGGCCATTGTCTGGTGCAGAACCCCTTCCATTCTGGTTTCTGACCTGTGGTGGCAATTTCCCATAGCATATAGGCCATGTGTTATGGGGAAATTCATTTGCCTCACAGATCTTGTTTTTCTTTCTCTATCCAATGTTTAATTTTGCCTATTGTTTTCTTATTTTCTAAGTAAATTTCTCTAATTTGCCACAAGCTACTGTCTGTGGCTCCTTTCTTAGTTAGGGGCTCATTATTTTCAGGTATTAGCCTGATGTGCTGATTAGTGCTCTTGCTATGGATTTTTCCTCTCCACTTGATTAATATACTGTACAGTTCATGTCTTTATTGAAAAGGCCAATTCCATCCAAACATAGTTTAGTCCAAGTCCTTTCCTGCTACGTAAGTACAGTAATACCCCGGATGCATGCATCGAACAACGCTAAAAAAAAAAAGCCCTGACTTCAGGGACAATCCGAGCAGGCAGTGGGGTGCCTTTAAAGCTACCCCACCACCACCACTGTGACTGCAGTAGGATTGGGGGAAAGCACCTTTCCCCCCATTCTACTGCAGTTTTTCCCTCCGTGCTTTTTGTCTCTCTGTCTCTTTATTTCCCTCCCTGTACATTTAAACAGGGAAGGGGGAAGAGAGAAATCTGATTGGTTCTCTCTCTCTCTTTCCCCCTCCCTGTATTGTGAATACAGGAAGTGAAAGAGAAAGAGCGATCAGCTGCATGTCGGAGCTCAAAAGCAACAAGGTGTAGCTGGGCTGGATTCTCTCCGAGCAGGCAGTGGGGTGGGGTGTGGGGTGTCCCCAAACTGGGGGTGGGGGTGGGGGAAAGGAAGGAGGGAAGTGGCAGGGAGAGGAGCTGTGGCCTCCTTCTTTAATATGATGGACTGGATAACGCTAAAATGAGCGTCCAAAATGAGCGTTATCCAGTGCAAATCTTCCCCCCAGATTTGTCGTCGTTATGCGAATTTAGCGTTATCCGGTGCAATCGTTATCCGGGGTATTACTGTACAGCTAACAAAGGCAAAAATGATGCTGCAGGACAACAGGCACAGTCATCAACCCATGCTAAGAATCACCAAAGGTTCAGTGCTTTCAGCCTTCAACATCTTCCGGAAGACAGCCTGAATAACATGACAGCTTATCCCAACGGATAGCCTGCTAGCAGCCATGTAAAACCGTGACAGTTTGCTCCTCTTGAACAAACGATGACCGATAACTTGGCCTTTCACCCTAAATGGTTTAGATGACAGCATTTATCCCAGTCTGCAGAGACTGAATTTAAATTATGCTTTATCTTTGGGAAGTCAGTCCCGACTCTCCCGAGGGAGTTTTGGCTGGGAGATTTAAACAAGAACTAGCAGCCTTCCTCCAGCACCTTACACTATTATCCCCCATATTGGTGATAGCTACCACAATCTTTGAGGATGGTTTTGCATTTGAATCCCAAATGGCTGCCCCATACTGAGTATTTATTGTTGAAACACAAGTATTCATATGGAGTTGCCATATTTCAGATCCTAGTATCTGGCAAACATTCCATCAATCTCAGTCCCTTTATACAATTCTAACCTAAAAACCGAGACAAGAGTCCTGAAACACTGACAATATAACACTCCCCTATTTATGACACAATTTTAAAAATTGTGGGGTAGTAGAAAGATCTACAATATTGGGTTCTTTTCTCAGGCATGTCATGCGTAAAGGCCTGTCAATGTGTGGGATTTTCCAACAGAGGTGGCAAATCTTTGGCAGTCCAGCTGGGTTTTTTTTTTTTAATTTCATTTCCCAAAAATCCACAACCTGCAGAAACTGTAGTCTAAAACAACTGGAGTGCCCAAATACGTCTAGCACCTCCCACAATAATACTACCTGAGTTAGCTGAGCGGAAGTGAAAAACACATTTAAGTCTTCAGTGATCAGCAGTTGTTACTAACTAACCATTGTGTACTTCTTTACCCCCACCTGATGTATATATATTTGGGGTTCTTAACCTACGGCCAGACCTGGCCCACGATACCATTTCATGTCGCTCATGCTGCTGCCACTGGAAATAGATGCGTTTATGACAGCTGCTGACACATTTTACAGCAGCGTTTACACCGGGGGGGGGGGGGAATCAGTCGAGTCCAATCAGCTGTCTAAGGGGACATAGTCTGGCCTGTGGCTTTAAAAGGTTGAGAACCCCTGGTATAAATAGATGCCATGATGTCTTGCTCTTATGTCTGTTGAAGTGCAGATCTACAAAAGTTCAAATTTAAATACAGGACTTAGTCTTTATTTACTTTCTGATATGCTTGCACAGACTAACACGGCTACCACTTCAATAACTAATCAGCACCTGATTTTGCAGCAGGGAAATAGTGACAGAGAGAAGAAGAGCACACACACAAATCCTCACCACACCTTGTCTGCCCCTCCACCTGCGCATGCCAAAACGAATTTGGCCGCCACACCTCAATAATGCCCTTATGGTAAGTCCAGGAAAGTGCCACTGGGTGGACTTAGCTGCCGTGCAGCCGCACTTCCGACCTAAGACCCAGAAAGAGCAGGAGCCGCGGAGGGCGGGGTAGCTCCCTCCTAGCAATAGCAATTACAGTACCTGTACACTTATATACTGCCACGTATAACGCTTAGTGCACTCTCTGGGCAGCTCACAAGTTAATTAGCATTTTTGCCCCTAATGTGTTGGGTCCTCATTTTACCGACGTTGGAAGGTTGAGTCAACTTTTATTTTAGTCAGGATCAAACTCACAACGTTTTAGCTGCACAACATCAATTTTTAATCACTGCACCCAGGGCTCCATAAGTTTTTTTTAAGCACCCACAGAAAAGAGACCTTGCACCAGAAGTGTAGCGTGCCTTGGCGGGGCCCCGTATAATAATTTGTTTGGGGGCCCTTGTGAAATAAAAAAAAAATTGGGAAGTTTTTATTAATTTTTGCTTACGCACGTTGGGGGCCCCTGTGGCCCTGTGTGTGTGTGTGTGTGTGTGTGTGTGTGTGTGTGTGTGTGTGTGTGTAAGTTTTTTGGACTACAACTCCCAGAATTCCCAAGATATGTGTGTTTATATATGTGTGTGTGTGTGTCTAAGTTTTTTGGACTACAACTCCCAGAATTCCCAAGACGGCGTAGTTTTACTTTTGTTCCTTCCGGGTGACTCTGGGAATTGTAGTCCAAAACCCACAAACCCTCACGGGACCTGCGCGAACGTTCCCAGGGTCCTGCAACCCGACTTACGTGGACGTAGAGAGCTGCCTCCTCTTGCGGCTCTTCCAGGTGGTGTTGGTGCCGCCGTGGCTGCGGTGATGACGTAGTCGGTGGCTCTGGTGGTCTCCACCGTCGGGCGGCAGCGCCCACCGTCCATGTCTTCCCTAGTAGCCGGCGGCCCCCCATGCTGCTCCCGCCTGGGCAGCGGAAGGAAGCTCCTCCGCCCCGCCAGGGAAGAGAGGGTTATAGCCAGGGAAGAGGGCGGACCCTCCTTCGGATCTCTGCTGCCCCCCACAGACGAGGAGACGCTTCCTGACGGCAGCGGGAGACATGCAGGATAACACGCGGGTTCAGTGATGGGATGTAACAGGTTCTCACCAGTTCTCCAGAACCGGTAGTAACTTTTCCCAGTGTCCCAGAGAACCTGTAGCAGCTTTTGGGGGAAACCACCTTCAGGGCTTACCTTTTCACTGGGCATGCATGCCAAGCACTTGGTGTGCATGCACGCCTAGTGCTTGGCACATATCCACGGCCTCCTTGCTGTCCTCCCAAACAGGGAGGAGGAAGAGAAGCTGCTAGCCTGAAGCTCCCTATTTTTATTACAGTAAAACCTCAGGTAACACTAAAACCTGGTTCCACAAGTCTTGGTGTTATACGATTTTTAGTGTTATCCGATGCATGTTAAAATCCTATGGGATCCATAGAGATACATTGTAACCACACAGGCTTTAGCGGTTGTTATCTGAAGCATCCCATAGGATCTTAATGTTATCCGATGCAATTCTTCTCCCCAGATTCCTTAATGTTATGCGATTTTCGTGTTATTCGATACTAATGTTATATGAGGTATTACTGTATTTTGTATTTTTTCTTTGGCCCCACCCATGACATGATATCATGACGTTAGCTCCGCCCACACTGTGATGACATCACAGTGGGGTAGTAAAATTTTTGACATCCCACCACTGCGCGGGTTCCTTGAGGATGGTTGTCTGGAAGGAGTAGGGCTGAGGACATCATAGAGCAGGGGTCTGCAAACTTGGCTCTCCAGGTGTTCTTGGACTTCAATTCCCAGAAGCCCAAGTCAGCACTCCTGCTGATCAAGGCTTCTGGGAACTGAAGTCCAAGAACAGCTGGAGAGCCAAGTTTGCTGACCACTGAACATAGAGAAAGAAAAGCCACATTAAAAGCACAGACGTTTTGCCTTCTCCAGCCCTGAGGGGTTGTGGAATCCCGATAGCTTTGCAGGAAATGAAACATTGGCTGAAAAAAGTGCTTCGCGAAGAGAAAAAAAAACTTTCCAGTTTGGATTGCTAGGATTGTTAGACTTGAGAGGAGCGGATTCCAGTCCCTGTTGCCCCAGTGAAAGGCACTGTTTGACTGGTTATAAACCTTGTCACCCTGCTTATTCACCCTGCTTATTCAACTTATACACAGAACACATAATGTGCAATGCAGGGATGGAGGAATCACAATTTGGGATCAAAATTGCTGGGAGAAACATCAACAATTTGAGATATGCAGATGATACCACCCTAATGGCTGAAAGTGAGGAGGACCCAAAGAAACTCCTGATTAGGTTGAAAGAAGAAAGTGAAAAAGCTGGCTTGAGACTCAATATCAAGAAAACCAAGATAATGGCAACAGGCCCTATCAGTCCCTGGAAAATAGATGGGGAAGAAGTAGAAGCAGTGACAGATTTTACTTTCTTGGGATCAAAGCTCACTGCAGATGGGGATTGCAGCCATGAAATAAAAAGGCGACTGATTCTTGGGAGGCAAGCAATGAGAAACCTGGGGAGCATAGTGAAAAGTAGAGACATCACATTGCAAACAAAAATTCGCAAAGTCAAAGCAATGGTATTCCCTGTGGCAATATATGGTTGTGAGAGCTGGACCATTAGGAAAGCGGAGCGCAGAAGAATAGACGCCTTTGAGATGTGGTGTTGGAGGAGAGTTTTGAGAGTCCCCTGGACAGCGAGGAGAACAAATAGGTCAATCTTAGAAGAAATCAACCCTGACTGCTCCTTAGAAGGTCAAATAGTAAAGATGAAGCTAAGGTACTTTGGACATCAAATGAGAAGAGAGGATTCACTTGAGAAAGCCTTGATGTTTGGAAGGGTCGAGGGTAAGAGAAGGGGACGGCCCAAGATGAGATGGCTTGATGATATTGTGGAGGCGATGGGCACAGAGCTGGGCAAGTTGAGGGGAATGGTGGAGGACAGGAGTGCCTGGCGGACAGTGGTCCATGGGGTCGCAGAGGGTCGGAATCGACTGTGCGACTGAACAACAACAAACCTTATTGGGTTCTTGGAATATAAAGCAAGAAGGAGAGCTTTGGGTCATCAGAGGAAAGGATAGGATACAGATGGCGGTGGCTGCTCCTCGTATCCGAGTATACATTTGCCCCCCTGGAAATCATTCTCACAGTTGATGGATAAAAAAGGGAAATACCACTGATGTGAATTTTTTTGAATAGTAGCCATGTTAGTCTGTGGTTCAGGCATATCCGAAAACAAAAATAATAAAAACAAAAACACTGTAGCACTATAAAGACTAACTGCTATATTTTTACTGTTTTTGTGGATCAAGTCCACTTCTTCAAACAAGGAGTGAAACTTCCAGGCATGATTTATATGCTTTGTGATCCTTTTACCTTTTGACATCTTGACCCCTGCACCTGGTGTATAGAAACCATGCCTGGAAGTTTTACTCCTTGTCTGAAGAAGTGGACTTGATCCATGAAAGCTAATAGTAAAAATATAGCAGTTAGTCTAGAGTGCTGCAGTGTTTTTGTTTTATTTTGTTTTCTGATGTGAATTTGTTTAAGGTGGATCCCAGCTTGCCACGAAGTGACCCACAGATTGTGATCACGGAGCCATCTCCTGCGGCATGTATGAAATGAGTCATGCAAGATTTAACACCAGGACTACAATGGATTGCCACAGCCTTGAGGATATGGACAAGGTGCAGCTTCACAGCCAGTCCATCTGGCATGGTCTCTTCCACCTCCATGACGGTTGAGAATCAGGATAGCGAAATGGTTCCTCCTCTCATTTTGCCATTGGGCACAATATGATGGTTTCCAGTGGCATTTTCTCCACTGAGGGGAACCATCACCTCGCCTAAAGAGACTCATCTGCCTATAGCCATTGGTCCCTTTAGGGAGTCGAGTTATTTACCACCACTCAACACCTGGCGTTGAGTCGCTGGCTGTATGGTCTATTGACCTAGGGTCAGCAAACTTGGCTCTCCAGGTGTTCTTGGACTTCAATTCCCAGAAGCCCAAGTAAGTACACCTGCTGATCGGGGTTTCTGGGAATTGGAGTCCAAGAACATCTGGAGAGCCAAGTTTGCTGACCCCTTCACTCTATTCCATTACTGTAGTCGTGGGATGTCCAGCCAGGCAAGTGGTACAAATGTGACACAGTGAATATATAACCAGTTGCAAATGGGAGCAGGAAGATAGGGAATAAATTCAGTTCAAAAAGAATAACTGATTGATGAATGTGGGATATTGTGCTTCTCCATGAATCCGAATGCCACAACATGGCCCAATATTGCTAACAATATGATACTCCCATGATCAGCCGGAAAAAGGATGCAAAAACTTTACATAGCAAAGGGCAATATGAATGTTGACAATAACTGTCAGCAGTCAAGATGCTTTACTACAGGATATCCTCTTGTGCTTATTACCATTCACAAAGAGAGATTAAAGGGGGGGGGGGTATCTGACGCTAATTGGTCAGTTAACCACTTCTACCCAAACACAAAGCAATTGTCAGGGAAGTTTTTGAACTTTTGCTTGGAGACATCATCAAATTACAGTATCTGGAATAAATGACCTTTTTAGATGAATTATGAGTGCTCAAGTACAGATCTGTAAATTAGAAGGTGTTACATGGTTAATTCTCAAGGAATTTACATGAATTTGAAGTGTTTCTGCCCTGGCCACAGAAGGTTGCACACAGAGGTTGGACACACAGAGGAAGTATGTGGATTGGTGTTTTCTTGTTATTTTCTTTCATTCTCATCCCTCCCCAATGTACCGCCCAATAACTCCTTGTTTATCCTAATTTCCTGTCAGAAAGGAAGGTTGGGACCAAGAAATTAAATAACACGTGAAAGCTGTATATACTTACCAACTTATCTCTAATTAAAATTAATGGAAGGGCAATAGGGGGGGGGGGATGGTTATAAAGGGATCCCTTTCAAGTGTACAAAGTCTTGATTAAATAGCACATGAAGACTGTATATACTTGAAAGGATCCCCTTGTTACCATGCCAAACAAATTGCCCTTCCATTAACTTTAATTAGGGGTAACTTGAATTTCAGCCAAATTTCAGAGTACAGTACAGTGCTAGTAACTGCAGATCAGGCTCAAGTTCTACAACCCTTTCCCCACAACCAAATAATACCATTAAAGATCCCCTTTATCCTTCTTCCTTTTCCTTGTGCCTTTGCCATATTTGATCAGAAACCTTCCCAGAGTTCATTTAATTGTATAGCTTGAGGTTCTGCTTAGATTGACTTTTCCCCATGTGCTGTTTTTTTATCAGCCTCTCATCTTGCCTAGACATACAGAACCACCAATTATTACATATTAACATGACATTAATAATCACACAGTACAGACGTATTTGATTATAAAAGTGATCATCATGTATGCAGGTGAGAAGAAAAGGGTTTAAAAAGAAATGAGATATTTTTTTAAATGAAAAGCTAGCTAGAGGGAACAGAAGGAAAAGCCATCATTCCTGCTGGCTAAAACAATATCTGCTCTGGTTGAATTTCTGTTCAAAGTGATGAGGGTGATTTGGGAGACTTAAAGTAGCGCCATCTTAAGAACAAAATCACCAAAGCCCATGTCTCTGTTGGTCTCCTCATTCAATTGGTGAGGGACTATGTGGAAAGTAAAGGCAAGCCTATACAGTAATACCTCGGATAACGCTAAAACTTGGTTTCACAAGTCTTGGTGTTATCCGATTTTTAGTGTTATCCGATGCATGTTAAAATCCTATGGGATGGATCGGATAACGTTAAAGCTCCATAGAGATACATTGTAACTGCACAGGCTTTAGCGGTTGTTATCCGATCCATCCCATAGGACCTTAACGTTATTCGATCCAATTTTCCTCCCCAGATTTCTTAACGTTATGCGATTTTACCGTTATCCGAGGTAAACGTTATCCAAGGTATTACTGTACTTGTGAACCATTGTTGTTTTGGCAAGCTTTTATGGAGTACTATAAAACGGCTGATCTTACATTAAAAAGTCGTGCTTTAACTCTTGAGTATTCATAGAACAACAGGATGGAATTACTGCAAATAAAAATGGAGGGGGGAGGGTTATTAAGGCTCATAATAACCTCAGGGGGAAAATGAAATGTTTGAAATATATTTCAGCAATTTCTGAATGTGCTGCAGAAAAAGATCCTTGTGTCTGAACAGGGGAGTGTCAAATCACTTCTGTATTTTTAAAAGCCATAAGTGGCACAGAGCAACTGCACACAATCTATTCCTGCTGTTCCAAATTTTGTGCTGATCCAAAGTCCGATTTTAAAATTACAAGGTTTTGCCTTCTGGACTGTTGATTCGCTCTGCCACACAATGTCATTTGTTGTGCTCTTGTGCACCAATAATAATCTGTCATGGTTCCTCAAATCTTTTCCCTTTTGACCCCCTTCTGTTACTCCTGTAAAACAGGGTAAATAGAACGAAAACCTGTGTAAAGTGGTGCTATTTGTTCCATGCATGGTCTTAGCTGTGTCAGAGTAAACATTAATTAAAACAAAGTAAAAAAATGATCTTGAGTTGGGTCAGCATTGCTTGCACATGAGCGCATTTGAAAGTGTTTAAAACTTGCAGTAGCTAGACGGTAGATGGCAAACCTCTACCATCTGACAGCAACTTGGCCATTTTGTCATTGTTACCTTGAGCTGAAGCTTCGCCATTCCAGAATTTTTGCCTCCAAAAGTTTTAAAAGGTCTCCAGCAATAAAAAGCTGGGGAAACAGCCTCTTTTCAAGTTGTGCTTGATCTGAGTTAAGAAAATTAAGGGTGTAGTCAGAAAAGTTCACATTTTTGGTCTGCTTGTACCATGTTCCAGTGTAAACTATTTCCTGATGATCACATGGCAAAGCAATAGCCATTACAGTGGAACCTCAGTTAACAAACGGCTTGGTTAACATAAAAATCGTGTGACAAAGGGAAATCCATAGAAAATAGTGGCTCAGTTTATGGATTTTTCCCCCCGGAACGGATTAATTGGTTTTCAATGCATTCCTATGGGAAACCACATTTTGGTTAAAGTATTTTAGTTTTCAATGAGAAATTGGATTCAGTGCATTCCTATGGGAAATTCGGTTAAAGCAATTTTCACTGTAAGAAACGTCCTAGAGAACGCATTATGTTAACCGAGGTTCCACTCTACAATTATATACCACCCCATAGTGCTTAATGCACTATCTGGGAGGTTCACACGGTAATTAGCATTTTTACCCCATCATGCTAGGTACTCATTTTACCAACCTTGGAAGGATAGAAGCCTGAGTCAACCTGGAGCCCATCAGGACTACACTCCCAACATCAACAGTGTTGGCTGTAGTACTACAGTTTAACCATGACGGCATAGAGGTAATGGTGCTCCAGCTTGATACCAATCCATTCTCAAGGTGGACTTGTCTGATCCAGCAGCAGGGCCACTCTCATTGGGGCTAGATGGGAACAGATAGGTCAACTCGGAGCAAAGTAACTTTCCGGTGCAATTGGATGTGATTCTTTCTTGCAATTTGATTGCCCCAAACTCTTTCACTTATGATTGCTCTTGCAGGTTGAAGTGGATCAATTTTTTTTAAAGGATGTTTCACCTTTTTGCTTGAACTGAAATATGTCATGTGTGTAATATGCTGCAATATGTTATTTTAAAAGTGTTTCATTTGGCCTAAAGGCTGGACTGTGCTCGTTAAATAGGAACAGATTGTTCTTAAACAGTTAGAAACTGTCAGAGCGGAAAATGCTCTGAATGAACTTACTTCTGAGTTATGTTATGCTTATGAATAAATTTCCTGGTCTTGGAGAGAATTTCTTTATTAGCATAGCTCACTCAACGCTTGGCATTATTTGTATTATTTACATGAGCTGTCTAAGATTAAGGGATTTTCAAAATAACATGTGATGATTTCCAAAGAATTAACTGTGGTAGTCTGTCTCAGGAAAGAGGGCAAAAGAAGGAGGGAAGGGGGAATATCACGACACTTCAGATTAATAGATTGTGGGCTTTTGTGGATCAAAATCCACTTCCTCAAACATAAGGAGCACAAATACATATTCTCGTGGTAGTGAGAGTCATGATTAGATGAGGATAAAGATGATTGAATGGACAGGAATGGCATTACTTAGCTGCCAGGTTCCTTGAAGTAGCCGTCCTTAGCCGTCGTGATAAACTATAGGCCAGGTGTCAGGGAAAAGACCAATTTCCTAATGTCTCCCAAGGCTTGAAATTGCTATTTTTTAGCTAGGGCTTATTATTGGCCTCATAGAAATCCTTTGTCTTCTCTCTGTCTCTTGGACAGCATGTTTTTCAACCATGTTTCAGCCAGTGTACCCGTGTTATCTCTCTAAGCTAGCTGAGATCCAATGTTTTGTCTAAATGCCAGAACACTCTCTGTGCACGTGTGTAAACAATGTGTTGTTTTGAGAAAGTTATTCTCTGTTGTTCTCTGTTACCTGATTGGCTAAGAGTAACCCACCTGACTGCAAATTCTCCATTTTGCAGAGAAGTGAGTTAGTTCGTTTCTGCCTCTTCATGGATTAAGACCTGTTTTGATTTAAGAGTTCGTTTCTGTTTCCCAATGGCTTAAGACCCTGGACTGTTTGCTGGTATGATTTTACCATGATTACCTAAAAGATCTTGGACTGTTTACTGGACTGATCTTATGTTTATGACCTTTTGATCTATGGTTTTCCATGGACTTTCTTACATGAACCTGAGGAATAAAACAGCTGTTTCTCTTTGAAGATTGTTGTTTTTCTTATCACACACACACCAATGCTACGCTACCAGAAGCCGCCCTTGTTCTGCTCATTAAGTTCCTTTTAAAAGCGGCCCAGGTATCTCAGAGTTGGAAGGTAAGGGTTAAATATGTTCCAGAAATGAGCACATGCTTAGGAGCATGAGTGTGTGTGTGTGGGGGGCCTTACAGAGACGCCTGGGGTTCCAACACCAGGTAAGACGGGCTCTCCAGCATTTTGAAGATTTGTGTTTCTGAGCAGATGTGCAATGCCAGTCAAACCTTGGAGACCGTATAGGTCCATGATGGCAAACCTTGGCACTGCAGATGTTCTTGGATTTCACTTCCCAGAAGCCCAAGCCCCTGTGAATGCACACGAATGGGTTTACTGTGCAGCCCTCGTCGCTCCTGGAAGAGGAAGTAAAACGTGCCTGTACCCATTAGCACTCCTGTTTTTTGACAACCTTAATTCAAGATGGCCCAAGATATTCAACACTCCCACCAGTGGATTCACTCAATAACAATATTCTGAACTACCTGTATAATGTTAGAATGAATTTCTTTCATGCTCAGGCATCTGTTGATATGTTTTCAAACAAACAAGCACCACACCCATAACCTAAACACACGTACTGTATCTGATTTACACTAGGGATGTCCCATTGAAGAATGCAACTTCAGTTAATTATATAGGCTCACTCTTCCAGTCATGCAATTATTCATACATTTTACATCTGAAAATATTTGGTTTAAATTTGCTTTGCTGTACTTCATCAAGCAGGGGAGTGCAGTGGCTCAAGTGGTTAAGACGCTGAACTTGATGACCGGAAGGTTGGGGTTCGATTCCCGAGTACTGCACAACGGACTGAGGTCCCGTCTCTGTCCCAGCTCCTGCCAACCTGAAAACTCATTAAAATTTAGGTGGCGATTTATAGCAAAACTATACTGGAGTAACAGCAGACCAAATAGCTAGTCAGTTGCTAAAAAATGGAAAAATGCAAGGCAAAAAGGTGCGAGGGAAAAGCCATCTGACCAGAGGAACTAGAGGCAGGATTACTTACTACCCCCTTTGTAGTATCTGAACTGAAGGAAGCTGTAAAGAGCACATGAAACCAAATAAAGCAGCAGGTATTAATGACATAAGAACAGAACAGATAAAACAGTTTGGTCCTCACACTTTGGAGTGACTTCTACAATTAATGAACAACTGCATAGATGTTGTGATCCAGCCCTCCTCCAACTCTGAAGAGGACCTGGATCAGGAGGCACTCCCTATACCCATCCCAGTTGTGCCTGCACCCGAGGCGGAAGATGCCCTGAGCCAGGGATCTCAGCCTGCGCCTGGCCCAAGTTTGTTTTCCCCAGCAGCTGACCTGTCAGATCTGGAGATCTCACAGTGATCAGCCCTCAGTCAGGTAGAGGCCCAGGAAATAGCTACATCTGAGATGCATGCAGGCTAGAGCAAAGCACCAAAGAAGGCTCCCAGTTGATACCGATTACCTGGAAGGCTTATAAGCAAACTTCTTGCAGCCTGCTGGTGTTGATACAACTCTTGTGCAAAGACCGACATCCTGCTTGATTCCAGCCTGCCTGCCTAAACTTTGACCTGCCTGCCATGACCCCGACTTCTCTGCCAACCCCGACACCCCTGGACATCCTTTGGATTAGACTACTGACTCAGACTACAGGTAAACAGACCTTGGCTTGCCTTTTGGACTTTGATATCTGGACTATCCTTGAACAAGAGACTCTGTGTAGCACTGCCATGCGGCGACCCTGCCTACCTGGGTGGGTCAGCACAATAGATGAGCTTAAGATTCCTAAACTGTGAAGGAGGGCTAGAGTCACTGCTTTATTGAAACCTGCAAAAAAAAACCATATGACCTCTTTTGCTATCTCTGTAAGGCTCTGGGACGGATGGTTTTTAATCATATTCTGGAATTTATTAATGAAAAGATCATGAAGGAGTCAGCAGGTTATTGGCTGGGTAGGTCATGTTGTAGTCAAATTCTTTATGTTAAGTACCACATTGCAGTTAGCCAGTGCAAAGAAAGTATCACTTGCTCCATTGACACATGAGGCAGGGTTTAGGTCTACCTTACATGTTTGCCAACAGTTCTTAGGATAAGGCATGACCTCCTGATTAGGGGAAGATTAGAGAATCTATAGTCATTGCTATTCTCCTCATTACAGTCCCACTCTGGCTCAAGAACCAACACACCTAATTAGTAACTACTCAGAATGCAATACAACAGGGAAATAAAATAGGCAAGACTTTTTTCATCTCCTTTATTTGCTGCAATATCATTCAGAGGAATGAACATTTTATTCCAATCACCTTTATTGTATATAAGATTCCCTCTTTCGGGACTTCCTTCCCAGATAATCTTGTTTAAAAACAAAAAGTGCCATAGATTTCTTTACAAATATAAAAATAATTTCACACCACCTTTACATAAACTTTCCAGTAGAAATCTCATTCACAACATAGGCTGTCTCACAGAACAAAGGATGAACTCACACCATTGTCAATAGATGGTGAAGGTTAATCTCATCAGCAAATGTTTAATGTCTGGTGTTTGTCTTGTATTCTTCTACTATTTGCGATCCAACAAGGCGAAAATTCACAGCTAATCCGAATAACCGCCAGAGGTCATCTGCTATTACCAGTTGTAAAAAGCCCTACTGATTTGTATACTTATCAGTTATGCTAACCAATCACTCTGTACTTGTATATAAATTGATGCTATGAAGTTTCACTCTTATGAGGAAGTGGACCTGATCCATGAAAGCGAACATTAAAATACAGCAGTTAGTCTTTTAAGTTGTTTACTTTGATATGCTTGAAACAAAGACTAACATGGCTATTTTTAATATATATATATATATATGCTACAGAAACATTTATCTGCTCCTAAAAGAGCATTACGTTAACTGGACTTCATTTGACTAAGCAGTTTAGGCATCTTATGGTAAACTAGTGAGGATATACTTGAGCTAGTCAGAGGTCAAGTGTAAAAACAATTTTGTAGAAGGCACATTTGATTTGGAATTTCTGGGGTTACCATTCATAGTCGAAGATGTGCTTCCATTCGCTCTTTCAGTTTGTATTTCTGAATCTAAGAAATATGAAGGGGAAAAGAAAAGTGCTAAATGTGGGCATTAAATTAAAGGTGTTAAATGTGAGTATTAAAGACTGAACTTCTAAGATCAAACTTAGCAATTTCTCTTCCTAAGCTCTCCTCTCCATGCAGACTCTATCTCTTGACAGGAGAGACCAGCAAGATCAGGCTGCAAGCTGAATAGTGATCCCTGCAGCCTGCTCATACTTTCCCACAAGCACAGTCTAGCTGGTGCTGGCGGCAAGGGTGATGATATCTCCTGTAAGGATGAGCTTGCCTCCAAATCACTAGACTTAGCACCAGGCTGAGGCCATTTTACATTTCTCCAGATACAGTTCCTGCGGCAGTACTTGGCAGTCTGCAACAAAGCAATCACACTTACATACAGCCACATAGCGCTTAGTTCACTCTCTGGGCGGTTCACAAGTTAATTAGCATTTTGCCCCCAACATGCTGGGTACTCTTTTTTACCAACCTTGGAAGTATGGAAGGCTGAGTCAACTTTGCCTATCCAACCCAGCTTGCTGGGTGTACCTGGCACAAGTGGCATGCTGAAGGAGAAGTCAGTCTCGGCTCAGCAACGGAACAATGCCTATGGCAGCAGAGGCAGCTGTTTTAAGCTTCCAGAAAGAAAGGCCTGGAGTCATGTGGGGCATGACACTTGTAGGGAATCTGAAATGGTGGTTTTCTGGTGCCATAGGTCATGCTGTAAAACCAAGTGAGAGCTTGTCTCCAGAATAGGATGGTGGCAAGAGCAATATGAAATTAACCTGGGTAGGTGGTGCTCATTTGGCTGCACCTTCCATTCTGCTTCCTGATGCTGTCACTTACTAATCTGACAACAAGGTCTCTTGGATCTGTTGAACAGATGCATACCCTTAATTGTGCCTTAATTGACTTCGCTTTCTTCTCTACTCTCTATACTCAGTACATTGCTGTGCTGCTTTTCCCTAGCACTAACATACAGTCTTTCCTATGTGTCTCCCCAGCAAAATCTTGGTTCTTCTTTGTGGTCTCTGTGAATCCACATTGATGGGTTTGTGTGTGCATGGAAACTCAATCTTGGAGTCTTTTAGAGCTAATTGAAAAAGGAAAACTCTGGTTCATGCATCTCATTCCCTCTCCCCCTCCTCTCCTTTCCTTTGTTTCTCTCCCTACTTTCAGCACTCTGGCCATTTTACACCCAGACTACTAATAATCACTTCTACTTCAGTCCTCTATTGTTGGTCACCTCACAGCTTCCTCATAGTCAAGATCAGTCACTTCTCTCACGATATACTACATGCCACTTTAACTTTCTTGTTGCCCATTCCTGGATCCAGTACAAGATCTTCGCCTTCAAAGATCTCCACAGATTTGCCCCTACTTATATCCCAACAGATTTGTTTTCTTAGTTTTGTTCCTGCTGTTCCAGCACCATCCATGAAAGTCTCCTGAACCACATTTCCCCCTTTGCCACACTTTATGTCCGGCAGTGTCTCTCAGAACACCTGTTTGATGCTAGCAATCTGTCTTCTTGTACTGTAATGAAGTACAGTAATACCTCGGATAACGTTTACCTCGGATAACGCTAAAATCGCATAACGTTAAGTAATCTGGGGAGGAGAATTGGATCGAATAACGTTAGGGTCCTATGGGATGTATCGGATAACAACCGCTAAAGCCTGTGCGGTTACAATGTATCTCTATGGAGCTTTAACGTTATCCAATCCATCCCATAGGATTTTAACATCCATCGGATAACACTAAACATCGGATAACACCAAGACTTGTGGAACCAAGTCTTAGCGTTATCCGAGGTATTACTGTACCATGCTCCCTGATGGCATTAAATGAATCAGACAGATATCTTTCAACTCACCTTGCCTGATACAGTTAGTGGGTAGTCCTTCACAAATACTATATAACGGGGGATCTTGAAATGAGCAATCTGAAACAGAAGATACCAAAAGTTAGGGCGGCAGTAGGACAGGTTAGTAAAAGAAAAGGTCTCTCTTGCTCGAAAGCCAGTCGTGTCCGACTCCAGGGGTTGCTGCTCATTTTTATTTACAGTCAAGAGCCAGTGCTGTCTGAGCTGCAGATGTTTCCATGGTCATGTGGCAGGCATGACTAGACACTGGAGTACATGGGACACTGTTACCTTTCCTGCCAAAGCAATATCTAATTATCTACTTATAATTTCTTGCTTTTGAACTGCTAGGTTGGCAGAAGCTGGGGCAGATGATGGGTGCTCACTCCATCTCGCAGTACTCAGGTCTCAAACTGCTGACATGTCAACCTTCCAGTCATCAAGTTCAGCATCTTAATCACTAAGCCACTGTTACCCTAGGACAGGTTACTTACCTGTAGCTCTTTCAGTAGTTGTCTGTTAATTTCTGGAAAATGGGTTATGTTTACATCTGTGCAAATACTCCCTGAAACCCTCCAAAGCTGAAGAAGAGCCATTGTGTCCTCCGTCCCCCCTGCTTACGAGTGTGTTCCCCTCAGTTAATTTTCCCCCTCAGTTCCATTCTCTGCCTTGTTAGAAAAAATAGTTGTGGTAGGCTATGGGAAGGGTGGGTGAAACATGTGAATTCACAAATGACTACTCAAAGAGCTACAGTCATAGCTAAGTACAGTAAAAGCTCAGATAACGTTTACCTCGGATAACGCTAAAATCGCATAACGTTAAGTAATCTGGGGAGGAGAATTGGATCGAATAACGTTAAGGTCCTATGGGATGGATCGGATAACAACCGCTAAAGCCTGTGTGGTTACAATGTATCTCTATGGAGCTTTAACATTATCCGATCCATCCCATAGGATTTTAACATGCATCGGATAACACTAAAAATTGGATAACACCAAGACTTGTGGAACCAGGTCTTAGCGTTATCCGAGGTATTACTGTAACTTATACTTCTTTGTGGTCTCTGTGAACTACACTAACAGATGACTGGCTAGCTGATTTATTAGCTGGTGGGATGCTTCAAGCAGACTATGTCAGTAGAATATTGTTGCCAAGACCTCTGTGCCAAACGAAGCATCCTTCTTTTGCCTGAACATCCAGTTTATAATGTTTCAAAGGTCATGGGCTGAATTAAGATGTCTCCGAGATTTATCCCCTTCAACAAAGCAGTCAAAGTTGAAACTGCTCGAGTAGAATGGCTTTCCAATTTTTGTGATGGTTTTCTGGCCAAGCAATATGGTATGTCCGGCACTGTATGACCTTTATTATGCTATATGTTATATTACTTTTGCTTGTGTTATATGTATGGTTTCTGTAAACCGCCCTGAGTCGGTTGTACCGAGTAGGGCGGTATATAAAACGAATAAATAATAATAATAATAATAATAATAATGAAATGGTATTTATTATTACACGAGGAATGACTGATGCACTCAAGGCCATGAGGCATAGCAATTTTTGGACCTTTAGTGTAGGAACTTGTGTGCCTGGTATGAATTGTTGTGTCAGCCTAGATATATTTTTCTTCCTGTCTTTGATTAGAAAGGTTTTTGGCTTTCCTCCAGTTTTGCCCTTACGTACTTTATTTGTCTTGTAGGGGTTGAGTCTGATGAGGTGAGTTTGTCAGAGGGTGACTGGCATCAAGCACATTTTGTTGGGGGTTGGTTATAGATATCAGTTTCAAAGTGGATTTCGAAGCATTGGCACTTGGTTTTGGGTAATTTGAACTTTGTCCCAGTATCAAATATGGAATTGGGAAGAGAGCCACGGAAGGAACCAATGGGCTTTGCTCCAACAGGGGCTTGGAAACTCATGGATGGCTGATGGTATTGCCAATCCGGGCCCATGTCAGAATCTGAGGTAGCTTCAGGGATGCAGCTCTAATTAGCTGCTGAGGTCCTAATGAGCTTCACCTCAGAGTTCTGGGGAAGAGTTACCTGAGAACTGGCTCCTCCTCCTGGAAGCTACCTCAGCAACAAAGGTTTCTGGATTTGGTGTGATGTTTTGTGTGGCGAAATATCTTCCCCCACTAAGCCTCTATAGGTGTAGGTGCAAAGGGAGAGGTCAAGTACATTTGCATGTGGTTTTTTTAGCCATTTGGATATCACATCACCCACTAGCTAGGTGGAACATGACGTGTGCCCTCCACTTTCACCTGTCCCAAGGAATCCGACAGAGGATGCTTTGGTGAGTTTTAGTCCCAGCCTGACATCACTGACGAGAGATGGGCAACACCACCTAGCCCCTGCACCCCGACAAGGGTCTCACCTAGCATGGGTGACAACAGATGGAGTACCAGAATAATGAATAGGTATCCGAGAAATCACAAAAGACCTAGGGGAAGACCACCTCATAGATGGGAAGAGTTTCTCAAGAAAAATGTTGGACCAAAATGGAGAAGAAGTACCAGGGACAGATTGTTATGGACAGCAGTTGTGTGGAATGTCATCGCGGAGATGTCTACTCATACCAAGGACTCCTCGCTAAATAACATCTCCAAGGTATCCAAGGTTTTGTGTGAACCTCCTGCTCTTGTCCCAACCCTACAATTACTTCAGTTGCTCCATTGGTTGTTTGACCTGGCCTGCCTTGATCCCATCTGCTCCTGGATTTGACCTTGGACTTGGATACAATTTGCCTTTGATTTTTAGCTTGGTTGCCTTGGGTCCTGCTGCCTGTGCTACTAGCCAGCAGCCTACATCCCAGACTCTGACAATGGATTTGGCATCCAACCATAAAGGAATAAAAGGTGAACATTTGAATAATGTTCATATGGAGGCAAATGTTGATGGTTAAGCTCTTTTGGATATTGGTGGCCCTTTTGTGGAAGGGAGCTGAGAATTTGTGTCTGAGCCAGATTCATTACTTTGGCAATAGTGACCAGAAAGGCCAATGCTCTAGGACAGTAGTTCTCAATGTGGGGCACATGCCCCACAGGGGGACTTCAATTCCCAGAAGCCTAAGTCAGTACATTGGCTGATCAGTGCTTTGGGGAATTGACTTAAGACTTCTGAGAATTAAAGTCCAAAAACCAAAGGTTGAGAAACACTGTTCTAGAACAATGATGGTGAATCTTTTCGAGACCAAGTGTCCAACGAGGACGAGGCAGCATGTGATCTCACTGGCACGCTTTGGGTAAAGTCACATGGTTACACATGTTCCCATGTAAGTGCACCCAACCCACCCACGGGTGAGCCTATCTCCTGAGGCATGGGTTAGGGTGTCTGATTGCCTCATCTCGCCTTGCTGCCACCTCCTGGGTGGGATTTCAGCCTCCCCTCTCAACTCACCATTGGCAGAAGAATAAGGGTGGTGGGGAAGTGATGCTGCCATTGGCGCCAGGCTGGGCAGGGCTTCCCCTCAATGGCATGTGCACCCACAAAAAGGCCTGTGCATGCCACTTCTGGCACACATTCCATAGGTTCACCACCATTGCTCAAGGAGTATCAGTGTTTCCAGTATTAGTGGTGCAGTGATTAAACTGCTGTCCTGAAGCCAAAAACTGCTGATATTGTGAGTTCAGCCTTCCATCCTGCAGAGGTCAGTAAAATGAGTACCCAGCATGTTGGGGGCAAAATGTTAATTACCTTGTGAATCACCTACATAACATACTAAGTGCTATGGGGTGGCATATAAGTGTATTTGCTATTTTCAGTGTTTGGCAATTTTTAAGGTCAGAGTTGCATCCCCTGAAAATGTCTGGGACAGAGTAGAAGTGGCCTGTGAGGCCTTGGGGAGTTTGTGAAGCACATCAACCCCTGGAAAATGCACAACCCTCCCCTACATTGTTTACCAATTGACCCCACAGAAACCTCGACCCTTAATACCATTTGAGAGTTGGCTCTTCTTTCCCTTGAAAAAGGCAGGACATATCCCTCCAATGAGAAATATTTACCTTTCCTTTGCAAAAGGCCTTGATTTCTTCTGCCGTGCATTCTTCTCCATGTTTTACTCTGATGGAAGCACAGATCTCCTCTCCCATTCGCTCATCTTTCACACCAACTATCTGAGTGGATGAGAAGGAACAAACTGTTCTGTGGCAGGACTATATCTTTTCCTGGTGAAGCATCTTTAAAGTCATTTAGCCATAATTTGGGATCAAAATTGCTGGAAGAAACATCAACAATTTGAGATATGCAGATGATACCACCCTAATGGCAGAAAGTGAGGAGGACCTAAAGAAGCTCCTGATTAGGTTGAAAGAAGAAAGTGAAAAAGCTGGCTTGAGACTCAATATCAAGAAAACCAAGATAATGGCAACAGGCCCTATCAGTCCCTGGAAAATAGATGGGGAAGAAGTAGAAGCAGTGACAGATTTTACTTTCCTAGAATCAAAGCTCACTGCAGATGGTGATTGCAGCCATGAAATAAAAAGGCGACTGATTCTTGGTAGGCAAGCAATGAGAAACCTGGGGAGCATAGTGAAAAGTAGAGACATCACATTGCAAACAAAAATTCGCATAGTCAAAGCAATGGTATTCCCTGTGGCAATGTATGGTTGTGAGAGCTGGACCATTAGGAAAGCGGAGCGCAGAAAAATAGATGCCTTTGAGATGTGCTGTTGGAGGAGAGTTTTGAGAGTATCCTGGACAGCGAAGAGAACAAATAAGTCGATCCTAAAAGAAATCAACCCTGACTGCTCCTTAGAAGGTCAAATAGTAAAGATGAAGCTAAAGTACTTTGGACATCAAATGAGAAGAGAGGATTCGTTTGAGAAAGCCTTGATGCTGGGAAGGGTCGAGGGCAAAAGAAGGGGACAGCAGAAGATGAGATGGCTAGATTGTATTGTAGAGACAATGGGCACAGAGCTGAGCGAGTTGAGGGGGATGGTGGAGGACAGGAGTGCCTGGTGGACAGTGGTCCATGGGGTCGCAGAGGGTCAGAATCGACTGCGACTGAACAACAACAACAACAAGCCATAGGTACTTAATATAAGTAGCAGAATTTGAGAGACTCCACCCAAACTTTGCATCACTATGCTTCTCACCTGCACCTCTTGAATCTTTGGGTGGGTGTGAAGAAACTTTTCAAGCTCCGCTGGATATATGTTTTCTCCTCCTCGGATAATCATCTCCTTGCAGCGACCTACAATCTTGCAGTAGCCATGCTCATCGAAAATAGCAATGTCCCTGCAAGTGATACCACACAGTCATTTCACCATGAGTCTCATGTGCCACTAAAACTTCCACTCAAATGCTCAGTGTTTTTACCCTGTTACTGTACACATAGGGTGTTTTTCTCCAATCTCCACAGTGGGAGATTTAAATTTTCTATCGCAAAATGAAAACTCTTCAGTGTGTGGCAGGACATGCTATGGTAAGATATCCCAATGAGTGTGCTGGGTCAGACTCTCCCTTCACATCTATGTGACAGCATGAATTTTATTTATAATGGGATTTTATATCCTTTTCAATGCCTTACAAGGCTGATCAAAGAAGTTAATAGTTTAAAAATCCACGTGAATCTAATTCTTCATAAGAAGTACACCTCATCTCAGGAATAGCTGATTATTGTCCCATGTGGTGAACACTGTAACCTATTCAGGAAGAATCTTCCAGATATAGTCAACCTAACTCCCTTCTAGGCAGGAAAGTGCAAGAAGAAGAGGAAGAAGGAAGAAGAAGGAAGAAGAAGGAAGAAGAAGGAGAAGAAGACCTTTTTCGGTTGAGTTTTTTTTTGTTTTGGTCTTGCTTCTGACAAGTAGCGCTTCCTTCGATTCTAAACTGCCTTCCAGTTGAGAGAGGGTTGCCATCTAGTCATTCATGTCATACACATTTTATGTGATGGCTTATTTTGTTCTCATTTTTCTCTGTCAAGGGACTGAGTAGAAGAAATACTGAGTTGCTCAAAAGCATATTTTGCACTTATCACTGCTGCAATATTCTCCCTACTAGGTTCTGTTGAGTTTGCAAGGAGTATAATGATGGCGAACCTTTTAGAGACCGAGTGCCCAAACTCACCTTCGCCACAGACTCAACAGGCTGCTGTCTGTCATGCTGCATTGTGAGCCACCCACCTTACCCCAGAAAGGAGAAGGAGGAAGCATTCCCATTGGGCTGGTGGGCAGAGGGGTGGGGTGAACTCTGTGTTGGGGGAAGGAAGAAGCTCTCCCATTGGGCTGCTGGACAGAGGGGCAGGGCAAACTCTGTGCTGGGGGAAGGAGGAAGCGTTCTCATTGGGCTGCTGGCCAGAGGAGGGTGGCGAACTCTGTGCTGGGACAATGGCATGCATGCTCACAGAGAGGGCTCTGAGTGCCTCCTCTGGCATGTGTACTCCAGGTTTGCCACCACTCAACTATACCAATAAATTAATGTTTCTCTGTTCCCTCTACTTACCCAGTCTTGTACCACTTTTCCTCAGTCAAAACTTCATTCGTTTTGTTGGGGTCTCCCCAGTATCCCAGCATGACACAGTAACCTCTAATCTGAAGTTCCCCTGGGCTGCGGAGTGGGACCAGTTCCCCTGTGTTAGGATCCTCAATTTTTGCCTTTTTTTACACAAAAGAAAGAGAAAATTTAAAAATGGGACTGAGCCAGGACTGGAAGGCTGGCTGTGATATGACGACTATGACAACAACAACAAAAATTACATGGCAAAAATCACCTCTGTATGTGGGAAAATACACCCCACAGTCTCCGTTTTCTGAGTAATGTTGTCTTGAGGAAGCCCCATGAATGTAACTGGGCTATTCTCTGTAGTTCCATAAGCAACCTAAAAACACAAGGATGAGGAACAGCTATGAGAAGAGTGGCACTAATAGAGCAAGTATCTAAAAATCTATAAGAAGACTCTAATTTATTGACAGAACCATACCAGGGCAGCCACAAAATGGTTGTTTTTCAGGGGTATGTGGTTCATATGGCCCCAACTCATCCACATTATTGAAGTAAAGTACATAATTGCTGCAAACACATGGGTATTATGTGCCATGAAATATTTTCTGACTCATGGTGACCCTAATTGAGTTTTTAAGGTATGTGTAAATGTGCAAGGAGTGGTTTACCATAATCACCCCAGAGGGTTTTTTGTGGACAGATTGAGGTTTAATCCCAGTCTCCTGAGTCCAACCATTCTAGGACACTCTTATCCATTATACCACATTGGCTCTCAGACATACATTCATTTAATTTCCACATTCCATCTTCTACTGTATGTTTGGACGATATGTTTCCTTGCATCAATTAAAAAGGAAACAGAAGATGTCATGGGATAAAGAATGCATGCATTAAGGATAGGGCTATGTTGCTTTCTTGCTTGCCTTTCAGTTTTCCAGTGACATCTGAATCCTGTGATAAAAATAATATTGGACTAGATAGGCCTTTAGTCTGATCAGATACATCTCTTTTCTGCATTCATATGCATGATGAAGAGTATGGAATCTCTGTAAGATTTTCAAGGCTGGATGCAGGTGAGAATAGACTTCAGAGTGCCCTAGAGCAGTGATTGTGAACCTTGGTACCCTGGGTGTTCTTGGACTGCAATTACCAGAAGTCCAAGTCAGCAGTCCTGCTAACCAGGACTTCTGGGAACTGACGTTCCAGAACACCTGTAGTACCAAGGTTCACCATCGCTGCCCTAGAGAGACCTGTCTGATTCACTGGAGAAGGAAGTTGTTTGGAGTAGCATAGTAGCACTGGTGTAGTTCAGTGACAGAAAGACAGTTCTCCATGCAGTAGGAGAAAGAAGGACGTTTATGAATTCAGCTTTTTGCACTGCTGTTGGCCAAACATATAAAACACATACAGAAATCATAGAATGCATATCCTCCTATTCTGTAGGATTTATCACCACCACATGGCCCATGGCATTATCTCTGTTACTTACACTGTGAACCAAAGGCAGCAGTGACATCCTTAAGTGGAATGTAGGATTCTGTTCATAGAACCACAGAACTGTAAAGCTTGAAAGAACACGCACACACATCCTTGGTTTTGTGAGCTAATTTTTGAGCTCAAAGATGAGTCTTAGTGAAATGTTGGCATTATACAAACTCAAGAATACAGTAACATAAATTTCTTATTGTGAGCACAACCAACCTATAAATCCATATAAACGCAAATAAAGCAACACTTTTCTAATCATTTTATACTCAGTAGTCCAGTTAAACCTGTAGATTTTAATGGCACACAGAACCTTATAAGAAGTAACTTTTTCATAATTTTAATATATTTTATTCTCACCCTTTCGCCTAAGATTTAGTATAGTATTATCTTAATTTTACAGGATCTCACAGAAAACCATTGCACATAGTTCTGTAAAGATGTTGAAGGCTGACTCAATTTCCATCTGCAACCATCTGCAACGGTTGGACTCAGGAGACTGGGATTAAACCTCAATCTGTCCACAAAAATCAAATTCCCTTGATAGAATGTATAAAACATTACACAGTCCAGATCACAGATGGACACATTCCTTTGATGGCTAAAATTATGCTTGTGTATCATTTGTGTGGTAAAGTTTGGAAATATCTATGGCTCCTCTTTAGTTTGAAGCAAGCCATAGAGAAGATAATCACATAGCTGGTTGAAAATAATTTTAAACCAAAACTATTTAGTAAACGGATCGTCTTATTTAGTGGATTTACCAAGGATCATTTTAAGTATTGCAAATGAGCAGTTTATTTTTGTTGACAAGTCCTGCTTTCTTGTGGAATTTTGAGCCCCTGGCTAAACTGGGAATAAGAGACATCTTAGCAGAACTGTTTGATTCTAAACACTGCACAAAACCTCTCTTGCTAATATTGTTTAAACACTGGTCAGCATAAGCCTACAGTACAGAATGTTTTCAAAATAGAATGAAATAAACAAGTCTGGAGTCTTAGAAAGGACAGGTTGCTTGCCTGCAACTGTAGTTCTTCGAGTGGCCACCTGTGAATTCACGCCAATGGATTAAATCCTGTGCATGCGCACACAACTTGGAATGTTTCAGAACTGTGATGGAGCCATAGGCTCCACCCACTCTCCATAGCGTATGAGCTTCTTGCCCAGAGATCCCTCAGTTCTAATGCCACTTCATAGAGAATCAACTATGCATGATGAATCCAAGGGGAGTATAGGCAGGATGTATTAATTCACAGGTCACCACTTGAAGACCTAGTTACAGGTAAGCAACCTGTCCTTCTTCTACATGGTCCCTGTGAATGAACACCAGTGGGTGAGTGTCAAGCTCACTTACTGGCTGGTGGGTGTCACTGTATGACAGATGTCAAGACCCTATGTCTGGAGGATGCATCAGCTTTCTCCCTGGTGTCCAACCCATAGTGCCTAATAAATGTGGATGGCTCTGACCAGGTGGACGCCTTACAGATGGTTTCTAGGGTTACTCCCCAAATGAGGTCTGAAGATGTTGAAACCGCCCTGGTAGTGAGTTGTCAAATTATGTGGTTTTGTACACATTGTCTAAGGGACTGTGGTGGCTTAGTGGTTAAGACGCTGAGCTTGAAGACTAGAAGGTCGGGGTTCAATACCCGAGTGCTGCACAATAGAGTGAGCTCCCATCTCTGTCCCAACTCCTGCCAACCTAGCAGTTCGAAAGCAAGAAATTGCAAGTAGATAAATAGGTACCACTTCAGTAGGAAGGTAAGCAGCGTTCTGTGCATTTCGGTGCCTAGGCATGCCTGCCACATGTGCATGGAAACATCTGCAGATACAGAGAGTACTGTCTCTTTGGCTGTAATTAGAGATGAGCAATGAACCCTAGAGTCAGATACAACTGGCTTTCGACTCGAGCAAGGGCGACCTTTACCTTACACATTATCTATCATCCAAGATGGTAACTATGTTGAAGTTGGTTTCTCCCGTAGCAGCTTCAAGCATTCTAGTAATGAGGGGAGCACAGATATGTGGATTGGTACCAAAGATTCCTTTGTGATAGGGTCATATCACTTATCTGACTTTTTTTGGTTCTGGTTTCTGAATCTCCAAATCCAAGCATGAAGTCTGAGTAGAATCAAAAATAATCAGATGGAGATGGTGGATTGTTATGGGCTACCTTGGGAAGCAGAATGGAGGCAGGCAGATAGAGAGTGCAAGGAAGGAGGATTGTCCAAATCTGACACTGGAGGTTGGCAGTAAGTTTATTTATTTATTTATTTGTTCTAACTTGTTATCCCGCCCCAATCGGGTAAAACCCAACTCTGGGCGGCTTCATGGCATGAAGTTGTCTTTTCAGGTGAGTGAGTTTGGACCTGTCCTGAGCAGATGTTATAGGTGCACAAGATATCTTTGAGAGTTTCTGTTTGATATAGGAGGAGGCTCCCCTATCAGAGGTTTGATCAATATAGGGGCTCCAGTCCAAGGTAGGAGGAGGGGATACCTACTCCGATGGCGATGAGTGCCAATACTTGGTCATTACACAGGTGGACTACTCAATATTGACTATCATGGGAAATGTGGGGTATCAATAATTCTTGTGCCTTGGGTCTCTGCTGGGAAAGGCGGAGCTCTATTTCGGTGTCACTTGAAGATGGCATTGGATCTCTTGGTGTTTCGATGTCTGCCTTGTCAAAAAGACTCTCAGTATCAATGGAGGCCCTGGTGAAGAGTGGCCTCAGAGATGGAAGCAAGTGATGGAAATTGCCTCCTCAGCTGCCTTGAGCTCAATGTTTTCATTCTCTAGCCACTTGCTCCTTTGGAAGCAGGGATTCAGCATGTACATATTTTTATTCCCAGTCCTTCTGAAAATGGGAGGCCTGTGGTTCTGAATCTGAAGACTTGGCACCAGAGTGCTCATAGGGAAGAGGTTATAGTCGGCCCTGCTTTGGCCTTCTCGGTGAAGGGGACTTCCCTGCACCTCTGTTTCCTAGAATGTCTGATCGCCTCATGAAGGAAGGAACTGGTGGGTTGTCCTCCAAATTTGTCATAGTGGCCCAGATAGTATTTGGTTGTCCATGTCACTATTCACAGGCACAAGAGCCAGGTGTGTAAGAGTAGCAATGACATGGAGAGTCTCCAGGTTCCTCTTTGTCATGTTGTCAACGTCTGCCCACAAATATTTAGATGGTGATCTTATTTATTTGTTTGTTTGTTTAAGCAAACTTTTATGCCGCCCTCCTCAAAAAGACCCAGGGTGGCTAACACAACTCTCAACACCTAAAACACAATAAAAACATAATCTTGATGCCAATTCTGAGGGTGTGTGCATACAGAATGGAATGTCCACAGCATTTTGCTGTTTGAAGCAAGGGGACAAGATAGCACCACTCCCATAAGCTGAGTAGGCAGAAAGTTGTATCTTATTTGAAGACTGGGGGGGGCAGCTTGGTAAGAACTGCCAGGGTGAGCCAAAGGTCTCAACCAGCTGTCCTCCAATCTCTCCTACTGCTCCCCATACTCCAGATTGTGTCTCGTTGAGCCTAATTTTATGACTGTTTATAAAAATCTATAAACTTCTGCTGTAGGAATTCAAGACAGTTAAACTCAAGACAGTTAAAAAGGAAGGCAATGTGGTGCGTTGGTACTATTAGTTATTTATACAGAAATGTGCATGGCCCCCTAAGTTGTCACTGCCTGTGGGCTTTGAACAAGGAAGTAGGGCCAGGCAACCAGTGGAACTACTGTATATACTCAACTATAAGTCGTCCCGAATATGTTGAGGTACCTAATTTGGACCTCTAAAACTAGGAAAATAGATTAACCCGAGTATACGTCGGGGTGGAAAATGCAGCAGCTGTTAGTGAATTTCAATAATTAAAATACATGAAAATATGGTAAAATTGATTAATGTAGACATTTGTGTGGCTATGTTTTTGAGTGTTTACGCAGACCCGAGTAAAAGTCAAGTCCCATTTTAAGACCTCATTTGGGGGGCTAAAAACCAGACTTATACTCAAGTTTATAGTAAGTATTGTACCTCTTTGCTTATGATCCAGCAGTTGTAAAATATGCCCACTTCCCATCAGCATCCTACAGCACTGTTAATATCCCTCTACACACCATCTTTTCTTTATGTACTAAAGCTGGAAAAAGGTTGCAGGAACTGTGACTCCTGGACACTATACTTTAAGAAAGATGTAAACAAATTAGAGCAGGTACAGGGAAGGGCAACAAGGATGATCAGAGGACTAGAAACCAAGCCATATGAGGACAGACTGAAGGAACTGGCCATGTTTAGCCATGAGGAAAGGAGACTGATGAGGAGACCATGAGGATATGATAGCACTCTTCAAATACCTGAATGGTCATAAAGAGGAAGGGAAGGATCTGTTCTCTGTCATCCCAGAATGCAGGGCACATAATAATGGGCTCAAACTAAAGGAAGCCAGATATAGGCTGAATATCAGGAAACACCTCTTAACAGTTAGAGCAGTGTAGCAGTGGAATCAACAGCCTTGAGAGGTGGTGAGCGCTCCAACACTGGAAGCATTCAAGACAACCATCTGCCAGATCTGTTTTGATTCAGACTCCTGCACTGAGCAATTGGTTGGATTTGATGGCCTATGAGGGGAAGAAGATGTATGAAGCTATCTGCTCCACAGAAAGGTTTCTATGAAGCTTGAAAATTCTGAACACCAGAAACCACTGTTTTGAGTGGAGCTCCCCATGGGACAGAAGTTAAGTGTGCTAGAAGATGACAACACAGAGCTCTGCACTCTGACCTGCCTCATTACTCCATCAATCAAGCCCTCACTTTTCATGTGTAGCAGGCAGAAGGGGGCTCTAATGTCCTAAGGCTTGTCCTATGAAGTGCTGTACTCCCTTTGCTGATCCTAAAAGAGAAGCTAGCCTTTAGTCTTCAGGCCTGTGTCATGCCAGCCTGTCACAAATAATATTGATATTAAGAGCCACATTTAAATTCTCCTCCAAATACCAAGGCAAAAATATAGGAATATTGGCTTAAGAGAAAAGGGAAAAGCTGGCAAAAAAAGAAATCATTTTTGGACTTCAAAGGCAAAGTAAGAAATATTTGGGGAATAAAATAATAAACCAAAGGAAGTAATCTCCGTGCCCTTTTGCCTTCGGAGATGGATTTTATTATCCTTCTAAGAGCTTTGGGTATTTTGTCTAGACTTGAAATCAACATCAATGTTCTTTCCAGACTCTCCCTTGGCAACTTGCTCCCAGTTTTCCCAACCTTTCCCTCCTCATTCGGTGGAAAGAAATTGACCAAGATCTTTGTTCCCTTAGGTCCTAAAGCAGGGGTGCCTAAACTATGCCCTGGGAGCCAGAGATGGGCCCCGGGCCATAGTGACCAGCTCCTTGAACCATGTGACCGGCCTGGGGCCCGAAAAGTTTGGGCACCCCTGCCTTAAAGGAATAACGCAATAGGTCAGTTTCTTCCAACCTGAGGGTAAAAGCATTATTCTGTTTACTTTTTACAAAAATATCCCAAGGTGGCTATTTCTGGCCGAGTGATACCCACAGCAGATGAATGGAATAATAATAATTTCATGTCAGAAATTATTCTGGGTTAAAAATATTTTTGTGGAAGAAACTCTGCTCTGGGAATGCCCAAATGAGGTGCCTTTGTTGTTGTGCCAGATGAAAAGGATAAAATGGAAGAAAGCAACACAAACATGTCCACACAAGTGGGTGGGGCTCCTGTTGACCTATGACAGCTATAGGAGAATCTAGAATGTTCTGCACTTGATGAAGTAAGGCCATTAACTGTGAGTTGCAAAGATCACCTTTCTTTTCAAATAAATTTAGTCCATCGTCATCATTGTTGTCTGCTACTCATATCCAAGCATACATTTTTTCTTAGAAGTCATTTCCTCAGTTGATGAATGTGTCTCTGGTGACTTCATAAACCAATCCTGGCATGAAATGGTGCTGCCCATAGTGTTGACATCCCCCATGGGCAAATATATTATCAAAGTAGTAATGTTACTGTTTAGTTATGCCTTTATATCCTAGCCTGCACTGTTGACGGCACTGAGGGATCTTACCAAACTGTCTTTTTATCCAGTTGAAACTGTAACACAAACTTCTTCTCAGATAAGGACAATCCTCCTGGATTGGACCTAAGATACATCCATTCCTTCTTTATGCTTCCCATCGTGACCTGCCAGACATCTCTGGGAAGCTCGCAGGCTGTACATGAGACTAAGAGCACCAACCCACCATGCAAAACATCCATCCATTCATATACTGCCCCACTGGCCAAACACCACTCTGGGCAGCTTACAAGTTATAAAAGCACAGACACTCATATAAACAAACATCATAAACAATAGAGAGGCAATAAAACACATTTCCTGTGTGATACTGTGAGATTTCTATAACCTGTGATACTGGAAGGGTATCCAGGGGTTTGTTTCCCCTGAACTTGTTTTAATTGTCTTTATAAGCCATCCAACTAGTGACCATCACCATATCTTGCAGGAGCTTGATTATATGAATTAATTAAGCATTGTGTGAAGAAGGATTTTATTCTGTCTGTTTGCAGTCTACTATTAATCAGTTCCCATTCAAGACCTCTGAAGTGTGTGCAGGCTCTTGTTCTTATTCCTGATCAGGTCACAAGTCACAAGTCACTTCTGTTGCATCAGCTAAGGAGCATAAAGAGGTAGATGATGATATGTTAGACCTGCTGTGAAACCCACCACTGAACACAATCCTGAATGTATTAACACTCAGGTAGGTTAGATGCACACATAAGCTTTTACTGCACAAAGTTCCTTAGAGATTGGAAATCAACTCTAATTATAACAAAGTTCCCTGCGAACCTATCTTCCCTGTGCAAGTGTAATTGATAGATTAATTGACTAAAACTCATAGGGCTAATTGACAAAGGTCTTTCTAACTGAATCACACTTTCTAACTGAATTGCATTTATTCTTACTAAGTACACATATTGTGTTCTGTCTAAACAGAATTCATTCATTCATTCATTCATTCGTTTGTTTAATAGTCACATTTGTATTGCTGTCCACTCGGCAAGCGACTCTGGGCAGCATACAACAATCATGAACTACATAAATCCCACTAGAGAACTATAAAAAAACTTAAAACCAGTAAAAACCCCAATTAAAAATGCAATTAAAAAATTAGCCCAACAACTAAAAAGAGCGAGGGAGCGATATTACTATATCAGCCACCAGTTGGGGGGTCACCACATCTCCAGTGCCCCACTCCTGCTTTGCCAGCCAGGTTTTTGGTTCTTTCCTGAAGGGCAGCAACTCCGTTTGGAGTCGTAGCTCAATTGGCAGGAGGTTCCATAGGGCCGGAGCAGACACATACCATCAGAATGTCACCATATGGTTGCAAGAAGGGTATGTTTCAATGGTCTCTTTAGGAATAGAGCCAAATGGTCCTGACCTCTGAGAAGCATGTGAAATTCAACCTGACCAGACCAAAAAAGATCTGGGGGTGTTTCTCTCCAGGGGTGAAAGTCAACCTCTTGTTATTATTTTTTTCCTTCCCTGGTAGCTTGGACTGGAATTTCCTTTCCAAAAATGATTTGCATTCTTGTGGTTCATATGCATTTCTCCAGCTTTTGCTGAGTTTCAGAAGTGCTTTTAATGCCATCAGACAGGCATGTGGCATTAACTTGCTATTTTATCAATGCCTTCAAAAGTGTCCTCCCTAAGTAACTAATCTATTTCTGTGAAACTAGGAGAAAGAGGAACAAGAATGTGAAAGGCAGAAAACAGAAGAGTCCTTTGCCAAAAGGACTTTGAAAGGTTTTTGAGATGCAGAGAAGCAGACACATGGATTAAGGCAACAAAGATTTTGATTCTGGAGTGCATTATGTGAGCTGTTGGTATCCAACATAAAGCAAATTTAGTGCCATTAAGAGTGGATAGACCAGTTTCATCCTTTCTTCCTATACATTTCCAAGGACGAGTAGCACATGGGTCCAGTGGTGGGATTCAATTTTTTTTACTACCTACTCTGTGGGTGTGGCATGGTGGACATGGCCAGGGGGAAAGCCCTGCATTGCACCTGAATTAGGACTACTTTATTTCAAAACTTGGATGGGCAAAGGGGCCAGCTGGAATTTCTGCTACCGGTTCTGAAAAACTAGGGCGAACCTGCTGAATCCCACCACTGCATGGATTGTCTAAAGCTCCTACATACTTTTGTCTCCTCTGACTTGCATCAGAGCATCCATTTCACTAAAAGGGGCATTAAAACAGTGATACCAGTTGTGGTTGCTGAGGGGTGGGGAGAATGAGCTAGCATCTAACATTGCTCCTTACACACTGCTCAAGATGGTGTTAATGCAGCATTGTCCACAAGAACACTGGGAGACCATGAGGACAATAGGAGAGGGACCCTCTATCACTCCTCTCCAGTGACTACAAGTAGGCATCTTCACCACTTCTGTGCTGCTAATGTCAATTGGAAAGTAGCAATGTATATGGAAGTCCTTAGAAAGGGAAGTGATCTAAGCTTCCACTTTTGCCTATGGCAGCAAAGGAGCAGCAGTACTCAAGGAGCCAGGGAGAGAGATACTTGAGCTTCCTCTAAATTCATAGTTGCCTTCCCACCACCCTACATTTTTCACAAACATGTTGGGATGGGGTAAGGTTAAAAGCCTGTACCCACACCCCAGTGTGTGTCTATGCCCCTTTGTGTGATCATCTCTGGAAGTGTTTACAAATACAGTACATGTTATCTAGTAACATTTACATAGCCCGTAAAAACCAGTGATGGCGAACTTTGGCACTTCAGGTATTCTTGGTCTTCAATTACCAGAAGCCCAAGCTAGTACTCCTGCTAATCAGGGCTTCTGGGAATTGAAATTCAAAAACATCTGGAGTGCCAAGGTTCGCCATAACTGCCCTAAACTATTGTAGCATCTGAGATAAGAACCTGTATATGAATTTGCAACCTCTGCTGCTCTTTGCCACTCTCTAAAAAGAGTGGAGAGGGAAGAAGGAGCAGGCAGCAAGGAATTGTGAAGCTACAGGATATTGCACAAAGGGGAAATTTACAACTGTGAGTTCATTTTGAATTTGCATGCCATCTGTGTTTACTCCCTATAAGGAAGAACTCTCTATGCTCAGAGGAATACAGCCAGTGGTGGGCATCAGCAGGTTCACACCAGTTCGCCAGAACCGGTAGTAAAAATTCTGGCTGGCCCTGCCCATCCAAGTTTTGAAATAAAGTAGTCCTAATTTGGGTGCAATGCAGGGTTTTTCCCCTGGCCACACCCACCATACCACGCCCACAGTGTGGTAGTAAATTTTTTTGGAGCCCACCACTGGATACAGCTAGTCCTCTCTCACGACTTTCTCTATGGGAGAAAAGACAGGTCTGTACTGGAGATGTTTTTGCTCATATTTAGGCTGTATACATGAGCAAGGACCCTAGAGAATCAGGATTCTTGCTTACATATAAAGTTTACAAGTGAGTAGAAATGTCTCCTTTGTTGGCTTGCCACTTTCCATATAGAGAAAGCAATGACTAGCCAGCTATTCCCTTCTAGACATGAGGAGCGTATCCACGTAGGGAGCAACTCAATATGATTTACAGCCATGGTTCCCAATGTGGGGTACATGCCCCACATGGGACAATTTGATTTTTAAAGGGTTGGGGGGATTTGGAAGCTTGTTTAGACCAAGTTAATGGCCTTTTAGGCTTCTTATGGTGAATTGTGTGTGTGTGTGTCTGTGTCTCTGTGTGTCTGTGTGTGGGTGTGATGATTTTAGAGGTGATTAGGTGGGCATGGCCAAAAAACGATTGGGACCACTGGTCTACAGTACTGTATATCCCCTTTTGCTAAGGCATGTGTGTTTGGCATAGGAAATGTATACAGTATTTTACAATTCTCTGTGTGTGTGTTTTCAAGACATAGGAGCTCCATCCAAATAAAAGGCTGACAACTTTATTCTCAGGTGTTTCTGAAAATTACTCCTCATTCACTCCGGCCCCTGTAGGCATGTTAAAGTTTAGAATGGTCACATGACTTCATATTCCTATTTTCTGTTATTAAGCACTCTTCATCTGTCAAGGATTATTGAAGGAAATAAGACAGAAGGATGCCTAGTTTCCTTCAGACGATTACAGGACAGATCTCATGACACTTATTCTTGTATTTGTAAATTCAAGAAGGGAAGGCTGAATATATGTATCTAAAACTATAAACGGGATGACATTGTCCTTCTTGGTATTAAGCCAACCTTGAATATAGACCCTGATTTTAGGAATTTAGGCAAGTAGCTTCAGCTTTGCATCTTTATTTATTTCAGGGGCTAAAGACCACACTTTGTTTTGTTTTTTTTTTTTGTTTTTTTCAGATATGCGTTTCATTTGTATCTCTTGTTGTGCAGATGGTGTTCAAATTAACTTTAGTAAAAATAAAATATAAGGATTTGTTAATAAAGAGCATTTCTGCAGCAGAGTATGCTGCTACAGTATGGAGCACATCCACACACACAAAACAAGTTGACATTGGTGTTAATGAAGACATCTGTATAGTGACAGGATGCCTCAAACCTACACCCGCTGAGAAAATATACCCTCTTGCTGGTATTGCTCCACCTAAGATCAGGAGAGAAGTAGCAGCAGACACTGAGAAAACTTATATATCTGAGAGTAAATAAAACAGAACAGCAAAAAAAGACAAAAAATGTTGTAGCACTTTAAAGACTAACTCCTGAGAGAACGAAGCAAGAGAATGACCCTCGACATCCTCTGAACAGATATGAGCCTCAAGTCCACCGGCTCAGATCCAGGAAGAGCTTTATGTCAAGAACAAACATTCTTGAGGGCACACAAGAGCAAACCCCAAATTAGAAGATAGGGGAAGTCACTGGACAAGGAGGATATGGGTGAAGATCTCAATCTCCCCTATGTCACTGGGAGGACCCTGAATAGGCTGAGGGCTGGAGTCCCTAAATGCAAGACCCACATGCTCAAGTGAGGACTGCTGGCAGACAACAGCACACAGTGTAAATGTGGAGACACAGAGTCCAGCCCATTTACTGGACTGTTGATTGCTGCCAGAGTCATGCACCGATGAAGACTTGGACTTGGGCAATGACAAAGCGAAGAAAGTGGCTTTATTTTAGCAGTCCAGGCTTTGATTGGGACATGAAAGAAGAACCAAAACATCTGAGCGATGATGCCACTGAAAACATTCTACGACTATATTTATGTTGTTTTGAAAATGGTGTGTTTACTTGCATATCCCACAAGGGCCTCTGGAGCCAGCAGAAGGGAGTCTGACTTTCACAAATTATTATCCATTTGATTCAAATGCTTTGTACAGTAGCAAATGTTTGCAGAACTGTTAATCAATTAAGAAAGAGAGGATTGCAGGATAATCTTGCCTCTTCAGAGATGTCCTAGTAGTTGTGTGGCCTCAGGGAGCCTCCAGGCTGGAAGAGTGAATAAAAGGCCCAGTAAACTGTGGGATTTCTCACCCTGCTGTAGAAGGAGAGCTGACACTGGAACTATTGTCACTAATGGACCACACACCACCCAGGAGATGCTGGCACAAACTAAGTAAACGGCAAACTTGTGAGGATCACTGCTTGCTCTCTGTCCAGTTCTTACTTAAAAACTGTGAAATGTAGTGTGCAAATACTAAACCCCGATAGAGAACCACAACGCTCAAGCATAAACAGCAAAGAAATCTGTCCTGCTCTGTGTCTAGGAGGAGGGTCCCAACCAGTGGTTTAGTAACAAATTCTGAAGTCCAGGGTCATGCTGCACCAACTCTCATCTTTAGGGGTGTAATGATATTGATCTCTTTGCTTAGAGAGCTTATAATTCCTTCCTGCCACATTTCACCCTCTGCATCCTTACCATTTGTGTCTGTTACCACCCTGTGGGGCAGCTCAGCCCTTAAGAGCAAACCTGTGACTTCATGTGGCCTTGGCTGGTGAGTATGCAGGTCTTAAATTACAGTAATACCTCGGATAACGTTTACCTCGGATAACGCTAAAATCGCATAACGTTAAGTAATCTGGGGAGGAGAATTGGATCGAATAACGTTAAGGTCCTATAGAATGGATCGGATAACAACCGCTAAAGCCTGTGCGGTTACAATGTATCTCTATGGAGCTTTAACGTTATCCGATGTATCCCATAGGATTTTAACATGCATCGGATAACACTAAAAATCGGATAACACCAAGACTTGTGGAACCAAGTCTTAGCGTTATCCGAGGTATTACTGTACTCAAATTACATAGCAAAATGTGGCCTTAGCTTAGCGTGGTCCAGTCAGCCCCTTTTATTCCAATTCAATAGACACAAAGGATCTATATTTTATGAAGCTTATATTAGTAAATTAAAGAACTGAATATAGCATAGGAAATCAAACTTGCGATATAGTCATTAAAGAGAATACATACAAAAATAAGAAAGTTAGCTTAGGTCGGCCCTTCTGGCTTCCCTTGTTCTCACAGGTCCATCTGTGAGGGGGCCCCCCCATACTCCCATGGTGAAAGAGAAAGTACCATTTCCCACACTCTAGTTTTATTCTTCTGATCTCAACAACCTCACGTGGGGAATCTCATCCAATTGGAATTAGTTTATAATTGGTTGGTGAGAAAGAGCCAGGTCCCTTCTCTCCCAGGAGAAAAGAATCTCGAAGCTACACGCAGTCAGTCTTATCAAGCAGGTGGCGAGTTATCTCTTCCTCCACTACTGGTTTCTGTTCTAGCAAGCCATTCTCGCAAGCCAGTCTAAACATAGACACAGAAAGTGATTTAATTTTTTTACTTTCCATAACATACTAGGCCCCATCCTTGGATGACTTAAAACACAAAGTAATTAGGTGGGTAAAAAGCTAATGAAAAATTTCAGCACAAAGCCAGGGTTTTCATTACAAGGGGAGTCACAGACCACAGATCCTGTTCTTAGAGGATAATACAGAAAGCATGCTTCTCTTTAAAGAAGCACACCTTTTTGGTACCTTACAAAGTGTCAGAATAGAATTAACAGAACTATAATTCGTGAACTGTTTTATATCACAAAGACTTTTCCCCCCACAAGTAAAGCTACGGAAGTCAGCAGGAAGGGTTTAACTAAAGCAATATAGCTTATCATGGTTCTATGCTGCAACTGATAAGATACCGCAAGCTCTGCTCCTGAAAGCTAATGACGCAATATATTTATCAGTCCTTAAGGTACCACAAATATAGTTAACACACCTTAAACTATTTTATGTGATCTTAGTGAGGAAAGGTAGAACAGTAAGCAAGCAAGCAAGCAAGTTTTTTAATATCATGTCACAGGCACACAAAGATGCTTTCAGGGTTCAAAGGATTTTTGCTGGAGGAACTCTGCTCAGGGGATGCCTAAATGAGGCTCCTTTCATGTCCCCTGGATTTTTTCCCATCAAAGTGGTCCCTACTTAGGTAAACGTCACCCTTGCTTGAAAGTCAATCATGTCCAACTCTAGGATTCAGTGCTCATCTCTGTTTACTGCCAAAGAGCCAGCACTGTCTGTGTCTGCAGACGTTTCCATGGACATGTGCCTCAACACCGTAGAGCACAAAACACTGTTTTACCTTCCCACCAAAGTGGTCCCTATTTATCTACATGCAATTTCTTGCTTTTGAACTGCTAGGTTGGCAGGAGCTAGGACAGAGACAGGAGTTCACGTCACTGTGCAGTACTCAGGAATCGAACTCCAACCTTCCAGTCAGCGAGTTCAGCATCATAACCACTTGATCCACCTCAGTCCCTATCATAACCACTTGATCCACCTCAGTCCCTATTTATCTACACTAGTACCTCGGATAACGATGAGACTTGATTCCACAAGTCTCGTCGTTATCCAGTTTTTAACGTTGTGTGATACATTGATCGCACAACGTTAAAAAAGCCCTATTTCCCTGGAGGCTGCAGCAAGCCAGAACGTCGGGATTTGAATCCTGATGTTTTGGCTTGCTGCACTTGCTGAGGACGTCGGAGAAGCCCAGAAACAGCTTGGATCGGGTCTTCCCACCTCCCTGGACCCGGCAGGGGGGTCAGGGAGCCCAAAATTGGTTTAAAAAAAAAAAGGACGTTCGAACCCTGACGTTTTGGCTTGCTCCACTGGCTGGGGACATCGGGGAAGCCCAGTAACTGCTGTAGATTGGGTCCCTTGCCTGCTCCAGAGAGATCAGAGGACCCGATCTACAGCTACAGGGTGGCTGGGGAAGCTGACGGGGACTCCCTGTCGGCTTCCCTAGCCACCCGCCTTTGCCTCCGCAGCTACAGGGTGGCTGGGGAAGCCGACGGGGGAGCCCCCTGTCAGCTTTCCAGCCACCCCACCCTTGCCTCCATAGCTGCAAGGTGGCTGGGAAGCTGAACGGAGAACCCCGTTCAGCTTTCCAGCCACCTTGCTGCTAAGAACGACTGTATTGGATAATGCTAAAAAGAACGTTCTCCGGTGCAAATCTTCCCCCCAAATTTGTCGTCGTTATGCGGTTTTAGCGTTATCCGGTGCAATCGTTATCCGGGGTATTACTGTACAGTAATACCTTGGATAACGCTAAGACTTGGTTCCACAAGTCTTGGTGTTATCCGATTTTTAGTGTTATCCGATGCATGTTAAAATCCTATGGGCTGGATCGGATAACGTTAAAGCTCCATAGAGATACACTGTAACCGCACAGGCTTTAGCGGTTGTTATCCGATACATCCCATAGGACCTTAACGTTATTCGATTCAATTCTCCTCCCCAGATTACTTAACGTTATGCGGATTTTAGCGTTATCTGAGGTAAACGTTATCCGAGGTATTACTGTACTTGCAATTTCTTGCTTTCAAATTGCTAGGTTGGTAAGTAACTACAGGTTGAAGAACAGCAGCAAAAATATGCACCAATTTCACGAGAAATGTTCCGTCTCCACAAGCTGCTTCTGGACAAATCAGTCAAGAGTTTTGTGGTGTCTTTAGCACTAATTTAATTACGGGATAGGCTTTGATGCACTTGTTTTGTGACAAATAGTCAGCACTGTGAGAAGTTTGCATTGCAAAAGTACCAAGAGTGTTTCAGAGTTACACAAGGATTTTTTTATGACAGTTTTTTAGCCCCAATTTTAGGTAAAGGTTTCCCTTGTTCAAAAGCCAGTTGTATCCAACTCTAGGGTTCAGTGCTCACTTCTATTTCATAGCTGGAGAGCCAGCGCTGTCTGCTTCTGCAGACGTTTCCGTAGTCATGTGGCAGGCATAACTAGACACTGGAATGCACGGAATGCTGTTTACCTTCCCACCAAAGTGGTCCCTATTTATCTACTTGCAATTTCTTGCTTTCAAACTGCTAGGTTGGCAGGAGCTGGGAAAAGACGGGAGCTCATTCCATCCTGGAGCACTCAGGAATCGAACTGCTGACCTCCCATGTTCCAGTCAGTGTCTTAGCCACTTGAGCCACTGCAGTCCCTGCCCTAATTTTATAATTATTTTTTAAAAAAATCAGGGAAAATCCTACAAAAGAGCGGAGTACAATTTTATGTGGCTTACACCAAGTAAGAAAAGTGGAATACAGAATATGAGATGGGTTGATTCCATAAAGAAAGCCAATGGCTTGAGTTTACAAGAGCTGAGCCAGGCTGTTGAAGACAGGACAGCTTAAAATTGCTCACTCATAGGATCATTATATATCAGAGGCACATAACAACACCCTTCAATGTTCACCACCAGAACCAAGCAGGAGTACAGTTGAAGTATCCCTTAACCTGAATTATGCTGAATTAAAATTTAATGCTAGTCAAAAAGGGCAATGAATCGTTGTTTTTGTTTTATACTAGCTATAATTTTTTTATTTTTCAGTGATGCAAATAGTGTTTTGGCACTAAATTTGGGGGGAGGGACACACACAAAGTGGCAGAGAAACAGATCAATGAATTAATTAATTAATGCTTGTCTGATCTGTACAAAGTTTACATAGAAATCTATGTCCTGTACAGTAATACCTCGGATAATGCTAAGACTTGGTTCCACAAGTCTTGGTGTTATCCGATTTTTAGTGTTATCCGATGCATGTTAAAATCCTATGGGATGGATCGGTTAACGTTAAAGCTCCATAGAGATACATTGTAACTGCACAGGCTTTAGCGGTTGTTATCCGATCCATCCCATAGGACCTTAACGTTATTAGATCCAATTCTCCTCCCCAGATTACTTAACGTTATGCGATTTTATCGTTATCCGAGGTAAACGTTATCCAAGGTATTACTGTACTTGTATATTCCCACAGGCATAACTTTACAAAAGGCCAAACCAAACAGGAAAAAACCCTACTGCATCAGAAAGGAATGTGACATCTGGCAGAAGAAGGGCCTGGACTGAAAATCATAATGACTATATGGTTAATAAGGTACAATGGAAGAATGTGGAAGTCCTGACATCTTTTTTTTCTTTATTTGTGTCAGAGGCACCACCAGCATATAATAACATACAAAGCTAAAATTAACATATCTAAAGCAAAAAAGGAATAAAAAGGGCAAGATGGCATCTGCCCACTATCGGCCACATCAACAGTATTTCCACTTACCAACATGAAGTCCTCCTCAGTGCACACTGAGGAGCATAGTGTACATTGTATCATGTGGGTGATTGTTCTTCTCATTCTCACAGGCTACCATCTACAGGGAAACCCCACTTTCCCAGATTAGCCCTTGATCTTCCTACCCCAACATGGACATTAAGGACCATTTAAAAATCTTTCAGAAGGAAGGATCTTGGGAGTTAGCAGCTCTGTGGAGGTTGGGCATATAAGAAGGAGAAAGAATTAACCATGGCCAAAATCTGAAGCCAGCAAATATGGAAGAAATGGAAGGCTGGGAACTTTCAGATTTCAAGAGAAGAGGAAGAATGTTTGACACATACAAAAAGTAAGAGTCAGCAAATGTAAAACAGGGAGTAAGACTATGTGTCCCTCCAAGCTGTTGCAGAACTGCAGCTCCTGTGATTTCTCATCATTGGCAATGCTGGCTAGAATTAAGGGAATTATAGTTTATGTCATTGGTGGTGCACGAACCTATAGCATGTGTGCCAGAGGTGGTCCTCTCTCTGGGCACCTGTGAAGTCACCCCAGCACAGAGTTTACCCTGCCCCTCTGCCCAGCAGCCCAATAGGAGTGCTTCCTCCCTCCTCCCAGCACAGAGTTCACCCCACCCCTCTGCTCAGCAGCCCAATGGGAGCATTTCCTCCCTCCCCTGTTGCTGTGCTGGCACTTTGTGATAAATAAGTGGTTTTGGATTGCAGTTTGGGCACTCAGTCTCTAAAAGGTTTGCCATCACTGGTCTATGTTCTCCATCCTGCAGTAAAAGATCAAGAAGCACAGGCACAGCTGGACTACATATTTTAATCACTCTAGGAATGATCACCTCCATATCCAGTCTCTTGCCATTTCTTTTCTGAGGGAACTGCATGGGAAGATTTAAAAATATCACTCAATTGCTTTGGCCACCACTTTCCATTCACGAATCCCTTTGCATCAAACCTCTGCAAAACAGAGGCTGGACCATCACCAGCAGTTTACATAACAGCACACAGCGCATGCACAGTGACACCTTCTCTCAACAATGGAAAAAGCCAGGCAACCCTGAGAATAATCCCTCCTCTGTATCCTAAATCAGTCCTTGGATTTCCTCCCTTTCTTGAGACTGTCTCACCTTCCTAAATACTCCTGCCAGCGGTGCTTTTGTAGTCAGTTCCAGTGGTGGACGCCTCAACAAGCTCCTTGTTATATGTCCTCAACTCCCAGCTATTTGCTGCAGCCAACCCCTGGCTAGAAACCAGCTCAAAATGTTCCATTTCTAGCCTCTCCAAATTCAGCCTCTCTGTGTGCGTCTGTGTGTGTTTGTGCCTACAGGAGAAGACTTGAGGCTTTTAACCCGTTATCTGTGTCATCATCACCTCTGGCTGAGTTGGGCGCCCATTCCTCCATCAGTTTTGAATCCATTTTTGTGGTGAAAATACAATGCAACCATTTTTCTTAGAGTTCTTTGTTTTATAGCCCTTTTGTAAAAGCTTGGAAAGGTCACTTTTTTTTAAGGCTACAACACCCAGAATACTTTGGCAGTCTATCTGGCTATAACATTTTTATATAACTCACTAACCAAAGTTTTCAGAACAGTGTAAAATGTGTTGAAATATAAAATACTATCAAATATAGGAGTACAATAAATGCCATGACTAAGAGATGCAAGATATAAAGCTAAAATAAAATTGGCAGAAAACAATTAAAAAATTGCAACATATAAAATATAATTAGAACAACAGTGGGCTTTGCTACATAGGGAAGTTGCTTTGGATTAATTAGAAGTTTTCAATATCATACCCCTTGTCATTGTCATTTATATGCAAATGATTAATTAGCCCAATAAAAGATTCCAAGCTGCATAAAAAGTTCTTTTTCGATTTCAGTCCCTAATAACTCAACTCCACTGGAAGCTGCACTGATTGGATGTGTCTGCCTGCTGCTTTTAACCAACCAAATACCTAACCACAGCCAATTTACAAATCTAGAAGTACAGTAATACCTCGGATAACACTAAGACTTGGTTCCACAAGTCTTGGTGTTATCCAATTTTTAGTGTTATCCAATCCATGTTAAAATCCTATAGGATGTATCGGATAGCGTTAAAGCTCCATAGAGATACACTGTAACCACACAGGCTTTAGCGGTTGTTATCCGATGCATCCCATAGGACCTTAACGTTATTCGATCCAATTCTCCTCCCCAGATTACTTAATGTTATGCGATTTTAGCGTTATCCGAGGTAAACGTTATCCGAGGTATTACTGTACAAGACAATGACTTTTTTAAAAGGATTAACACACATAATAATGATAATTTCATTATTCTGGATTGAAAGGATTTTTGCTAGAGAAACTCTGCTCAGGGGACGCCTGAATGAAGCTCTTTGTTCATGTCTCCAAGATCTTTTCCCACCAAAGTGGTCCCTGTTTATCTACTTGCAATTTTTTGCTTTCAAACTGCTAGGTTGGCAGGAGCTGGGACAGAGACAGGCACTCAATCTGTCATGCAAGTCGGGTCTCAAACTGCCAACTTGCCGGCCTTCCAGCTGACAAGGCGATCTTCTTAACTAGTGAGACACTGCAGCCCTTAATAACACACATACTGGCACCCAACCATGAAACCCTAACAAGGTGGCCTTTGGTATGTGTGGGGAGGGAAGGGGACGGCTTAAAGAGACAGGAAGGAAAGTGAAGATAGACTTTTTTGTACTACTCTGAGCTGAAACAAAATGGACCTGACTAATTGCTCAGGCCCTTTGGTAAACAGAACTGCTATTTTGTTTGTTCTTTGCTACCCAAATTGTAGAAGTGACAAATTGTAACAGGACAGAGGTACCGCCCTCCTTTCCTCTCCACATCAAGCCATCACCAGAGAGGGAAACATTGCTACCTCAGCTTCTCTAGCAAATGTCCCACCTACCAACCCATTCCCCTGAGTTGGCTCCCTGGGATGTACAGTAATTTCCAATGCTCAAAACATTTGGTATCTTTCTTTTATCTTGTCATTCTCCCTACTCCACCCCACTGCCTCAGGTAAAAGAAAATGATACCATGCTGGCTTTTGGTGCATTTGTAAGCAGTCATTAGGAAAAGAAAGGATGATCTATTTTACCCCACAATCCCTGATGCCATTGGTTTGCTGCAATACAGCCCATGAGATATGGAATAAGTCAAACAGTTAATAGTGGTTAATGTAATTTTTGCTTTACAAATGAAAATCCATTGAAAATAATGCCTCGCTTGAGGATTTTTTCCGGAACAGATTAATTGGTTTTTAATGCATTCCTATGGGAAACCATATTTAACTTTACAATTTTTTGTAATATGAAACATCCCATGGAACGCATTGAATTCATAAAGCAAGTAACCACTGTAACTAGTTTACAGTGGCTAAGACAGCACTCCCCACCAAGTAACAGATTTGCAGTTCAGAGTTTCGTCTGGCTCCCATCTTATCACTAGATCAGTGTTTCTCAACCTTTGGTTTTTGGACTTCAGTTCCCAGAAGCCTAAGTCAATTCCCCAAAGCACTGATCAGCTAATGTACTAACGTAGGCTTCTGGGAATTGAAGTCTCCCTGAGGGGTGTGTGGCCCATTTTGGGAACCACTGCAGTAGATGACCATATTGAGACAGTAGTGCAATGGGTCAAGATATGAAAAGAGTTGACAAACTGGAATTTCCACTCTAATATAATGCCAAATTGCTTACAATTTGCTTTCGTGCTCATTTCAAAGTGCAAGTTTTGACTGGATCTAAATGGTTTGAGACTGGTGTCTCTTAAGGCCCACCTTCAAAGATATGAAACTGCTACAGTCAGGTCCAGAAATATTGGAACAAGGATAAAGTTGGACAAGTAGCCTTTGTACCCTACCACAGTGCTGATGAAAGGAAACACTCAGGATATGAGGGAAGTCAGGACTGACAGGTTGAATACAAGGGGTTTGATGAAAGTGGGCATTAACCATTCAGGCAGTAGCCCTTTTCTTTTTCCATAAGGCTTCCATCAGTCCCAAAATTATGAGGATCAGGTTTTGACTGCTTCATGGTTAATATCCCTAAGTGTTCCTACTGCAGTTCAAATCAGGATGTCTCAGAGTTTAAGTCCTAAATGTAACAACAGTGAAAATGAAAATCCATCCAGTTAATGGTACAACATATAATGTCAGTGTTGACTGTAGATGAAATCCAACACTGCTTGGACCTCTGATGTACTGCCCTTCCTCTCCACCTCCTCCATATCTAGGAGCAGATTTTGAGATGTGACTGCAAAGTAAGAAAAAAGTGGTCCTTCTTCCCTTGTTCATCATGCAAAGTAATGGCCTTGACAAATGATATTTGTGGTATCATTTCACATTCAGGATTGCACAGACAGAAACATAATTGTAACAAATACGTTGTAGGCTACAGACAGGCGGCTCGAGCAGCCACCGCCACCAGAAACACCTGCAGCGGGGCGGACCGGCTAGTCACTTATTGCGGGATTTAGTAACTGTTTTTTTTTTCGTTTAGTTTTTTGCTTTTGTATGTGTAAACTGAACTGATACTGGAAGTTTTTGATTGTTGTTTGATATTGTTGCTTAGTGAATTTTGATGCTGTAATGATTTATATTACAATATCTTTGATTATTTCTTAAGATGTTTTAATGTTTTTGTAATTGCAACTGTTATTGGAGATATATATACTGTATGTGCGATATTTGTAATTTACTATGTGATATCTGTAATTGCTATGTAATTGTAACTGTTTCTTCTGTAAGCCGCCCAGAGTCGCTCTGCGAGTGGGGCGGCATATAAGTCGAAAATACAGTACAATACAATAAAGTGAAGTAGTTCAAATTCATTCTACATTAGCTGGACTGACAGCAGACCTTTTGCATTAACCACTATTTAGGCTGCAATAAGACAACACACTCTTCTCACAGTATCTAAAGAAATAAGGAGGGGCAGATTTTGTTTTGTACACTTATGGCTTTATGCAACATACTTCTCCCTGATGAGTGCGGGGGGGGGGGGGGGAGAGGACAAGGTGCCCCATGAATCAAAGAAAATAAGGGAAGGGAGGGAGAATCCATTTATGCTTGGTGCCAAAAAGGCAAAGTCACACACAGTTCCTAAAGCCATTTACTTCCAAGTTGGAGGCTGCCTGCTGCCTGCGGTTAGTGGGTAGGAATTTTGTTTTTTAATAACATTATAAATAGGACTGTGTTCAGTTTGCTGCAGACTCATTTTCCCTCTTTCACTCCCCCTTCTGCCTCCTCCTCCTGTTGCTGCTGCTTCTCCTTCTCCCTGCTCATCCATCACAGCTCTATGGCCATGGGTCAGTCAGGTTCCTTACTCCAGCTCTTCTGCTTGCTGGCCTGCCTTTGCCCTCTTCTCCAAGCCTGTCCTCAGAACTGTCACTGCCATGCAGGAGACCTCCACCATGTCATCTGTGACAACGTTGGACTGAGAAGGATTCCCAAGGTATCCGAGCAGACACGGCTCCTCAATCTCCAAAGAAACAACTTACCTGTCTTGCCAACCAATGGTTTCAGAGACATGAAAAATCTTGTCTCTCTCCACCTCCAACACTGCCACATCAAAGAGGTCTCCAGTGGAGCCTTCCGGGGGCTGAAACAGTTGGTTTACCTGTATTTGTCTAACAACGACATCAGTGTCATCAAGATGGGAGCCTTTGATGACCTAACTGAACTCACCTACCTCTACATTGATCACAACAAAATCTCTGACTTACCCAAAGGGCTGCTCTCACCAATGGTTAATCTTTTCATCCTGCAACTAGGTAGCAACAAGCTCCGAGAGTTGAGATCAGGAGCCTTCCATGGTACTAAGGACCTTCGTTGGCTCTATGTCTCCAATAATTCATTATCTTCCATCCAGCCTGGGGCCCTGGATGAGGTAGAAAACCTAGCTATATTCCACTTGGATAAGAACCAGCTGACCAGCTACCCAGGGTCTGCAATGAGCAAGCTAAGAGTGGTAGAAGACCTGAAGCTCTCACACAACCCAATAAAGGTCATTCCAGACTTTGCCTTCCAGTCTTTCGGACGCTATCTGGAAACCCTCAGCCTGGACAACATGAGCCTAGAAAAGGTAAGAACTCAGTAGCATTCTCTCTTTCTGCCCTTCATAGAACTACTTGTCTATCCAATCAGTCTGTCTATCAATAAGCATGTTCTAAATATAGTTTTAGGCTTCTAAAATTTTCTCACATTTCAGCAGGTAAGCAGGCAACTTGAAGCCTGTGCCTTTCTGCACAGGATTCTTTCTGCAATTGTAATGCTGGCACAAAAATAATCACATTTCCTGCAGAACCATGCGCCCAGTGGACTACCAAGAGTGCAACTCTGCTAGAAAACCAGGCTTGATTCCCATTGGCCATATTTTCCAGAAGAAATACAGCTAATTTTGCAGAAGCAGTAGCATAAATGATGACAGCATGATGAAAACAGGACATCTGTAGCTGGAGTTTAAAGGGAATAATCACTATTGTATTCTCTACTTGTAGAAAATTGCCTACTCTTTCTTTAGCACCAACTTAGAACCTGTTGGCCCTCAGAAGACTAAGTCCACTAAGGACTTAAAGGGGGCAGATTTAAAGCCCATGAACATGAATGTACAGTCAAACCTTGCATGAAGAGTGCCTTGTTTAAAGAGTAACTTGCTTAAAGAGCAGAATTTTCTCTGAATGTTTGCTTCGCTTAACAAATAAAACCAACCAAAAACTCGCTTAACAAATAAATCAGGGTTCGCAATCCCCCCCACAACTGGTCACTTACAGTGGTGTTTTGCTTAAAGAGCAAACTCGCTTGAAGAGCAAACCTGTGGAACACATTATGCTCTTTAAGTGAGGTACAACTTGTATAGTTGCAATTTTCTCTAATGAAAGGTGTTGCTGCAGTGTAGCTTCAATAGAAAATCAATGGGACTGCGGTGGCTCAGTGGTTAAGTAGCTTGCATTGTTAGCTAGAAGGTCGGCAAGTCGGCAGTTCAATACTCGAGTACTGCATGACAGAATGAGCGTCCGTCTCTGTCCCAGCTCCTGCTAACCTAGCAGTTCGAAAGCAAGAAACTGCAAGTAGATAAATAGGGACTTCTTTGGTGGGAAAAAGATCTTGGGGACATGAAAGGAGCCTCATTCGGATGTCCCCCGAGTGGAGTTCCTCAAACAAAAATCCTTTCAACCCCGAAACCACCTTTGTGTGCTTCTCACATTATTTTTTTTAAAAAACAATTTCTATAGGGAAAAGAGAAGTGCTGCACTTTTGAGTAACTTGTATGGCACATAAAAACTATCACTCTGAAAGTGAAATCATAGGAGATGCAGTATTTTCCTGTCCTTCCTCAAGGTACAGATTTTGGACAGAGTGGAGAAAGTAGATTTTGAAACAAACATTTAGTTTAAGAGATAAATGGTGTTTGTTCCTGTCCTGCAAACACCTTATAGAGTATAGACTGTGAGGATAAAAACACCTTCCCTACAGCACTGAAGGCTGTGTTCAGTTTAAAAAGTTGTGAAACCGGGAGTGGTGGGTGGTGACGATGACACATTTGACTAGGCATTACGATTAGCTGAAAAGGTTTAGCCAGCCTGGAGAGCAACCAACTGGGCCAAAACTCAATGAAAACTGTGAGAGGCTGTTCTGGCAGCAACAATATGGTTCGGGGAAAGCCAAATTGTAATAGTTTAATGAATGTTATTATTATGGGAAAGTAAATCCCACATTCTTCTTCTTTATTTAAAATATTTCTACCCTTGTTTTTTTCCTACAAAAGGACCCAAGGCAGCTTATATAATTTAAAAAAGATCATATGAAAGTTAAATACTGTACAGTAATACCTCGGATAACGTTTACCTTGGATAATGCTAAAATCGCATAACGTTAAGTAATCTGGGGAGGAGAATTGGATCGAATAATGTTAAGGTCCTGTTGGATGGATCGGATAACAACTGCTAAAGCCTGTGCGGTTACAATGTACCTCTATGGAGCTTTAACGTTATCCGATCCATCCCATAGGATTTTAACATGCATCAGATAACACTAAAAATCGGATAACACTAAGACTTGTGGAACCAAGTCTTAGCGTTATCCGAGGTATTACTGTACAACGATTACAATATTAATATTAAAGCAACAAAGGCATAGGCAATGCCATTTTAAGAACCTCCTCATACTCAGTCACTGAGGGAAAACCTGCCAGAGGAGAAAGCTCTTTGGGCCAGCCTGGCCTCCTGTGGGAGGGAGTTCCAAGGACAGACAAGGCCCTCTCCCATTTCCCTATCAAGTGCACCTTTGAGGGTGGTGGGATGGAGAGAAAAGACTCCTTTGAAGATCTTAACACCCAGGCAGGCTCATGAAGGGAAATGGGGTCTCTGAGATAGCTTGGACACAAGCTGGTTTCTGCTTTTTAGGTTAAAACTAGCCATCTGGACTGTGCTCAGAAACAGATCAGCAGCCAGTGTAGCTGCTGTAAGGCAGGATTGAGGTTACATGATCCTGGTAACCAGCCCCAGTTAACAATCTGGCTCCAAGTTTTTGGACCTGCTGGAGTTTTTGAATACTTTCCAAAGGCAGCCCCATGTAGAGCATGTGACAATAATCCAGCCAACATGTAATCAAACTGCTACAGAACACAAGGCATTTGGTGTTTTCAGAAGATCCAGATCAATAATAAAATAGTAGTTAAATAAAACTTAAATATGGAAAATATACCTTGATTGGTGAAAGTGGCGTGATCACTCTGTGTAATAAGGTCTCAGATCTGAAATAATTTTTTCTTAAGGTTTCACATCAAGTAAAGCAAAACATATTCTGCACCAAGAGCAAAGGTAAAGGTTGCCTTTGCTTGAAAGCCAGTGGTATCTGACTCTAGGGTTCAGTGCTCATCTATTTTTATAGCCAAAGAGTCAGAGCTGTCTGCGTCTACAGACATTTCCATGGACATGTGGCAGGCATGGCTAGACACCAGAGTGCAAGGAACATTGTTACCTTCCCACCAAAGTGGTACCTATTTATCTATTTGCAATTTCTTGCTTTTGAACTGCTAAGTTGGCAGGAGCTGGGACAGAGACAGAAGCTCACTCTATCATGCAGTAATTGAATTGCCGACCTGCTGACCTTCTGGTTGTGAAGTTCAGCATCTTGACCACTAAGCCACCACAGTCCGTTTCTGCATCACTGCTACTATATATTTCTCCCTACTTGAACCACTCCTATATCTGCAGTCCCATAACAACCTTCATCTTATCTAACAAATGTGTTTGGAACTCCTCTGGTCAGTCCTTTTTGTTATTATGTACCTAGCATACTATAAAACTAAATAAAGGTTGAATAGAAACCTCCATGATCCTGGAATTTTTTTTCTCCCAAACAAATGTATGTGATTGTATAGTATAAGTGGGAGGCAGATACAAACAGGCAAACAGAACAGGAAATCAATGGACTGAAGATTGGGTAGAAATAGTTGACAAGTCCATATCAAAATGTAGCAAACCAGAAAAGAGTGAAGTTGGGTTCTTGGATACCAAGCTTTGTGATTTTTATTGAAAAGGTTTTGGGGTAAGTGGATGCACAGATGAGTTTGCTAGCAGCAAGGTTTGGCAAGTATTCTTGCAGACAGATGAGGCTGGGCACATGTAAGGACTTTACCTCTTTTGCTCCTCCTGCCCTAAGTTTACACTTTATAAAGAGAGATTTGTTTATTCATTATCTCTCAAGAGAAACCCTCACAGGACTTCACAATGAAGCTCTGTTCCAATCCACAGAGCTAAAGGGATGTTCAGGTAACCCAACAAAATACTCCTTTTCTTCTCAACGAATGAGTCATGACTGAGCGGCAGGAGCATCCTATGTCGAGAGTGCAATTTGTAAACAGGAAGAAGCTGTGACATCAGACTATATGAGGTGTCACGATCCAGCCGGCCCCCACACTTCTGGAAAACCCCTGGAAACCAAAACAAACCTACACAGGGCGAGCTGGACGGCTAATTAGAACAGAGATCCAACTCTCAGCTGCTTATCAGCTCTTAAGGGGTTTTTATTTGGGTAGCGTGTTCAAAGATTTGTGTGTGTGAAAGGCAGCTCTTACCCTTTTTAGTCCAATGAAGACACGTTGTTCAGAAAAATGATGAAGATTTATTGATCAGGTTCATAAAGCATAAAAGTCAGTAGCATAGGTCAGTCCAATAAAGTCCACAGGCAAAGCTAGGTAACCATTTTTAAGGAGCAAAAATGCATAGCTCCTAGGCTAAAGATTTCTAGCCCATAGGGATGCAGAAACAAAAGCTCTCTAATCAAAAACAGGTCTTAATCCATGAAGAAACAGAGACGAACTCTTCTTCTCTCCAAAATGGAGAATTTTCCAGTCAGGTGGGACAGCTTAGCCAATCACATAACAAAGAGAAAACTTTCTCAAAACAACAGTACATTGTTTATACACGTGCCCACAGGATGCACTGGGGCTAGTCATAACATGGCTCTGCTAAAGAGATAAGACGGGTACACTGACACTAAAAACTTGGTGGAAAAACATGCTGTTACACAGCCTTGAGGCTCAGAGAGAGAGAAATGGATTTTTCTGAGGCCTATTTGAAAATTGGCAATTTCAAGCCTTAGGAAATAGGTTCATTTCCTGACACGCCCTCCTTTCTGGAAAGGCAAACCGGGGGTTTGACTTTACCAAAAGGCATTATTTACTAATGTGAGCAAAGCAATTGAGCAAACAAGCTATCCCTTATATATGTAGGATATCAAGCGTTAAAGCTTCTTCCAGTTTTAGTTACTGGAGGTACACGTTACATAAGTTACATTCTGCATTGCAAGCAAACTCAGGTATAAAACCTTGCTGGAACAAAAGACTTGGGCATTTTCAGGTACCAAAGGTTTTCCCTTTCCAAAACACATTTTGCCCAAACAGAACAACCTTTAAATCAGAAAACAGGTCAGTAACACCACACATGTCACAGAGGCCGCTTGTACGAGCCTCTGGAAAAATAAACAGATGATTAGCAAGAAACAATAACATTTCCCCCCTTTCTTTTTCTTCTTCGATGTTGCACCTGCAAACAATTAAACAGCCAGTTGAAAAAAGTCCACTCAGAGTTCAGTTATCAGCTCTTCTTTCAGACGTCAGGAACATGTGCATCTCCTAGTAAAACAAACTCAAGAAACAACCTTTAAGGTATTTATCAGAACACAGTCCAAAGGAATTAATCAAACAACCCCGCATCCTCATCCCTGTGAGGTTTGGGAACTAAACAGGCAACAGAATTGATGGCTTGACTAGCTTCTCAACTCAAGAGCACACAGAATTCCATTCACTCTCCTCAGTACGTCGGGAATCTGGATCTGGATCTGGCCTCTGCTATTGTTGACACCGCTAGTTGGGCTCTCCCCAGCCATCTTTACTTATTACTCCCACACTTCAGCTCTTGGCTTTCGGAGGGTAGTAAAACTCAGGGAAACACTGCATCCGGCAATTATTTCCCACTTCCCACTAGCTGACCAAAACAGCGTAGTGTAACAGCCTGTAGATAACACTTTTCAGAGTGGTGGCTCTGGCACACACACTCTAGCAAAACATTTCTTCCTTGGACACGTGGAGGAGTCCGTTGGAGCTCTTCCACCCTTACGCTGGTATCTCAAACACAATGAGGCAATCAGCAACTTCTCCAGGTCTTCAAAGACCAAACAGCACATGTAATCAGCAACTAGGAACTTCAATGCAGGAAAATAAATCTTATCTGAAGGGTTCCACTCCTTCTTCTTGGCTTTGGGGGAAAATTACTTCAGGGAACTGCTTCTGAGTGAAAATAGGCACTCTGTGGAGTTTTGACTCCAATTCAACACAAAAGAGTCTTATTTAGGGCTTGGGGCTTGCTGGGCGTCTGGGGAAGTCTCAGAAGTCATCTGGACAAACTTCACCCACCCTGGGCCCTTCCTTTTGGCTAAACATCATCTGGGCACCTTCTCCAAGAACCCATCTGGAATGGAGTCTGTCTTGGGGTGCTAACTGTGGTGAGGGGGTACATTCATCAGCCACTGGCTTACCTTCCATCTTGTAGGCTTGGAAGACGTCTCAGTCTTGCCAGCACTGGAAACGGCCCTCGGCCCACGGCCCTCAGATCTGGGAGTTTGAGAATCCGACTCAAAACTCAAAACGAAGAAGCAAACAGCTGCGATCCTGCTTTCCTTTCAGCACCCTTATCTCAGGAAAATACATTCCAAGGATGCAGTTTCTCAGCTTCTGCTGCAGGCTTTCAGCCAAAAACAAACAAAGGCTGCTGCTTCTTGCCGGGCAGAAACTTAGAGCATGCACACACACACAAAAAAAACTTCTTCAGGAGGCGCGATATCCCACCGATTTGCCAGCCATGTCACGTATACAACTTCAGGAGGGAAGAAACATCCCACCGCTGCCACCATGTCACGATCCAGCCGGCCCCCACACTTCTGGAAAACCCCTGGAAACCAAAACAAACCTACACAGGGCGAGCTGGACGGCTAATTAGAACAGAGATCCAACTCTCAGCTGCTTATCAGCTCTTAAGGGGTTTTTATTTGGGTAGCGTGTTCAAAGATTTGTGTGTGTGAAAGGCAGCTCTTACCCTTTTTAGTCCAATGAAGACACGTTGTTCAGAAAAATGATGAAGATTTATTGATCAGGTTCATAAAGCATAAAAGTCAGTAGCATAGGTCAGTCCAATAAAGTCCACAGGCAAAGCTAGGTAACCATTTTTAAGGAGCAAAAATGCATAGCTCCTAGGCTAAAGATTTCTAGCCCATAGGGATGCAGAAACAAAAGCTCTCTAATCAAAAACAGGTCTTAATCCATGAAGAAACAGAGACGAACTCTTCTTCTCTCCAAAATGGAGAATTTTCCAGTCAGGTGGGACAGCTTAGCCAATCACATAACAAAGAGAAAACTTTCTCAAAACAACAGTACATTGTTTATACACGTGCCCACAGGATGCACTGGGGCTAGTCATAACATGGCTCTGCTAAAGAGATAAGACGGGTACACTGACACTAAAAACTTGGTGGAAAAACATGCTGTTACACAGCCTTGAGGCTCAGAGAGAGAGAAATGGATTTTTCTGAGGCCTATTTGAAAATTGGCAATTTCAAGCCTTAGGAAATAGGTTCATTTCCTGACATGAGGCCACATCAGAGAGAAGCAGCAGGATAGAATATTTCCCAGTTGAATAGAGAGCCCATTTTCCAATAGGCTGTAGGACTACGCTGAGGTTGTCCCAATGAATCATTCCAATAGCCTCTTGCAAAACAGCCCCAACTCTGAGAAGAAAAAAAGCAAGGTGAAGGGTAGACAGGAGGAGATGAGCACATTACAGGGAGACATTAATAAATAAATTTCTTGTCAGAAGTTATTCTGTGTTGAAAGGATTTTTGCTGGAGAAACTCCACTCAGGGGACACATGAATGAGGCTCCTTCCATGTCCCTAATGTCTGTCATGCAGCACTTGGGTATTGAACCCTGACCTTCCAGTCTCCAAGCTCAGCATCTTAACCACTAAGCCACCGCAGCGCTGTACAGGGATACATGAACTTTGTAAACTCTTGAAGGTAGAATACTGGCAAGCAAAACTGAATACTGTATGTCATTTACCAACTTAATTCATCAACAGCACAGACCTAACACAGTCACAGGATGCTATGTTAATTATTCAGGTAGTAATAATGTTTGGATGGGAGATAAACAAAGGTTTATGAAGAAAGGTAATGTGTTTACAGTATCAAACTCTCTTAATGATGGTGATTTTCCTCTTTATGCCACTTTGAGAGACTGTTCATAATTTTGTTAACTTTGCCACAATCTTAAAAAAGATACTACCTGCTTGTGGATTTTGGAACAATATACAAATGGGCTAATATTTGCAAAATATTATTATAAAATTTATTATTTATTTATTTATTTAGATTTATATCACCGCCCACTCGCTGTGGCGACTCAGGGCGGTTTACAATCAGGAGAAAAAAAACAAACAAAAACAAAACAACAATAACTCACACACAACACAAACAACTAAAATCCATTCCTCCTTCTGGCCAGAGGATGTTAGTCTTTTCCTTCCCTGGGCAGATAAGGCCCAGGATTAGGAAGTGGGAGCTTCCATCTAAAAACCTTAAAACTTTTTTAAAATTAAAGATTAAAAACAGATTAAAAACACACCAGATGCTACAGCTACTAGTTAAAAGTAGAAAAAGAGAGGGCTCAGATCAACCAATGTGCTGTGGTCTTACGACTGACACATGAACATGTTCCTGAAGTAGCCATGCAATTCTAACAGATTTTACTTGCATAAAATAGAAGGATTCAGCTCCTTTTAACTTAGATTGATCTGAATACTGAGAGATTTTTCTGTAATCTTTTTAGCAGAGCTAAAGACTCCTACCCTTTAAATTATGACTTGTTGCATTAGCAACAGATTAATACAGCTAAAATTATTTGGATCCACAGATGTTAGCAGATATTGTAGGATTTAATGACTTTTACAGAATTACTGGTTATAATGCCAAGATACAGAGAACAGATTCACATTATACTTTCCCTCACATTTTAAAGTAGGCTCTGCCCTCAGCGTGCAAAAGTGTAATGTGCAAAACAGATTTTGGAAGCTATCCCATATAAAATGGATGCTAATATTCATGGAAAGGTTTCTGTGACAATACAGAGGAATTTTTTATACTAGTTGTTTTCTTCAGGTATTCAATTGTGGACCATTTATTCAGATATTGGTCTAGGAGGACATTATTGCTTAATAGTCATCTACTGACATAGTTAATTGAATTGAAAAACCTGGAAAAGAAAAGATGGTAAACAAGCAAGTACTATTGTAACAATAGTCAGCAGTTTTGAAATGGCTTCCAAGCAAATATATGTTGATGATTTTGAGTTTACAGGAATTCCTTCTAACCATGAAAGCACCAACACTAAGAACTAGCAGGGTCTGAATGCTACTGGGAAGAATCCTTTTAGCTTTTCAAGTTTATCATATCCAAAATCTGTAAAAACACCATATTTTCTAAGCAAATATAGGTTATGCAGCAATCTGGATCAGTGCTAAAAGATAGAATGGAGACAGGAATCTGAGGAAATGGAATTCTATATAGCTATTTATTTTCTGCTTGAGTGCCATGTGTAACTTTCCATTTAGAGTCCACTGGGTTTTGCCAAAGTCTACAAGCCCTCAAGTGTCCACAAATAGTTCTATTCTATGAATGTGTCCGCAGCATGCCAGGAAAAAAAACTTTAGCTCTGAAAAGCTAAATAATCTGTTTTCTGGTTTAGAAATGAAGACACTTCTAGAAAGAAGTGAAGGAGGCCAGAGCACCCTTCTCTTTATAAGAAATGTTGAAGGAAAAGAAGAAGCAGAAGTGGAAAAAGTTACTACCCCAGTTATCTCTTTGATGATAATGCTGATAAGCAACAATTGAACCTGTGATTTAAATGCGGCCAACTTCAAGTTGAAACTCAGGGATTCATATACACAGTCCAAACCTAAGTTCTTTTCACTTTATATTATCAGAAAATAATTATGAAGAAAGGAATTAGTAATACACGCAGGGACTATCATGAATGTAAAGAAAACAATTCATCATTTCATAGATGGATGTGCTTAGCTACTATGAACCAATTACAGGTAGAGTAATACCTCGGATAACGTTTACCTCGGATAACGCTAAAATCGCATAACGTTAAATAATCTGGGGAGGAGAATTGGATCGAATAACGTTAAGGTCCTATGGGATGGATTGGATAACAACCCCTAAAGCCTGTGCGGTTACAATGTATCTCTATGGAGCTTTAACGTTATCTGATACATCCCATAGGATTTTAACATGCATTGGATAACACTAAAAATTGGATAACACCAAGACTTGTGGAACCAAGTCTTAGCGTTATCCGAGGTATTATTGTATAGGAAAATCTCCTAGATGGGTGAGGTATAAATATACAGTTGTACCTCGCTTAAAGAGCATAATGCATTCCAGAGGATTGCTTTTTAAGCGAGTTTGCTCTTTAAGCAAAACACCATTGTAAGTGTCCAATTGTGGGGGGGATTGCGAACCCTGATTTATTTGTTAAGCGAGTTTTTGCTTGGTTTTATTTGTTAAGCGAAGCGAACATTCAGAGAAAATTCTGCTCTTTAAGCGAGTTACTCTTTAAGCGAGTCGCTCTTTATGCGAGGTTTGACTGTAAATATAAATTAAAATACTATGAACCAATTATGCATGTAGGTGCAACCTAGTGCAGGGATTATATTTTAGCAGTTGGCTAAAACTCACATCCTTCCTTCTGTAATATAAATTCCAGCTACCTCTAGCTAGCCTGTATTTGTCACATTTACTTTTATTTCACATTTCAGGTAGAGTGAAATAGAGAAATGATTGGCGACTGCCATTTAGGATCTTTCCTGACAATTCCAAGTGGCTTCATAGCAAAAATTAGCTGGCTGGCTAGGAATCCTTCCAGATTTTGTCTCCTTATGGGATTTTTTTTTTTTTTTGGGGGGGGGGTTATGTTGGGGGGGATGGACAAAAAAAGCTGTTGGAAACTGTGAGAATGTTACAAATAAGACCTAATATCCGCAACCTTTGTTAAATTCTGTACAATGGAAGCCTAGTCTAGAGATGCCATAGAGCAGAGGTGCCCAAACTACAGTCCGGGGGCCAGATCCGGCCCCAACACCAATTCATCCAGACCCCGAAACTGTCGTTGCTCCTGGAGCGGAAGTAAAACATACCCGTATGGGCACATTTTACTTCTGCTTCCAGGAGTGATAAGGACTTTGGGGGCCAGATGAATAGGTGTTGGGGGCCGGATCTGGTCCCCAGACCATAGTGACTAGTTCCCTCAACCATGTGACCGGCCTGCAGCCTGAAAAGTTTGGGCACTCCTGCCATAGAGCCTAACCCCACAGTTTTATAACGTCCCCATTTGGCTGACCTTGTGTTTCAGTTTTCAGATAAAGCATTTGCTGGCATAACCACGCTGAAGACTGTTCACCTTGAAAACAACAAGCTTTCCAGCCTTCCAAGGAATTTCCCATTCAGCCGTCTTGAGACCCTCACCCTGTCTAATAACCCTTGGCACTGCTCCTGTCAGCTGGCACCTCTGCGCAGGTAAAAAGGCTCTTTCTCCCTTGTGCGTACGTGGGCTCATGTGTGCCCATAATGTTGACTAGCTAAACAACTGAACAAGGTACACAAATTGGTACGTTCTTCCAAGAAAGATCTGTTCCGATTCTCAGGACTTGTTTCTCTTCTCTTTAGGTGGCTAGAATCCTCTCGCTCACGTCCTGACGCAGCCTGTGCAGCACCTTCTCAAGCTCGAGGGCAACAGATCCGAGATACTGCTGCTCTCCGTAGCTGCAAGCTCCCCACCAAGAGGTCCAAGAAGGGAAGTCGCCATTAAGCAGACAATTGAGGTTTTTCTTTTCTGTTACGAATGATGTGCTATTTGAAATCACCTCTCCAGGTTTCCTTCTTCCACAGGCATCACTTTAATAGACCTAACTCAGTGTAATACCAATAACAATTACACGTCTATACTGCCTTATAGTGCTTAGTGCACTCTCTGGGTGGATCACAAGATAATTAGGGTTGAATTAACTTGACTATACAGTACTCTTAAAGTGCAGTGTCTTATGAAATGCACACATCTGCATCATTATGTACAACCCCCATTCTTGGAATATGAAGTTTAGTAGTCAAATATATACATAACACAATGGGGTTTGGAAACATCATAATTCCTTGTTGCCAAAGGTTTGGATAGGGAAAAATATATTCTTCTTCTTGCAGCTTGTTTGCATCTATTGCATCTTAATTACTATATGATAGGTGCTTTGAGCTTATCAGTCTCCAGAAACACAGACATCTTGTGTTTTTAAGCAAATAAAATATTTTCTTTTCTTCAAATCTAGATTTTAAAAAAACCTCAGTGGCAGAATCCTGCTGGTATTAGCTAACTGTGGCTAATTAACAAGAAGCTGGGATGTATCTTGGTTGTGCAATCTGGGACGTGATCAAGCATTAGAACAAAGACACACCCCGGGTAACTCATCAATTAGCCATGGCAAGTTACACAAACCTTACAAGAACAGCAGTAGATTTCTGGCCATTGACTTATAGCAATTTCATTTGTTGTGGGGGAGGTATGCCAAATACAATAATAGTAATAATAGGCACACATATTTTGAAGTAATTAATTAATCCTCTTTGGACTTCCAGGTAAAGCATGAATAGGACTGAACTAGGTAAAGGTAAAGGTTTCCCTTGCTCGAAAGCCAGTTGTATCTGACTCCAGCACTGTATGCATCTGCAGACATTTCCATGGTCATGTGGCAAGCATGACTAGACACCGGAGCACATGGAACGCTGTTTACCTTCCCACCAAAGTGGTCCCTATTTATCTACTTGCAATTTCTTGCTTTAGAACTGCTAGGTTGGCAGGAGCTGGGACAAAGATAGGAGCTCATTCCATCCTGCAGTACTCAGGAATCGAACTGCTGACCTCCTACCTTCCAGTCACCATCTTAGCCACTTGAGCCACTGCAGAATTAGAGGAGTGCAAATCTTATGGAGAAGCTGTAGTTAGTGACTAAAACTCTTGTATACAAATCTGGAAATCCCTGGTTTAAACCAGGGCTTCTGCTGTGAACTCGCCATGGCTTTAGAAGTACTGTGCAAAAGTAAAATTTTAGTAGTACTGTACTGTGATTTATCTGCTCCAAAGACTTTACAGGCTGACGTCATTTTCTTGGGTTTCCCTTGCACAGGATCTTGGAAAGCCAGTCCAGGTGACTGGCCACTTCGACCAAACAGAAAACTACTGATTCTTTCCAAGCCCATCAACCCTGACCATCTAACCTTCCATCAACAACAATCTCAGACTATATCTATCTAAATGCAAATTGCAGGGCGGAATTTACTATTCATTTTTCCAAAATATTTTGTGTATTATTTTAAAAGATAAGTCTGTCTTTTTAATTAAACATATGCATAGCAGTGCTAAGACAAGCTAAACTAGATCCTGCTGGTAAAATACAGTCATCTCTCCTGACGTCACCCAGCTACAGTTCATCAAGACCTGCCTTCCAACACTAGAAACTAACAGCAAACAGAAAACGTTTCTCCTCCATGTCCCAACTTCATGAATCAATATTTTTGTATGAGAAATACTGTATCTGTGCTGAATCTCAAGGTCTCTAAGAACAAACTTCTTAATTCTATGCATACTGTGAAGAATGTTGTTATATATGTCTTTATTCTGATTGCAGAAGTTGTGGGAGAAAAAAGTGAAAGGAAGCTGGTAGACACAATCGAAGTGAGACATGGAGAAGGGGCTGAGCATCAGGGAAACATTAAATAAGCCACTTATAGATGCACCTACCTTGAGCCCATGAAACCTTAAGGCAAGGGTGCCCAAACTATGGCCTATAGGCCATATCCGGCCCCAACACCTATTCATCCGGCCCATGAAGCCCTCATATGGGTATGTTTTACTTCCGCTTCTGGGAGAGACGAGGGCTTCATGGGCCAGATGAATTGGTGTTGGGGCCGGATATGGCCCACATGCCATAGTGACCTCTCCTGGACCACGTGACCGGCTCACGGCCCAAAAAGTTTGGGCACCTCTGCCTTAAGGAATAGATATGAAGAGGTATGTTATGGATCACTAGCAGAGAGTTCTTAGCATGTACGTCACAGTATTCCATAGTGGGAGCACAGTTAAACTGCTAAAGCATTGATTTACTAGGTATGGACATGTCAATATACAGTATTGCCTTCTTTCCCTAGTCCATTCTCAGGCACAAGCTGACTATAAAGATACATGCCACAGGCTGCTCATGACTAGAATGGGGGTGTAGCCCTGAAATGTTTCTGTTCATAAGCTATCCCAAAGCTTATTTTGCTTTGCACCACCTGTTCCTACAAGGAATGTGTTATAGTTACTTATATATCTACATTTACTTGTTTCAGTAGCCAAAAACTGAGTCAATGAACCCTGGGCCAAAGGTTACTTGGCTACTCTAGAAAAAGAACAACAAATCTGTACTATTCCACATAACCAAGATCAAGACAGAAGTTCTGGGATCATATAACAAAAATGATTTAGGATTTGTCACACACTCCCTCCCCGGGCGCATTTAAAGCAAGCATCTTGAAAAGTTAATGAAATTAACTTTTGATCTTCTCTCCTTACATTATGAGCAACCTAAATGTAGGAACCAGAACCCTTTTAGCTATTTATATAACACCTGTGATATCGAGCTCAGTGAAATCAAACACCTCTCTAGTGGAGGCAATGCCAACCTGGGCTTGTGGTGCATTGAGGTCACTTGTGAGGCCTGTTCTAATGAAAAGCAACCAGAGACATTGTTGTCTTTCTCTTTGACTAGGCCAGTGATGGCGAATCTATGGCACAGGTGCCAGAGGTGGCACTCGGAGCCCTTTCTGTGGGCACTTGTGCAGTCATCCCAGCACAGATTTTACCCCACCCCTCTACCCAGCAGCCCAATAGGAACGCTTTCTCCTTCCCCCAGCACAAAACCCTCCCCACCCCACTGCCCAGTAGCCCAATGGGAGCACTTCCTCCCTCCCCCCAGCACAGAGTTCACTCTGCCCAGCAGCCCAAAGGGAGCATTTATTTCCTCCTGTTTCTGTGTTGGCACTTTGCGATAAATAAGTGGGTTTTGGGTTGCAGTTTGGGTACTCGGTCTCTAAAAGCTTTGCCATCATTGGACTAGGCTAAACAGAAATTGATTCCTTGAATGACCAGACTGTCAAGGGACGAATTCCTGCTGGTCGCAACTCGCTTTCCATTCCTTTCGCTGCCACATCAGAGATCTAAAGCTGGTTTTATATCTTGAGCCTATTTATCAATGGGAAATATCTGAGGGCAAATATGAAGGCAGTATTAATTTAGCAATGGAATCCACTGGTAAATACACAGATACCACCAAAATTCACTTCAGGCAGGAAATCTAAGACAACAGCCCTAGAGAAATAGGATACGTAAAAAAATTCATATGTAAAATGGAGCTACAAGGGGAAAGAAGCAGAGGAGGTTTTTCTCTTGCCATCTCCGCAAAACACGAGCTGTAGCAGCAAGATGACTGTGGTTTATCGTCATGGATTTTATGGCACCACAATTTCAATTTTTAGCTGCATTTTTATCTTAAAAGATTTATATAAATACATAATATTTATTCCTCTATTACTGAGTAAAATGACTCCTAGAAGGATTTTTTTAATTTAAAAAACTCCTCCTACTCCTATGTAGAGAACAAATGTTATATTTTCTTATGTATAACTTTCTGTATAAAGCTTTTGCTGCAAAGATGAAGTGACCAGGTTTTCATGTATTTCTATTATTTCTGCAATGAATCTGTAATAGTTTAATGAATATTGGATGTCCTTCTAGTTCTACAGAGTAACATCTTGAGTTAAAAACTCTAAAAAAATCATTTTGCACTAAGGGAACACTGTAGTCCCTGGAGAAAGTATCACCTGCACGATTTCTTGGAAGGAAGAGGTCCTCCTTGTCTTATTTCCCAGGATTACCAGTTATAGTCAGTCACCGGCATACTAGTTACATTATCACAATTGTCAAGATCAGGAACAAGTCACCATCATAAGCAGTGCTGTAACCAGAGCAGGGCCACTGACCTTTGCCCCAAAGTGCCAAAATACTGAGGTCACTGAAATCAAGAAGTGGATCTATTGGTGAAATTTAGAAAGATAAACACCAGCACCTCACATAGGGTTGCTATATGTCTTGGTTTCCCAGGATTTTTCCGGATTCAAGCTGTCCCGGCCGGTTCAAGAAAACACATGTAAAAGTCCTGGATTTTTAAATTTGAACAAAGGAAGCAAGATCACCCCTACCAAGGAATTTTTGCAAAGAGTTAATTCACTGCCTCCCTGCCTTTCTTTCAATTATCCTGCTTGAAAGTGGTGAAGGCAAAACAGCACCCTAAGAAGGGAGAGGGGAGACACTTGCAAGTGACATAATTGAAAGGCACAGAGGCAGTGAAATAACTCTTTGCAAAAATCCCTTGGCTCACCTTGAAGTTTGGGGGACAAGGAGTCGTCCTCAGGCCTTTTCTTCGAAAGCCAGAAGGGAGCAAGAAATACCAGTATCTAAGAAGCCAAACCTCCACCATACACTGGGATGGAGGATTCCTTCTTCACGTGACCGCAAAGGGTTAATTGCTTAGGGTCTGTATTTCTAGAGAGGAAGGGAACAGGGTGGACAGAAAGTCAAGAGTCCTCAATTGCAAAGGTCCTCCTCCAAAATAAGTCCCTTCCTGTCTCCTGCTTTTCTCCTTCCAGAGGGAAATGGAGGTGCCATGGACTGCATTGCCATTCCAGGTCCCTCTTTAGAACTTTTTTCCAAGGGATCCTCATGTGGGGTTTGAGGGTGAGTCTACTTCAGTGGGGGGGGGTGTGAAGGGGAGGGTGGGGATGGGTGGGTTGACTTCAGGGGAAGGAAGGGTGGTTTCAAGAGTGGCCCAAGAAATTTTATTCAAAAAAATAAAAACAGAATCATCAAGAATAGTCTTTTGCAAGAAGAATCATATGGGGGGGAAACCTCTTGATTACAGTTTATTTTAAACTGATGAAGGCTATCTGCCTCGGACAGGGATTCCACATGGTCATGTGGCAGTCCCGGTTTGGCAGGAGAGAATTATGGCAACCCTAACCTCACAGCCACATACACTTTTCATTTTTTGAAAGGTTCAACTCTCTATTTTTCTTCAGGGTGAGAGACTACATTAGTGGTGGCAAACCTATGGCACTTGGAGCCCTCTCTGTGGGCACCCATGCAGTCACCCCAGCACAGAGTTTGCCCCGTCCCTCTGTCCTTCCTCCCCTGTTGCTGTGTTGGCATTTTGAGAGAAGTGAGTTTGGGATGCAGTTTGGGCACTCGGTCCCTAAAAGGTTCACATTAATGAACTACATTCTCTTCCTCAATTTCTCTGGTGGTGGCCCCCATTTATGCCTTAGGACGGAACAAGCTGAGACAGCACTGCTTACCCAGAATGCCAAAATGGCTACTTATGGCTCAGGTCATAACTGCAGTGGTCCACAGCACTGCTGTTTCCAAATTCAGAAGGGTTTTTTTCCTGAGACTGAAAATAGGCACTCAGTAGGCAATACAGCCACACAATGTGTTTTAAGAAAACATACAGGATCACAATGTTTCTGCAGGGTTATACTGTTTGTGGAATACAGACTCCTTGAAAAATCTTTTCCAGGCATCATACATCGTATGGCAGAAAAGCTCTGCTGTAAGCCTCTGATTATTCTGCCTTTCAAGTCCTTGCACATGTGTTCACAGGTAGGCACAGGCATATGATGAATATGTGCATAATCGTTCCATGGTGCATTGCTTGAACAAGTAACTTTTTATTACAATTCTCAGCATCCCCAGCCAGCCACTAAAAGTTACAGTCAAAACAAGTAACCTTTCCTAGCTCCAAATCCACACTGCCCCTTCTGGAAAGCTACATTTTCCACACCTAAACATGGGGGTCTCAGTGCGACAGACTCTCTAATGCCTTTCGCATGCTCAACTAGAATTCAGCAAAGGGAGTTATAGTCTAATGATTATGCTACAAAATTTACATTTTTTTTCCTACAGGTTCTCTGGCAGAAAAATCTAAATGTCATCAGGCAACACTAAAATAGATTAGAAAAAGAAACACACGTGCTTCAGGCAGTTAAGAATATTTCACCATTTCCACAGAGCTTCATTTTATGTTGCCAAATCAGAGTTCACTAGAGATTACATAAACCACTCTGGTATGAATAGTAAGACCTGAAATGCATGATACATCAAACATATGTTGTGTGGTTTAATAGGTTTTAAATATCTTCCAGTCTAGTTTTTATTTAAAAAAAAATACCACCACCTTTCCACAGGGTTAGAAGGTTTTAATAAGTTAATTAACTTTCTTTAAAGAAAAGAAGACTTTTCTGTTTAGGGCAGTGGTTCCCAACATAGGGCCAATGCCTCACAGGGGGGTTTCAATTCCCAGAAGCCTAAGTCAATATATTGGCTGATCAGTGCTTTGAGGGGTTGACTTAGGCTTCTGGGAATTGAAGTCCAAAAACCAACAGTTAGAGTGATTTAGAGTGAATAAGTAGTTTGGTTTGGGACAAAAATGGAAAATTTAAAGAAAATAAGACCTCCCAATCATCACGGCATTGTATAGAAGTACACACATCTGAACAGAAAGACCATTCTATATTTATAGAAGGAAACTGTACAACAAAAAACTGAACTCACCACTATCTCCCGCATATTCATGTTACTGATTAATTTCTTCATGACTTCAGGAGGCACTGGGGAACCCGCAATGACTCCTGAAAGGTGGAGGAGAAAAGGATGGCTTTCTTAAAGAGTTCAAATGAACTGAGATTTTGTCATAACCAAGTTATACTAAGGACACTCTCAACTCACTTATATATGACTTATCAGAAACCTGTTGTAGATGTAGGTAATGAAAGATACACTTGATATTTATACAGTTGTACCTCGTTTAAAGAACATAATGTGTTCCACAGGATTGCTCTTTAAGCGAGTTTGCTCTTTAAGCGAAACACCATTGTAAATGACTAATTGGGGGGGGGGGGATTGCAGACCCTGATTTATTTGTTAAGCGAGTTTTTGGTAGGTTTTATTTGTTAAGCAAAGCGAACATTCAGAGAAAATTCTGCTCTTTAAGCAAGTTACTCTTTAAGTGAGGCGCTCTTTGTGCGAGGTTTGACTGTACAGTAATACCTCAGATAACGCTAAGACTTGGTTCCACAAGTCTTGGTGTTATCCGATTTTCAGTGTTATCCGATGCATGTTAAAATCCTATGGGATGTATCGGATAACGTTAAAGCTCCATAGAGATACATTGTAACTGCACAGGCTTTAGCGGTTGTTATCCGATCCATCCCATAGGACCTTAACGTTATTCGATCCAATTCTCCTTCCCATATTACTTACGTTATGCGATTTTAGCGTTATCCGAGGTAAACGTTATCCCAGGTATTACTGTATTTGCAAAAATTTGCATTGGAACTAATTTTGTTAAACAAAATTTCAGTACAGTATTAGAAAGAATGCAAATATGCAATACATCTAACATCTGCTGCCACACACTGGCAGAAGTAGGAATAAAAACAAAATCCATACCCTCCTTGATTTATCACTCTTCTTATGTTTTTAACCAGACAAATGGCAAAACATCATCTTTCAGTGGTAAAATAATAAAAGGAGAAACATATTTGATGAGCATCACACCTGTGCTCCAATGCTATTTGCTGGGAGACTGTTCATACACACATATGTATCCTGGTGGGAGGACATTTCAAGGGACTGCACATGAATGTGACTATGTGATGAAATGTAACATAATCTGGTTTGAGACTGGCTTTTTGTTTAAATAGTAAAGGCTGACAAGAGATTGAGAAACAGCCAGTTCTGAATTAATTAATCAAGACTCGTGGTTTTTAATTATTTTAACAGTTCAGATATTTAAGTCAATCATTTAATGGGAGCCAATTTTAACTTACAAAAGTGAATCTGAAAAGGTGACAAAGAAAAGCATGTCAATGTATTATTTGAAGCTACGTGGCTTGATGTAAGTTAATATAATAGAGAAGAAACCATAAAATGTTAAGGAGTATTCTTGCTTTGAACCACATAAAGCAGGGTTTTTCCACCCAACTACAGTATATGACAAATAATCTCTCATGTTTCCGTTCCCAAAAAGGACACATGTACTGGATTCTTCATAATATTCATACTGATATAATTTTATTTAAATTTGAATCAGATGATTAAGAGACATTGGTTATGAGCTTACTTTCAAAAATAACCCTAAAAAAACATTTTCCTTCTGAATTCTTATACTCACCTCCCTGTATACTTGAGAGGTTGTAGCTGGCAAAGTCAGGTTGGCCTAGCATATCTATGAACATTGTTGGAGTGCCAAGAATATGGGTGCACCTTTAAATAAAGACAAAGAATTACAGATTAATGGAATCAGTGCACTAACATAACAATCATGTTTGGACTGTGGATAGGTAAAGCTAAAGGTCGCCCTTGCTCAAAAGCCAGTAGTATCCAACTCTAGGGATCACTGCTCATCTCTGTTTATAGCCAAAGAGCCAATGCTGTCTGTATCTGCAGACATTTCCTTCGACATGTGGCAGACATGACTAAACACCGGAGTGTACAGAAAGCTGTTTACCTTCCCACCAAAGTGGTACCTATTTATCAACGTGCAATTTCTTGCTTTCAAACTGCTAGGTTGGCAGGCGTGGAACAGAGACAGAATCTCATTCCATCATGCATTACTCGGATCTCAAACTGCTGATCTGCCAATTTTCCAGTCATCAAGTTCAGTGTCTTAACCACTAAGCCACTGCACAGGCCGAACTGTGGATACACCTTCATATTTTCCTCGCAATTGTGGGAAACTGTTTTCCAAAGTGTAAAGGAAAGTCAATGTTCAAGTACTACATGAACTTTACTTGCTGATGGAGGACACCCAGAAGAACTACTCTCCCTGCTTTGGCTGAAGGAAAGAACCACAGCTCGGTGCCAGAAGCGGAGGCTTTGTATAGAGAAGGTTCCATATCAGTCTAGGATAAAATCCTGCCTGAAACTCTGATGAATTAGTAAGAGTTGGCAGTACCAGACTAAAAGGGCTGTGGTGGTTCAATGGTTAAGATGCTCACCTTGTTAGCTGGAAGGCCAGCAAGTTGACAGTTCGAGACCCGGGTATTTCATGACAGATTGAGTGCCCATCTCTATCCCAGCTCTTGGAAGACATGAAAGGAGCCTCATTCAGGCGTCCTCCTTTCAGCCCAGGATAATTTCTGACATGAATGTATTACCAGACTAAAGAATCAGTGTTGTAACTCAGTATAAAGCAGATGCCCTTGTTCCAAAGTTCTCATCATATCATAGCAGAATACTTCCATTATCCAACAATGCACTTTCAGATGTTAAGAAGTCCTGGATGAAGCAGATTATCTGGACCCTTTTCAGTCAGGATTCAGGCCTGGATATGGTACAGAAACTGCATTGGTTGCATTGGTGGATGATCTCTGGCAAGAACGGGATGGAGGTCATCCATCCATCCTGGCTCTTCTTGACCTCTCAGAGGCTTTCGCTACAGTCAACCATGGTATCCTTCTGGGAAGGCTCCAGGGATTGGGGATCCAGGGCACTGTGTTGGCCTGGTTTTCCTCATTTCCGAGGGGCTGGACCCAGTCGGTGTGGCTGGAGAGTGAGAACTCCAGCCCTAGGCCCCTTCAATATGGGGTGCCTCAGGGCTCGGTACTCTCACCTCTCCTATTTAACATCTACATGAAGCCACTGGGTGAGATCATCCTTTCCCACGGGGTGAGGTATCACCAATACGCAGATGACACCCAGCTGTATATCTCAGCCTGTGGAGATTCAATTGATGCAGTAGAAGTCCTATCCAGGTGCCTGGAGGCTGTCAAGGTCTGGATGGGGGACAACAGGCTACAACTGAATCCCGGCAAGACTGAGCGGCTATGGGTAAGGGGTCCTGCGCTATCTCGGGAGTTGTCATCTTTGGTTCTGGATGGGGCAGCTTTGCCCCAAACAGACCCGGTGTGTAATCTGGGGGTCCTCTTGGACTCGGGACTACTGCTCGAAGAGCAGGTGGCAGTCGTGGCCAGGAGGGCCTTTGCAAAACTTTGTGTAATACGCCAGTTATGCCCGCTCCTAGATCAGGACTCCTTGCTCATGATAACACATGCTTTGGTCACCTCCAGACTTGATTACTGTAATGTGGCTTGCAGGCAGCTGTGGCTTGCAGTGTGGCTTGCAGGCAGCTGATCCCCCTTTCCTTGTTTTGGGGTTGCAGTGGGGGTTTTCACCCCCACCTGTGCGCAATGTGCACTTTGTCATATTTTGTTGTGCGCTTCAGCCATCCCACCACCACTTGCCAATCTGTGGAAAGGTTCGGCATGAAGCCAGTCCATGGTGCAGGAGAGGTTGGGGACCCCTACTCTAGACCACTGAGCCATACACTCCTGATATAGAGTTTCACATCTGCAGGATGTTTCTTGAAACACAAAAACCAGCAAACAAAACCAGTCCTAAACCCTCTTACTTTTCTTGGTCCACTGCTTTCAAGGTGGCTTTTGCATCAAAGCTGAGATTTGGAAAGATAAGAGACACACCATGAACAGCCATCACCACACAACCTGCCACAGACCCCAGGCAGTGGTAGAGAGGGACAGGGAGACAACAGCGAGCCTCCTAGGGTCAAGACCAAAAAGAGAAAAAGACAGGAGTAAACTTGGTGCCCAGTGTTAGCTTTCACCATTTTCACAGTTCTTTCAAACAGCCGAACTGAATGAAAACCAATGGTTGGGAGTGGGGCGGAATTAAAACTGCATGGATGAGGCTGTGGCTGGTTATCAGAAACATGCTTGCTTTTTTTTATTTGTGTCAGACACACCACCAGCATATAATAACATACAAAGCTAAAATTAACACACCTAAAACAAAATAGAATTAAAAGGGGTAGATTACATTAGCCCCATATCGGGCCACATCAAGAGCATTTCCTCTTGATGTGCATTTTAAAAGGCTATATATATTTCTTGGATTTTCTAAAATTCCAGGTAATATTAAAATATGATCCTTAGATAAGAATGTATATGCAAAAAAATAACACCACAGAATTAGGCTAGACTAGTTATAAATAATGAAGTTATCTGTGATAAATTCTTCTGGGGTAACAAATTCTACAAACAGTAGTTTCAAAGTTACCTTTACATTTAAAAGTAAAGTCAAAATACTTTTATATGTTATGTTTAAAGGTCCTTTTAAAGCACATTTAAATGCAGACTGACATAATATTTTTTTCAGATTTTATGCCTTCTCTAATCAAGTTTTAAGCAGCAAGAGAAGTATTATACCACAGAGACAGATTAAGATTTCCCAACATGGAGAACCACCATGTATTTCCCTGTATTTTTATGGCAAAAACACAGGATGCTAAAAATATGTGATGTGTAGAATTACTTGTAGGCAACCTGCCTGTTCAGAAGTACTTGGTAAAGCAAGTTTCATTTAAAAAGCAACATTCTCAGTTCTATGCAGCACATAGGTAAGATGCAGGAGGCACAGAAATCTAGAGCATGCTGGCACATGCGTAGTTATTTTTTGTTGTTCAGTCGCACAGGCGAATCTGACCCTTGGCGACCCCATGGGCCACAGCACACCAGGCTCCTCTGTCACCTGCCATCCTCTGTAGCCCGCCAAGATTTATGCCCACTGCATCAATGATGCCATCTAGCCATCTCATCCTCTGCCACCCCCTTCTCCTTTTGCCTCCAATCTTTCCCAGTATTAGGGCCTTCTCCAATGAGTCTTCTCTTCTCATTTGGTGGCCAAAGTACTTGAGCTTTAGGTTCAGTATTAGTCCTCCCAAGGAGTTCTTTTATTTTTATATCAATTCTATGTTACGATCCTTACATTTGCAGCAAACCCCTTAAAGATTCAGACACTGCCACTAAAAGGCTGGAAGAGGTCATGCTGGATAACTCTATATTGCAACAAACTCCCCTGAATGCACAGCTTATTATAGCAAAGCAAAGCAATCACATTTATATACCACCCCATAACACTCAATGTACTCTTTGGACAGTTCACAAGTTAATTCGCATTTTGCCCCCAACATACTGGGTACTCATTTAACTGACCTCTGAAGGATCTAAGGCTGAGTCAATCTTGAGCCCTGATCAGAATCAAACTTTCAATCATTTGGTTGCAAGGCAGCAGTTTACTGACTGTGCCACCAGGGCTTATTAGATTTTACTTGACTTCAAGGTTAACGTAAATATGTTGGAGATGACCACTTTCCTCTTTACAGTTAGCACTTCTGTTCTAAAAGAACAGCCAGCAAAGACTTACCCCACCACTGATTTGCAGCCTGGTAGCAATCAGGTTTGCATTATTCACAATGTTGTGGTGAGAAAGTGTTGCTCCTTTAGGGCTTCCTGTTGTTCCCTAAAAGAAAGAGAGAAATTACTTAAGCACATCTTTGGAGGATGTACATTAAGGAAAATATAACCTAGAACAATGCAAAGAGAAGGAAAAAATAGAGAGGGAAGAAATTTAAGGTAAGTGGGACCTAGACTTGGCTTTCTCTGTTTTGTATGATTTAATCTTAATGGAGCCACATGTCCTGTTTCACTGGCTAAATAGCTCAGTAAGTTAGATGTCTGGGGAGTTCAGTTCCACGCTGCATGTCCCAGGATAAGAACAGCCTTTGTTAGCTTGGATGAGCTGCATAGTTCCAGGGGAAGGAATAGTAAACCACTAGTCAAAATTGGCTTGATAGCATATATCATATTTGCCAGTGTATAAGACACATTGGAGTATAAGACGCACTCTGTTTTCTGGTGTATTGTATTGGGGGGTGCTTATACACTGGCAAATACTGTAATTATTATCATTATTATGTCCTGCTTCATTAGTTCAGATACAGTACTGCCAAAATATTCCAGCTTTTGCACACCAAGAATATATTTTTTTAAAAAATTATTCTTCCAAGTGTTGACAGATTTATTCTTGAGGCACTAATTTTAAGCAACTTTGTAGTTCTTAGAGGAACAGTATACTTACTTCTCATTATTATGACCTGCACTCTTTAAACTTCAGGAAAAAGCATATATGGTACTTACTGATGTGAACTGGATATTGATGGGGTCTTTATTGTCCAGGGTCTTTCGTATGTCCTGTAACTGCTTCTTGTGCCTGCTCTCTCCAGCCTGCATCAGATCATCCACTGAGAATGCTCCAGGTTCCTTGGAGTCTGTGTTAATCACTACGGAAAGTTCTGGTAACCTAGCACAAAGGAAACTCTGGTAATTTACAACCAAGCAAGAGCACACTATTGACTGACTCATGACTGACTGAGAGATTTGATTTCAATCAACCTTTCTTCAAGTGCAAGATCTGAGGTAGTTCTGAGGTAGTATACAACATGAACTAAAACATACCGGCTGCAGCTACATTAGCACACAGGAGCAATCTAGTGTGGATCAAATAGTGAGGCAGATTTTGTTGTTGTTCAGTCGCACAGTCAATTCCGACCCTCTGCGACCCCATGGACCACTGTCCGCCAGGCACTCCTGTCCTCCACCACCCCCCTCAACTCGCTCAGCTCTGTGCCCATTGTCTCTACAATACCATCTAGCCATCTCATCTTGGGCCGTCCCCTTCTTCTTTTGCCCTCGACCCTTCCAAGCATCAAGGCTTTCTCAAGTGAATCCTCTCTTCTCATTTGATGTCCAAAGTACTTTAGCTTCATCTATATTATTTGACCTTCTAAGCAGCAGTCAGGGTTCATTTCTTCTAAGATTGACCTATTTGTTCTCCTTGCTTTCCAGGGGACTCTAAAACTCTCCTCCAACACCACATCTCAAAGGCATCTATTCTTCTGCGCTCAGCTTTCCTAATGGTCCAGCTCTCACAACCATACATTGCCACAGGGAATACCATTGCTTTGACTATGCGAATTTTTGTTTGCAATGCGATGTCTCTACTTTTCACTATGCTCCCCAGGTTTCTCATTGCTTGCCTCCCAAGAATCAGTCGCTTTTTTATTTCATGGCTCCAATCACCATCTGCAGTGAGCTTTGATCCTAGGAAAGTAAAATCTGTCCCTGCTTCTACTTTTCCCCCATCTATTTTCCAGGGACTGATAGGGCCTGTTGCCATTATCTTGGTTTTCTTGATATTGAGTCTCAAGCTAGCTTTTTCACTTTCTTCTTTCAACCTAATCAGGAGCTTCTTTAGGTCCTCCTCACTTTCTGCCATTAGGGTGGTATCATCTGCATATCTCAAATTGTTGATGTTTCTTCCAGCAATTTTGATCCCAAATTGTGATTCCTCCATCCCTGCATTGCACATTATGTGTTCTGTGTATAAGTTGAATAAGCAGGGTGACAAAATGCAGCCTTGTCTTACTCCTTTTCCTATTCCAAACCACTCCGTCATTCCATTTTCTGTCCTAACTGTTGCCTCTTGATTCATGTACAGATTTCTCATGAGGCAGATTAGAACAATGTAATCAAGCCCCGTCATTTATGCAAAAATGACTCCTGCTGGTGAGGCAAAGGAAATATTTTAAATGTTTTATAACTGATGCATTGCATTAGCAATAGTCTAAAACAGAAAAAAGTAATTTACTTCCCCTGTCCTCTGCAGAGCAGGAGACGTAATTAACTGGCCAACATTCAAAAGACAAGTCCCTCTTATTAAGACTTTCTGCAATTTTTCTCCACTGGCCTCTATGGTTTCTATGGTGATTCTATCAATTCCAGGGGCCTTCCCTGACTTGGTTTGCTTCAGGGCAAATGGCACTTTGCTGATTAGTACTTCTGGAAACACTTCCTTAGTTGGTGTGATCCTCGGTTCTTAAACTCTTAACTTTCGATTCAAAGAGATTAATGTAGGAGTCCTTAGCCATTTTTTCCACTTCTGATCTTCTCCTTATTTTCTTCCCTTTCTCATTTAGCAGCGCAGGCAACTGCTCATGGTATTGGGACAGATCTTTCTTGCATCTTTTAATGCTCCTTCTTTGTTCAGCTACTTTCATAATTCTTTTTCTTTTGTACGCTAACATGGCCTTCTTGGAACTTTCTTCTAAGTAGACGACATAGCAGATGATATTCTAGATAATTGGAGCAATTTCTTTTCATTTCATTTCTTTTTGTAAGTAATTGCCTACTTACAAAAAGAAATGAAATGAAAAGAAATCGCTCCAATTATCTAGAATATTATCTGCTATCTCCTCAGAAATTCTGTTTTAAGAGTGATTTCCAGCAGTAATTTCCACCTTTTTAACACAGTCATTGATCTGGCTGATGATAAGTTCATACTCCTCAGTAACATCTGTTATGCTCACCCAGTCTGTTTTCTCCAGCTCTTCTCAAAGGAGATTGGAATCAATGACTGGCCTTTTCTTTGGGGTTTTGGTGGTTTTCATCTTACTTTCTCGTCAAATACAGTTTTAGCATGAACGAGATGGTTGTCACTTCTCACTATTGCACCTGAACTGTAAACAGTTAATTTTGTGAAGAACACTGATTTATTAGTTTTTATTAAAGTTGGTCATTTACAATGAAAGAATGTTTCTGCAAATAATTCCAAGGTAGAGGAAAGTGGGTGGACCACACAGCTACAGCAGAGTTGTGTTATAAAATGCCCTCCCCTCTTTGATGAACCAGCTGCTCAGAGCTAGACTAGCAAGTCTTTAAAAGAGGGGAAATTAATAAATCAAACAGAAAAGGAAAGATGAACGCAGACCCAAGCACCATGAGAGAAGGAGAAGAACTAGTTTTGTTGCTTCCCTGCTTCTCTCACTCTCACTGTAAACAACTGGAATGGCTTTAGATCCAACAACTACAAATTCCTTCACCTTCGTTCAAGCATTCAAAATGCCTCAACTGATGTGAAGGCATTCAATTTCAAAACTTCAGCAGTGGAGGGGAAAAACCTACAGATATGAGGGGAGAAATGCAGACTGATTCGTGTTGACTTTTATGTCATGTTTTGTTGTTTTTGTTGTTCAGTCGCACAGTCAATTCCAACCCTTTGCGACCCTATGGACCACTGTCATGTTATCAATGGAAAATAATGCAAATAAGACTGTTCTAATCCCAGAGCATGCCCAGCATTATTTGTACATAGGGTCACACAACCAGTGTTAGGAAGCTGCAGGCACTGTACTTCTATATTCTCTTCCATTACTGACCCCAGCAGCTACAATGTGGTTGCAGGATAATACGTCAGATCCGAAGCAATCTTTCAAGGCATCCTGTGTCTCCTGTGGCTTCCACTACTGTGATGGGAGATCTGAAAGCCTTTCCCTTCCTGTTCTTGTTATTTCTTTGCAATACAGTGTAGGCTCTTGTTTTAGCAGTTTAGGACATAAAAACTGTGTCGGAACAATCTTTGCAAGACGTTAGCACAGTACAGGATTGTTAACACTCACTTCTTACTCTTTAACGCTCCAGGGCTTGATTGCTCCAGCTCAGGGCAAATAACCTTCAAGATCTCGTAGTATCTTTGTGTTTTAAACTGTGTAGGAAATACAAGTGCTTTGCAGCCGACCTATAGAGAGAAATATTTTTTTAAACAATGTGTTGCATCTCAGACTATGCGAAAATGTCATATTGCATTATAACAGAAAGCACAATTTCTTGTAAAGACTCCCAGTACAGCTTTTATATTCTAAACTATCATGTGCTCATTTTAGCATGACATGCTAATTACCTTCCCCTGTCCCTAGCAAAGTAAACTCCGTTTAACATCTAAGTGTTGGTCTAGACAAATTGCCCTGCATAAGATCATTGTGTGATATGAGAAAACAGTGACATGTCTTACTATATGCTCAGCAGAAATGCTGCGTGTTTACTAAATAGCCAAATTTTACTATAATACTGTTTTCTTTTTACTTTTTGTCATAGAACTTCTTTACAAGATGGATTGGCTCAACAAAGGATGGCACAGACTTTAGTTTATAAGAAGTAAACAAGACTGTTACTGAAGGGATCATTTGCAAGCTCTAACTCTAATTAAGAAAGATCACAATTATCTCCATCATATTCTTTGGAATGCATGAGGTAGAAGCCAATGCCTTCTATACTCAGAATACCTTTTATCAAAGGTATAGATTCTTCCCTTACAGTCATTCTCACAATCTCAGAGACCTGAGTTGCATTCCCTAGGTCAGTAGTTTTCAACCTTTTTTTGACCATGCCACACCTAAGCTTCTCTAAAATCCTGATGCCCACCCTCAGTGACATATAGTTCTTATTATTGAAAAAGTGAGCTCCTATTCATGTGGAGGAAGCCTAAAAGGCCATTAATTTGCTCTGAACAAGAAACGCAAAAACATTACTGTTAATAACCCATTCTGGAATTGCCTCTTCATAAATCAAATTCAACGTGTGCCCCACATCGGGAACCATGGCATTGGGTCCAGTATTTCCAAATCAAGTTTTTTCAAGGGCAAACTAAATGATACAGTTAGGATGTCATTGGAAGAGGAACACCCTTAAAAAGTAAAATATATTTGTTTTACAAAGTTTCTTAACTCTGCACATTGCAGATTAGCTCACTTTAGCTGAAATCTGTTCCTCAGCCACACATATTCAATGGAGCTGATGTCATCATCAGTGACAAATCAGTAATGATTAAAGGTAAATTGCTGCTGATTAAAAGTAATTTTGGGGTGCATGCAACTCATACACTATGCTATGTGAAGAAGTTGCGTGTTCTCTGAAATCCCCAAAGGAGATATTGTTTCTGACATCCCCACCACACATGAAGAGCTGTGCCACAGATTTCAGCCTTTATTTCATGGCTGGTCATCAGGAAGCAAACACAGGCTTTGTTTGCAAATATGCAAAAATTTATCTTTCAAGGGATAATGGTTTATCACCTTCTATCTGTGAAGTTGGCATCTCTTATATTTTGACCCTCAGAAATGCTGTGGATGGAATAAATCGGTGTTGTGTGAAGTAGGTCTTTCATACCTTCCTCAAGACAAACTCCAGTTCTTGGTATTGATATGCTGGGTTCACAGATACCTATAAACACAAAGATATTGAAACATCAATCAGACAGCCAACATTCTAATCACCTATTATATATTATGAGACATTAGATCTACTATTAGACATCAGGTCAGGTTCTAGTTCAATATGGCCAGCTGCTAAGTTGAGGAGCTCCCAATCTTCAATAAAGAATTATAAAATTATCCTCTGTAATAGCTCTGAAATTGTGAGGATATTTTTTTAATGCAGCTTTCTGCCAAGTGTTAATTAAGTTGATTTCTTTTCAGCTGTCTCTGCTCTAATATTTTGAATTTAGAAGTTGAACATTATTGCCAAATTCTCCTCTACAAAACCTTTCCAGTTTCTTTCTTTCCTTAATAAACAATCCAACTCTAGGGTTTGGTGCTTATCTCTGTTTATAGCTGAAGAACATGCGCTGTCTACATTTGCAGACATTTCTGTAGACGTGTGGGAGGCATGACTAGATGCCAGAGCGCATGGAACCCTTTTTTACTTTTCCCACCAAAGCAGTACCTACTTATCTACTTGCAACTTCTTGCTTTTGAACTGCTACATTGGCAGGAATTCACTCTGTCATACAGTACTCGGGTCTTGAACTGTTGACCTGCTGACCTTCCAGTCGTCAAGTTCAGCATCTTAATCACCAAGCCATGGAATGTGGCACATTGATCAATACAGGAACAGATATGTTGCAAGCAATCATTTTTGTGTTTCCACAGGCTAAATTTCATTATTTTCCAAGCTTTGAAAGAGATAGCAAACCCTCACCCAGCATCACACCTTCATAGGGAGCCCTCCTTTTATTCCCCATGAAATCAGATCTGGTAGGAAGCATTAGCTGAAAGTGGTAGGATCAGGCGCCGCCGCCTCTCCCATTTGGAACATTCGCTCCGTCTACCAAAAACATCCACCTGTTTATAAAGAAAACGATCTTACCAGGATGATTCCTGCTTGGGCTGTGGCAAACTGCATTAGGACCCATTCATACTTATTGGGACCCCACATTCCAAGTCGGTCACCCTTGTTCAATCCAAAAGCCAGAAGCCCAGCAGCTGCTCGTTCCACCTAAAATATGCACGAGAGACACTGTTTCAGAAGGACTTTAGAGAGGCGTACTAAAAAGAGCCATGTGGAAAAAATGGATGCACATCCCAACACCTTTTCCATTGGTCCCTAATTTGGGGCATGGCTGTAATAACTGCTAAAGGGATGGTCAAACCAATCAAACTGCTCCATGCTGTAGCTGCAGTCCAAACAATCCAGTTTGAATGTTCCCCTCTCCATAGATAATAGCAGCTTCAGGAGCAAAATTTGGATCACAGTCACAGCATGAGGATGGAGAAGGACAGGGCCCTTCCTCACATAGTCCCATACTCCTGTTTCAAATGGAGCTGCTTTTAGCTAGAGTAAGTCACGCTTGCTTGAAAGCCAGTCATATCTGACTCTAGGGTTCAGTGCTCATCTCTGTTTATAACCAAAAAGCCAGTGCTGTCTGCAGCTGCAGATGTTTCCATGGACGTCTGGCAGCCATGACTAAACACTGAAGTACATAGAACACTGTTTACCTTCTCACTAAAGTGGTACCTATTTATCTACTTGCAGTGTCTTGCTTTTGAACTGCTAGGCTGGCAGTAGCTGAAACAGAGATGGGAGCTCACTCCATCATACAGTACATGGGTATCGAACTGCTGATCTGCTAACCTTCCAGTTGTCAAGTTCAGCGTCTTAACCACTAAGCCACCACAGCAGATGCATTTACTTGTCTCCAGCATCACGTTTAATGGCACGAATGAAATCAGACTGAGAAACAGTATTAGCAAATTACTTGACAAAATATTATGCAAGAAAAAAAAAGCCCATCACAATTATCTAGCAAAAATTATATCACCAACATAATTAAAATGAGCCATAAAATCACTTCAGAATCCTATGGCAAAAACAGCAATCCTGAACATACTTACGGGACAATAATTCCTAGTATACACTATGGGTCTAACTTCTAAGCAAACAAGTGCAGAAATAACTTTCTGTGAACCAAGGTCTTATTGAGGTATAGTTTTTAACAAGCTTTACTTTTCATATTCTTTCTTTGTGAAACTGGTAGTGTAAAATTTTGGAATTGGCAGTGTGGTAGAGACATCTTTCTTTAGGTATGTGCAGAAAGGATTATCATCACAAGAGACCAGCTGTCAAACAGGGAATTTAGAAAAGGTCTTTTTGCATAGAGATGGCAATTTTCAGATTGGCTAAAGGCAGGGGTTCCAAACTTTTTCAGGCTGTGGGGTGGTTATGTGGTTGAAAGGGACAGTCACATGGTTCCTCCCACCTGGAAGCGGAAGTAAAATGTGCCCGCACATGGGCAAAACACTGTCGTAAATGCACCCATGGTTGTCGTAAACGCGTTTATGACAGCTGCGGGTCATTTGCAGCAGCATTTTGCGCATGCACAGGTGCATTTTATTCCTGCTTCAGGGAGAGGTGAGGGCGGTGCAGGCTGGATGATTTGGTGGTGCCTGGGCTAAAAGATTTGTACCTTTCAGTTTGCTGTTTAGTACCAATTGAAGGTTTTCGTTCCAATTGTTTTTTTTTAAAGTACTATACATGGTTCCCCCTCCTTTTTTAAAATTTTAACATACAATAAGTTAAACCAACTTCTACCCAAATTTATTTCAATGAATTTCTAAATTGAGTTTCAACATCTTGATCAGGTGGGCTATTATCATTGGATGACAAACTGCCCACCTTGGCAGTACAGGTGCAACAGTGAGTAAATCATTCACCTACATCTTCTCTAAACTGGCCAAATGTCTTTCGAATCCCTTCTGCAGAGAATACCAAAGCTTCTCGTTCAGGATACCGGGAACTGGTCTCTTCCAGGCACTGATCCAGTGTTTTGTGGATGAGTGGAATGTCTGATCCTCCATTAAGGTAGCTTTTTCTGGCTACAGATATGGCCAGCTGAGCTTTTGCTTGTAGAGTACTGGAAAGAGAAGATGTGGAAACCAGAAACGATGAAGGACAAAAACCATTCACAGCTTGCAACAGCTATTTATATTTCATCTTAAGTCAACTTGACATCACCAAAAGCAAGTTATGACAACCCGCACTTGTTGGCTACAGAGTATTAAAACCTTTCACCAGAAGAAGAAAGGAACACATTTTCACTCACCTTTTGTGTGCAAAGAGAGGAAGAATTACTGCCTCTTTTAAATCTGCCTGTGCAGAAAAAAAGAAGAACCTATGGTCGGTCTCTGAGCCCACCTGGTCTCTTGTTCGTCTCTTGGCATTTGCCCTGAAGCTAACAGTAACAACCAAACCACAAATAACTGGCAATACCAAACCTTTATTGAAAATGAAAGACTTGCACACAGATTAAGACCCAGGTAGACACATCCAACTGTTACTCAAGTTCCTGGTACTGACATGCAAATCAAGGACTACAAAAAAAAAAAACACAAAAAAACAACAACCACCAACCCTATTATAGGGCAATGGAGGCAGGCAGGCATTTTACACAATTTGTTCTGTCACTGAGATTTAATGACCCCAAAAGATGGTACTGTATCTTGATCTACCTACCTTTTCTTTCCAGCACTCTTTACAAAACACACCCTTACTATCTCTGGCCATGAATTGAATAGTTTTCACTTTTCAAAACAATAATGAATTGAGGATGTGGATTCATTCATTCATTCATTTAATAGCTTTATATACCGCCCTAATCCGGTGGACTCTGGGCAATGTACATAGGCCAGTGAGCACCTCACTGACCATCCTATTATGACACCATGTATACTGATGGTGATGGTAGTGATGATGCTGTAGCCATTGTTGTCAGTGTTATGTGCTGTCTAGTCACCTCTGATTTATGGCAACCCTATGAATTAGCAATCTCCAAAATAGTCTGTTTTCAACTCAGCTCTTGTAAGCTATAGGTTGGGGTTCATTTAGGGAATCAATCTATCTCACAGTTGCTCTTCCTCTTTTCCTGCTGCCTTCCACCTTTCCCAGCATTAGCATCTCTTCCTGAGAATCTTATCTTCTCATGATGTGCCCAAAGTACAACAAGCCTCAGTTTATCCTCTTTGGCTCCAGAGATCGTTCCGGCTTGATTTGATCTAGGACCCACTTATTTGTCTCTTGCAGGCCAGGATATTTGCAAAGTTATCCTCCAACATAATACTCAAACTAGTCATCACCCCCCTTTCTTTACTCTCTTGCTTTCACATCCCTAGATAGTGATCAGGAATACAAAAATATGAATTATCTTGGTCTTGGTCTCCAATGACACATTCTTACACTTGATGGTCTTTTATAATGCTTTCTTTGTGGCCCTTGTGAGTCTCAGTCTTCTTTGGGTTTCTTAGATCCAGTCCCCATTTTGATTGATGACTGAATCAAGATATACAAAATCTTTCACTATTTCAATTTCCTCATGGTCCACTTTAAAGTAATGTATTTCTTTTATAGTTATTTTTTTTTACTTTTGTAATGTTCAACTACTGTACTGCATTGACACTTTCTTTTTTCATTTTCCACTAAAAGCTATTTCAAGCCCTTGCTGTTTTCTGCTAGAAGATAGTGTCATCTGCATATCTTAAATTATTGATGCTTCTTCCACCAATTTCCGCTATTCCTTCATTCGAATCTAGTCCAGCTTTTTTTCTGATAGGTTTTGTCCCTAGACTGAACAAAGAAGGGAATACATTGCACCCTTGTCTGACATCTTTGCCTACAGGAAGCCTGTAGGCAAAGATGTCACCCAATAGCTATTCACCCAATATTCACCCAATAGCTATTCACCCAATAGCTTCTTGTACACAACATAGGTTGCTCATCAGGACATCAAATGCTGAGGCACACCCGTTTCTTTCAGAATAATCCAGTTTCTCATGATTTACACAATCTCCATGATTTACAGCTTGGCTATGTCATGGCCCCGCTCTCAGGCTCAGAAAGCTCCAATGTGGAAGTGCTAAATGGGACCTGCTAGGAAATTTAACAGCCTGCTTCAGATGCTCAGCCTGCCTCAGACAGAAATGACAGCTACCAGACCAATGTTGCAGATCCTCACTCTGACAGCTCCTCCAAGTCTGAATCTTCAACCTCCCATCAGGCAACTTCAAAGGAAGCTATGAGGTGTGGCTCCTTAAGGTGTTTACTGCCTTCTTAACCAGCAATTCCAACCGTCAGAACCCTTTGCCAAACCCTTTGCTGAACCCTTGCTTGAACTTCTGTCAAATCTCCCTGCTGAACCTTTGAACTTTGTTTCTGGACCTGTCTACTCTCTCAGACTTCCCTTTGGCTTGTCTTTTTGGAACTTGAATTCTGGCTTCTCCCGACCGCGCTTCTACCTCCTTCTGCCACTGCAGCACCATGAAGCTGCATCTGCAGGCTCAGGGCCGTAGCCAGGCCCCCATCCCCGAAAACCCTCTTGAGCTAACAGCCCTACCCCACCCAGCGTTGTCAATGTTATATATGTGAGTGTGACATTGGTGCCACCCCTGAAGAACTTTTGCCCCTCCTGAACCCCTCCCCCACCAAAAAAATCTAGAATCCTGGCTACAGCCCTGCACAGGATAAACTGATCTTCTTCTGAAACTCTTTGGTGTGTTCTATAGCCAGCAGATATTTACAATATGATCTCAAATGCCTTGTCCTTTTTGGAATCCAGTTTGAGCATCAAGCATTTCTCACTACATATAAGGTAAAAGACACTGTTGCAGCACTTTGAGCATTCATTCATTCATTCATCTTGTATGCTTCCCCAGTTGCATAGCGACTCTGGGCAGCTAACAAAAAATCACCAAGTATCACAATTACCATAACACTGTACAATTAAAAAAAATACAGAGTATCACATTACAGTAGTACAAAAAAGCATTTCAAAAACAATACACAAAAAACAGTATGTAAAAAATTGCAAAATTTTAAACCCCAACAGCTAAATCCACTTCCCTCCAGGCCAGGCGGGCCGAGGGAAGGAGTCCATTGGCGGCAGCGGCGTTCTTGAGGCTGCCAAGCCACACAGCTGCTCGCACTTCCCCCCATGGGAAGGAGTCCGGTGGCAAGTATCACTTTGCTTGGCATCTCCTTCCCTGGGGACTGGAATGTCCTTGGCATCTCCTTCCCTGGGGACTGGAATGTCTATTGAACATTGCTAGTCTGTGGACTATTGTTTTGTTTCCATATTTGCTTCTACCATGTATACTGGTAGAGGCAAGTCCGCTGAAGATGGTCAGCACTGTTTGTCTCGATCGTTCATTTTTCACATCTTAAAATTACCTAGACGTTTATCTCACACTATTCTTACTTTATGTTAAGGTTGTTAATAAAAAAGAAACTGGAGAATGTTTTAATTGAGGCATATTTTATACTGTATATATATATTTTTATATTGTAAACTCTAGAAATGAGACAGTTTTAGCATCATACTGGAAAACATCCATATGCCTGATATACAAAATATTCAGTGATATGTACAGATGCACAACCTCTCTCAATTTCTTTCTTCACACAGTAGTTTTGCTTGAAGATTTTTCAGTTTCTTTTCTGAACTTTTCTGATCAGGAGTCAAAGAATTTATTTATTTATTTTAGCCAGTGGGGCTTGACTCTGCCCATATACAGTACTTCATGAATGATTTTGTTTTTCGATCTTTATTATGTCTTTATTAATTTATGTGTTTGCCCTTCTTACTAAAATCCAAAATAAATTTGTTCTTAAGAATTAAGACTGTGTTAGGACAACCCTTAGAAAACAGCTTGGGCATGTGGCATTGTAGACATTTGTTAATTGGCACCGTTTGTGGCTGGCTTTTGTCACAATTCTCTACAATGGAACTTTACCCTCGATTAGGAAAGCATGTGTTTGTTTTGGATGAGGAGAATGCCCTTCCAAATAAGCTCCTCTAGTCTAAATAGATACTTGTCCGTAAATCATCCATGACCTGAGCAAAGAGGGACTCATTCTTCTCTTCCCAAATGAGACCACACTGACACCTCAGACCCTAGGCTGACACCACTTCTGTCTTTAAAAATAAAACTGAGGGGAGCACTACTTGTCTCACACAGTGCAGAGTCACACAGTATAGTCAAGTTTCACACTCCTGATCCTCCCATGTGTATAATTGCACAGATTATCCAACTTTATTACTGTTTCAGCTAAACTCATAATAATGCTGCTATGGCAGGAATACCATTGTCAGGAGAGGCAGGAACAAACAAAGAGAGGTATAAACCAGTAGGCAAATATTCAACAGGATTAACTTATATTTGGAAACTGCTTGGAATTTTAAATGTTTTTATTTATTTATTTTTTAAATTAAAGATTTTTTTTTTATAAAGAAAATTGCAGCAGAAATGCCTGGAGACTAAAGTCTCAGTGATGGGAGAGAACAAGAAACAATTGCTCACTTGGGGTGCTACAATCAGATAAATATATTTTGAGAATCTCCTCATGAGATTAACACAAATGTACAAAAACAGCTAAAAATGGTACGATTCATGTCTTTGCATGCATAGTTAGGCATGAGAAGCTGCATCTCCATGATGGTTTATTCAATGTTCATCTTTTATTTAAGTATGACTACTCATGTAACAAAGGTGTAAATCTTCTCCTTCAATTATTGAAACACAATAGCAACACATATAAGAACAAGTGCTAGGGTACTTTCCCAAAATCCATTAAAGGTAAAGATGGGTTTTACATAAGCACCAGGCCAGAAATTTAGGAGAAAAAAAGATGTAGCTATCCTGTAGTGGAAAATTTCTTGATGTCAAGAAGACTCAAATCTTTGCTACAGATTTTCTAACAATTAATGGTTAACAATTTCAATATTTGTTAGAATGTCTCTCCACAAAATAGCCTGTCACACCAGCTCTTCACAGTCCTTGACGCTAAAAATAATGACACCCAAGGAGGCCAAAAAAGCTGACATCAGGAACCGTGCATTATTGATTGCCACTCCTTACCTCTGGAATAAGCTTCCTACAGAGTTTGTTTGTTTGTCAAAGTTATGTCCCACTTTTAAAATCAGAAGACTGAGACTTGGAGGAGCTGCAGTGCTCTTTAAATGAGGTACAACTGTAGTTCAAAGCAGTGATTTATTTGAACTAACAAAGAAAAGTTAAAAAAAAAGGTACAGGAACTACTTCCCCACAAATTCCAGTCTCCCCCCTTCAGGAGTTTTTTAATACACAGTAATTAATCCAATAAAGGAGGTCCTTTTTCTCAATAGACTCCTATTGCATATGGTCAGTAGGTAAACCTTGACCATGCCACATAATAGAGACGGGGGAAAGGGAGGCGTTACAAAATGAGAGCTGTACATTAATATACTATCCACACAATTGTTTTTCAGCTGCGGGCCAGACCATGCCCCATCAGAAAGTGGAGTGGGCCGGACTGGTGGTTCTCCCCGCCATAAACACTGCCGTGAAACACATCTGCGGCTGTCATGAACATGTTTATGACAGCCATGGGCTCATTTATGGCTGTCATAAACATGCTTACATGGCTGTAAATGAGTACATGGCTGATTCCGGCAGTGGGGGCAGTTTATTTGGCACCACAGGATGGATCCAGCCTGCAGGCTGTAGGTTGCAAACCCCTGTTTTAAACTGTGGCATCGGTTGAGAAAAATATTGGTGACAAGGGAAGGCTGGATAAGTAGAGCAATTATTGTTGTTGTTTAAAATCCCATCCCTTGCAGAGCACTCCAAGTAGCGAACTACTGTTGTCAAAAACTATAGAAGAAAAAAAATATGTGATTTGTAATCAGCAGTCACAAATTCTTATGCCAGTGATTATGCAAGAGGCTCAGTATCCTGCAGAGGCCAGGCCTAAGCAAGTACTGTACAGTATGAGTTTTCCACTTCTTTAGAGGTTTCCATGGGAACTGAAGCCAAAGGAACAGACAGTAACTGGCAATAGTTAGACTTGGCACCGTAACCAAACATTTGCCATGAGGAAAGTGCAAGAAAAGCTAGATTTAGGAGATGATTAAAGAATGGATAGGGAAACAAATAATTCTTCTTAATAAGGTTGATTTTTAATACAATAATACCTCGGATAACGTTTACCTCGCTAAAATCGCATTTAACGTTAAATAATCTGGGGAGGAGAATTGGATCGAATAACGTTAAAGTCCTATGGGATGGATCGGATAACAACCGCTAAAGCCTGTGCAGTTACAATGTATCTCTATGGAGCTTTAACGTTATCCGATCCATCCCATAGGATTTTAACATGGATCAGATAACACTAAAAATCGGATAACACCAAGACTTGTGGAACCAAGTCTTAGCGTTATCCGAGGTATTACTGTATACACATCCAAAACAGAAAACCTATTGGTGACAGAAAGAAATAAAATACTTTTTGAATAATAAGAATTATATGTCACAGGATTTTAGAGATGCTTAGGTAAGGCATGGACAAAAAATTTTTGGGAACCACTGCTCTGGCCTGATCCTGATCCATGTCCAAGCAGAGTGATTCCCAGAGGGATGTTAAGAGTTGTCTTAAGAAAGGGGTTCTCAATCTTTTAAAGTTGTGGGCCAGCCAGGCCACACCTGCTCAGACAGCTGAGTAGCATTTACGACAGCCCCGGGCACATTTACAGCTGTTGTAAATGCATCCACTTCCAGTGGCAGCAGCGACACAGGCCACATGAAATGGAGCCATGAGCCAGGGCCGGCCCATGGGTCATAGGTTGAGAACCTCTGTCTTAAGAAATATCGCTCCTAACAAAGCAATCCTTTCTGATGCAATCAGACCTAATCCTTTCTTGCTGGCTAATTGCACCCTCATTCAATACTTGTCTGCACACCAATGTTTCCCAACCTTTGGGGGGTTTTTTTTAGTTTTAATTCCCATAAGCCTAAGTCAATTCCCCAAAGCACTGATCAGTCAATGTAATGACTTAGGTTTTGGGGAAATTAAAGTCCCCCTGTGGAGTGTGTGCCAATGGTCTACACAGTGTTGCCACTTGTGTTGCCTCCATCTTCCAGTGACACTTCTCTATATTTTTAGGGGGAAGAGACATTTGAGAAGATAAGCATGTTTTTAAACTAACCTTTCTTTTTTTAAAAAAAAGTTTCATGTAGTAAGCATCAAGCAAATTAATCACAATTTCAACACCCATTGGGTTATATTCAAATGTCTAGTAAGCTAGGGGTTCATTTGTGCCCAGAAATATGTTTTAGCTACTGTTTAAAATACTGATTAAAAACAGGGGGGGGGGGACTGATCCCATGCCAAAAGATATAATAAATGTTCATTGATATTTATATGTTAGGATCCCCAATAGATCAATACTCTTGATAAAATTACACCTTTGAAAAAGATGAAAGCCTAGCAAAGGGTACTGTGAGGACAGGACACAATAGCATATACTGTACTATAATTATAATAATTGTGTAATGTCAAGTCAATTATGGTGATCCTTTTCAAAGTTTTCAATAGAGGATACTCAGATCCACACTAACTCTAGATTGCATGGGAAATCAATTGTAACTCCATTTGTAGATTACAAAGCAATTTGCACTTGGAATCATCTGTTTGGAAGTATCCCAGTCGTGTCCAACTCCTTGTCAAGAACTATGTGCTTAGGTGAGCTGCTCCTGCTGTCACCATGTTGTAATCTATTCAGAAAAGGAGCATGCAAACTGTTTATATCCAGAAATGTAATCTTCGAAATTTCATGCTCTTAACTTCATTTTCCAAAATGGAGAGTCATCTTAGCTTAGGGAACCACTTGATGTCAGTCACATACTGCTCATTAAAGGTTCTGTTTTCACTTTAGAATCTGTCTCTTCCTTACAACGTTCAAGAATATCACTGTTTGGAAAAAGTGTATATAAAAGTATAATACATCATTAATAACAGAAGAGCATAGAAATAGGATGGAGGAACAAATATCGGTAAAAGAAATTGAGGATGTAATTAAGAAATTAAAATCGGATAAAGCACCAGGAGAAGATGGGCTTCCTGCTGAATTTTATAAGGATTTCAAGCCTTTGATTGTTCCGAGACTACATAAATTATTCAATGGGATTTTAGAGGGAGAAACAACACCGGAATCTTGGAATAGATCTATCATTGCATTAATCCCTAAGCCGGGTAAGGACTTACAGAAAATAGAATCATATAGGCCGATATCCTTGATTAACCAAGATGCCAAAAAATTTTCTACAATAATGGTGACTAGGTTAAATAGTTTCATAGCCAAATACATAAAAGATGATCAAGCAGGGTTTGTAAAGGGCAGGTATATGTCAGATCTTACAAGGAGAGTAGTGGACTTATTGGATATAGCCGAAAAGCAAAAGGATAAAGTAGGTTTTCTAGCCCTGGATATTTTTAAAGCATTTGATTCTTTGCAATGGGACACAATACATGAGGTAATCAGATTATACAGGTTTGGAGACAAATTTCAAAAAGTTATTAAGAATTTATATAAACAGGGGACAGCAATAGTGAAATTCAATGACAGTTATACAGGAGAAATAAAATTGGAGGCTGGAACTCGGCAGGGATGCCCTTTGTCACCTACACTATTTGTATTGGCTATGGAACTATTGGCGAATTTAATTCGGCAAGATAAAGATATATTCGGAATTGAAGGGAACAAAATAAGTTTATATGCCGACGACACACTAATTACAATTAAACATCCAATACAAGTAATTCCAAAGATTAACAAACATCTGAAAACCTTTGAGGAAATATCAGGATTAAGGGTGAACTGGGATAAATCTGAAATGATTTTAGTCAATGGGAGTAAGAAGGATGAAGAAGAAATAAAGCAAAAATATGACATTCAAATCCAGAATAAATTAAGATATTTAGGGGTAATACTTGCTAGAAAAATTGGGGAACTTAAAGAACTGAATTATGGAAAACAAATGAAAGAGATAGATAAAAAAATATTACAGTATAATAAGTTGAATTTATCGTGGTTTGGCAGGGTTGCAATGTGTAAAATGATGTTGTTACCTAAATTAAATTTCCTATTTGATGCCCTGCCATTAAAACATACAGATAAAGAACTGGAAAAATATCAAAATATTATAAATAGATTTTGTAATGGGGAACGAAGAGCTAGAATATCTAAGTTCTTGTGGTATGTATCGCAAAAAGAAGGGGGACTGGGTATTCCAAATGTTAGCAAGTATTATAGAGCCTTCCAATTATGAAATGTTATTATTATTATTATTATTATTATTATTATTATTATTATTATTATTATTATTATTATTATTATTATTATTATTATTATTATTATTATTATTATTATTATTGTCACAACATATCAATAAATCAATGTTATCAAATTACTAATTAGGGAAGAGCCAATATGGGGAAAATTAGAAGTAAATGAATTTTCTACGAAAGGGAAGGCATTCTTTTTATGTGGGGACAAGGATAAAAAAATGAGAATCCAGGGCAAGATGATTAGAGCAACAATAGAGGAATGGAATAAAGCAAGAAAGGATCTTATCCCAGGGATCTCAATGGTTACAGAATTAGAAGACTTTAATGACTTTCCGATGAAAATAGATGGTAGGATTAAGGATATCTTATTAAAAAATGGGGTCTCTTTGTTGAAAGATTGGATTAAAATTTGTAGGGATCTAGAGAGGAGAAAGGAGCTTTATCGGCAACTGGAGATGGATTGGTTCAAAGTCCTCCAGATGAATAATTGGAACAAGAAATTTCTTTTGGAAATGGGATCAAACAGGGAGCTCACAGAATTTGAAACATTGCTGGTCAAATTAAGAAAAGGAGACATAGGATTAAAGGGGATAGTTAGTCAAATATATAAGATTTTAAATAAAGGAGGGAAGGCTCAACAAGTATTGAAAGATAGTTGGGAACAGGAATTGAACACAACAATTACTGAGAAAACATGGGGGGAAATGTGGAGAAGACGTATTATGAGATCTTTGTCGGTAAGAGTGAAGGAACATAATTACAAATTAATATGGAGATGGTATAGAACCCCAGTAAGGCTGCATCTAATGTACAAAGATGTGAGTGAAAAATGTTGGAGATGTAAAAAAGCCAGAGGCACATATGAGCATATGTGGTGGTCTTGCGAAGTTTTGAAGGAATTTTGGGGAAAAATTGAGGACGAAATTAAGAATATATTGGATTTGCACCTTGAACTGGGGTCAAAGACAGTCTTGTTAACTGAGGTGGATAAATATAAAATGAGTGAGGACAATAAAGAACTGATGGCGATAATGTTATCGGCGGCCAGACAATGTATAGCGAGAAATTGGAAAAATAATGAAAACTTACAAAGAAGTGAATGGTATAAGGAAATGTGGGATTTGGCGCTCAATGAAAAACTCACCTGGGAGATAAATTTTAAAAAGAGTAAAATAATTGGCAATAATTTCTGGAGGATTTGGAAACCTTTCATTGAATATGTAATGGTTAAGAATAAAGGCATATGCCCTGTATCTGAGCATAATGACTTTTGGAAAACATAAGTAAACATACCTCCTCGGACAATGTATATATCACAAGGGTGGTCTTGAAGTTAAAATGATAGTAGAGTTAGAGAACAACATATATTGGTTATGAGGTGTTATGTGGAGATATAGATTGTAAACTGAAGTTTCAAAATTTGGTTTATAATGAGGTATTAATATTTGATTGAGGATACTAATGTAGTATGGTTAATTATGTGAATTTTTATCTTCTCTTTTGATTTTTCTCTATATATATTTTAGAATTACGAAATGTTTCTGTTTTATGTATTTCTTTCTGATTTGTAATGCTTTATATACCTAATAAAAAAAATAATAATTAAAAAAAAAAAGAAAAAGTGTAAAGAGCAGAACGGGAGATCAAAGTTGCATACAGAGAACTTTTAAGTAAGGAGACTAGAATGTGATACTAGCTCCTTCCAACCTCAAATTCATTGACTAGAATTTGGAAAAATAGCCACATGAGTTATCTACCTTATTTATACTAGCTGGATCATCAGATTTGCATTTGTTTACAGCAGGGGTTCTCAACCTTTTTCAGCCACAGGCCGGACCATGCCCCCCTCAGACAGCTGAGTGGGCCAGACTGGTGGTTCCCCCTGCCATAAAGACTGCTGTAAAATGCATCATTTATGGCTGTCATAAACGCTGCAGCAAGGTCAAGGGCCAGATCTGCCCCATAAACCATAGGTTGAGAACCCCTGCTTTACAAGATAATAATCTATTTCAAGAACCAGAATACAGATGCATGAACTGGATGTATAGAAACAGAAGATAAGGACTGTTTACATGGGAGAAGGGATAAAGTGAGCAGGGCAATATTCTTACTTTGGTAAACCATCTAACACCACTCACACATTAATTCAATGTTAATTATTTATCTAAACATTTATAGCTCACACTATATCACAGGCTCTCAAGGCAGGTTACAAAGTTGCTTCTAAGTTCTTCTCTTATTTCCATATGGTTTGAAAAATGCAGAAAGAAAGGTGCATGTATTTTTGGCACGTTGTAGAACAAACTAATGCAATTTCATGGTTCTATTTCTGCAGTGGGTGGTAGGTGAATGAAGAAGTCAGAACATCTCTATGTGGCTCAGGATTTTGTTGTTGTTCAGTCGCACAGTCGATTCCGACCCTCTGTGACCCCATGGATCACTGTCCGCCAGGCACTCCTGTCCTCTACCATCCCCCTCAACTCGCTCAGCTCTGTGCCCATTGTCTCCACAATACCATCTAGCCATCTCATCTTGGGCCGGCCCCTTCCTCTTTCCAAGCATCAAGGCTTTCTCAAGTGAATCCTCTCTTCTTATCTGATGTCCAAAGTACTTTAGCTTCATCTTTATTATTTGATCTTCTAATGAGTAGTCAGGGTTGATTTCTTCTAAGATTGACCTTTTTGTTCTCCTCGCTGTCCAGGGGACTCTCAAAACCCTTCTCCAACACCACATCTCAAAGGCGTTTATTCTTCTGCACTCAGCTTTCCTAATGGTCCAGCTCTCACAACCATACATTGCCACAGGGAATACCACTGCTTTGACTATGCAAATTTTTGTTTCCAATGTGATGTCTCTACTTTTCACTATGCTCCCCAGGTTTCTCATTGCTTGCCTCCCAAGAATCAGTTGCCTTTTTATTTAATGGCTGCAATCTCCAACTGTAGTGAGCTTTGATCCTAAGAAAGTAACATCTGTCACTGCTTCTATTTCTTCCCCATCTATTTTCCAGGGACTGATAGGGCCTGTTGCCATTATCTTTGTTTTCTTGATATTGAGTCTCAAGGCAGCTTTTTCACTTTCTTCTTTCAACCTAAACAGGAGCTTCTTTAGGTCCTCCTCACTTTCTGCCATTAGGGTGGTATCATCTGCATATCGTAAATTGTTGATGTTTCTTACAGCAATTTTGATCCCAAATTGTGATTCCTCCATCCCTGCATTGCGCATTATGTGTTCTTTGTATAAGTTGAATAAGCAGGGTGACAAAATGCAGCCTTGTCTTACTCATTTTCCTATTCCAAACCACTCCGTCATTCCATTTTCTGTCCTAACTGTTGCTTCTTGATTCATGTACAGATTTCTCATGATGCCTATAAGGTGTTCCGGTATTCCCATCTCTTTAATTACTTGCCACATTTTGTTGTGGTCGACACAGTCAAAAGCCTTAGTGTAATCAATGAAACAGAAGTAGACTTGTTTCTGATATTCCTTTGTTTTTTCCATGATCCAGCTTTTTCACTTTCTTCTCACCTTCTTATGTTGGTGATGTGGTCTCTAGTCCCCCTGCCTCTTCTGAAACCCGCCTGCACTTCTGGTAATTCTCTCTCCACATGCTGTTGCAGTCTATCCTGTATTATCTTGACCATCACCTTGCTAGCGTGAGGGATGAGCACAATTGTTCGATAATTTGAACATTCTTTGGCATTACCCTTTTTTTGGGATTGGAACGTATACTGATCTTTTCCAATCCTGTGGCCATTTTTGTGTTTTCCAAATCTGCTGGCATATAGAATGCAATAATTTGATTCCATCATCTTGTAGGGCTTTGAAAAGTTCAACTTGGATACCATCAACTCCACTGGCTTTGTTGTTTGCAGTGTTTTTTAGGGCCTTTCTGACTTCACTCTCTAGAATGTCTGGCTCATGTTCCATGTTCTCATCACTGTGATTATCAGGGGTGTTGAGGTCCTTTTTGTAGAGTTCCTCTGTGTACTCTTTCCATCTTTTCTTAATCTCTTCTGCATCTGCTAACTCCTTGCCATATTTGTCCTTTATCATGGTCATTTTTGCTTTAAATGTTTCCTTGAGTTCCCCAATTTTTTTGAAAAGATCTCTAGTCCTACCCCTGATATTATTTTCCTCTATTTCTTTGCACTGTTCGTTCAGGTAGATTTCCTTATCTCTCCTAGCTTTTCTTTGAAATTCTGTATTCAAGTGACTGTATTTTTTCCTTTCTCCTTGGCATTTTGCATTCCTTCTGTCCTCTGCTATTTTGAGAGCCTCATAGTATCTACATAAATTACACCACACTTATAAGTAAAGCCCACCAGGTTTAGTACAGCTGTAACTTTAGTTGTACCATATGACCCCATAGTCCACTTTAAAAAAATCATGTCAGAACAGTGGTGGGTTGTCAAAAAAAATTACTACCCCACCGTGACGTCATCACAGTGTGGGCAGAGCTAACATCATGACATCATGATGTCATGGGCGGGGCCAAAGAAAAAATAGAATAAAATAAAATAAAAATAAGCACAAACACACACACACCTCAACCCACCCACCCACAACACAAATCCGTAAATAAATTAAATACATAAATAAAATAAAAATTACATTAAAAAAACACCCACCCGCCCAAACACCCACGCACCCCAAACACAAACCTGTCACTTACCTGTTAGCATAAGTGCCTGGGTAGCACCATGTTGCAAGATGGATACGGTCATCGTAGCAGTTCTCTAGGATAATATGTCTTAATGTAAATGTAAAACAGCTGTACCTCCTTAAGGGTTCTCCAATTGGAACAGCAATTGGAACAGCACAGGTGTAGCTTATTGATGAGGTAACTCCAAGACTTTGCTTAAAAACCAATATAGGTAAAGGTATTAAATACACATTAAAATACACACAGACACACCATATCCAAAGGTGAGTCACTTACTCTGGGGAGCAGGCTATAGGGAGCTTCAGGCTAGCAGCTTCTCTTCCTCCTCCTCCTCCTCCCCGCTTGGGAGGACAGCAAGGAGGCCGTGCATACACGCCAAGCACTGTAGGCGTGCATGCACACCAAGTACTTGGCATGCATGCGCAGTGGGGGAACCAGTGAAAAGGTAAGCCCCGAAGGTGGGTCCCGGGCCCCCCCCCCAAAAAAAAAACTGCTACCGGTTCTCCGGGACACTGGGGAAAGTTACTACCGGTTCTGGCGAACTGGTGCGAGCCTGTTGCATCCCATCACTGTGTCAAAAGCACACAAAGGCTAAGGATGGCTTAGGAGTAGTAGCCATTTCTCTCCCCTCCGCCAAAATCAATGGGTTTTTAATGAGAAAATAAAGGAAAATAATGGAGTTTTAAAAAAGCGGATATACAACCAAGGTGGATAAAGGGATAATGTAAAAGTTGAAAGCCTGAAAAACCGCCGATCTCAATACCGCGGGATATCGGGGCTCAGAGGATCCGTGCTCCAGTTCGGGAGGCAGAGCAGAGGCTCGAACTCCGCTCAAGGGATGCTCAAATGAGGGTCCTTTGATGTCCCCAAGATCTTTTCCCACCGAAGTGGTCCCTATTTATCTACTTGCAATTTTTTGCTTTCAAACTGCTAGGTTGGCAGGAGCTGGGACAGAGACGGGTGCTCACTCCATCATGCAGTACTCAGGTCTTGAACTGCTGACTTGCCAACCTTCAAGCTAACAAGGTGAGCTTCTTAACCACTGACCCATAGTCCACTTATTTTCTGTGTCTCTTTCTTGCCCATGCATATTAACTCAGAAGCAGACCCTTTGAGTTTAATGGAGCTTAAAGGATACAGATCAATGCGATTTTATAGCAATAATGTGTGCTTAACTAGCTGGAGAAGGAAAATATGCTTATCAGTAAGATAATGCTTTCCTAGCATGTAATAGAGGAAGTTATACATTACAGACATTTCTTCTTCCGTGTCTAGACCAAATGTGAAACTGCCAAAATGAAGGCACCTTTTGGTGAGTTTATTCTGCAGTTTCTTTCGCCTGACCTAAGAATACACAAGTGGGAGCTTATCTAGGCTACCATTAGCAAGTGCTCCTATTTGGGGAAATATTACACATGATTTCATAGCAAATTAACAAAAGAAATTGGTGATTTGTTCTGAGCTAGCAACTTCTAACTAAGAATTTCTTACCTGACAGATTGCTGAAATATAATTATAATACAATAGTCTCAGAAATGCAGAGATGGAAGGGACTCTATGGATCACCAAGCCCAGCACATACCAAGGAGGCACAGCGGGAATCGAACTGCTGAGCTAGAGTTTGAAATACTTCCAAATTAGGCAAGCTGAAGAAGGAACCGTAAGAAAAGTGATTGTAAATGCACATAGGAGAAATCAGGAAAGGAGTTTTGAGGAAGAAATTGTAGGCACAGCTTATCTAGTTCCAGAAATCCTCAGTGAACAATAATTGAGATTAAATACAAGAATTTCTGTTCCACTGCCACGTTATACATTCAGCAGTGCATTTGCTCATGCTTTGCTTATCTTATAAACCTAGCTTCCCATGGGAGTGGTATCCTAACTCCATGAATTATTTTGCTGTTCTTAAGAAGAATGCAGCCTGGCAGACCAGCAGCCATGAACATTTTAATACATGCCTGAAGAAGTAGTCTTGGACCACAAAAGCTCACACAACGTTTTGTTTTTCTTAGTGATCCAATAAAGGCATCACCTGCCTCCTTTCCATTAGTTACAGTTTCAATATGGATCACACAGCTAATCTTCCTTTTTGCTTATAAACCTTGTAACTAATATATCATTTGCGAGCAAAATAGCACAATGAATAAGAACAATGTTATTAGTCCTGTTAACGGGGTACACAGAAAGAGCCTCCTCGAAGACTGGGGTATTTTTGAACCACAATCAGGCATACACTGGTAATAGCCACCTTGTGTTGCCAGTTAATCTTTTTCACACTAGGTTGGATAAAAGGAACTGCAGAATAAACTCACCAAAAGGTGGCTTCGTTTTGGCAATTTCACGTCTTGCCTAGACACAGAAGAAGTGATTCAGACAAAAAAAAAATGTTTTCACTTCCCTTCCCGCAACCTCAAGCAACCTTTTTACCACACCAGCCCACACCAAAAGGGTTAGTGAGGTCACACTCTGCAGCTAGGAATATATGAGCTTTCCAAGAAAAGAATATACAATGCTTGTAAAAAAAAGTGTTGCAGATATGATTAAAACATGACTGACTTATCGTTCTAATCTAACTATCTCTTTAAAATATCTCTTGAATCCAGGTTGTTTCACTTATATACTGCAATATTGTCCCTGTGGAAATTGGAGAAAAGGAAAGAAAAAGATATTCAGTTTGCTTTCCAGAAAGAACAAGATCAGGAGTTCTCAACCTTTTAAAGCCGGGGGCCAGGTCACACTCCCTCAGACAGCTTCAGGGGCCAAGTGGCCATTTTGCCCTTCCTCCATCACATGACACTTCCTCATGTGGTGTAGGTGGTGGTGGGACCACATGAAGTGGTGTCATAGGCTGCATCTGGCCCACAGGCCACAGGTTGAGAATCCCTGAACAAGATCATCCACACTATTGTCTCTCTGTACCATGTATGGGTGTGAAAGTTGGACAGTAAAAAAAACTGACAGGAATAATTGCTCCATGATGCTGGAGGAGATCTTTGCTGATACCCTGGAGTATCAGGATGACAAACAAATGGGTCCTAGAGCCTGAAAAATCTCTGCTGGCAAAAATGATGAAGCTGTCATATTTTTGACACATCACAAGAAGGCAAGATTTGCTGGAAAAGACAATAATACTGGAAAAGTTGAAGATACGAGGAAAAGAGGAAAACCAAATATGAGATGGATTGACTTCTTTAAAAAAAACCACCAATTTCAGTTTCCAAGAGCTGAGCAAGGCTGTTGAAGACAGAACATTTTGGAGACTGCTCAAACAAAGTATTACCACAAGTCAGAGTCCACTTGATGGCACATAACAAAAACAAACTTGCAGTTGTAAGATGTTGTCAGAGTACAACTATGCTCTTTCTTGCCAAGTATAGACAATGGTGTGGATAGTAATAAATACATTCCGGATGAACATTCAGCCATTTTTAAAAATCAGAATAGGGTACAACTGTTCTTAGCTCTTCAAGGATATACGGTATGTTAGTTTCTTTGTTTATTTGTTTGTCATAATATCTAACCCCACCTTTCCCCACAGAATACAAGATGGCTTACTTCATTACAAAAGACAGCTAAAAACAATAAACTATACACGTATTTTAAAATAATTAAGTATATGTTATATTTAAATGTTAGAAAGCATTATAAAATCAGATTAAAAACAACATGAAGTGACAACTATACAGATCTCTGTACAGTGGAACCCTGACATACAAATGGTTCGGTTTACAAAAAAATTGACATACAAACAGTAATCCTGGCTAAAAAGACATACAAATTTTTAATAGAAAAAAATTCAACATACAAAAAAAATGGTGACATTTAGTGGCCTCTTCTGGTAATGCAATGTGTTTGGTAATGCAATGTGTTTGGAAAGGTTGAGGGCAAAAGAAGAAGGGGGTGGCCAAAGATGAGATGGCTAAATGGTATTGTGGACACAATGGGCACAGAGCTGAGTGAGTTGAGGGGGATGGTGGAGGACAGGAGTGCCTGGAGGACAGTGATCCATGGGGTCGCAAAGGGTCGGAATCGACTGTGCGACTGAACAACAAACAAGAGGTTTTACTGTACAGTATATTCGAGGCTGTGATGCTGGGCTTCATATATTTTAGTTTGCTTTGAGTTGCCTCCTGCTCTTATACGTCCCATGCTGTCACAGACCCTCAGCTGGCTGATCTGGAACACAGGAAGTCTGAAGCAACTTTCACAGATAAAAAGACTGGAGGTAACAGATAAGTCCTTTAAGTTGAGATAGCTGGGTTTAAAGAAATGCAGAGGGAGAAAACTGCCATGAAAGATCTGAGATGTTATGCATATTTGTTCTCTGTCGATTATCTGTCCTCTGGTTTTCAATCAGAACTTCCAGTCTCTCATAGCTAAGATGCCTTGTTTCAAACATGGAAAATTAAAATTTAGAGATTCTGAAATCCTACAGTTGCAAGTGGAACCTGGACTAAGAGAAGGAATAAAGGAGAGAGAATCCATGCTCAAATTGCTCAGATCTATTCACCAACATATTCTAGTTTGACCAGATGTCAAATCATGCTTTATTATGGCCAGTGATGGGATGTAATAGGTTCTCACCAGTTCACCAGAACCTGTAGTAATTTTTCCCAGTGTCCCGGAGAACTGGTAGCAGCTTTTGAGGGAAACCACCTTCGGGGCTTACCTTTTCACTGGTTCCCCCACTGCGCATGCACACCAAGCACATGGTGTGCATGCATGCCTACAGTGCTTGGCACGTATGCATGGCCTCCTTGCTATCCTCCCAAGCGGAGGATAACTGTTGAAAAGTTGAAAAGTGCCAAAATGAAGCCATCTTGTGGCGAGTTCATTCTGTAGTTCCTTCCATCTGACCTAGTGTGAGATAGATTAGCCAGAATAAGCTTTAAGCTCTGGTTTAAAAGCTCTGGTTGATTTGTGTTTGGGGTGGGTGGGTGGGTGGATTTGAATGTATTTTTTATTTTATTTATTTAATTTATTTATGGGTTTGTATTGTGGGTGGGTGGGTGGGTTGAGGAGTGTGTGTGTGTGCTTATTTTTATTTTATTTTATTTATTTATTTTAATTTTTTCTTTGGCCCCGCCCACAATGTCATGATGTTGGCTCCACCCACAATGTAATGACATCATGACGTTAGCTCCACCCACACTGTGATGACGTCATGGTGGGGAAGTAAAATTTTTGACATCCCACCACTGATTATGGCCCAAGCAAGACCAGCATAGTACTGTACAGCAAAAAGAAGAAGTTAAAATGAGGGCACTTAAAATATTTTTTAAGAGGAGCATTTCTGCTCATAGTTTAAAGGAGTAATAAAATTAGTATTTAGGTGAGGTGATGGTCCTCTCAGTGGAGGAAATGTCATTGGAATCCATCATATTGGGCCCAACGGCAAAATGAGCAGAGGAGGAACCACTTCCCTATTCTGATACCCAACCATCATGGAGGTGGAAGAAGCCATGCCAGATGGACTGGCTGTGAAGGCACACCTTGTTAATATCCTCAAGGCTGTGGCAGTCCATTGCAGTCCTGGTCTTAAATCCTGAACGTCTCATTTCATGTGCCGCAGGAGAGGGGTCTGAGATCATAGTGTGTGGGTCACTTCACTGCAAGCTGGGATCCACCTTAAACAAATCCACACCAGTGGCATTTTTCCTGATTGCCTCAGAGTGTGAAGGCTGCCCAGAGCCTGCTGGCCTCTAAGACCAGGCCTCCCGGTGCCCTGGGGCGGGAAAAACACATGTAATGTACTCGGATTAAGTTGCAACAGATGAAAAATAGTATTAAAGATTAATGATGTACTGCTGGTAGTTCATTTAGCAGAAGAACCTGCCTGGATAGTTCTGATCTTATATGTTTAGACATGATGACAGCGTGGGAGAAGAAACTTCTCTCTGCAAAGTGGGTGACTTCCTTACAGATAAGGGATATGCTCTCCTGAGCTCATGAACAAAACTTGCTCTTACTCTATGTCCCATAGCCTCTGCTGAGGGAATTTAATGGCCTCTTGATGGCTGTTGCTGCCTAGTCCCAAAGAGGTAAAAGGTCTCCCTGCCTAGACCAAAAGCCAGTTGCATCACACTCTAGGTCTTAGTGCTCATCTTCATTTATAGCCAAAGAGGTCAGCACTGTCTGCATTTGCAGACGTTTCTATAGACATGTGGCAGACATGACTAGACACTGGAGCTCTTGGAACAATGCTTACCTTCCCACCGAAGTGGTACCTATTTATCTACAGTACAGTACTTGCAATGTCTTGCTTTCAAATGGCTATGTTGGAAGGATCTGGGAAAGAGACGGGCACTCACTCTGTCATGGAGCACTCAGGTCTCAAACTGCTGATCCGCCGAACTTCCAGTCATCAAGTTCAGCATCCTAACCACTAAGCCACAGCAGCCCCCACCAGTCCAAAAGAACTGATGTCCAAATTCAGAGGGCGCCAAAATGTATACACATTTAAAGAGATGTTCAGTGATGGCCAACTAGGGCTGTAGCCAGGGTGGTCTTTGCTCACCCTGAGTTAGCCATTTGCCCACCCTCAAACTCCTGGCTGCTTATATATATGACATATATATATGTCTGGCCGGACATCCCGCTATGGTAATGGAGTAGTGTTTCCCAAATGCTGGTGTTTGGACTTCAATTCCCAGAAGCCTAAGTCATTTCCCCAAAGCACTGATCAGCCAATGTACTGACTCAGGCTTCTGGGAATTGAAGTCCATTTGTGGGCTGTGTACCCCTTGTTGGGAACCTCAGTAGACCATATAGCCAGTGACTCAACGCCGAGTGTCAGTCGGTGGTTAATTAACCTGACTCCCTAAAGGGGTCATGGGCTACGGGCAGAGGAGCCCCTTTAGGTGGGGTGATGATTCCCCTCAGTGGAGGAAATGCCACTGGAAACCATCATATTGGGCCCAACAGCAAAATGAACGGAGGAGGAACCACTTAACTATTCTGATTCCCAATGGCCATGGAGGCGGAAGAGGCCATGCTAGATGGACTGGCTGTGAAGGCCCACGTTGCCCATATCTTCAAGGCGTTGCAGTCCTGGTGTTAAATCCTGTATGTTGCGCTTCATGTGTGCCGTGGGTGATGGCTCCGAGATAATAGTTTGTGGGTCACTTCATGGCAAGATGGGATCAGTGGTGGGATGTCAAAAATTTTACTACCCCACCATGATGTCATCACAGTGTGGGCGGAGCTGACATCATAGGTGGAGCGAACATCATTATGTCATGACATTGTGGGTGGGGCCAAATTAAAATAAAATAAAATAAAATAAAAATAAGCATGCGCGTGCGCACACACCCCTCAATCCACCCACCTACCCACCCACAACACAAACCTGTAAATAAATTAAATAAATAAATAAAAATACATTAAAATACACCCAAACACCCACCCATCCACAACACAAATCAACCAGAGCTTTTAAACCAGAACTTAAAGCTTATTCTGGCTAATCTTTCTCACACTAGGTCAGATGGAAGGAACTACAGAATGAACTCACCACAAGATGGCTTCATTTTGGCACTTTTCAACAGTTAAAGAAGTTAGGTACTAAGTCTTTGCCTAACAAGTTCTCTAAGATATCTAGGGAAGCAGGCTATAGGGAGCTTCAGGCTAGCAGCTTCTCTTCCTCCTCCCTGCTTGGGAGGACAGCAAGGAGGCCATGCTTATGCGCCAAGCACTGTAGGCATGCATGCACACCAAGTGCTTGGTGTGCATGTGTAGTGGGGGAACCAGTGAAAAGGTAAGCCCCGAAGGTGGTTCCCCCCAAAAGCTGCAACCGGTTCTCTGGGACGCTGGGGAAAGTTACTACCGGTTCTGGAGAACTGGTGAGAACCTGTTACATCCCATCACTGGATGGGATCCACCTTAAACAGATTCATGGCAGTGACATTTTCCCTGCTTCAGGGAGGAAATGCATTCTTGGATACCAGTTGCAGTCAAAGACTAATACGTACCTCGGATAACGCTAAGACTTGGCTCCACAAGTCTTGGTGTGATCCGATTTTTAGTGTTATCCGATGCATGTCTGGAGGGTTTGGAAACCTTTTATTGAATATGCAATGGTTAAGAATAAAGGCATACCCCCTGTATCTGAGCAAAATGATTTCTGGAAAACATAAGGAAACATAAATCCCCGGACAATGTATATATCACAAGGGTGGTTTTAAAGTCAAAAAGGATAGTAGAGTTAGTGAACAACATATATTGGTCATGAGGAGATATATGGAGATACAGTTTATAACTTGAAGTATAAAATATTGGTTTATAACGAGGTAATAACACTTCATTGACGACACCAATGTAGAATTGTTGTTTATGTGAATTTCTATTTTCTTTTCTTATTTTTATATATATTCTAGAGTTATGTAATGTTTTTGTCTTATGTATTTTTTCTGATTTGTAATGTCTTATATACCTAATAAAATTTAAAAAAAAATCCTATGGGATGGATCGGATAACGTTAAAGCTCCATAGAAATACAGTAAAACCTCATATAACACTAAAACCTGGTTCCACAAGTCTTGGTGTTATATGATTTTTAGTGTTATCTGATGCATGTTAAAATCCTATGGGATCCATAGAGATACAAGTAATACCTCATATAACATTAGTATCAAATAACACTAAAATCGCATAACATTAAGGAATCTGGGGGGAAGAATTGCATCAGATAACATTAAGATCCTATGGGATGCTTCAGATAACAACCGCTAAAGCCTGTGTGGTTACAATGTATCTCTATGGATCCCATAGAGGATCAGATAACACTAAAAATCATATAACACCAAGACTTGTGGAACCAGGTTTTAGTGTTATATGAGGTTTTACTTGTACATTGTAACCACACAGGCTTTAGCAGTTGTTATCTGAAGCATCCCATAGGATCTTAATGTTATCTGATGCAATTCTTCCCCCAGATTCCTTAATGTTATGCAATTTTAGTGTTATTCGATACTAATGTTATATGAGGTATTACTTGTACATTGTAACCACACAGGCTTTAGTGGTTGTTATCTGATCCATCCCATAGGACCTTAACGCTATTCGATCCGAATTCTCCTCCCCATATGACTTAACGTTATGCGATTTTAGCGTTATCCGAGGTAAACGTTAAACTGTATATGACATTGTTGCCCATCCTGGAAAAATATTCGCCCAGAATCCTGGCTATGTGTGGCCAACCTTGACACTCCAGGTGTTCTTGATCTTCAATTCCCAGACACCCTGGTCAGCAGGAGTGCTGGCTTGGGCTTCTGGTAACTGAAGTCCAAGAACCCCTGGAGTGCCAAGGTTCTCCATCACTGATATTGTCTTACTTATGGAAGGTGACTTCAATTGTGGTAGCAATGTGCAGCAGAGCGTTCTTCGCTCAAAACCGGCTAACACCCCCTCGCCCCGCGTCGCACCTCCGCAGGTGCCCGCCCTCGGCTCCCTCCGTACCTGACCCGACGAATGCCCAAGAGGGCACGGCGAGTCGCCAGCGCGCCCAAAGCCTCGCCGGCGACGCTCCTCAGCAAGGCGGTGGCGGCAGAAACAGCCATGGGTGGCCTTCCCTCGCCTGCAACTTGCTTTCGCGCCCTCCTGGAAGGGGGGAAAAGCCACCCCCAAGTGCCGGGAACTGTCGGGACTGGAAGGGGCGGCGTCGGCCCAGCCCAGCCCAGCCCGCCTGAAGGACGCCTTTGGGGACAGCCCTGAAGAAGCGGGAGGGTTGGGCGGGAACAAACCCCATAAGCCCCGGTTGGGGCGGAGAGGGAGAAGGGGGCACGGTAGATAAACCAGGAGCGCTTATCTTGGGTCTCTGGCGAGGCGGAGGTTAAAGAAAATGCGCCCAGAAAGGCGGCCCGGGTGTCACGTCTGAAGGATGCCTGCAAACGCGTTTTGTTGTTCAGTCGCACAGTCGATTCCGACCCTCTGCGACCCCATGGACCATTGCCCGCCAGGCACTTCTGTCCCCCACCATCCCCCTCAACTCGCTCAGCTCTGTGCCCATTGTCTCCACAATACCATCCAACCATCTCATTTTTGGCCGCCGCCCCCCTTTTTCTTTTGCCCTCCACCTTTCCCAGCATCAAGGCTTTCTCAAGCGAATCCTCTCTTCTCATTTGGTGTCCAAAGTACCTTAGCTTCATCTTTACAATTTGACTTTCTAAGGAGCATTCTGGGTTAATTTCTTCTAAGATAGACCTATTTGTAGAGGGAGATTTTTTTTTTTTGGGGGGGGGGGGGGAGACACCCTTCTCCTGCCAGGAAAGCCGGACTCCTGTGTGGCCGGACTTTAGGGTTTGGGGCAAAGGGAGAAAGATGAGAGAAAAATGCCCAGGAAATAAGAGGCATATTCCTCCCACAAGAGACATACACCTCCTCATCAGTCCTGATCATTAGCTCGATTTTAATTCATTGGTTAATTCAATTAAACAACTTAATTATCCTTCTTCCTCTCTGTGTTCTCCTACTTAGCCCTCCACACGCATCTGCACCTTTTCTGGGTTAAAAGTGTGAGCCCTGCTGCGCGGATATCTTACAGTTTTTAGAACTGAATGGAGCAGACACCTTAATAAGAATAATAGCAACAGCAGGGGCGTAGCTACCGCTGTATCTGCCATATCAATTATACGGGGGCCACGGGAGCCCCCAACGTGCGTAAGCAAAACAAATGACAAAAGTCAAAAAAAAAGCAATTTCTTTTTTTCCCGCGTAAAGCGTGCGTTCAAAAGTTGGCAACACCCTACATCGGTTATTGCGGGCTGCGGGATTTCCCCGTTTAAGTCATTTTGGAAAAAGTGACAGATAGATAATTATGATGAATAAATATTTCTTTTAATTTTATGCATTTTTTTTTCTTTTGTGAGAAATCTTTACCCTTCCTAAGGGCCCCCAAACAAATTTTTATTCGGGGCCCCGCCAAGGCACGCTACGCTTCTGAGCAACAGCACCCCTCAAAAGTTATGTGGACAGATTATATTTAATGTAAAACAATAAAAATACAATTGGAGGCTGTGTAATACCTCAAATAAAATGGGGTAAACAGTGTTTGTGCACTCTGATGTCTAGTCATGCCTGCTACATGTCCACGAAAATGTCTGCAGACAGCACTGGCTCTTTGGCTATAAACAGTGATGAGCACTGAACCCTAGAATCAGATACAACTCCCTTTGGAGCAAGGGCGACCTTTACCTAGAGGAAGGAAGGAGGAAGAAGTTTAAATGTGTATATCAATAGAGGCAAAGGAAAATTACTTAAGGCTGGGAGCTGGAGCACATTTTGAAAGCAACAGAAACAAACACTGAATATACGAGTCAATAATTTGAAGATACTGTACATAGGTGGAAAGATAAACCACTGTATGTGCAACACCTAAGGAATATAGGTGGAAAACATAATAACTTGGGCATAGCTAAAGCTGGAGGCCATCAAGAAATAAAACAAAGGCTTGGTTTTCGTTGCCCTGGAACAAGCACTCCAAACTACAGTATTTTATAATGAAAGCCAACATTCAAGGAAGTAGTACTGTACAAACAACAAATGTCAGCTCTGCCAAGAAAAAAGGGAAACTATGTCACTGCTCCTCTATGAATGTCCAAAGATTGCGCAAACAGACTACAAAACTGGATACAAGAGAGTTGCAAGATTCATACTATGATCACTGTGCAAAAGATTATTCTGCAAGCATGCAGGAATTCATGATATGTGTCTGTGAGTGTTGGATGTGTGTGAAAATAAATGAGAAGGCCAATTAGCTGTCCTATTCCTGGTGGCACAGTGGTTAAACTGCTGAATTGCAGCCAGAACATTGTGAGTTCAGTCCTGACCAGGACGCAAGGTTGGTTCAGCCTGCCATCCTTTCGAGGTCAGTAAAATGATGACCAAACATGTTGGGGGCAAAATGCTAATTAACTCTGAACTGCCCAAGGAGCGCTCTAAGCCCTGTGGGGAGGTATAGAAGTGTAATTGCTATTGCCATTATCTACAAGGTCACCCTTGCTCGAAAGCCAGTCGTATCTGACTCTAGGGTTCAGTGCTTATTTCTGTTTATAGCCAAAGAGACAGCACTGTCTGCGTCTGCAGAAGTTTCCGTTGACATGTGGCAGGCATGCCTCAACTTCGGAGTGCACAGAACACTGTCATGTCTACCCAAATGTAACAGCTGGGTTACAAAAATATCACAGGGAACATTGGCAAAAACCTTGCTGAAATCAACATATAGTATACTGATCTACCAAGGTTATACTCTCCCAAAACAGAGAGAGATTAGTTCATCAAGCTTTAAAAAAAACAAACACAGGCTGGCTTGATTAGTTGGTGTTCCTTGGATCCTCCTTCTCCACCATTTGGCAGTTCAGGAAAATATTTGCTTTCCTCCAGTCTTCAGGGACTTTATTTGTTCCCCAAGAATTCTCAGACATAAACCAAGACTCAGAGGCTGAAATTTTGTTGCTTGGTATAATAAACCACACTAGAGTGGGTCAATAAGTTCAGTTGATAGAAAGTGCCTACTCTAGCTGAATCTTACTTACTTTAAAATCTAGATAGCAGGTATTAACTATAGTAGGCCTATTTCATTCAATAGAACTTATAGAGAAGTTGATTCACCAAATCCTCACTGATTGGGTGGGTCTACTTTAGCATGATTTACTATACTAAGCAACAAGTTTTCAGCCATTTATTATATGTGTAAAATCCTTTTTTTTTTTTTACCTTTGGGTTCAATTAATCTGATTTATACTCAATTAGATATCCCTATCTGTCTGGCCAATATTGGGCCCAACAGCAAAATTATTGGAGGAAACACTTCATTCTAATTCCCAACGGTCATGGAGGTGAAGGAGGCCTTGTCAGATGTACTGGCTGTGAAGGCGCACTACCGTATGTCAATATCCTCAAGGCTGCAGCAGTTCATTGCAGTCCTGGTGTTAAATCCTGCATGTCTCATTTCACATGTGCCACAGGAGATGGCTCTGTGATCACAGTGTGTGGGTCACTTCACGACAAACTGGGATCCACCTTAAACAAATTCACATCAGTGGCATTTTTCCTGAAAAAGATTTCCGGGGAGGGGGGATGTATACTTTGATATGAGTAGCACTTGATGAGATATCCATATACAGTACCACCTTTTTTATTTATCTTGGGTATGGCACCCTCACTGCATCACTGACCACTCAAGAGGTTACTGTAAGTAACTGCAACACTCTGAAGCGCTTCTTGTTCTTGTTGTGCAAGCATCCCACCTCCCTGCATAGCAATACAGTAGAGCTGTTAAATGTTATTTTATCATTCTTCACCATTGGCAAAGCCAGCTGGAGCTAATGAGAACTGCCAAAAATCGATATCTGGAATGTCTTATCTTGCCCACCCCATCAATAAAGGATTATGGCACAGCTGGCCTCTCATGCACCTGTCTCTAAACTAAGGCAACATGTTTGACAGCCATAAAAGCATATAATCTTATAGGACAAAGGGTGCAAGCATAAATGTCCTAGTTGTAAAAGTGACAGTGTATTATCAAAACAATGCAGGCCAAAGTACAAAAGATGTTAAGCTATGGATAAAGGTTAAGCTTCAGACACACAGTATCTGCAAAGTTAGCCTCTTGAAAACTCTCTAGAAGATGATGTTGATCTGTGTCTGATTGTTTATCAAATGGTGGTCTTCATGCACTTCCAGTTAACCAGAATAATTTTTCTGGATTTAGGTACCAGGCAAACATGGGAGTGATTCTACTAGAACTGCAAAACAGCTCTCATTTTAGACTGTGGAACAATTCCTTGCAAGCTGCTTCTCACAATGACATACACATCTCACAGTGACATACACATAATAACACACCAGCCTGATTCTGATCTGTCAGATCCTGATGAAAGATACTCTTCAACCTGAGTGTGTCAGACCACCCAGAATTATTCAGAAAAGTAGACTGTTCCCCAGGGAAAGGTTCTGTATCTTCTATAGCCATTCAGCAACAGTTTAAAACCCTCTGGGAGTCAATGTTGCAATAATGCAAGGCGAAAGAAGCTTGACTATTCTACAATCATTTATTAGTTAAAATTATGAAACTTTGAACACAGGAGCACAAATTAGGCATACAAAAATGTTTTGCATAAAAGTCAAACACAAAAAGTGCTTCAAACTATTAGAGACATGTAACAGGTACAAACTGAACTCAAGTTACTTAAAAACAGGTACTTAAAAATATGAGTTACAAATTGCAGGCATGCATTTTAAAAGTGAAAAGCACTTCCTTAAAATGCTAAAAGATCTTAAAAGTAGGACTGTTAAAGCAAAAGCATTTCTTAGCCTTTAAGCCTATTAAAATTATACACAGAAAAATTACATTAACATCTCACCCGGCCATGTCCTTTTGAACTGATGCTGCTGCTTTCTGTTTTTCTGAGGTGTCATATTTGTATCATTCTCTAACAGATCATAATCTCATATCAAATTATCTCATACACAGGTGTTAGATTTTCCCCCCATGTTGAGATATTGACTTAAGCCTGACAGGAACAGACTTATATGGTCAAGACTGCTGGTCACATAGAATACAGTACGTACTTGTTATTTTTGTACATTACAGCTATGGAGAAGAAAGGATCTCCTCCCTTCACCCATTCACAACACTTGCATGATTTATCAGATATAAATAAGTCCAGTTTCTCAGTTCAAGAATGTTTCTCATAACTTACAATAATTTTAAAGTGCCCCCCCCACAATTATTTTCCCATTTATCTCACTTCAGCTATGAATTGCTTTTTCTTAAATAACTGACATTTAATAGGATTTGACATCCAAGCTGGAACTTCTTAGTTCAGCCATGATGAAAGGATTGCTTTAAGGACAATCGTCCCTGGCAAAGCAACCCTTCCCAGTGTAGTTCAGAAGTGATCCTTTCTCCCTGTTTGATCATATCCTTAGAAAAATTACTTTTGGACTACCGCTCCCAAAACTTCCCAGCCAGCGAGTTCATACATGCTTTCTTTTCTGTACTGGCACATTAGCCAACTGACCTTATATGATACTCCACTTTTAGGAAACAGAAATGTTTCTCAGCAAATTGGAAGTGATGACATTTATTCTCATCAATTTATACTTTCAGTTACCCTCTGTCTTGAGCTATACAGTAGCTTCTCCTAGTCGGTGATGTGATAAACTGGTCTTCTTTGATCTTTGAAATACTGTACATAGTTTCTTGGATGATGCTCTCCCATTGAAAGATAAGAGTATCTACATGAAAAGAACACACCTCAATTGCAAGTCTATACATCTTTACCCAAAGTAAGTTTCGATTACTTCAGCAGCACTTTCTTTTATACAGGTACATTATAAGTAGTTAAATCAGGTATTCTCAACCAGCGGCCCATGGACCGGATGTGGCCCACAGCACCATTTCATGTGGCCCCGCCTCCACCACACGAGGAAGTGCCATATTGTGGAGGAAGGGCAAAATGGCCATCTGGCCCCCGAAGCGGTCTGAGGGAGCATGACCCGGCCTGCAGCTTTAAATGGTTGAGAACTTCTGAGTTTAAAGATTTCAGACCAAGGTTTGGGAAATTAGCAATTATCCCTAATAAGTAAATCTAAATGCTGTGTGTCTCCATTTCATGTGCACATTTTAAAATTTAAATGGACTAATGAATATCTCTTTCTAATCTCTCCACCTAGGTCTTTCAGTACAATATTACAGGGTACACAGAAGGAGCCTGTGTGACACTTGACTGGACACTCTCTTTTAAGCAGCACTGCCTGAATACCAAAGCCAAAGTTAGTACAAGGAACAACATCATCAGAAAACTCACAAACTATAAATAGAGAACTCAACCATCCACACTGTGCACATCAGCTTTGGCCCTGAGCATCTCTGTAGCAGAGTGTGCTGCTCCAGTATGGAATGCATCCACACATGCAAAAGAAGTTGGCATTGCTGTTAATGAAGCCATGCGGATAGTGACAGGATGCCTTAAATCTACACCAGTTGAGAAAATATACCCTTTTGTTGGTATTGCTCACCCTACGATCAGGATCAGGAGAAGTAGCCGCAAATGCTGAGAAAACTAAACAAGAGAATGACCCTCGACACCCTCTGAATGGATATGAGCCTCATGTCCGCTGGCTCAGATCCAGAAAGAGCTTTATGTCAAGAACAAACATTCTTGAGGGTACAAAAGAGCAAAACCAAATTAGAAGATGGAAGAAGGAGCTCACTGGGCAAGGAACAACATTAAAGATGGATATAGCTGAAGATCTCAATCTCCCCTCTGTCACCTGGAGGACCCTGAACAGGCTGAGGGTTGGTGTCCCTAAATGCAATACCAACAGGCTCAAGTTAGGAGTGTTGGTGGACAACAACACACGATGTGACTATGGAGAGACACAGAGTCCGGCCCATTTGCTGGTCTCCCGATTGCTGCCAGAGACATGCACCGAAGAGGACTTGTGTTTGGCCAATGACAAAGCGAAGAAAGTGGCTTCATTTTGGCAGTCCAGAGTTTGATCAGGACATGAAAGAAGAAGAATCACAATTGAGTGTAACCTAGTAACAGCAACCTTGTGTTGTTAGCTATTTTTTCTAACACTAGGTCGAGCAAAAGGAAGTGCAGAATGGATTCACCAAAATATGCCTTCATTTTGGCAGTTTCACCTCTGGTCTAGACAAGGAGGAATACAATATTATTGTTATTGTTGCTGCTGTTGTTGTTATTATTATTATTAATCTATAGTGGCCGAGGTCAGTGCTGGATCAGCCATATAGCAAGAGTAGCAAATCTATGGGCCTGTCTCTGGAGCTCCTGGCCCCTGTGCTTGGTTAGAATGAAAATCCAAATTTAAATCTTCCCTGCATTTATGCGGATATTTAAAAAAAAGTTCACTCGCCAACACATCATTGGAGCGTTCAATGTGCGTCAAAGAGGAAAGATGTGTGTGCAGGTGGAGCTGTCTTTGTGTGCGCATCTTACACACTACTCCAGTGGTGGGATGTCAAAAATTCTACTACCCCACCATGACATTATCACAGTATGGGCAGAGCTAACATCATGGGCGGAGCCAAGGTCATGACATCATGATGTTGTGGGCGGAGCCAAAGAAAACAAATTAAAAAATTATAAAAAATAAAATAAAACTAAGCACACACACACCTCAACCCACCCACCCACAACACAAACCTGTAAATAAATTACATAAATAATACATTAAAATACACCCACCCGCCCACCCACAACACAAATCAACCAGAGCTTTTAAACCAGAGTTTAAAGCTTATTCTGGCTAATCTTTCTCACACTAGGTCAGATGGAAGGAACTACAGAATGAACTCACCACAAGATGGCTTCATTTTGGCACTTTTCAACAGTTAAAGAAGTTAGGTACTAAGTCTTTGCCTAACCAGTTCTCTAGGATATCTAGGGGAGCAGGTTATATAGGGAGCTTCAGGTTAGCAGCTTCTCTTCCTCCTCCCCACTTGGGAGGACAGCAAGGAGGCCGTGCATATGCGCCAAGCACTGTAGGCGTGCACGCACACCAAGTGCTTGGTGCGCATGTGCAGTGGGAGGAACCAGTGAAAAGGTAAGCCCCGAAGGTGGTTCCCCCCAAAAGCTGCAACCAGTTCTCCAGGACACTGGGAAAAGTTAGTACCGGTTCTGGAGAACTGGTGAGAACCTGTTACATCCCATCACTGGTGCTGGATCAGCCATATAGCAAGAGTAGCAAATCTATGGGCCTGTCTCTGGGGCTCACCTAGCCCCTGTGCTTGTTTAGAATGAAAATCCAAATTTAAATCTTCTTCCCTGCATTTATGCAGATATTAACAAAAAAGTTCACTCGCCAACACGTCATTGGAACGTTCAATGTGCGTTATAAGAGGAAAGATGGGAGATAAATTCTAAAAAGGGTAAAGTATCTGGCAATAATTTTTGGAGGATTTGGAAACCTTTTATTGATCACGCAATGGTTAAGAATAAAGGCATACCCCCTGTATCTGAGCAAAATGACTTTTGGAAAACATAAGGAAACATAAATCCCCGGACAATGTATATAACACAAGGGTGGTTTTAAAGTTAAAAAGGATAGTAGAGTTAGTGAATAATATATATTGGTTAAGAGGAGATATGTGGAGATATAATTTATAACTTGTAGTTTCAAATTTTGGTTTATAATGAGATAATAATATTCGATTGATGATATTAATGTAGAATTATTGTTTATGTGAACATCTATTTCTTTTCTTCTCTTTTATTTTTCTTTATATATATTTTAAAAAGCTATGTAATGTTTTTGTCCTAAGTATCTTTTTTTTTTTGGTTTGTAATGTCTTATATACCTAATAAAATTTAAAAAAAATAAATAAGAGGAAAGATGCATGTGCGGGTGGTGGAGCTGTCTTTGTGTGCGCATCTTACACACTACTTCGTAGTAGTGTGAATTTGTGTGGATCGACGCGTGACTGTGTTGATCACATCACATGTCGATTGTGTTGATTGATGTGTGAGCTGCAGTGGTGTTTTATATAGGTACACTGTATCCCAAATCTTAAATCTAAGCAAGGGCCAGTCTTCACACGATTTGCTACAGGCCTCCCGCTGGCTTCATCCGGCACTGCAAGTCAGAGCGCCGCCCACAACCAGCCTATCAGGCTTTCCATTGCCGCAACCCTCCCTTCTCCCAAAGCAGACCTCCTTGGCCACAGGGCGGCCAGCCCTATCCGCCGCCAGAGGGCGCTGCAGCAAAGCGCCTCCTCCGCGACTTCCGCGGGGAGCTCTTGCAAGGGCGCGGCTTCTCTCGCTGGTTCCGGTCTGAGCGGAAGCGGCTGGCACTGGCAGGTGGATGGGCTGCTCCGGCTGCTGTTGGAAAGGGGCGGGTGTGGACGCGTAGGAGGTGAGTGGGGGGGGGGGCTGCCCTGCGCCTCTCGTCCATTTGGGGGGGGGGAAAGGAGGAGAAAATGTCTGTGTGTCCCTTTTGGGCGCCTCTGTCCTCCCTCCATGCGCAGAGTTCCTGGGGCGGGGGAGGGAGGTAGGACCGCTTTGGGACCACCAGTTTCGCTTCTCGTCCCAGGACGGGCGAGGCTGGGGGCGGGAAGGGGCGTAGCGCCCCTGACTTGTGCCCCCAGATTGGGGTGGGGTGGGGGACTCCCTTGAAGGCTGGGCTCTTAGTGCCCCTGCTGACACTTGTGGGCAGGGAGCAAAACGTGCCTGCCATGTGGCCAAGCCAAGACCACAGGACCCGCTTTCTTCCCTCTCTGCCTGGGGGTCCAAAGGGTAACAGCCGGGACAGGGACGAAGGGCTCCCAACTCGGGTCTCTCTCCCCCACTCCCCGCCCCAGCCGTCCAGCCATAATAATAATAATAATAATAATAATAATAATAATAATAATAATAATAATAATAATAATAATAATAACAACTTATAAGTTATAATAATAATAACTTACAATAATAATAACTTATAATAATAACTTATAAGTTATAATAATAACCTATATGCCACCCTACTTCCCTTTATCATGAGATAATGGCCTTGTTCTTGTTGCCAAGGTTTTTTTAAATTAATTTTAATTAATTAAAAAACGACAACAAAAAGAATCAAACAATACATTTCAATGCAATACAAAATACAGTACAATACATAAAATATTTTTTTTTCATATTCATTATTTTGAGCAAATCTCATTTTTGGCAACTTATCAAATATATACTCCTTATGCAAATATCTTTTATAGTACTGTATATATCCTCATGTATATTTATATATTTCAATAAATGTATATTTTTATTTCTAATATTCTAATACTATAAAGACATTCACATTATATGCCATAGTAATGAATAAACAAAAATAAAATAAATCTCCAGTGATATTTACAATGCCCTGAAGATTACGATTTCCCATAACTAACTCTTACTATTTCCAAAACCTCAGTTGGCTTGGTGCTGGTCTGTCATCTTTTCCCTCAGTCAACGTATATTCCAAAAAAATGGCTTCCATATATTCCATAATTTGTTTTCCTTAATTATACCCTTTTCTGAGTAAGTTCCTAAGTAAGCTTATTGTTCAGTGCAATTTCCCACATTTCTTTGTACCAGTCTTCCATTTTTACTGAAAAATCATGCTTCCAATTTCTTGGAATACATTGTCTTGCTGTTGTTAATATAATAGATAACAAGTCTTATTCATGTCTATATCCAAATTATCTACATCAGTCAGTAAGACAGTACCTAATCTCATCTTAAGGTCCACACCCATTATTTCTATAATTTCTTTCTCTATATTTGCCCAGAAACCCATTACAACTTTTACACATTACAACTCCATCACATATGCACATCCCCCGTGTATTCTTACATCTCCAACACATTTTAGTTTTTGTATTATCCATCTGGTGCAACTGGAGTCAGGTACTACCTCCATAATAATTTATAATTATGTCTTTAACTCTAACAGACATGCTTCTCATAATCCTTCTCTTCCATTTATTTTTCCAACTTGATTCCATAATTTTAATATTCAAATTTGGTCCCAAATGGTTTTTAAGATTTCCTGTGGTCTTCCCTCTTGATTTAACATCTTATGTATCTTACTAACCAAGCCCTTAACACCAATTTGACCTAGTCTTATACTATAAACCATTTTCTCAAATTCTGTACTTTCCTTTTCTAAACTGGACTCTTCTAAATATTTTTATTCCACTTGTTTACTAATGCAATTTGAAACCAGTTCAATTCATTTGTCTATACAGTATATCTCTAATATTTTCTTTCTATCCATACATATTTGCATCGAGTCTTTCAACAGGAACAAATTATTTCTGGGGGGAAAAACTTCCTCCACTTTTCTATCTTCACTGGAAAACTTTTTAAATCTTCCATTTCTATAAACGGGGATACATCTGGAGCCAATTTCTTCAAATTCTTCCACCTCCATCATTGTCTTTATCATTTTATTCTTAACACTGATCTTTATTTTTATCTTAAAAAATTGCTTTACCTACCCAATGTAATTTTTCATCTTATTTTCTTCCCAAATTACCTCCTCTTTCATTAAAATTTTTACCATGTTTTTTTAATTGGAAGGCCCTACAATAATTTTTAACATTTGATAATCCTATCCCACCTTCCTTGTGAGATAAGTACTGTACCATAATTTTTTAAATATATTCTTGGTCTTATCCCTCCATTACAGTAATTATTCAACAAGTTCTGAAAGGCCGTAATTTCCTTTTCCTTAAGTTGGATTGGCAGAGCATCAAACAAAAAATTAAGTTTTGGTAATAATTTCATTTTACATAATGCAACCCTACCAAACCAAGATAAGTTCAACTTTTTATATTGTTGTATTTTATCTTTAATTTCCTTTCTTTGTCTTTCATAATTCAGTTTCTTAAATTCATCAAATGTATTTTAAATATATATCCCCAGATATCTCAAACTATCTTTAACGTGAATATTATATTTATCCTTTATTTATTTCTGTTCTTTGTCTATATTACAAAATATTATTACAGATTTAGCCCAATTTATTTTTAGTCCTGTCATTTCCTCAAACTCATTAAGATGCATCTGTACCCTTTCGAATACTTAGGATTTTTCAATATTACCAGTGTATCATCTACATACAAACTGATTTTGTTGCCTTCTATTCCCTCAATGTTTCTACCATCCCTTATGGAGTTCGCCAGCAATTCCATAACCATGATAAACATTATTGGTGATAATGGACATCCTTGTCTTATTCCCACTTTAAGCTGAATATCCTCTGTAAAAACATCATTCACCCTCACTTTGGCGGAACCCTGTTGATATAACCGTTCAATTGTTTTTTTAAAAACTTTATTCCAAAACCATAATTTTTAACTATCTCATTAATTGTAACCCATTGAAGTGAATCAAATGATCAGATATTTTTAAAGCATTTGATTTAGATTTTTTTGTTGCCAACGTTGTGAGGAGTCTGTCCATTGACTTGATGCAAGATGGCCTTAAGGAATTCCTGCTTTGAGATGCAATGGCACTTGGTGTCCATGAGGGTGGAGAATGTTGCATTACAATTTTAAATAACGTGTTTTTAAGTCCTTGTCAGGATTCACCCTCCAGAAGTTTGTGTTTGTCATACAAATGGACACCTTTTTTCTAACCTGGTGTCTCATGGTAGGTTAAAAAGGAGGCCATTGGTGCACAGGCCTTCTTGTACTGCTGAAGTAGATTTCTTTGCAGTCTGAAAAATCATTCTGCAAAGGAGTTTGTGTGTGTGTGTGTGTGTGGGGGGGCTGTTATAAGCACTGTTGGTGCTTATAACAGAGAAACTGAGTGTTTTGCTATAGGCTGCACTGACCTATGGTCAGTTTAACCCTAAGTAGTACAAAACAGACTGTTGGTTTAATGGTATGTGTGTGCTTCCATTTCTTCTTTCTATATCCTTAGGAATTCAGACATAGATCAAACTTAACTGGTCACAAAACTGCTCTTTTATTGAAGATTATGGCAAAATCTGGTGGGAAAGGCGTGAATCTAAAGGACAAACTGGAAGGCAATGAACTGGACTTGAGCTTGTGTGACCTTTATGAGGTGCCAGTTAAAGAATTGGTTGGTATTTTTCCCTTTCTTATTAGCTACATAACATTGGAAATAACTTTGTAAGGCTGTGTTACTTGTGTGAAGGAACTAACTTACATATAATTTCTGAAATATGTTGGGAAATTCATTTTTCTTTTTCTCAGTTTAAAATTCCCTTTTGAAGAATTAATTGAACTAGTAGGCTCTCTATGAAGAAGGATATACAGTCAAACCTCGCATAAAGAGTGTCTCGCTTAAAGAGTAACTCGCTTAAAGAGCAGAATTTTCTCTGAATGTTCGCTTCACTTAACAAATAAAACCAACTAAAAGCTCGCTTAACAAATAAATCGGAGTTCACAGTCTCCCCCACAATTGGTCATTTACAATGGTGTTTGGCTTAAAGAGCAATCAAATGGAATGCATTATGCTCTTTAAGCCAGGTACAACTGTACTGTAGTTTTACATTATGTATCCTAGATTTGAAAGAATGAACTGCTGAGGTTCAGTTAATAGCTTGTACTTTAGACATACAGTGTAACCTTGGTTAACATAATTAATGCATTCTCTGGGATGTTTCTTACAGCGAAAATTACTTTAGCTGAATTTCCCATAGGAATTCATTGAATGCAATTTCCCATAAGAATGTACTGAAAACCAAAATACTTTAACCAAAACATGGTTTCCCATAAGAATGCATTGAAAACAAATTAAATCAGTTCCAAAAAAATTATGTAAACCAAGCCTCTATTTTCTATGGATTTCCTTTTGTTATGTGATTGTTATGTTAACCGAGCTGTTTGTTAGCTGAAGTTCCACTGTACAGTCAAACCTCGCATTAAGAGCGCCTCGTTTAAAGATTAACTCACTTAAAGAGCAGAATTTATTCGCTTAACAAATAAAACCAACCAAAAACTTGCTTAACAAATAAATTGGGGTTCACAATCCCCCCCCCCCCCCCCCGCAATTGGTCACTCACAATGGTGTTTTGCTTAAAGAGCAAATTCGCTTAAAGGGTAATCCTGTGGAACACATTATGCTCTTTAAGCAAGGTGCAACTGTATAAGGTAATTTTAACAGAATTATGTGAGAAGGAATCTTAGCCCAAATGTCCACATGTCTTGCTGCTGTAACTGTTATCTTCTCTTGCTGATTCATTCTGTGTCTTTTCTGTGTGTATATATAATTATTTCAGAAGCCAATCAGCAGGTTGTACTGCAGTGTGCTTTGTTGCTATTGCTTCACCAGCTGATCACTTGAGGCTTGTGTGTTTTAAACTACAGGGAAGGGGGAAAGAGAGAAATGTGATTGGTTCTCTAGAGAACCAATCACCTCTCTCTCTTTCCCCCTTCCTGTTGTTTCAATGCAGGAAGGGAGCAAAAAAAATACAAACCTCGCGTCTTTTTTCCTCTACTGGGAGAGAGAGGCTTGAATACAGGAAGGGGGGGAAAAAGCCTCTCCCTGTAGTTTAAAGATGCTAGGCTTGTGTTTTTTTCATTCCCTTCCTGCATTGAAACAACGGGGGGGGGGGAGAGAGAGAGGTGATTGGTTCTCTAGAGAACCAATCACATTTCTCTCTTTCCCCCTTCCCTGCAGTTTAAAAAACACAAGCCTCGAGCGATCAGCTGGTGAAGCCTGGCTTGGAGGTAAGCAGGGAGGGAAGACTGCAGTAGAGTCGGCTTTCCCCGATCCTACTGCAGTCACAGCGATGCGGGGTGGCTTTAAAGGCAGGGAGGTCTCTTTCTTTCCCTGCCTGCCTTTAAAGCGGTTTGTCCCTGAAGTCAGGGCTTTTTTTTTTTAGCGTTGTTCGATGCATGCATCAGACAACGCTAAAAATCGGATAACGTCATGACTTGTGGAACCAAGTCATAACGTTATCCGGGGTATTACTGTACATCAATAGAATAAAATACCATAAAATAAAATTTACATAATAAAACACAATTTAACACTAAAATAGCACATAGCAATTAAATAACATGGCAATTAAGTAACAAAAAGTCCTTTGCCGCTCAATGTCTTCAAGCCCTCCAAACACCGGCCTTTGATGAGGGCTCGGAGGAGGGCATCCGGATATAATAGAATACGGTGACATATAGCAACAATACATAGGTCACAATGTCATGTCGTTGGAGAAAGAATAAACATCATAAAAGTACAAAGAGAAAAACATTTCAAAGCCTAACAGAGACATTACAAAGCAGCAGTGACGTTTCTAAAGCCACCGAACCCTGACAGCTGAGGCTACTTCTCCCTCTGGCCTGCCAGGCCATGGGCAGGTGTCTGGTGGTAGCAGCAGCAAAGTTTTTAAAGCCGCTGAGCCCTGACAGCTGCAGCCATTTGTTAACAGGAAAGCAAGAAAGAGTGGAGAAATTTTGGAGAATAAATCTCAAGATGGAATTGGCTGTTCAGTAGCAATATTTCTATATCTGTAAGCAGATTTTAATTGTAGTGAGTGTTAAATTCCATATATGAACTAAAGGTCTAAGATGTGATGCTGAAATCTAACATGCCAATTATTACTTTTAAAAGAGTGCAATTTGTAGACAGGTGTATATGTTGCAATCCTATATACACTTACTACAAAATAAAGCCCCTAGTATTTACAAGCAAGTAATATGGGATTGCATTGTCAATTTTATTCTTTGTCTTTTTCCAGATGGGACTTCAAAAGGCAACTGTTTTAGATTTATCTTGTAACAGTCTTACTACATTACCAGTAAGTTGCAAATGTTGCTCTTTTGGAAATGTTTTATATGAAAATCTTCAAGGACAGTCCACACTACATATGAAAGCACAGGCTGAAACTGTAGTAACAGCTGGAACGATTCCCTGATTTAGAGCAGACAGTGCTAGAAGTTTAGTATTAATCAGCAACTCCCAGTAAGAGACAGAAGCAAATATCGATCCACTCTTCTGAAAGTGGGTGAAGAGTTACATTAGGGAAATGTAGCTTTGGGTTCAAGTGTGCTTCTAGTGGTTGTAGGAAAGCATGATATAATTAAACAGCTGGGGAAAAGTTATAGTTGAAAGACAAAACTGACACAGATCCTCTTTAAAAAAGCCTATGGACATATTGTAATTAGAGCGATTTTCTAAAAAAATGTTTTGAGTTTGTTTGTTAAGAAGGTTAAGCAGGGACTTTCCCCCTCTTTTAAGTACTTTGGGAGAGAAACTAAGCTGCATGGGTATGATGAATGCACGTTCTTCCTCACTTGCTTTGGGCCCTCTCAGCGTTCAATCCAAGGCGGATTATTCAACAAAAATCCCCTCTAGAACTATCCCAAGCTCACGCAAGAAAAAATTTGTTCACCATTCCTTCTCCAGCCAATCCAGGCTGATCCAAACACCTGGCTCTCTCTCTTTACAGAGAAGCCCAATTTACTATGAGAGGTTTTGGTAGCGTTTTCAAGAGGCAAACAAAGAGAGACTTACTGTCTTTTAACCCAATATCCCATCTTCAATGAACACGCGTTGATTGAAGAATTTTTTTTTTATTTAAATTGGTAGCATGGTTCTGATGAATCAGGTTACAGATCTCAGCAAAAAATTATTTTCTAAATTTATTTTGTTTTAGAGAAAGGATGTTTCAGACAAGTATTCCCCTGAAATAAAAAGGAATCTGTCTAGCTATTCTAAGTTACCATAATTAAGATTTCCAGAGATAGGCCTAGTTGGAAAGCCCATCTCTGTATTGTCAATGTTTCCTACTTGACAACCATTTTAGAACTATCTCTCTGGCTTTCTGCCAGACCCTCGCCAGGTATGAAGTGAACCTGGATAATCAGGCTACTTCCAATCAGATTCCAGAATTGGGGAAACAACTCTGGTTGTCTTGTTTACAATGGGTGCCTGTCTGTCTATCTCTTCCCACCCTGGGCCCCAAAGTGTGAAAACAACCAAATGGCCCTTTTGGCTAGCACAAGAAGCCACAATTCTACTATAGACTAGAAACCTACTAAACTCCATTTTGAATATGTGGAGAACTTGGGGACTCATTTTATCACAATGGGTGAATGAAAATATTACCTTATCTTCCAGTGTTCAGTTTTCAGTAGCAGTCTTATTCATGTTTATACAGAAATACATTTTTGCTGAATTTTGGTTTTACTCTGTAGGTAGGCACATAAAAGGATTGTAGTCAGTGCTTTGAATTCTGATCAAGAGGATGTTTGGACTGTTTTTGTTGTTTGTGTTTCAGCCAGAGTTCTGCAGTTTGACACATCTGGTGAAACTGGACTTGAGTAAAAATCAGCTGCACCAATTGCCATCAGATTTTGGTCGCTTGGTCAACTTGCAACACCTAGACCTGCTGAATAATCGATTAGTTACATTGCCAGTCAGTTTTGCACAACTCAAGGTAATCAATTTCCTCTCCAATTCATGTTTTTAAGATTTTGTGTTTCATCCCAGGATGTACTTATTCTTCACAAGATTTCATTTCTATCAAAGACCAGTATTTCTGGCAGTAAGTTGGATATGATTCATTCATATCTTTGTGACACCTATGCTAATGGCTCTGGAGAAAACTCAATACAGTAGTTCTGTTAAACTCTTGGCAACATGGTACCCACACATCTCCATATAAATAGCTGTTTGATTCTTTGGAAAAAGTGACTTTATTGTAAGGTTAATTTCTGTCTCTAGCGTCGTCAGTGGATGATGCTACTAATTGTGGATGCAATCTTAAATAAGTGAAGAACGCTCTACAGTTGGCGAGATAATTTTGGATCCTTTTCTTGAGCAAAATACATTTAAGGATTTTTCAGTCCAAGAATGGAGGAAAATTTGCACCATTTCCTTTTCTTGCCTACAGCCTAGTCCCCATAAGGTCAAAGGGTATCAGCCCAGAGCACTATAGGATCAGACAAATTCTTTTATCAAGAAGATCATTAGTATACTACTTATGTTTCTATTTGTCATTGTCTAACTGGCTTTCAAAGCACATGCCTGCTTTTCCTGGTGGTACTTAGTTGGATTTTTTCCCCTCTTTATGTTTTGCACCCTAATTTATTCCACTCCCTTCTGCTCCTTTTATGTGCTACTTCCTTATCAGTTCTGGAAATAAGTGTGTGCATATTAGCATTTTTTAAAAAATGCTTGCAAGAAATAAGCTTCCAAATCAGTTTTTTATCTTGCAAAATAAGTATTGTTTAGGATGCTCTAGAAATTAGGACTCGTCTCCAGTATACCGATGGTTAATATTGTGATATTGGAAGTTCCTGGGTAGTAGTAAAAGCAAATAGAATGCTTCCAAAAACATTCAGCTTAGAAAATTCTGGCAACTTCTTCTTCTTCAGTGTCTAGGCCAGACGTGTAACTGCCAACATGAAGACACTTTTGGGCAAGTTCATTTTGCAGTTTCTTTCGCCTGCCTATTGTGAGGAAGATTATCTGGCACAACATTGTTGCTGTTACCAGGGTCCGCCTGATTGTGGGGCAAACATACCACAATCTTCAAGGAGGCTCTTTCTGTGTTTCCTTTCTTTAGAACTTGAAGTGGTTGGATCTGAAAGATAACCCTTTAGACCCTTCATTGGCTAAGGTAGCTGGGGATTGCTTGGATGAGAAACAGTGTAAACAGGCTGCCATCAAGGTAAGATCTTTACATTGCATTTTATTCTATGTTTGCCTTCCTTTTGATTGTTAACTGTCTCTAGAGACACTCTGTTGGTATTTTAATTGATTTCACTTCCTTTTATACTTTTTCTGTCTTAAGATTCTATATAAATTGTATTCTTTCTCTGTTCATATTAAGAGCATTTAAAACTATGGACATACAGTATATGAAATACAGTAATACCTCGGATAACATTTACCTCGGATAACGCTAAAATCGCATAACGCTAAGTAATCTGGGGAGGAGAATTGGATCGAATAACGTTAAGGTCCTATGGGATGTATCGGATAACAACCGCTAAAGCCTGTGCGGTTACAATGTATCTCTATAGAGCTTTAACGTTATCCAATACATCCCATAGGATTTTAACATGCATCGGATAACACCAAGACTTGTGGAACCAAGTCTTAGCGTTATCCGAGGTATTACTGTACAGGTAAAGTTCAAAGCAAATTAAAATGTGTAAACAATTACATTTCCCCCCCAGAAGAGGGCTACTTCAGTAGTGACATTTTGCCATTTGGTAGGTCTTCTTTTTTACATTTGGTGGGACATAAATTGCATACACATAAATGCTGCATTAATTAAATTGTATTCAGAAGGTAGGAATACAGTCTGAACATTAAAAAGTTACATAGATGGTCTTGTAAATCTTTCTGCCATTATTTTGGTCCAGTTGATTGCTTGTCCTTTAGTCTAGGAGTGTCAAATGCCATTGTAACAGTTCAAGAGGAACTGGGAATGCAGTTTTTTCTCATGAAGTATTAAGGTGGCTGTACATACATTGGGCCGCTGATCCCTGTGATCATTTGGGTGCTTTGGATATGGGCAGATATATGTAGATTGGCATCAGATCTATAATTCAGTTGCCTGTAAAATGTTTTAAAGAGTTTCTGCTACCTTCCAGAGCAAACATGGAGAAAGTTCTAAAAGTGTTTTAGAAAGTTCATATAAGGGAGCAGTATGTTGCTAATTGTTTTGTAAGTTATTTCTAACACTGGATGAAGTGCTTTAAGCCCTAGGGCTACTCCACTCACTCTTTCCTTGGTGATATTCATCTTTCTTCACTTGCTTCACTCATTTGGAATTTTGTTGTTCAGTCGCACAGTCAACTCTGACCTTTTGCGACCCCATGGACCACTGCCCTCCAGGCACCTCTGTTCACCATCCTCCTCAACCCACCTAGCTCTGTGCCCATTGTGTCTACAATACCATCTAGCCATCTCATTTTTGGCCACCCCCTTCTTCTTTTGGAATTACCTGGTCTAAAGGACTCTATGTTGTTCTCTGCTTGTGGTACATGCTTTTTTTGTTGTTCAGTCGCACAGTCGATTCCGACCCTTTGCGACCCCATGGACCACTGTCCGCCAGGCACTTCTGTCCTCCACCATCCTCCTCAACTCGCTCAGCTCTGTGCCCATTGTGTCTACAATACCATGCTACTCTGCACTAAATTTAATGCCCTATATGGGACTGCAGTGGCTCAAATGGTTAAGATGCTGACTGGAAGGCTGGCAGGTCAGCAGTTCGCTACCCGAGTACTGTACTATAGAGTGAGCTCCTGTCTCTGTCCCAGCTCCTGCCAACCTAGCAATTTGAAAGCAAGACATTGCAAGTAGATAAATAGATACCACTTCAGTGGAAAGGTAAATGGTGTTCTGGCCAAAGTAACTGCATCATAATATATCAGAGTAAACAAAACTGAACAGCAAAAAATAAAAATAGAAAAATAGAAAAAAGAAAGAAAAAGACAAAGAATGTTGTGGCATCTAGGGTTCAGTGCTCATCTGTTTCATAGCCGAAGAGCCAGCACTGTCTGCTTCAGCAGACACTTCTGCGGTTATGTGGCAGGCATGACTAGACACAAGCGGACTGAACTCAGTTTACCTTCCCACCAAATTGGTCCCTATTTGTCTACTTGCAATTTCTTACTTTTGAACTGCTAGGTTGGCAGGAGCTGGAACAAAGATGGGAGTTCATTCCATCCTGCAGTACTGTATTCGGGGATCGAACTGCTGACCTACTGCCTTCCAGTCAGTGTCTTAATCACTTAAACCACTGCAGTCCTATATAGAAAGTAGATTATAGAAACTTAATCTCATGTAATTGTCTTGAATCTCAAAGATACTGCAGCATATGAGGGCCATACAGTCTGACATGGATCGTGAAAAGCAACGAAAGCTGCAAGCTGAACGAGGTAGGACTGGTAAACTTAACTCACTTTTGGATGCATGTTGCTTGTATTCCTTTTTATTTACAGTTGGTAGATTTATTGTTGGCTTCAAAACAAGTAGATGAGATTGGTTATTATACATCTCCTTGTGAAAGGGAAGATAGTCCAATGTTAGGAGTCTATTCAAGGGAATAGTCATCAAAACTTCTGGCATTGTTCCAGAATGTGAATTTTTCATATGCCAACAATTCTTAAGTATAAAGTGCTAGAATGTTATTTCTGAGCCTTGTTAGCTGATAATGGATCTCTCTGAACATAGGACACTATGTCCACTTGAAAACCTAGCTGGTTGTACATACGCCTATACAGAACAGAGATGGCAGCCCCCACCCCCACCCCCCAAAAAACCACAAAAAACAACAACCACCCACTCAGATATCAACAGTGAAAGCACTACGGTTTCTTTTAGTCATTTCCACTTTATTTAGTTTGAATGTTCTTGTGTAATTATAAATCATACTCTTCTGTATTGCCTTCTTGTTCTAATAATTTCCTGGCTTGTGATCTCAGCTTGTGGAAAAGTCTCAAAAGATCAGTTTGGCTCGAGACCATGGGTACAATGGTTTATCCAATTCTTCACTACAGATATTAGCATGAGAATCAGTATTCATCTCACCTTTGTAGAAATAATATGACCCATTGGGGGTTTGTACAAAAGGATGCTTGTTCTGGAAATGCCTTTGCATTTCAGATGATAAAACGTTCCAACTTTTTAATTTGTTTACATTTCAATGGCTTATTACCATGCATTGTTTGAACATAGGGCACATGGCTTCATAGGTAGGATAGATTATTCTCTGGGTCATTCTGTCTCTACATTTCCACACACAGTACATGTGACACAGTACATGTTTATTTAAACCCAGGTCAACCCGTCACAAACTGGAAAGACTCTTTACTTTGGAGGCAAATGAAAATGCTTCAAAAGCAATTGTTTGCCTTACAGCATAAACCTTGTCTAAGAAACTCTGGAAATAAAGGCTTATTTGCAGGGTGGATTAGTGTGCAACTGATGTTTTCTCCTTACCCAGTCCTGATGACTTCAAAGCCCCCTGGTTTTTCCAGTTTGAGCTGGAAATCAACCAAGAGGAAAGTGCATGGACGAAAGACTGTGTGGCAGGGATTGGCATCCCTCAGCCATGCACCTCTTTTGATAAAGAAATCAAAATCCTTCCCCTTTATGTTTGACACAGGCAAACCTGGCTTTGCTCCATATAGGACTGCTGCCATCACTTGTAATTTGGGTACATTTGGATATTATATTTTTAATATCGGCTTTCTTACCTGTGTCTAGCAAATTATCTGCTCAGTCTTCAATTGGCTACTCTTATTTTGCCTAATATTAGACTCCATGACTCATATTTTGCCTCCTTCCTTGTCACACAGTTCAATACAAGTAGTTGGAGCCCTTTTGTCCTTTCATTTGTGAGATTGCATTTCAAATCTACCAAGTTTTTTGGGTTAAAGTACTGTGCTGCATTTTTTTCACTGGCCTTTATTAAGGACATTTTGGGACCTTGCTTACTTAATATTATTAGGGTTTTAAAATCTACAGATAAAGTTATAACAAAATCTATTTTACCATTAACAGGGTTGAGATTGAAGTAGTTCATAAACATACTTTTCTGATCTGAACCTTATGTAGCAGTTTGCTAATCTTTCTCAATTTTGCATTTTGCTTCCTAATACTTTTAAATATCCTTTCGTGTCTAAATGTCTAATCAGCATACTTGTCTTACTCCTAATTTCCCTGAAGATGCTCATTTGAACATCCTTACAGAGTCGTGCTTAGCACTAATTGTTGGTGGGATAGTGGAAAGAAAAAGATAGATTGGTTGATTTTGTGAACAAATTGCTTGCTCATGCTATATAGTCATGTTGACACACTTGGCTATTTGAAAGGTCCATGTGCACATACCTATATAGAGGCATAGAGTGTCTTTGAGCATAGCAGCAGGAGTCCTATTCAGAGTGGGAATTTCCTAAATGGGTGGTCTAGAAATGTAATAAATAAAATAAATATGACTGGGTGATGCTGTGCAGTGCAGCCTGAACCGCCCCAATCTGTAAATAAATCCCCAGTTCAAGATACTTAACCAATCCAAAGTAACTCCCCCATACACATACTCTCTACTTTCGGTCATAATTGTTAACATATGCTTACTCCAAGGTTCCAAACAGGATTTGCCTGGCTTAGAGGCCTTTTTTGTCAGTCAAATGCAGGATTTTGAAGTTTAAATCCTGGTCAAGTGGATTATTATCCATCAGCTTGTAAAACTTCGAAACAAGGATTACATAAATAAAAGTAGTGATATTTTCAAAGTACTGCTCATATCACACTAAAAAGAAGCAGGGATGGCACTGCTGATCATTTTGGATGAATTAATAACACCTAGTATGTGTGTTTTAGAGAAACTGGTGCATTTAGAAAAAGATCTTGAGCAGTGCACTGCACTTGATATTTGCAAAGCAGAGAAACTGTCATCTTCATTGCCCTTTATTTCTCTTGTTGCAAAATATTGGTACTTATTTTACCTGTTGTGTAAACCATCATTTTTATGTTGAATGCAAAATACAAGGCAACAATCAATAATGTGAAAGGTGCACTTTAAAGCGAAACACTAGTTTGTGTCAATATTCAGAGCTGGAGAAAAAACGTGAAGCAGAACGACGCATAAGAGAAAACCAAGAGAGGGAACAGCGTAAGCGGGAGAAAGCGGAAGAGAAAGAACGCCGGAGAAGGGAATATGATGCCCTAAAAGCTGCAAAGCAAAAAATGACAACAGAACCAAGGAGAGAAACTGGTGAGACACAAGTGTGGGGTGGATGTGTACAGACCTGTGTTAGAAATTGAATCCAACACTACATCCTAAGGACAAAACCTCTTTAAATTTGACAAAAGTCATCACTGAAAGAATAGAGTAAGATTTAACAGGTATCACTAGCACAGAATTTGCTTAAGTACGGTGAAAGATTTTGCTCCACGGTGAACTGAAAGAGTGAGGAGCCCACATTTGGACCCAATTTTTTTCACATTCAGTAGCAAGAGGAAAACTTCAGATGGTGTAAAAAGCAGTCTGGACATGTGTCCAGCACATACACTTGACAAATAGATTCAGGGCACGTAACTGAACTGTAATATGTAACAAACCTAGTTAAGTTAGATGCCAGATTCCTGTTTCTTCTTTTTTATGAATGACTATCTATTATGTCCATGTGCTAGTTAATATGCTTATTAATGAAAGATGGATTTTTAATAACTGGATTGACTGTTAAATCAGTTTTTGTAAGATTGCAAGGAGTAAAATCTGTTATTGTTGAACTGAGCCCATCTGATTTTACAAGTTGCCACGTGCTTATTGTTTAGGTCAGGGGTGCCCAAACATTTCAGTCTGTCACATGGTTCAGGGAGCTGGTCACTATGACCTGGGGCCCAGATCCATCCCCTGACACCATTCATCCGGCGTGTGACACCCTCGTTGCTCCTGGAAGCGGAAGTAAAACGTGCCCATACGGCCACATTTTACTTCTGCTTCCAAGAGCAGCGAGGGCTTCGTGGGCTGGATGAATTGACATCAGGGGCCAGCTCCAGCTCCCAGGCCGTAGTTTGAGCACCCCTGGTTAAAGGTGGTAAAGAGAACTGTAAAATTGTTTTCTGCTGATACTGAGGACTAAAGTCTGCATCTGCTGACAATAGCCTCCTTAAATTTACTGAACCATTTGTGGGTTGATCTTGATGCTCAAGATTGCATTGTTTTGTGCAGGAAAGAACTGGTATTTAATCCTTTTCATTGTAGCAATCTTACTGTTCTCTGTTTTTAATTTTTACAGAGCCCTCAGTTTCCCGCCCATCCCATCCCATCCAGTCCAAAAGCTCCTGGTCCAGATTCTTGCTGAAGATGCTGATGTTCTTGCTGCTATGTGCCGTGAATACTTTGGCTGTTTGCAAGGTTACAGAGCTTCAGCACCAGCCTATATGCAGGAGTATAAATGCCCTATATGACGATATGCTGACCCTTTTGCAAAGTCGTGAAATCCTTCAAAATATACTGCAGTCAAATTCACGGCAGTAATGCTGTCTCGGTCCTCTGAACTGACCTGTCCTTTGTCAGTTTTCCCTGCTGTTTTCACATCAGGACAGCTAGGATTCCTATGGAATTGAGCTCTGGTGAAAGTTTCTTACAGTCATTCAGTCCTGGTTCAATGGCCTATTTCTGACAGCATCGAGTCCCTGCATTGATCATCTGTGCCTCTCCACATAGGGTTCCTGTGAAGTAGAATTTGCTATTTCTTTCCTTTTTATATACTGAAGCCCTTTCTAGACTGTAGAGAGCGGTGCCCAAACGTTTTGGGCCACGAGCCTGTCACATGGTTCAGTGGACTGGTCATGTGGCTCCTCCCACCGGAAGTGGAAGTAAAATGTGCCTTGTAAATGTGCAACAGGATGAGATGGATTTTAGGCTGCCATTTTCTCTGCTTAAACCAGGGGTGCCTGAACTATTGCCCGTGGGCTAGATCCAGCCCGATGCCAATTCATCCGGCCTGCGCCACCCTCGTCCCTCCCGGACACTGAAGTCAAATGTCCCTGTGTGAGCGGGTTTTACTTCCGCCTCTGGGAGCAACAAAGGTGGCACAGGCTGAATGAATTGGCGTCAAGGCTCGATCCAGCCCACGGGCTGTAGTTTGAGCATCCCTGCTGTAGAGTATTGGTCTCTGCCACAAATAAAGAGTCTGTATCCTCAACAGCAACCCGCCTATGAATGGTTGAATGATTTTTCCCATCTTACGTATTTCTATGATCTTAGTTTGCTTTATTACAATACATACTGTTTCATGTTCTATATTAGGAAGGCCAAGGGAACCATGTATTGGAGAGTTACGGTGGTGAATATCACATATATAACTTCTTCAGTAGCTTGCAGTTTTTGTAGGTGGAAATGTGCTTGCTACAGCTACTGGCCAAACCTTACTGTTGGGCACATACAGGTTAATATAAACATCCACCATCTGCCAAAACTTGCTCATTTGCTGCACCTACCTTCCTGGATGTTTGTAACATACCAACCAGAAAATGGGCTACAAAGACTTGTGAATGTAATATCCCACAAAGTTAATATGTACTGCATTATGATCACATGCATTTAAAAAAAATTGGATGTATTTTTATATTTTGAATTGTTTAAAAATTAAATGGGTCCTACAGTGTTTGTGCTCAACTAATCCTTCTTACCGTATCTTGGTTCATGTTGGAACAGTTTTTCAGAAGCATAGAAAGTGAAGCTGCTGCTAGATGTGTCTGCCTGTCTTTTCTTTCCTATGTGCACTCATTTAACAAAGGGGAGAGACTAAATCTGTTCTTTTCCGCTGCCTTTGCCCAAAGACTCCACTGTGACAAACAGCTTCTACTTCCTCCGCCTGTTAGCCAGCAAAAGGAAAAGTCTAATTAAACACATGAGCTTTGAGTCTTAAGGTGAAATCCTGTGGGAATGGTGTACATTCAAGTAAATGTAAAACTGGAATGTCTAAATTAAGATCATGACCTTGTGTAGGAGGTCCTGAAATGCAAATCATAGTATTTATATCATTGAATAATGTGCTTTTTAAAAAGTATTCTATAATATTAGAGCTATATACGGTGTTTTATAGAAAATGTCTTATTACCCTGAAGAGCTTGCAGTTTAAAATTCTTCACAGGGCAAGATTGGAAGCAAGTGGAGTCAGATGTGAATGGGTAAGGTAAAGGTCACCCTTGCTTGAAAGCCAGTCATAGTCTACTCTAGGGTTCGGTGCTCATCTCTGTTTATAGCCAAAGAGGCAGCGCTGTCTGCGTCTGTAGATGTTTCTGTGGACATGAGGCAGGCATGATTAGACACCGGAGTGCAAGGAACACTTTACCTTACCATCAAAGTGGTACCTATTTATCTACTTGCAATTTCTTGCTTTCGAACTGCTAGGTTGGCAGGAGCTGGGACAGAGACAACAACTCACTCCATTGTGCAGTACTCAGGTCTTGAACTACTGACATGCTAATCTTCCACCCATCAAGTTCAGCGTCTTCATACCAGCATGTATTCCTTCAGTTGCAGATTGTGCCTGAGACAATAGGGATTTTTGAGTAGCAGTCTCTCATAGCTGCTGTGGGAGAGGGTTCCAAACATACCAATGTGCTAATAATATTTGCACATTTTAAAAATAGTTTTCCAGAGTAATATAGTACCTTGAGAAGGAAGACTATGATTCTGTATTATTATTTTAGCCAAACAGAAACAAGTGATAGTATGCTGTGAAACTGTTTCCAGAGATAATGGGGGCGCGGGGGCATGAAATAGTCTTTTTTTAACACTCCAAGCTATTAATACATTTCCAGAAAACCTTAATTCAAATTAAAAAACAAAGTTTGTGCTTAATACATAGGTTGGGTCAACCAGTAACATCCAGGGAAAGGTCAGGATTATGAGAGGTCATCTGTAAATATATCCGCTTCGAAAGGTCTGGACCGACTCGCCTGGTAGATGCAGTTATGCCATCCCCTCGCCGGACAGGTATCTCGGTGAGAAGATTCTGTCGTTCTTGTTCAGAACAGCAAGCAGCATAGGCCTACATGTAGGATAGAAAAGCTCTTTACAGTATTGGCCAATATTAAATCAAGTCAGATTAGTTCAACCAAGACTTAGGTCAGTGATGGCGAACTTTGGCACTCCAGGTGTTCTTGGACTTCAATTCCTAGAAGCCCAAGTCCATGTGAATCCACATGAATGGGTTTACTACGTGGACTCCAGTTCTTGGACTTCCAATTCCCAGAAGCCCAAGTCCATGTGAATCCACATGAATGGGTGTGCGGACTCCAGTTGTTCTTGGACTTCAATTCCCAGAAGCCCAGATCTCTGTGAATCCACATGATTGCATAAGTGCAGTAAACCCATTCGTGTGGATTCACAGAGACTTGGGCTTCTGGGAATTGAAGTCCAAGAGCACCTGGAGTGCCAAGGTTCACCATCACAGACTTAGGCACAAATCACGTACCAGTTGCTCAGTATACAGTACTCTTCATTTCATCTGGAATTAATTTATTCATCAAACTTCCATTAAAACAAATCCTACTTTTGTGAGATTAAGGTAAAGGTAAAAGTTTCCCTTGCTTGAAAGCCAGTTGTATCTGACTCTAGGGTTTAGTGCTCATCTCTGTTTCAAAACTGAAGCGCCAGCGCTGTCTGGTTCTGCAGACGTTTCCATGGTCATGTGGCAAGCATGAGTAGACACCGGAGCGCAAAGAATGCCGTTTACCTTCCCACCAAAGTGGTCCCTATTTATCTACTTGCAATTTCTTGCTTTCAAACTGCTAGCTTGGCAGGAGATGGAACAGAGATAGGAGCTCATTCCATCCTGCAGTACTGAATTGAACTGCTGGCCTCTTGCCTTCCAGTCAGCATCTTAGCCACTTGAGCCACTGCAGTCCTTTTTTTTGTGTGAGATTAGAAAGGAATTATTCCTGTAAAATTTCTACTCCTCAAGACCAGTCCAGGGGTGGACTGTACTGCCTTATAACATGGGGGAAATCCCCTCGAAAAAATTTATTTATCCAAAGCACTAAAATTTAAAAACAATAATTTTTAAAAGCACTAATCTAAAAATGTATGCATACATAAATTACATTCCCAGCAGTTTGAATAGCCCTGTCCTTTGAATAGCCCTGTCCTTTGCTTCAAACAAATCCTTCATATTACACTGTTCAGGCAAATTGCCTCAGATTAACAGACTATTGCCACATTCACAATGTTTTGAAATTTGTTTAAAAAATCTTGCATAACTGTCTGAGATGAGTATGATCTGATTAAAGCAGAGGATAGATTAAATGAGGGAGCAACTTAATGATTTACGGGTGTGAATCCCAGTGAACATGGTAGAATTTACTTCTGAGTAGTTAGATGCGTATTCTGGATGGATGTTGTGTTTTATCAAACAAGCACGCCTACACACTATTTAATGGGATGTTAATCAGTCATTTTGCAGGACAGAACCAAAATGGGCACTAAATGGTAGATGACAGAAGTTATAATTTTACATCTGCAGTGCTGAAAGAGATTTATGGGTTGACTCAAGGAGGGGGCAGAATAGGAATTGAACCCCCAACCTCTGTCTCCACAGCCAGATACTTAAACCAGTGAGCCAGTTCCTGTTAATTATCAGAACGTAAGCCTCACTTAGCTCAATCTTTGAGTAGTAAAATAATCATTATTGCTAGCTCAAAAGAAGCTGTTGTCCCCCAACTTCATCATAATTCTTTGGAAGCTAGAACGATTTGATTGCTCCTGAAAAACATTTTACATGGGACCAGATCAGGCTGTATTTCTGTTAAGATTCTGAAATGACATTTGGTGTGCCCATACCTGGAGTGTAAACTCCATTAAGCACAGTAGGGTTTACTTCTGAGTGAAGACACAAGTATCGCTTAGTCCCCCGCATGAACTAGTGGATAGAGTGATGGACTAGGAAAATGGAAAATAGGGTTTGAATTCCTACTTGGCCACTGAAACTCACTTGGAGAGCAGAACTAGTAAAACCATTCCTTAATTATCTCATTTAGCTTGAAAACCCTGTTAGAACTGCTATAAGTCAGTTCCAACTTGATGACACATAACTACTACTTGTTCTGCCATATCTGAATCCAAATCTTTGCGATCCTCATGGCGATCAGCCGTTAAGACTGTCTTGAGAATATAATGCAGTGGGATTCCATTTGCCTTCTGCATCGCAGCATAACACCTGTACCACTGATCCAGTTCTGCAAGTCACTTTCTGGTCCTGAGGCCTTTTGGCACGCAAAGTCCTCATCAGCCCCAGACAGTGGTGGGTTGTTACCAGTTCGGCCCAGTTCGGCAGAACTGGTAACAACATTACGGGGGGGGGGGGCGCCAGAGGTGGTGGAAAAACCCCGGGCAAACCCAGTTTGGTTGCCTCTCCGGGCCCACTCTGGAAGGTTTGACGCGTGTGCAGTTCTGGGCAACCAAAGGAAGCACGGCGCGCCCAAAAACAAAGACGGCAGCCTTTCCGCACCCCTGTGTTTCCTGCCTGCCTGCTTCTGGTAAGTTTTCCTGGGTTTTTTGTTTCCGGTGGGTGGGTGGGTTGAGGTGTATGTGTGTGTGTGTTTATTTTTAATTATTTTTTCTTTGGCTCCGCCCACATCATGATGTAATGACGTTGGCCCCACCCACGATGTCCATGATGTCACGGTGGGGTAGTAAAATTTTTGACATCCCACCCCTGGCCCCAGACCAGCATTGATGAAGCTGCTGCCCTCCATCAAGATGGATTCAAGTGGGGTTTAATCCATTTGGGGACCATCACCCTTCCCTGTGGACTTTGGCACTGAAGGCTGTTAATCCTCAGGATTGTCATGTGAGATGTGACACTTGGCATTGAGTTGCTGGCAGTAGGGTCTACTCTATTACCATAGCAGGGTAACCTGGCCAGATAAATGGCACATAACTGGTAACAGTGAAATAATTTACTTGCCAGTTTTGACTTGTAGAACAGAGGCCTTCTGACAAACTGAGACTTCTGTTGCGAGTTTTCAGTGTGCCCGTTTATACCTACGCTCATGCAATAACTATTCATAGTACAGTGCTAGCAGATTATCTTACCTGCATCAGCAGCAGAGGAGAAGGGTATCTGGCCACAATGGCACTGGCTATCTCTAGACTGACCCGACTGAACTGCTGAATCTGTTTCTTCCAAACCTGTATCAGCCCCTTTCCAGAGTGATCTACTTTCGTGCCCCCAATCCAATCTCCCTCTAAACAGAAGGAAAAGCTGGCCTTGTCTCGTTCTCTTCTGCAAAAGATGGAATCACAAAGCAGAATGTGGAAAGAAAAGTGTAAGAGTCTGGTTTGCCCATAACAGAAAGATGTCTATAGCCTTTTAGGAAAGTCCATAAACAATGGTCAGAACCCTTTATACCATCATATAACAAAGTTAAATGGCTACTGCTCGCATGCTGTTAAATTTCGTAAGCATAACTACCACCAGGATTTCAACCAGCATCTGATATAAGAAACCAGGTTGCCCTACAGAACACCAGTTAGCAGGTTTCTATTATAGATTCAGCCACATGGTTTTTAAAAGATTTGGAGAATGTATGTCTTAAAGATGGTGCAGATGCCTTAAGCCCTAATCAGTAAGGCTTCAAAAGCATGTGGAGTCCACATGCATTTAATGCAAGGCATGGACATTTGAAATGGACAGTTTCACAGCCACGTGTACTCAGAGTCTAGTGCTGCTAGAAACTTTTGGCCAATGCACCTATCTGCTTACTCACTTGAATGGTGCTTCAGCCACAGCCTTGGTGAACATTCTGGCAAGATCGCTCAGCTCCGTCCAACTCTCCAGGATCCGAACTTGGACATTTGTGCGAAGCTGCAGATCCACCAAGGCCTAAAGGAATTAGCAGTGCCATTAATCAAAGTGCCACAGTCTCCTTCGGTGCAGATATGCAACTTCAGCCAATCATGGATTTAAAGGGCCAGGGCGAGAAACTTAGAACCACCACTTTAGTTCCTAACCCATCCTGGATTTGAATGGTCTGGGCCCTTCTATCCATGCGCCCCCTTTTTCATTTAAAATACAATACAGCATTCAAACACAATACAGATTCTTTATTCGATATATTTATTGTATTTGGTGGTGTATAAGACCCACTTCCTCCCCTTAAAATAAAGTGGTACCTCGCTAAAAGAGCATAATGCGTTCCACAGGATTGCTCTTTAAGTGAGTTTGCTCTTTAAGCGAAACATCATTGTAAGTGACCAATTGTGGGGGGGGATTTTGAACTTCGATTTATTTGTTAAGCGAGTTTTTGGTTGGTTTTATTTGTTAAGTGAAGCGAACATTTACAGAAAATTCTGCTCTTTATGCGAGGTTTGACTGTATACTGGAAAAATTGGGTGTGTCTTGTACTGTATATAGTAGCCTATAGTGGGCTACTTTGGTAATAATGGGGTGAGTCTTATACTCTGATGCAAATACTGTATTTAAAATGTTTTTACAATGCCTTTCTCCTAAAAAAAGAATCTAAGGCAGCTTACATCATTAAAAAAAGACAATACTAAAAGCTAACAAAAGTTATTTGCTTTTTTTAAAAAATTAAATAAACATTAAAAATGACAAAAGCATTACTAAAGCAGATTTAAAATGAATAAAAACACAACTCTGCAAAGTATTTAATTCTTAACTTAAGTCATCCTGCCACAGACAAGACAGAGGGCATAACTGTTTTTAATTGAGATTTATACAATTGATAGAAGGAAACCATGTATCATAAAATGATTTTTTTTAAAAACTTATAACTATACATCTGTGTTTGATATGTATACAGTAATACCTCGGATAACGCTAAGACTTGGTTCCACAAGTCTTGGTGTTATCCGATTTTTAGTGTTATCCGATGCATGTTAAAATCCTATGGGATGGATCGGATAACGTTAAAGCTCCATAGAAATACATTGTAACCGCACAGGCTTTAGCGGTTGTTATCCGATCCATCCCATAGGATCTTAACGTTATTCGATCCAATTCTCCACCCCAGATTGCTTAACGTTATGCGATTTTAGCGTTATCTGAGGTAAACGTTATCCAAGGTATTACTGTACTTTCCTACTAATGTTTAGTTCTAACCCTTCTGTGCGACTCCTCTATTTATAGGGACTTAAGCACCACAGGGAGAAATATTCACTAGCAAAATCCTATTAGCAATTTATGCTTGCAAAGAGTAAATACTGGTACGTAAGTTTTGGCAGCAAATTGTTACTTCTTAATGAGGTGCCAGTTATTTATTATTTATTATTTATTTATTATTATTATTTATTAACTCACATTTATTACCGCGCCCCAATCGGGTAAACTCGACTCTGGGCGGCTTACAACATGAATTTAAAATCACAAGTAAATCTGTTATGATAATAGCATTTAAGATCTCAAAACCTTAAAATTAAAAGATTAAAACAGTGCAGCAAATAAACAAAGCACGAGGGGTGGCTGTCCCTTAAATAAGCCAACCTATGTGGGATCCCGTGTTACTGGGCCCCCATACATGCTCCGCCAGCCAGGTCTTCAAGCCTTTTCGGAAAGGCAGGAGCTCTGCCTGTAGGCGCAGCTCAGTTGGAAGGAGGTTCCAGAGGGCCGGGGCAAACACAGAGAAGGCCCTCTTCCTAGTGCTAGAGAGATGAGCCTCCCTAGCCGATGGAATAACAAGAGAGCCCCTCCGATCCGCCCTGGTGGGACGGACAGACGTTCTTAGGGTGACGCGGTCTCTTAAGTATCCTGGCCCACTACCATGTAGGGCTTTAAAGGTAATGATGATCAACTTATATGCCACCCCACTCGTGAAGTGCGACTCTGATGATTCTAGGAATGTAACCAACATCTTGTTATGGGTTGTAATTTCCCACCAAGACCTATACAACCTTCCCTTATGCCTGCACAATCACCATTAGGATTCTGACAGTGAAACTCTGCAATTTCCTGCTGCCACAGGGACTTTTTGGAAAAACGGTCAGAAACTTCAGCCAATTCAGATTACAAGTCAGTGGTTCAGAGTGTCACAACATCTCTCATCAGTTCTTAAAATATTTTTAGTGGCTATCATTTCTGAGCACAAATTGCCAATGTTTACCTTTTGCCAGCTCATCTCCTACCCCCATGGCCTCTGCATTCTGAGGTGGAAGACCACTGGGAAGAAATCTTTATCAGTGGTAGTGCTCTATTCATAAAATCACACAAAGCCTTACCTGTCTTTTCTACGTTCAGAAAAGTCATTTTAAATTCTACTGGTTTTTAAATGTCTATGCTACAATTATTGTGTGTTGTTTGCTATTTTAAAATTGCCAACTGGTTTATTATTCTACATGTAGTGTGCAGAAAGGTGGATTTCTGTACCAGCAACTGATCAGAAATACAGCTGCTTTCTTTGGCCTTGACTTTTAGTTATGTTTTGAGTTGGGTGTACCAACCTGGACTGTATAGCCAGGATCAATGGAGACACAATGGAAATTGTCCTGGATTGCAATGACTCCCTATATAAACATATTCCTTGGCTTTTAAAATTTTCAGTAGCTAATACTGTACTGTTAACTGCTGTTAAACATTAAGTAGCTAAGAATTGTAGGCATCTGTAACAGAAACCCTCTACAACAGGGGTGCCCAAACTAGAGCCTGTGGGGTGAATCCAGCCCCCAACATCAATTCATCCACCCACGCATGTGCAGAACGCTGCCTTAATGCATTCTGCGTATGCGCGGGGCACGTTTTACCTCCACTTCCAGTGCGAGGAACCACGTGATCGGCCCGATCAGCTGTCCAGGTGTGTGTGGTCAGGCCCATGACCTGAAAAGTTTGGGCACCCCCCGCTCTACAAATACCAATTATGAAGTGCGATAGTTCCTTTTAAATGAGTACAAGCTGCTTTCAGCTCCTTCAGTTGTGTTGATTCCACCATCTCCCCTTGATGCTTCATTTCCTCCCTCTTCTTTCCTCCTTCTCTCTTTCTGTTCAGCCTCCATTTTTCTTCCCTCTCTTTCCCTTTTATTTCCCCCTATTATGTGCCTCTTCTTTAATAGCCTGATGTTACTCACGGGAGGCTCATTAAAATAGTGCAGTTGCAGCTACCAGCTAACTGAGACCTGGAGGCTTCCTGGTGGCTGAAGAAATTCTAGAGAAGAGAATCATAATTCTGACCTTGGCAATGAAGAAACACCTCCAGCCGCAGCAGAGTCCTGAAAACTCACCTCTTCCACCTCTACTCTGGACAGGTCTGGGCTGCAGTTTGCCTTTCCTCTCTGATTTGGCCGCTTCTCCTGGCCTTCATTGCCACGCTGCCCTCGTTGGTGTGGTTTCTTCTGAGATTTATGCTTGTGGGAACTAGCAAGACAAGGAATCAGTTAATGACTTGTGTTCTAGGTCCCTTCAAGAGAGACAAAGAGAGAGTTGTGTGGCTGGAAAGGATGGACAAGACTTGAAGGAGTATTCACAATGTGTTCTGAACCACGTACCCTAGTCCCCAGTAACCCCAAATGGCAGTGCTGCACGGAAGGATACAAGGAACCTGAGTCAATGCAATGCCAGTTCTGGTTTTCTTCATTAGGAAGTACCATATTTGCTGGTGTATAAGACGCTTTGGCGTATAAGATGTACTCTGTTTTTCTGGTTTATTTTAAGGGGGGAACCGCAAAAATGGGATTTGCTGGTGTATAAGATGCACTCTGTTATCCTGGTGTATTTTAAGAGGGGGAAGTGCATCTTATATGCCGGCAAATATGGTACCTCCTGAATTAGTACAGTCAATCAATTATAAGAAATAAAGGAAGCCTCTTCCTAATGCTGGTCCTTCAACCACTGCTTTCAACCATCTTGGCTTGCCTGGGGCACGTGGATGCAATCTTGCCCTCCGTTATCAAGCAGGAAATTGTCTTGGGCTCTATGGCCAAGAGCAGAAGTTGCCTACCTCAAAGCAACAGGGTTTTTTTTTTTTTTTTTGCTCCAGGAGGAGTACACTCAGAGATCCCTGAAATGAAAAGTAACACTCTAACCTGAAATATTTCTCTAATCCTACTACAGTCAGTGCCAGAGTTTTCCCCGGGGTTTTCTTCATGATACTAGCCACAAAACTTTGCAAGGTCTCAATGGGCCCTTCCATGCTCACCTGGAAAGACAATGAACATCAGAAAGCAAAAGACTATAGATTTCCTTAGGTCAAAAGCAAACATTCACAGCCTTCAACTGGCTATGCACATCACCTTCAAACAATCTCACAGACAGCTGAACTATCAATAGCTGTATACAATAAAACCCTGATTTATGTAAAAAGTCTGTTCTATAGCTATTTACATAAATTAGTTTTTTATGTAAATCGATGCATCCCCACAGGGATGCACTGGAAAATAACAAATGGTCCCAACCGGACCAAAAATAATAAAAGTAAGCACAAAGGGAATGAAGAAGCGATCTGCCTACCTTTTCTCTGCTGCTGCTGCTTCCTTCTGAAAGTAAAACCCCTTACATAAATCAATTTATTTGCGTAAATCAGGATGCAAAAATAAGTCAATTTTTACATAACTAGAAGCATACATAAATTGGGGTTTTACTGTATGCACCAACATCTCAGAATTTAAAGAAGCATTTGCAATATTAAAAGTCCTTATTATGACTTAACATTAACAAGAATATCAATAGGTGCGGGGCACCAGTGGGGCGGTGGCCCCAGCCTGCTAGCTAACTTAGTGAAATACTCTCCCTTTCAATTTTCAATCTTTTAACTTTTTAATCTACTTCATTTTTGTTAATGCCTTTAATGGGTTTTTTTGTTATTTTTAATTGTGTCTGGTCTTTTTGTGGTTGGTCTTTGGAGTTGGGCGGCGATATAAATTTGGAAAAATAAATAAATAAATAATAAAAATAATATGCAAAAATTAAACATAAAGATTGACTTCAGCCAGAATCCTGTTTGCAAATATGGAACATAACACAGCTCCAGGAGTGAAGCTTTCCCCATTTGCTTCTCTGATCTACAGCTTGCAGGTGCACAATCTGAAGATCTCAATCTGGCAAAAGGGGTCACTCTTGTGCAAGGAATTTGCGGATTCTCCCTTGAGTAAGTAGAAGAAAAGAGAAAATTGTGTGCACAAGAAGCCCTAGTACAAATGGTGAAAAGGAAAAGGATACTAACCCGTTTTTAAATAGCTGGGTTGGGGGATAGACAAAAAATAGATGGTGGCTAGACGCCAGCATTAACATAATCATACCTCTTTACTGTTACGAATCATGACGACAAAGTCTTCTAGTGGCACCAGAACTAGAATGTTGGGTTCTTCTGTCAAATCATCTCCTTCAATCTTCAGACACAAACCCAAGTTTGAGACAGGAAGGAGAGGAATATAAAGATAATGACTATGGCTATTGAACACAAATGCTCACCACTGTGAATTACGCAGAATCAGAGGTTAGATAGGAAATGTCAAATCTTTTAAGTAGAAGAGAGGTGCACCTCTCTAGCACTAGGAGGAGGGCCTTCTCTGTGTCTGCCCCGGCCCTATGGAATCTTCTGCCAATTGAGCTACATCTCGTCAGAATTGCTGCCCTTTAGGAAGGGACTTAAGACCTGGCTGGCAGGACAGGTATGAGGTTTGGGTCACACAGTTGCGTCGGCCTGTTGGCTCATCTGACCCCTCCCTCTCTCAAAGTATGAAATTTTTAATCTTTTAACTTTGCCTAGTTTTAATATTAATTTTAAATTGGATTTTATATGGTGTTTTATGTCTCTTTTTAAACCTTTGTTAGCCGCCCTGGGTCTCTTTGAGGAGGGTGGCAGATAAGTCTGATTAATTAAATGAATGAATGAATGAATGAATGAATGAATGAATAAGATAAAGCCAAAAAGACAAGTGAACTATCTGTGGAACTGATCTAATCCTAGAGAGTTTGGGTGCTTGGCCATTTACATGAAGCAAAACAAGTCATGCCCAACAGGATGATTGCAAGATCTGCTTTATGTTGGCACAACATTTCCAAACATGGGAAAATCTACACACATTATGATGGCAATATTGGTTATCAGGCTTAGGGACGTCCTTGAGATCTATTACTAGCTTCCAAAACCAGAGTCACAATATGTGATGTTCTGTGCTTTCCACCCTAGGAGTTGGAGAATATGGGGCTTTCCAGATTTGTCTGTAATGCTACACTAATCAACCATCGTCAACTTAGCTAAATGTAAGATACAGTCCAGTAGTAGAGTACAGTAATACCTCAGATAACATTAGTATCGAATAACACTAAAATCGCATAACATTAAGCAATCTGGGGGGAAGAATTGCATCGGATAACATTAAGATCCTATGGGATGCATCGGATAACAACCGCTAAAGCCTGTGTGGTTACAATGTATCTCTATGGATCCCATAGGATTTTAACATGCATCGGATAACACTAAAAATCGGATAACACCAAGACTTGTGGAACCAGTTTTTAGTGTTATTTGAGGTTTTACTGTATTTGAAAGGCCATGTTTGTTATTCCTGCTTCAATATATTTAAATAATACACACAATATATCTTAAAATCTGCTGTCTGATAAATTCCACAAAGCTTTTGGAAATGGGGGGAAGGCTAATTGCAGGATACTTATTTAGGTAGCACGGGGAATGCTGGGATGGTTGTTTAATATGTATGACAAAGATGAAAGGGACATTTTCTGTGACTTCTTACATAACAAGATCACCAAAGGAATAGTCCACCACCAACTAGCTGCCCCACTGGTAATTTGGGGCGAAGGTTTTTCACGGAATACTAACCATTTAAAAGGTAACATTCTCCATTTACTTAAAAACCATTCTTTCATTAAATTCACTAGCAACAGCAAAAGTATACCAATATAAGGACGTTTCAATGTTGCAATTAGTGTTTTCCAGGAATAGGCTAACAACACCAGAACTGGCCATGCCTGTTACTTCTGACAGTATAAAAAGTGCATGTTTGAATTTTATTAATAAAAACAATTCTACTTTAAATGACGTCAAGCACATTTCGCCCTCTAACCAAATATGTTGAGTTAAAATACTTCCAGGGTTTGGGACATTTAAAAGTTTTGTTTAGCAAATAAGGGCTTGGCTAGACGATTCAATTGGAGCAGGCTAGATAAGATCAGCTAAGGTTACATAGAAGTGCATGGGGTGATCCTTCCAACTCAAGCAATATCTAATCTTTAAAAGTTCAAGATCTTAAAAGGAAAGATTTTTTCCCTTTAAAGGGAAAGATTTCTCAAGACTCTAAAGAAGCTAGTTGGCTGTCCCTTTGAAAAAGCTGATTAATGATCCTGGGAAATTGAAATGTTTTGGTTGAGCAGAGGGGAAAGGAAGTTTTGCATTTCTTTTTTAGGTGTTACTAATGTATCAGTGATGCTTTGAAAATGTTTTTTTAAGCCCTTCCAAAGTATTACTAATGCACTCTATCAATCCCTCTTTAAAGGGAAACAGCTATCAATCAGCAACTCTATTAAAAAGAAATGCAAAAATTTCCCTCCCTTCCCTTCCAAAAGTGGGCTGCAAGGAAGATTTAAAGGGAAAACTTCCCATATCTCAAAATTGTTAAATGGGTTCTCCAGAGGGATAGCCCGCCAGCTGCTTAATGATTTTGGAAAATCTTTCTCCTGAAAGGTAAACAAAGCTTTCCATAAAGGGAAAAAAGGAAAACATTTGCCATTTAGGTCAGCTCCTAGTGATCATACATGCTGGAACTGAACTCAAACCGGAGTGATTCTATCTTCATGTAAAAAAAACAGTAGTCCCTGACAGGGAACCAGAAAAGCACAAGTGAAAAAATGCTCTGGGCACAGGATAGTTTGTTTTACCACTTACGTTGTTTGGTTGCCCATAGAAGAAATCAACCAGACCATCCCCAGATCAAACTAAAGAAATTCCAGTGTAGTCATTCCCTAAGTTAGATAAACATTCTAAACCAGACCACACTTTACTTAAGAAACTGGAAAAGTTTCCAAGCAAAAATTTACAATTCCAATTTTTTTCAGAAAATCCACATCATGTCACTTGCAATCTTAGTTAGCGAAAGAAAAGTCATTCTTGAAATTCACTCCCATACCTGACTAAACCCACTTTTCCTTCTCCAGGTGATACTCAAGGGGACAACTTGGGTCTCAATCACACAACTACATTCCAAGGCCTGAAGCGTAGTAAGCACTTGTCCACCACCTTCAACCTGCAGAAGACCTAAGAGTAGAAGAGAAATCAGGGCTCCGCAGAGGAGATTGAAAATCAACTTCCCAGCACAGGTATGAGCGCTTGGACAGTACCTGGATCCAGCACCACTTGGATATGTTTCAGACATTCCTCTGGCCTTTGGGCCTTCTGTAGGTTGGCAAGAACCTTCCTCCTCTCTCTTTCCTGTTCCTGTAAAACCTTCTGAGCTTCTCGTTCTTTTTTCCTGTGTGAGGCAGCCCGGGAGGCTAGTTCAAATTCTTCGTGGTCCCATTTTGTATGTGTCTGAGGAGGGGAAGGTTTCAGGCTGATCCCTGTCACCTGATGGGTAACACTTTGCACTGCACTATCAGAAACACAACTTGGGGGTTGGCATAAAACCAGGTCCTCATCACTGTCTGACAACTCCCATGTTCCTGGTGCGGCTCTTCCCTGAGTGACTGGGCCTCTGGGAAGTAACGGCTGCTGCAAGAAGCCATCTGTAACTGCTTTCTCACTATTGGAAGACCCCTTGTCGCCTACAGTTGAGTGTTGGGGGCTCCGTTCTCGGATTCTAGTAAACAAAAAATCAGGGTGGGATGGTTCGGTGTCTGAAAGCTTCTTCCTAAGCCTTTCTGCTAAAGGGATAATCTCTTCTTCCTCACTTTCACTGCTGAGCTCCACTACCACATTTCCACCCAAGGCAGTCCCAGTTGAATCCTGAGCCCCTCGGGGCTTTTTCCAGGCAGGAGAAGAAATGGAGGAGTTCTCAGAGTCTGAATTGCAGAGCACAACCAATCCATCATCTTCAAGAGGCAGGGTTTCATGAGGCTGTTGGCTTAAAAGACCACCAAAGTTGGGTAGCTCTTCACCATCACTCTCCTCCAAATCTGGAAACATGGTGTTTATGGACCACTCATTAAGCAGGGCAAATGAAAGTAGATCATATCTACGGAACAAAACCACAAAAGCAGCGGCTGTTAGGATTTACGGTTGCATAGGAATGTCAAAAGGCAGGAGAAACCACACCACAGCAGCATCACCTACAATCCAACCACATTTCCCATCATCACTACCTTTCTAAAAACAGATTATTTAGCTATATTATTTATTTCAACTCTTCATAAGCCCTTGAGGGCAAACTCTTACCAAGGAAGAATTCAATGCAACTCAGTAGCATCACTTATCCTACACAACCATGCCACATAATGATCCTCAACATCGTCTAAATGGATATGAGCCTCGAGTCTACTGGCTCAGACCTAGGAAGAGCTTTATGGCAAGTACAAACATTCTGGAAGGTACGCAAGAGCAAAACCTAATTAGAAGTTGGAGGAAGGAGCTCACTGGGCAAGGAACATTATAAGAGAATAATAATAATATTAAGAGCAAAATCTAATTAGAAGTTGAAGGCAGGAGCTCACTGGAGGAAGATGCTCACTGAGCAAGGACTAACATTATTATTATTATTATCCTCCTATGTTGTTCCTTGCCTAGTGAGCTCCTTTCTCCAACTTCTAATTAGATTTTGCTCTTAAGTAAGGTCATACCCTCCAGAATGTTTGTTCTTGAACAAAATCTAATTAGAAGTTGGAGGAAGGAGCTCAATGGGCAAGGAACCTCATTAAAGGAGAATATAGCTGAGGAACTCAACCTCCCCTATGGCACTTGGAGGACTTTGAATAGGCTGAAGGTCGGAGTGCCTAAATGCAAGACCAACATGTTCAAGTGGGGACAGCTGGCGGACAACATCATCAGTGATGGGATGTAACAGGTTCTCACCAGTTCTCCAGAACCGGTAGTAACTTTTCCCAGTGTCCTGGAGAACCGGTTGCAGCTTTGGGGGGGAACCACCTTTGGGGCTTACCTTTTCACTGGTTCCTCCACTTCACATGCGCGCCAAGCACTTGGTGTGCATGCATGCCTACAGTGCATGGCGCATATGCACGGCCTCCTTGCTGTCCTCCCAAGTGGGGAGGAGGAAGAGAAGCTGCTAACCTGAAGCTCCCTATAGCCTGCTCCCCTAGATATCCTAGAGAACTGGTTAGGCAAAGACTTAGTACCTAACTTCTTTAACTGTTAAAAAGTTGAAAAGTGCCAAAATGAAGCCATCTTGTGGTGAGTTCATTCTGTAGTTCCTTCCATCTGACCTAGTGTGAGAAAGATTAGCCAGAATAAGCTTTAAACTCTGGTTTAAAAGCTCTGGTTGATTTGTGTTGTGGGTGGGTGAGTGGGTGTATTTTAATTTATTTTTATTTATTTAATTTATTTACAGGTTTGTGTTGTGGGTAGGTGAGTAGGTGGGTTGAGGTGTGTGTGTGTGTGTGTGCTTATTTTTATTTTATATTATTTTTAAATTTGTTTTCTTTGGCCCCGCCCACAACATTGTATTGTATTGTATTGTTCGACTTTTATGCCGCCCCACTCGCCTATAGCGACTCTGGGCGGCTCACAGCAAAACAATGTTTCAAAACTACAAGTATTATATCACAAAAATCACATATGAAAAGTACATCAAAAACATTCCCTTCCAGACACGCTCCACTCCCGAGACGGACGGCTCTCCGCACCGGGCCGGGCGGCCCGGCTATCCGAGGCCAACCGAGGCTCCTCGGCGCTGCGATATCGTTACGTTTAGGGGGGATTCTGACTTAGAGGCGTTCAGTCATAATCAGTGGTGGGATGTCAAAAATTTTACTACCTCACCGTGACATCAACAGTGTGGGCAGAGCTAACATCATGATGTCATGATGTTGTGGGTAGGGCCAAAGAAAAAATTAAAAAATACAAAATAATAATAAAATAAAAATAAGCATACACACACCTCAACCCACCCACCCATCCACCCATAATACAAACCCGTAAATAAATAAATTAATACATTAAAATACACCCACCCAGTGGGGGAACCAGTGAAAAGGTAAGCCCCAAAGGTGGTTCCCCACAAAAGCTGCTGCCAGTTCTTCAGGACACTGGGAAAAGTTACTACCGGTTCTGGCGAACTGGTGAGAACCTGTTACATCCCATCATTGGTCATAATCCCACAGATGGTAGCTTCGCCCCATTGGCTCCTCAGCCAAGCACATACACCAAAGGTCTGAACCTGCGGTTCCTCTCGTACTGAGCAGGATGATGTCATGACATTGGCTCCGACCATGATGTTAGCTCCGCCCACGGTGTGATGATGTCATGGTGGGGGTAGTAAAAATGTTGACACCCCACCACTGAACAACATGCTGCTACGTGAACGTGGAGAGATACAGAATCTGGCTCATTTACCGGTCTGTCGGTAACATGTGCTGATGGAAGATTTAATTTTGGCCAACGGTCAAGCCAAGAAAGTGATTTCCAGTCCAGGGTTTGATCTGACCACCAAAGAAGAAGAAGGAGAAGCCACATAATTAACAATAACAATAACAATACAGTAATAATAATAATAATAATAAAAGTCACTAAGACGCTGACTGGGAGGCGGAAGGTCAGCAGTTCGATTCCCGAGTCCTGCAGGGCGGAATGAGCTCCCGTCTCTGTCCCAGCTCCTGCCAACCTAGCAGTTTGAAAGCAAGAAATTGCAAGTAGATAAATAGGGACCACTTCGGTGGGAAAGTAACAGCGTCCCATGCGCTCCGGTGTCTAAGTCATGCCTGCCACATGACCATGGAAACGGTCTGCAGAAGCAGACAGCGCTGGCTCTTTGGCTTAGAAACAGAGATGAGCACTGACCCCCTAGAGTCGGATACGACTGGCTTTCGAGCAAGGGAAACCTTTACCTTAATAATAATAATAATAATAATAATAATAATAATAATAATAATAATAATAATAATACCACTTTGAAAAGCAGGGGGGGGGGGAGCCCGCAGCAGAGCCTTCCAACCGCCCTCCAATGCACACTTCCCTCCGACAGAAGCAAAAAACCCCTGCAAGTCCCGAGTTCGCGCCTGCCTGCCGCCGCCCACCACCTTCCTCCGGATGGGGAAGGCTTCCCGGATGCGGAATGGGCGGCCTTGTGTGAGGGCTTGTGGCGGAGGAGGAGGTCCAATGGCGGCGGCAGGAGCGCTTCTGGCGCGCCTTTTCCCATTCGCCGAAGCGCCCAAGGGGAACCGTAAGTCGGCGGGTGGGTTGTCAGGGGCAGGGCCGGGAGAGGTCGCTCCTTAGGCGGCCCCAAGGACTAGGAAGGTCGTGCGGGGGGCGGGAAAGGTTTCTAATCATGCTCATGCTTTTTTGATGAGTGGCTGCAGCCGCCGCTGCGCTGCCTTGTATGTAAACTCGTGCCGGAGGCGGCTACACCGCAATGGCTGAAACGGTGCAACCAGGCGAGAGGTCGCCTCGTGAGTCGAGGAGAAAAGAGTCTTCTGAATGTCACAGCAGGGAACGTCTCTCCCTCCGTAATGATCTAAAAGTTGGTGTTCTACTATACATGGTGGTTGGATTAAAGGAAGGGTTTCCTTTAAAACATGGATTCTCAACCTGCGGCCCATGGGCCGGATGCGGCCCACGGCACCATTTCATGTGGGCCCCCCCACCTCCACAACAACAGGAAGTGCCATGTGTTGGAGGAAGGGCAAAATGGCCGTCCTGCCCCCTCAAGCTGTCTGAGGGAACATTACCCAGCCATTGGCTTTAAAAGGTTGAACGCTCCTGCCTTAAAAGCTGGTTATTATTATTATTATTATTATTATTATTATTATTATTATTATTATTATTATTATTATTATTATTATTATTATTATTATTAAGTAATACCTCAGATAACATTAGTATCGAATAACACTAAAATCGCATAACATTAAGCAATCTGGGGGGAAGATTGCATCGGATAACATTAAGATCCTATGGGATGCATCGGATAACAACCGCTAAAGCCTGTGTGGTTACAATGTATCTCTATGGATCCCATAGGATTTTAACATGCATCGGATAACACTAAAAATCGGATAACACCAAGACTTGTGGAACAAGGTTTTAACGTTATTCGAGGTTTTACTGTATTATTATTTTGATTTATATGCCGCCCTACTTGGTGAAAACCAACTCAGGGCGGCTCCCAACATACAGTTAAATACAATATAACAATTTAATAATGATACAATATAAAATAGAGTGTAACAAAACAAAATAAATATAACCACAATACAATCAAGATACAGTCCATATTCAGTACCAATGGACAATAAACAATATACTCACAATACAATCCCTACCCAATACAAAAAATAATAATATTATACAATAATCGATTTAACAATACAAAATACCACCTCTCTACAACATTGGCGTTGGTTACTGTGTGGCTTTGAAGTCTGCATCCAGCATCTTCATAGCAATAGCAACCATACTTATTTGTGCCCCTGTAATGCTTAGGAAAAACTGGGCAGTTCACACATTAATTCGCATTTTGCCCCCAACATACTGGGTCCACGTTTTACCGCCCTCTGATGATGGAAGGCTGAGTCCACCTGGAGCCCCGTCAGGGTTGAACTCACAACACTTTGGCTGCAGTACAGCAGTTTAACCACTGTGCCAGCAGAGCTCTTACTTCAGAAAAATAGCAGAAGGGAACTGAGCGATTCATGGCTCATTCAGGTAGAAGGGTTCTTGCAGCAGCTTTATTGGAAGTAGTGACCTTGAAGGAGGATCTCTTAAAGAAGGAGTGCCCAAACTATGGCCTGTGGGCCCTGATGCCAATTCATCCAGCCCACGCCATTCTCGTCACTCCCAGAAGTGGAAGTAAAACGTGGCCGTATGGGCTCATTTTACTTCCGCTTCTGGAAGTGATGAGGGTGGCACGGGCTGGATGAATTGGTGTCGGGGCCGGATCCAAGCTGCAGGCTGTAGTTTGGGCACCCCTGTTTTAAGCAGAGAAAATGGCAGCATAAAATCTATCTCATCTTGTTTATTTATTATTTATTTATTTGCTCATATTTACTATCCCACCCCAATCGGGTAAACCCAACTCTGAGCGGCTTACAGATTAAAATCATAGGTTAAGCCTATGATAATACTAATTCATCTTAAAATTTCATACTTAAAACTATAAAAATTCATAAAACATTAAAACAACGCCAGAAACAGGTTGCAAGGCGCGTTTTACTTCCGGTGGGAGGAACCACATTACCTGCCCACCGAACCATGTGACCAGCTCACAGCTCAAAAAGTTTGGACACTCCTCTCTTAAAGACAACAGCAGTGACATTCAAGCTGGCTGTTGATAGTACTATACAGTAAAACCTCATATAACACTAAAACCTGGTTCCACAAGTCTTGGTGTTATATGATTTTTAGTGTTATCTGATGCATGTTAAAATCCTATGGGATCCATAGAGATACATTGTAACCACACAGGCTTTAGCGGTTGTTATCTGAAGCATCCCATAGGATCTTAATGTTATCTGATGCAATTCTTCCCCCCAGATTCCTTAATGTTATGCGATTTTAGTGTTATTCGATACTAATGTTATATGAGGTATTACTTGTACAGAGGAAGGCACTGGTGGATGGAATTGTTTGAGAGCATAAAAACCCTATGCTGAAAATGAAACAAAAAGTACCAGATCCCTTACTGCAGGGATAAGTAAGACGTTGAGATTTATAGGCCTAGCTTATTGTCCTGAAAGAAAACTAGGTGAACCACGCTTGGGTGTGGGTCTTTTAGTTGGAACACTTAGAATAGGATTTGTAGTTCAAAAAAGTCCAAAAATCAGTAGAAAAGAAAAGCCTTAATTTATAAACTTTGAAACTCTTAAAATTATTAGCAACACACTTGGAGCAAAAGCATAGAAGCAGAAATAGGGCCGGAATCGTGACTGCAACTTTTTTGGGTGACTTTGACAAGGGATAAAGAGAAGTCACAATTATTGTAGAGAAGTAGAAGGAAGGAAAATCAAGACATCTTTTCTGTAAGACGGAAATTTAAGCTTGGATCAAGGATGCTGAGAAATCAACAGGAGAACGTTACCTGACCAGGATAAAATAAAGAGAGTGTGGAAACAATATATGGAAGAACTGTACCCAAGAGCTGCAACATGAAAGATTCCCTTTAACCATATCAGAAAATAAAAATAAAACCACCGCAGCACTTTAAAGACTAACTGCTATATTTTTTCTGTGTGCTTTCGTTGATCAAGTCCACTTCACAGAGAGGAGTAAAATTTCCAGGTATGGTTTATATACACCAGATGCAGAGGTCAAGATGTTACAAGGTAAATGGGTTACAAGGTAAAGAGTAACGAAGCAAAATGACAGATAAGTCTGCATATTAATACAGCTTCCTTTAACCAGAATCTTTTGTTGAAAAACTTGCAGTTCTAAACAGGTGATGTGAAATTGCAGAAATATGTAATGCTAATGGCTATTTTACAGAGACTGGATTGATCAATACCCTAACAAAAATATGTTAAATGTGGAGAGCAAAACCATAACCCATCAATTGGGCATATTCTCTATAAATTCCAATTTAAAAGAAGATAGTATAGTAACTGTAGGACCATAATAATTTTCACTGTAAGCAAACTGAGGAAGAAATGCTAGCCAAATAATTAGAAATCAAGTTGCAAATGTTCATTGGCTAATGGATATACCAAGAATTTCATAATTCTTTGTACTTTATTGACTTCAGGTTCAGCTCCTGGCAACCTAGCAGTTTGAAAGCAAGAAATTGCAAGTAGATAAATAGGGACCACTTTGGTGGGATGGTAAACAGCGTTCTGTGCGCTCTGGCATCTAGGCATGTGTGCCACATGACCATGGAAACGTCTGCAGAAGAAAATAGCATTGGTTCTTTGGTTATGAAACACTGAACCCTAGAGTCGGATACGACTGGCTTTCGAGCAATAGTTTACCTTATATGGATCAAGACAAGCTATGGTTTGTTTTTAAAAGATTACGATGTAATTGTCCTGGTTTGTAACCTACAGTCTGGATAAGTTTACAAATAATATGTGGGCAAAGTATTCTGTTTTATTATTTGTTCAGTCCCATGCAGAATACTTATTGAAAACCAGATTATATTCAAATAAAGGAGAAGGAGAATTGCAAAGATAACATCAGTAATAGAAAATATTCAGATAATCCTGTATAATTGAAAAAACACCAGTGACTTGAAACGACTGCTGAGAAAGGTCAAAGAAAAAAGTACAAAAACAAAATTACAGTTGAACACGAAGAAGAAAATGTAATTTTGTAATTAAATTCTGTTTAATATTGCAAATGAAGATGTGAAAATTGTTAAAGAATGTCTATACCTCAGTTAAATCATCATTCAGAATGAAGTCTGCAGCCAAGAAATCAGAAGAAGGCTGAAAGAAGATTAATGATGAAGGAATTAGGCATGCTCCTAAAGTGGAGGGATGTAACATTTGATGTCAAGGCCAAGGTCACCCATTTTATAACGTTCCTATGTACAGTTGTAAAAGTTGGATAATGAACAAAATTAATGGGAAAAACAACTCTTTGAAATTAGGAGGCCCAAACCAGCACCATGCTGGGGAAAGAATTTACCGGGATGGGCGACCATGCACCTCTGCTCAAAACCCATACCTTAAAGAGAAACACCACCTCGGCAGTTTCCGCATCACTTCCTCTTGCCAGGCTCCGCTCTATGAGAGAAAGTCTGAAGCACTTTGGCAGCTTTGGGTTTTTCCTTTAAAGTATGGGTTTTGAGCAGAGGCGCGTGGCCGCCTGTCCTGGTAAATTCCCCAGCACGTGGCTGCCAAACTCTTACTAACGGCGAAAATGATTGAACTCAGGCTATTGTGCTTTGAGCATACCGTGTGATAAGGCTTCCTGAGAAAGACAGTAATGTTAGGTAGAGTGGCAGATAGTAGAAGAAAAGAAGGAAGAAATAATTAGATGGATTCCCTCAGAAAGAAAGGCCATAGCTTTTAGTAGGCCAGACCTGGGCCTAGCTGTAAATAACAGAATTTTAAAAGAATTCATTAATTCAGAGGATTACCATATAACAGAAGTGACTTGACAGCACATAGTAACAGTAAGCAAGCACAGGGATCTTAAACACTACAATTCTCCAGATGTAGGCATACATCTTTATGGTGTGGAGTGTTAAGCTCATGTTTCTATTTTCATATACAGTATAGAGCAGGGGTGACCAAATTTTTTGGGCCGTGGGATGGTCACGTGGTTCAGGGGGCCAGTCACTAGCCTGTGGGCCTGATCTGGCCCCTGATGCCAATTCATCCAGCCTGCGAAGCCCTCGTTGCTTCTGGAAATGGAAGTAAAATGCAAACGGGCGTGTTTTACTTCCACTTCCGGGAGTGATGAAGGCTTTGTGTGCCGGATGAATTGGTGTCTGGGGCCAGATCCAGCCCACGGGCCATAGTTTGGGCACCCCTGGTATAGAGAGTCAAACCTGTTTGTCTCCTTTAAAAAATGCTGATATTACCAAGACTTACATAAAGTACAACGGAATTGTACAACATGGGTTGTGTGTGCATGAACAATCAATCTGTGGTTTAAATATCTGTCAGTTCTGAACAGTTTTTCCATCTCTTTATTTTTCTTTGATGCAGTTTTGCCTGTTCCTCTACTAAATGTAGTTGCAGTGAGGTTTGCATCCAGGAATCGGGGAAGCAAATCCTTAAATAGTGGGCGAAGAAGATTTGCAAGGTATTCTGGGCTTAAAAAACATGACGGTAAGTCATTCATTCTCTTGCACTTTTATTCTAGTCTAGTTTGCTAGCTAACAGCTTAGCGGGACTGTACAGGCTCTTTCCAAGAAGTTGAATATTACAAGAGATTATTACAAGAATGGCAGACAGGTGACATGACCAAATTAGAGACAAAGTTTGACATCTGCAGGATTTGTTGGTTAGTGTTGGACTTCTGATTTAAACTCATGCCTGAATTAATCTCAGCACTCTTTGGAAAGTATGTCAAACAGGTTTTGTTCAAACATGACAGTTCATTAATGCAGTCTTTTAAGAAATATGATGAAATAAAAATGTCTGCCAACCTGAAGATCCTGCCTGTTTAAACACGTTTCTTTTATCATTTTCATCACAGCACTTTTGATGATGTCATTTCATTCGGGCCACCGGGCCTTGCAATTCTTTGTTTCAGTGTTTCCATTTTGCACGCACACTTGCCTTTCCAATAGGTAGAGGAAATTGATTAAAATATTCCCAAACTGGATCTCTTTTACAGCATGCTGCCATTATAGGTCTCCTCCTCCAGGGAATGAGTAAAATTATACACTTCAGGCTATCCACAAAAAAGATCCAAAGACTTGTGGAGTATTTTGCTCAAAAAGTTTCATTTTCCTTTTTACTGCCTGTCCATCCCTCCTCAAGCTTAACTTCTTGTGCGGATCTATTCCACTTCCAACAATCTTCTATTCATTGTATTTTTTTAAAACTTCTAAGGAATTGATTCTTTGTATGTAGATTTGCAAAGGAACAATGGAATTAAGGACTTTTCTCAACTCTGTATACTTATTTTATAACATTTTTGTTGTGAAGAAGAGCATGTGATCTCTGCAAACACAGATTCAGTTTTGAGAAATGTAAAACCAAGCATCTGTGACAGCGGTTCCCAACAAGGGGTACACAGCCCACTAGTGGACTTCAATTCCCAGAAGCCGAAGTCAGTACATTGGCTGATCAGTGCTTTGGGGAAATGACTTAGGCTTCTGGGAATTGAAGTCCAAAAACCAGCATTTGGGAAACACTGATCTATGATAATATCTTCTAGATCTTACAGAAACCTCTGGAAAAGCATGACGTTGTGAATGGATTAATGGAATTTGTTCACCCAAAAAATTGTATGACTATACATTGCATGAATATATGCTCTCACATTACATAATTAAAAACTAATTTTTATTTCATGAATAACCATTTTACTATAATGTATCTTAAATAGAAAACTATATGTAGATTTTTCTTCAAACAGATTTTATTTAAAAAGATGTAAGTTAAATTTTAAAATCCATTTAATTGTTGATTTTTATCCACTGTGGCCCCAGATCAACACACCCATAAATCATCTCCATGTTATAGTCCTTATTCCTCCCCACATCTGTACCACTTGGTTTCTTCCACTGCTTTCATTTTCACCATTATTACTCCTCGTTCCTAGTTGCTCTGAGGTAAAATGAAAAATAACCCCTCCTCTCATGAAGAAGTGGACTTGATCCACGAAAGCTAACAATAAAAATATAGCAGTTAGTCTTTAAAGTGCTACAGTTTATTTTATTTTGTTTTCTGATATGCGCTCCTCTCATAGTTTCTCCAGACTTGGGTGTCTGCTATCAGGGATCTTATTCTGGGTGTCTGCTATCAGGGATCTTACTTATTTCCTCCTTTTGAAATACAGTCAAACCTCGCATAAAGAGCGCCTTGCTTAAAGAGTAACTCGCTTAAAGAGCAGAATTTTCTCTGAATGTTCGCTTCGCTTAACAAATAAAACCAACCAAAAACTCGCTTAACAAATAAATCGGGGTTCACAATCCCCCCCACAATTGGTCATTTACAATGGTGTTTTGCTTAAAGAGCAAACTCACTTAAAGAGCAATCCTATAGAACGCATTATGCTCTTTAAGCGAGGTACAACTGTATTAAGTAGGAATATTTTGTGTCTGCCCTACATGAAATTCTGCGTTGTCAGATGATATTGCATTAATTCGGTTGCATGTTGTGAAAACCAGATTGTTCAGACTGAAAACATGTGAAGAAGCAAATACTTCTGGGCATGTACAGAGTAAAATTTTCTTTTCTCCTGCACAACAATATCCAGCTAGGCTGTGAAATCAGGGAAATGATATCTAACGTGTGAGTCTCTGGTCTGCCGTTTAAACATTGAAAATGTATTTCCTATTTGGCATAATTTTGACTCATTTACAGTGGGTACTACTTCACAAAGAAAAATGAAACAGAAGGTTGATTCCCCCCCCCCGCCCGCCCCGAGTGGGGTACACTATATTGAGCTTGCTGGCAAAAGCACATGAAAAAGCTTGTCTGTTTTTTTGATGTTCTTAATTTTGTCCATCACATTTGTAGGAGAGTTTGTTCATGCGGGCAACATACTGGCAACACAGAGAGTGATGCGCTGGCACCCTGGTGCTCATGTAAGTCACTTTGGTATTGTCAACAGCCATGGATACTAGTTTTCTAGATAAATTTTCAATGGGAGAATTTCCAGGGGGGGAAAGAGCAGGAAAATTTTCTTGTGTTCTAAATAGTGTGTGATAGAAGTTAAAATATATATATTGCCTTTTATCTACTAAACATTTTAATGTCCTGACAGCTCATAAATACTGTGTTTGAATTGAGATACATGATGGGGGGATGCACCCTTAATATGTTTTAAATATTATTTACAAACAATGCTTTGCATGGACATTACAGTACTTTTATTATAATACAGTACTTGCCACAGAAGCGTCTACAGATACAGAGAGCATTGGCTTTTTGCCTTAAACGGAGATGAGCATCGAGCCCTAGAGTCGGATATGACTGGCTTTCGAGCAAGGGAGACCTTTATGTACAACACATGTAGTAAAGAAATGTCAAGATGATCTGGCAGGAATAGTGGTTGGGAAAGGATGATCAACACTATTCAGTAATATTCATTTGCCAATATGGTTTTATTTAGTGATGGCTGCCATTGTGTGCCATCATTGCCTGCCTTCTATGTCCTCATGAGCACCTATCAAAAGAGTCGTATCCTTGGCTTGATTTACCTGCGTACAGATCAACAGGCTGACCCTGTGCTATTGGACACTTTCTTCCAGGTGTCTTTCTAACTACTCTTTTGTTCTTCTGTGTCAGGTGGGGCTGGGCCGGAGGAAAGTTCTGTTTGCACTGGAAGATGGGATTGTGAGATTCACTAAGGAAGTGTATGTGCCACATCCTGATAGCGAGGAAACCTCGGAAGTGATCCACAACTTACCCAAAGGAGCTGTGCTGTACAAGACTTTCATCAATGTCGTTCCCGAAGGCAGTGTGGGGAGTTTCAAGCTGGTCAGCATGATGTGACCCTCTGTACCTCCACAATGACCACAAAGGAATTGCTTTGGGGGATTCAGCTTCCAGCATTGGTTGTTCCACTCTTGGTCTATATAGGACTGTTGTTCAGTTCAGCTGCTGCTGGCTGACATTTGGGACTGAAGCAGTTCATGAAGCATTCACACAAATGCATGTGTTCTGGGCAACTCTAATGAAATAAAATATGTTCCAGATTTTTTTTCTTTGACGATGGGAATCACAGTGCTACGGTTCATAGGAGAAGAATATTAAAGGGCAAACCCCCTCCGCCAGTCTGTAGGCCCACTCCCAAGGAACAGGATAGATTTGGGTATTTCAGCTTAACAGTGACTTGCTTGGGACATGGTGATATTCATGCGTGCTCAAGCTTTTTCGTTTTACATGCATGCATAATAATTTCTGAGTCTTCCACATAAATCTGGGTACAGAACGAATCACTTTATTCATTCAGTAAAACCAAAACTGGTGGCAGGGAGGCAATCCAGCAGAAGGTGCTCTGGTCTATTTATTCTGGCTTGTTGATGATGATAATTTCATGTCAGAAATAATTCTGGGTTGAAAGGATTTTTGTGGGAGAAACTCGGGGAATGCCCAAATGAGGCTCCTTTCATGTCCCCAAGAGCTGTGACAGAGACAGGCACTCAATCAGTCATGCAGTACCCGGGTCTTGAACTGCCGACTTGCTGTCCTTCCAGCTAACAAGGCAAGCTTCTTAACCACTGAGCCACCACAGCTTGTTAACATGTAGTTTTGAAACATTGTGGAAGCTATACATAGCAGCAATAGATGCAGGATGCCTTTTAAACCATGTCTGTTCAAACCTCCTAATTCCAATATCCCAAACAGAAAACAAACCTAGTTAAATACACCAATCTAATTATTATTGGGGGCGGGGGGGGGACAGTCTTCATAATTTGAAACCACCTTCCCATAGGTGATCCTCTTGAAATGTGTTGGGCTGCAAACTTAGTCACCATCATTTGCTACTGGAGACATTGGCTTGTGGGATGCAGTTTTAAACAAAGGATGTGAAACTTCTGGCTCTGTAGATATTGTTAGTGTGTCCTTCCCAGCATTCCTCACCGTTGGCTATTCTGCTTAGAGCCGATGGAGACTGTGGTTCAAAAATACCTAGAGGGGCACATAAATCCCTCACATTCCACTGAATTGCGATGAAATATGCAAACTACCATATTTGCTGGCGTAGAAGATCCACCCCACCCCTTAAAATACACTAGAAAAATGGAGTGCATCTTGTACTGTATACAGTGGCCTATAGTAGGCTATTTTGATCATGATGGGGTGCGTCTTCTACTCTGGTGCATCTTATACACCATCAGATATGGCAAATGACATCTTCGGGCCCAGTTGGTTGCCACTGCTATAAAACCTTAGTTAAAGACAGTCCTTCAGAACAGGACCTGATTCTGTGCTGTGTTAAAAGAAGCCCGCCACTGTCATAACTGGCTTATTCCTGTGGCAACACAGTGGCTTAGGAAGGGAAGGGGAAACTTCCTGCAAAAGTGATGGAAGCACACATTCTCACAGCAGCTTCCCCACTGGTGTATCCTCTCTAGCATGATGTCAACTGTGCCTCTAATGGGATGGATTCTGGATGAAATGGTTGAAATCATGTTGCTTACCTTAATAAGACACAAGAGTAGAGCCACTGTATCGTTTGGGCTTAAAGAGTCGTCTTCCCAAATCCCTAATGATTCAATGGGCCTATTTATTATTATTATTATTATTATTATTATTATTATTATTATTATTATTTCAAATTTATATCCTGCACTACTCAGAACCCGACTCTAGTAATTTACTAAACTTAGCACTTGTAACTTACTACACTTAGCAACAGGATTTCAGCAGATATGTATTCTTGAACTTTCATCAATTCCATAGAAAGGATATGTATACTCATAAGTGAAAAACACCATTTGGGGACTTATATTGTTAAACTGGAAAGGAGACTCTGCAAGTATTTCCTGATCGTTTTAGTTTCAAATGATGGCATTAGGAACATTTTATTTATTTTGACAAATACAAAATGGCCAAAATAACAGAGATCAGATTTAAGCTGAGTAAGGATTGTCTGAGCTCTAACTGACAAACAGTCAAGGAGAGTAAACAATGATGGGTGGGTACAAAGATAGCTATTTGCATTTCCCTTCAGGGATGAGGCCAAAGTTCTGCACCTCATCCGGTCTTCCAATATGGCTTGGCCCTAAACGCCAGTCTGTGTGAAGGTGCAGAAAAGCTAGACCCTCCCCTGTGCAAAACCGTAACTCTTGTCTGGCCCTGAAAAATTGTCCCACAGTGTTTCAGAAAAGATGGGTGGGGGAAGGGGTGGTGCTGGCCAAGAAACCCACCGGGATTTGTCCAAGGCCCGTGGGTAGGGGTGGGTTGATGCAGTAAGCCAGAAATACATTCATTAAGTCTCGAAGCTCCAGTCCCTGCTTTGAGAGGACAGTCCTAAGAAGACTGCTGTGTTTTCGTGTCAGAGGTCACTCTGGGTTGAAAGGATTTTTGCAGGGGATGCCGAAAGGAGGCTCTTTTCATGTCCCCCCATCTCGGGTATCGAACCCTGTCCTTCCGGTCTCCAAGTTCAGCACCTTACCCACTAAGCCACCGGGGCTAAGAAGACAACAGAAGCATTGTCTCTATGAAGCTTAACACTTCGAACATATTGCCACTCGCATAGGTACTTTTTAAACGCAGCATCTGCCTGCAGTGATGCCCTTTGGGTAGAAAGTCTTTTGTCTCTTTAAATCGAGAACTATTAGCGGCATTGTTTAATATCTGACTTCCAGAATACCCAGCATAAATCCCTGGAGTCTTTCTGCTTGGCTTACTGATTCCTAGGGCAAGAAGACATCCCTGCGGTACAGCCTCCAACCATGGCAGGCTTCCTTTCACCTCTAGACTCTTCCCGATGGAAGTCCGCTCTGCCTAACTACACCAGAGATTATGACTTCCCCAAGTTGTTGGTTCCATCGCTCAGGCTTACTTTCAGACAAAGCTGGAAATCTTCCAGTGTTGAGTCCCACCGCTTGCAGTGCTTGTTGGAGTCGCGAAGCAAGCATCATAGCTGGCTGGCCGTGCAGCAGGTTTGGAAAGTCTTTCCCAGTTATGGCAGCATCAGGAGTAAAGGATTTGGCAGACAGTACTGTAGAAACAAAACGCCGGGCCCAAACGCTGCGCTGTCCACAAAGACAAGTTGAGGGATTGACGCCTCTCGCCTATACCGAGGTGTTTCTTTGAGTTGGATATGTGGGTGAAGCTTGGAGCATATCTGGCAAGCTCTGTCCAGCTGACAAGGTTGTACCCACTTCAGGTCCTGGTAAAGCTGCAGGATACTGCAGGGCCTGCTCATAGGGAGGTGGTAACTGGAAAAAAGGAAGAGGAGGAGCTCATTATGCCTCCCTCACAGCAAGACACGAGTGATTCCTTCCTGCCTTGATCTACTACCCAAAGGTTTCCGGTGGCAATTTCCGGTGTCAGTTTGTCCACTAGCCTCCACCAGCACCATCCCACCAGGTTTCGGGTTTGTAACAGAGCACACTAGGTCTGCTCTAGGTACAGAAGCCCTTGTGGAAAAATGTTGCCCGAGGGAGGAGAGCTGGCACACTCCCAATCTGCTACTATATGTTACGCTGGCTTTGAGGCACAACTCATGGTGTTGGGTCCTGACCAAGAAAGCTCTAGCTGGTTTGGAGCCAGGACCACCCATGACCCTGACTGTTAATTTATCTTAATTGTAATGGGAAACATGGAAGAAGCCTCCCCACAAAATTGTGGGAGTCTCTTTGTGGGAGTTGGTAGTAATTTGTGATGTTGTTTTTGTATACTATGGAAGCCGCCTAGAGTCAGGTTCGCCTGAGCAAGGCGGGGTATAAATTTGAAGAATAAATAAATAAATAAATAAATAAATAAAATGCAGACATTTTGGGGTTGCCTGGGCAATGACAGTTCCCTGACGGCTAATGCTTCCATGCCAGAAACAAAATTGGATTGTTTCCGACATGTATAAAGAAGATCATCATATTTGGGGGCCTTAGATGCTGAATACCCTTCCACTACTTATAGCAGCCAGGGTGACAAGCCCTCTTTTGGCTGTGGCAACCCAACTGTAGAGCTCCCATTTGATGGAGGGAGAATGGCTTATTTTGCTTCAGACAAGAAAGAACTTTTCCTACTGCCATTTTGTTTCACTCTGAGGCCAGGATCCTACCAGTGTTCACATAAGGTTTGAGTAACACACTACAGGTAACTGAAGCAAATTGAAAAGGCCGTGTGTGACCTAGAACCAGCATTTTGGCACTTTACCAACTAGGAATAATAATGAATAACAAATATGACATGATTCTGGACTTTACAACGTTGTATTGTTGTTCCAGTTTAAACTACAGGTCACTTCCCAATTTTAATTGCATGGCATGTCTATTTTTGCTTTTACAGTAATACCTCGGATAACGTTTACCTCGGATAACGCTAAAATCGCATAACGTTAAGCAATCTGGGGTGGAGAATTGGATCGAATAACGTTAAGGTCCTATGGGATGTATCAGATAACAACCGCTAGAGCCTGTGCGGTTACAATGTATCTCTATGGAGCTTTAACGTTATCCGATGCATCCCATAGGATTTTAACATGTATCGGATAACACCGAGACTTGTGGAACCAAGTCTTAGCGTTATCCGAGGTATTACTGTATATTGTGTATGTTTCTTGCTTTACAGTGGAACCTCATACAACAATTGCCCTGGAGAGCAACGAAATTGCATAACAATTAGGTTTTGGAGGGGGAATGGTGTCCCACGTAAAAAAATTCCCTATGGAAAAAAAACCATGCAACAATTTTTCAATGGGAAAAATCACCTAGCAAAAAAAAAATTATTGTACAATGCACCCCATGGGGGAAATTGCTATACGATGCATTTATCATATAGCAATTGTTTCATACAACAACGAGCCCCATGGAACAGATTAAAATCATTGTATGAGGTACCACTGTATATATCTATATATAGTACACCATATTGAGTACCTGCTGGGGGAGCATGCTATTTATAAATCAAAGAACATGGTACAAGTGATTATCATCCAATACTCCAGTAAAGCGTTTCTACCATGAACAGACTGCTGCTATCAACTATGTCAAACAGTTTAGTTGAACGGAACAATGGAAGTGTAGGTGTATTTCTTCCAGCGCTGTATAAGAAAGACCATCTTGGATGAACTGCAAGGATGGGAAGAACTGCACTATGCCAAATCTCCACCCATCTGAACAACAACAGTTAAGAAGCAAGAGGGTGTTGTTCTCCATGCCATGTGCAATAAGTGCCAAGGGGCAGTATATATGTGTAATTGCTATTGCCATGTACAAGTAATACCTCATATAACATTAGTATCGAATAACACTAAAATCGCATAACATTAAGGAATCTGGGGGGGAAGAATTGCATCAGATAACATTAAGATACTATGGGATGCTTCAGATAACAACCGCTAAAGCCTGTGTGGTTACAATGTATCTCTATGGATCCCATAGGATTTTAACATGCATCAGATAACACTAAAAATCATATAACACCAAGACTTGTGGAACCAGGTTTTAGTGTTATATGAGGTTTTACTGTAGTTCCCCTTGCATTTAGTTGGAATTCAAGATGGCTCCAGCAATTCCTTACAGGTTTAACTTAGACCAGTGATGGCTAACCTTGGAACTCCAGATGTTCTTGGATTTCGATTCCCAGAAGCCCTGATCATCAGGAGTGCCGACTTGGGCTTCTGGGAATTGAAGTCCAAGAACACCTGGAGTGCCAAGGTTTGCCAGCATTGTCCTAGACCAGTGATGGCTAACCTTGGCACTCCAGGTGCTCTTGGGACTTCAATTCTCAGAAGCCCTGATTAGCAGGCTTGATGACTTGGGCTTCTGGGAATTGAAGTCCAAGAACAGCTGGAGTGCCAAGGTTAGCCATCACTGACTTAGAAGGTTACATGTGTACAAAGAGAACAAGGACTAAGCCCAGGGCGAGAGAGGAAGTTGTGCCCCCTCTGGAAGTTGTAAGGCTGCAGCTGCAGTCGCCCTTAGTCAACGAGGGGGGATGCCAGAGTTATCTTAGAACTCCACCAGTGGGTTAAAAAGAAATTCTGGGAAAGGGGGAAAGTCTATGGAACCTTCCGTGAATTCTGAGGAGGTTGTAAAGATCTGAAGCGGGGAAATTGCCCCATTAATTCCCCCATGTACTCCTGTTTATCCGTTCTGGGCCTTCCCTTATCTAAATCACAGGCTGTTAGGAGCTATCTTCAGAAAGCGCTCTTATGCAGGCCATGCATATTGTAAGTGGTGCCAAGGGTTGCTGCCGACTGCCCCATAAGCCTTCCTTCTAAGGCTCAGGGCCATGAGGAAGACGGTCAACAAAACCTGAATTCTCAGAAATGTTTTTGCATTTCTTTCTACCCACTGACAGTCCTGAAAAGATTGAGAAGCAGGAGAGTCCTTGGGGGGAGAGGGAAAAGAGTGAGTCTTTGGTTCTGACCTCAGACAATCTTGAGTCTGATTCAACATACGGCAGCTTCATATGTTCAGTGAGTCAGACTCATTCGCTTTCAACCCAGCCTGGTTAGGTTTGCAGCCTTAACGTGCCAAAGGCCTGGCATGAAGAAAGAGCAAAGTAAAAACTGGGACAGCCCCTGGTGAACAGCATGCTCTCCTGAGCAGACCTCCCCACCCCGACCCCCAGTGTGTCTATGTTCACCCACTGGGCACAAGGTACAACATATGTAGGGTTTGCAGGCCTCGGGCATCACAAGTGTAAGAACAAGCACTCGGTGTGTATCTGTTCTCCTGTCTTTTGGGGCTCCCTGTGGAAAACAGAAGTGATCTCTCCCCAAAGATACAGAATGAATCATTAACCAAAAGGAATGTAAACAAGCGGCTTAGCACTGGAGTCTCCTGGAACACCATGTTCCTTCCTCCAAGATAAAAAAGCCTTTGAAAAGACAGAACAGAGTCTAAATCACAGGAAGGAGTGTTAAGAGCAGGCTCTATAAATATAACCCATTAAACTCTATCCACCTAGATAACAATACAGGTATGCGTGGCTTTCTCACAGGCAGTCGCTTACCTCTCGGGAGACTTCGGCCCACAAGCCAAACCTTTCCGCTATCATCTGATGGATCTCTCGCTGCCGGTCCTTCTTCCGCACACTTTCATAGCTTGGCAGGTGTAGCTGCTCCCACGGAGGGAGCTGATAACTGCTGGGCCCCCCAACACAGAACAGTTCATCTCCCTAAACACACACACACACACACACAAAAGAGAGAGATGTGTTATCATATTGCCTGGCTGTCTGGGCTTACAAGAAGCGAGGATTTTCCATTGCAGTGAGTATAGTCACTGCAGGCATGCATCCCACACTAGACAGGGATCTCTAAAGGATGATATGGAAAAAAAATTTTTTTTTGGGGGGGAGCCCATGGTGGGGTGGGGGAACTCTCCCAGAATCACTCAGCTAATGTGCTCAGACTGGAGGATTTTCAGAACTGTAATTCAAAGGGCAATTTTTCCAACCTGTGCTTTAAGGCACAGAATACTGCTTTAGCTCAGGTTGAGAAGCAAAGTTGATGCTATTTTGCTGTCCTCTCCTTTTCAGTCACTGAATTAGAGAACTCCATGCAAACTCATGAAAATGGCCTCCTAGAGTTCAAGCTAGATTTTAAGGCTTACCATAGAGTCCCACAGGACTCATCCAGAAAGCTGCTGTTCTTTGCAAGAGGCACAAAATTATTATTATTATTATTATTATTATTATTATTATTATTATTATTATTATTATTATTATTATTATTATTATTATTATTATTATTATTATTATTACAGTAATACCTCGGATAACGTTTACCTCGGATAACGCTAAAATCACATAACGTTAAGTCATCTGGGGAGGAGAATTGGATCGAATAACGTTAAGGTCCTATGGGATGGATCGGATAACAACCGCTAAAGCCTGTGGAGTTACAATGTATCTCTATGGAGCTTTAACGTTATCCGATCCATCCCATAGGATTTTAACATGCATCGGATAACACTAAAAATCGGATAACACCAAGACTTGTGGAACCAAGTGTTAGCGTTATCCGAGGTATTATTGTATTATTATTATTACCACCAGCCCTCCAGGGTTCTTCGTTCTTCAGTTTCTATCAGAACATTCTACAACATCTGCACATTTACAGTGCAACGCATCTGCATCAAGAAGATTTGCTGGCTGCATGCTCTTGCCCAAGGGATATGTCCGAGTGTACTCACAATGCTTTCCACTTTGGGTGGGAAACTCCTCCTATGTCCCCTAGCATCCCTGTGGCAAGTGGAAATGATAGCTGGGATTTATTCTGACCACACCAGCACCTTTGGATTGATTGGTAAATGCAGCCTCAAAAGGAGAACTGTTGTAAGCAGATTAAAAAGTGCCCACTTACGGTGCAATGCCATGTCTGTTGCAGTCATACTTCACACTTTAGGAATACACTGTTCATGGTTTACCTTTTTTTAAAAAAACCCTATGTGCAAAGAGGTCTTTGAAACAATGCAAACTATGTTCTAATATAGGGTATCGTGTTCTGAGTACACTATACCCAGGATATAAAAATGTACCATTTGTTCCCCTGCAAAGACATGTACAGTAATACCCCGGATAACGCTAGTACCGGATAGCGCTAAAACCGCATAACATTACAAGATTTTTGGAAAAATCTTGTATCGAATAACGCAATTTTTAGCGTTATCCGATACAGTCGTTCTTAGCAGCAGGGTGGCTGGAAAGCTGAACGGGGTTCTCTGTTCAGCTTCCCAGCCACCCTGCAGCTACGGAGGCAGGGGTGGGGGGGCTGGAAAGCTGACAGGGGGCAAGGGCGGGTGGCTAGGGAAGCCGACAGGGAGTCCCCGTCAGCTTCCCCAGCCACCCTGCAGCTGTAGGTCGGGTCCTCTGATCTCTCTGGAGCAGGCAGGGGACACGATCCAAGCTGTTTCTGGGCTTCCCCGACGTCCTCAGCCAATGCAGCAAGCCAAAACGTCAGGGTTCAAATCCCGACATTCTGGCTTGCTCAGTGATGGGATTACCCTGGTTCCATCCGGTTCACCGGAACTGGTAGGCACAATCTCGGAGGATTCTCCGAGAGGGTAGCCCATTTTTAAGGCGTCCGATTCCGATTGCACATGCGTCAGATTGAGTTTCTGTGCATGCGCACTAAATTGGAGCCATTTTGGCTCCAATTAAAAAAAAAATTTTTGGAGCTGGAGCCACCCCTTTTTAGAGCGGCTCCGGCAGCAGCAGCGGCAGCCCTCAGAGGAGGGCACCTCCCCTGGGGCAGCCGAGCTCCCACAGGCACATTGGTGCCTGCCCGGGCTGTCCGCCGCCGCCGCGCCCTCCCAGGAACTTGGGCCCGACAAGCCCCCATGTCCTGGGTAAGCCCGGTGGGGCGTGCCACCGCCGCATCCTCCTCCACCAGGCGCCTGCAGCTTCCTCAGGCCGGTGCCTTTTCGGCCCGGCTCGCGCCTTGCCGGGTGGCCCCGGGCCATGGGGGTTCGTCGGCCCCAAGGAAGGTAAGTGAGGGTTTTGTATTTGGGGTGGGTGGGTGATTTATTTGTGTTTTGGGTGGGTGGTTGTATTTTTATTTTATTTATTTCTTTATTTTATTTATTTAAGTTATTTACGGGTTTGTGTTATAGCTGTCTGGTTGGGTGGGTGGGTTGAGGTGTGTGTGTGTGTGTTTATTTTTATTTTATTTTATTTATTTTTATTTTTGGCCCTGCCCACAACGTCATGATGTCATGACGTTGGCTCCGCCCATGATGTCATGACATTGGCCACGCCCATGACGTCTGTGACGTCATGGCGTGGTAGTAGAATTTTTGTAATCCCATCACTGGGCTTGCTGCAGCCTCCAGGGAAACAGGGCTTTTTTAAACGTTGTGTGATCAATGCATCGCACAACGTTAAAAACCGGATAACAACGAGACTTGTGGAACCAAGTCTCAACGTTATCCGGGGTACTAGTGTACTGCAAAATGCTGCATCTGTGACTCTTACTATGTCAAAGCAAACATCACACAGATGCTATATAAAGTAAGTTTCACGGGTGACATAGCCTAGGGCAGGGGTCAGCAAACTGGTGTTCTTGGGCTTCAATTATTAGATGCCCAGATCAGTACACCTGCTGACTTGGGCTTCTGGGAATTGAAGTCCAAGAACACCTGGAGAGCCAAGTTTGCTGACCCCCTGGTCTAGGAGAAGCAATACTTCCCTGCCCCAAGCCTGCCCTAGTAATCTCTGATTTAAATAGGCCAGATCTCCTTGGATCAAAAATAACAGGGATTTCTGTTTGTGCAAGGGATTCATAGATTCCTGCTTGTACAAGTGCCAAGAGGAGCCATGCATGAATGGACCATCCCGCATTGGGTTCGTAAGCAACAGAATACGGTTGATGGAGTACAATATGTGAGCCACAGGTCAACATACACAACAGAGTAATGGAACACACAAAATGGCAATTGCATTATTAACACAGGGAGAGACCTTTAAAAGTGACAATAGGTCTTCTTTTTTTCCTGCCAGGTTAATAGATAATGAATTGGCAGACAGTTAATTACACAAACATCTCCTGCCAATAGCGAGAGTAATTAACAAATGCAAATTGGCTGTTGGCTGACAAACAGCATTAAGCTGCTGTCTCTAAGGTGTTGAAGCAATGACTTTTGATCTTAGGAAGGAGTTGATTGTGGAATTGATTGTGCTGAGGAGTTCCTCTAAAGAAAGCAACTTTCTGGCAGTACACCAGACAACAGAGAAAATTGGCTTCTCTCTTTCAGGGATTGTGTTTTAGGGTAATGCAACACCATGCTACAAACCTAGATGGTAACTGCTTCAACACTCGGTCAGGACTCATTCTGTTAGAACAATTCTCTGTAGGCTCCTGAGGCTACCTTCTGTTGGACAAAACACTTTTTGCTGAATGTATGTGCTGTGAAGGTTCCAGGCTGACCCTTTGCAGCCTTGGGGTTTGTAATTCCAAGATAAACTGGTATGCTCATTGGTACTTGTCAGTTACTTTTCAATTCCCAGGCTAGCTCTATTTGTTATGCACTAAAAAGTAGCTGACAATGGGCTTTGGGAAAAGCAGCAAATTGTTAATTGTTTAATTTTTTATTACTGTACTGTTTTTTGTTTCCTTCTGTGATGGAATGGGAGAGGGGCCTGTTGAATTTTCTGCCTCATTCATCAAAATGGTTTGGTTGGGTTTAGGCAAGGTATATAAAAGTAAAGGTCACCTTTGCTCAAAAGCCAGTCATATCTGACTCTAGGGTTTAGGAATCATATCTGTTTATAGTGATGCAGTCAGTGCTGTCTTGTGTCTGCAGTCATTTCTGCGGACATGTGGCAGGCATGACTAAACGGCAGATTGCAAGGAATTATTGTTACCTTCCCACTGAAGTGGAACCTATTTATCTACTTGCGGTTTCTTGCTTTCCAACTGCTAGGCTGGCAGGAGCTTGCAGCACTCAGGTCTTGAACTGCTGACCTTCCAGTCATCAAATTTAGTGACTTAACCACTAAGCCACCACAGTCCCATTGCCTTTAGGCACCATCGCTAAAATCCTGTTGCCTTACACATTCATGTAAGGACCATTGTACAATGTTGCCTGCCTTCTGGATTGTCTGCCGTTGACTGAGATTTCCATTGGTTATGGAAGCCATCATGTGACCAGTTACGAGCCTGGATGGGCAACTAGCGGTCTGGGGAAATTGCACATGAGGTTGGCCATAGGATGTAGTTTTTCACAATCGGATTTTGCTCTTCCCTTGCCTCAAGTACATGGAGGTGAGTGAGAGCGTGTCACCTGCTGCTGTTTATCTCAAAACTAGCCTTCATAGGGTTGTTATGAGGACAAAAGAGCGGAACCATGCCTAAGCAAATTGAGGAAGCGTGATCAAATCCATTCCTGGCATATCCTACTGGCCTCCCTAAAACCAGTCTTTTGCCATTACTGCCAAGCCCCTTGGGAGGTCAATGGCTCCCCTTAACAGTTGGCCTCTCTCCACCTGTACCGCAGGATTTTCCGTGGTGCTTGTCTCCAGGTGTTGTACTCCAGACAGAGGCCCCACCAGTCGCTGGTTGCTGTTGAAATAAGGAGGAGGACAATCCTACAGGAGATGAAAGAGGGAAGGGGAACAGGAAAGACAATGCAGACTGAGCCTTCTCTCTCTTAGGACTTTTGGATCACAGAGAACCAAAAAAAAATAATAATAACACATTGCCTATAAGAAGCATTGATTGAATAGCATCCTACGACAATCCTAAATACAGTAATACCTCGGATAACGTTTACCTCGGATAACGCTAAAATCGCATAACGTTAAGTCATCTAGGGAGGAGAATTGGATCGAATAACGTTAAGGTCCTATGGGATGGATCGGATAACAACCGCTAAAGCTTGTGCGGTTACAATGTATCTCTATGGAGCTTTAACGTTATCCGATACATCCCATAGGATTTTAACATGCATCGGATAACACTAAAAATCGGATAACACCAAGACTTGTGGAACCAAGTCTTAGCGTTATCCGAGGCATTACTGTATCACATTTATTTCTGGGACCTTAATAATTGTAACTAAAACATCGCAGTGCCACGGACAAGAGGAACAAGAAATCAACCAGAAGGAAAGGGAAGATTTTTCAAACTTGGAAGAATAAAATCTTCTCCCACACCATCCATTCATGTTTAAAGGATGGAATTATTTTTTATTCCCTGTCCCCTACTAAAACCACAGGGCTATTGCTGCAGCAGCAAAAAACGAAAACAAAAGCCAGCTCCACCACACATCTCCCATCACCTGCACAATGTACTTCTTGCCCCAGTCTACAATGACAAGCATTTTCTTAATCCTTTAAGAGAAACACAGCCAAAGCCGTGGAGCAGAGGTTGGCCACTTAAGTTGAATGATGAAAACCATTCATCCATAATTCTACATGGCTATAGTTGTTAAGTTTGAAATTGTCACTGTCTGGCCAGACATCCTGCTACAGTAATGGAGTAGACTGTACAGCCAGTGACTCAATGCCGAGTGTCAGGCAGCGGTTAACTAACCTGACTCCCTAAAGGGGCCAATGGCGATGGGCAGATGAGCCCCCTGAGGTGGGGTGATAGTCCCCCTCAGTGGAGGAAATGCCACAGGAAACCATCATATTAGGCCCAATGGGAAAATGAGCGGAGGAGGAACGCTGAGGCAGAAGAGGCCATGCCAGATGGACTGGCTGTGAAGGTGCACATTGTCCATATCCTCAAGGCTGCAGCAGTCCATTGCAGTCCTTGTGTTGAATCCTGCATGTCTCATTTCATGTGTGCTACAGGAGATGATTCCATGATCGTAATATGTGGGTCACTTCATGGCAAGCTGGGATCCACCTTAAACAAATTTACGCCAGTGACATTTTTCCTGCTTCAGGAAAAAAATGCATTCTCGAATACGAGTTCCAGTCAATGATGACGATAGTTGTTAAGAGTACACTAATATCTTGGATAACGTTTACCTCGGATAACGCTAAAATCACATAACGTTAAGAAATCTGGGGAGGAGAATTGGATCGAATAACGTTAAGGTCCTATGGGATGGATCGGATAACAACCGCTAAAGCCTGTGCGGTTACAATGTATCTTTATGGAGCTTTAACGTTATCCGATCCATCCCATAGGATTTTAAGATGCATTGGATAACACTAAAAATCGGATAACACCAAGACTTGTGGAACCAAGTCTTAGCGTTATCCGAGGTATTACTGTACTTGAGGTAAGAAAAGAATGAAACTATAAAATGTTGGCATAGTGTTAAAGACAGGCACTCATCAGGCTGGGCATTACAGGACAGTTAGGACGCAAAAGGAATTGACTCCTCAGAGAAGAATTATTTCGACACTCAAGGATAGAACTGAGAATGGGGCAAATTTAGGGCTGTCTTTTAAGTCACCCCAGATAATGACATGGTCTGCCCCTCCTGCTAAAGAGGACAATGAAAAAAAAAATCATCTACAGCGGTGGATCCCAACCTTTTCAAGCCACACACTCTCAGTCAGCTTCAAGGGCCAGACAGCCATTTTGCCCTGCCTGCACAATTGTGTGTGTGTGTTATTCTGTTCCAACAGCTTCAAAGGGGTAGTCATTTTGTTTCTAAAATGTCCTTGGAGGAGCGGAGGGCCACATGAAATGGCACCATGGGGTGGATTCAGCCCACGGGCCTTAGGTTGGGAACCCCTGATCTACAGAGTCCTCAGTCTGTTCTGACCAAAGATGGGTCTTTTGCATCTCTTACACAGGGATGGGCTGGGGAAGGAGGCCACGGGAAGCCATTTAAGTGGCCCATATGGGTTTGAGCTGCTTTACTTATGCCATTAATTACAAACAAACATCCCTCACAAGGGGTGAGTGGGTGTGAGGGGAAGGGGGAAGAGGGGGAGAACCATTCTCTCTTTGGCCGTCCCCGGTCATGAGCTGTGGAAAGTATAATATAATACCGGTTGCTGGGAGACCAGCAGCCCAGAGTGGCATTGTCTGTATTTACCTCTTCCATACAGAGGCAAGCCCTGCTGTGACCATTCCTTGCAAAAGAAGGAGGGAGGCCTGGCTCTGAAAGAGTGTGCCAGAGGGTGAGGCGCAGAGGGAGACCCTCATTGCCCCTGAGTCACTGCTGAGTGTATTACCTTCTCCTCCTCTCACACTTCAACAGCTCAATCCCTGCTCTAAAGCCAGCAATGGGGGGGAAAGGGTTCAGGTGAAAGGGCTTTGTTTGTAGACAAAAGTGAGAAGCAAGCAGGGGGGCTTAGAGGTCCCTCAGTGGGCCACACTGACACCCAGCAGGGGAGCACTGCAAATAGACCTTGAGTTACTACCCACCCAGGAGAAAGAGAAGGAACCCCCCACCCCCACCCCCTTCCCAACAACACAAAGCTGCTCCATGCAAATAGGGAGCTCGTGGCTGCGTAAAGCTCCCTTGTGAAAGACGGAGCGAGGTACCCGGTGTTCTGCTCAGCTCAAGCGCAGTACAAAGAAAAGGATCCGAGGGTGGGTGAGTGGGCAGGTTAGGGCACCGGGTAGGCAAGAGAGCTTGACAAAACTGCTGGGGGAAAAAAAGAGATACTCACATATTGGCTGGGGCTCTGGAAGAAACGGCAAGAGCACAGAAATTGGCAGCACAGAGGGTCTCGGTGGTACAAAAGCAGCAGGAGCACCAATATGGCCACAATAAACACAGAAGAAGAAACTGCTGCCAAAGGAAAGAAAAGGGAAACACAGGTGAGGGGAGGGCACAGATTCCAAACAGCATCAGAAGAACCAGAGTCGTCAGCTCCGGAGAATTTCTGTCTTGCAACAGTCTTTCTGGAGCTGGTGTGCTCTTCAGATAGGCTGCCCTGCAACTCAGTCCCCATCAACCCACATGGCAGGTTGCATGGAGGGACAGGAGTTATCACCCAAACCTATCTGGAGAATGCTGTATTGGGGAAGAAGTTGCAGCAGTTAAATGTGAGCTTGAAACCAACAAGGTCAGGAGAGAAGGGCATGGCCAGTCATACTATATGGATATAATCCTGTCCATCATGATCAGGGAATTTGTACAAGTACAGCAGAATTATGAACTTCAGGACTGGGGGCCCTGAAAGAGGGTACAAATGGTCCTAGACAGGGGCGTAGCTACCGCCGTATCTGCCGTATCAATTATACGGGGGCCATGGGGGCCCCCAACATGCGTAAGCAAAAATTAATAAAAACTTCCCAAATTTTAATTATGATGAATAAATATTTCTTTTTAATTTTATGCAATTTTTTTCTTTTGTGAGAAATCTTTACCCTTCCTAAGGGGCCCCAAACAAATTTTTATACGGGGCCCCGCCAAGGCACGCTACGCTTCTGGTCCTACATCATATTAATGATCAAAATTATGAAAAGTCATTTGGCCATCATGATTGGGTCCAGTCTTTCTTCCTTAACTGATATACCACATCTCTGATGAAAACAAGAGGTGTCTGAGTAAAATTCGTGTTTCGAAATAACAAAGAAGTTATCAATGAAATTCAAAACACACAATCCAGATAATTTCCTCGAGATGTAACAGACACCCCAGTGTCGAATGCTTGCAATTATTAGTCTAGTTTCAGGGGCTTTACGATGCTGCATTCCTGCATTACTCAGTATGAACAATGGACTGAGAATAAATTCTTTCATTAGCAGGAAGTGGTAAAGAGACACTTTGCGTGATTACCTAGGTCAAATAAAAACTGACTCCAGTTGATTGGACAGGGAAACCTATATACATTGGGAAGAGACATTACTCTATTCAAAGGCTGCCAATATGTCATAAATGTTGATAGGGCAATTAAGTCCTTGGACTAGTGGTCTCATTTGGGTGAGTGATGTTCTTGAGTGACCTTGCCCCTCCATGTTTAGAAATACATCAACATTGAAGTTACACAAAAGCTGTATTTTGTCATCAATATTCAGGACCAGTCATCTAGAGCAGGAGCTCTCAATCTTTTTAAGCCGTGGGCAGGGTCACGCTTCCTCAGACAGCTTCAGGGGCGGGGCGGCCATTTTGCCCTTCCTCCACTACATGACACTTCCTGGTGTGATGAAATGGTGCCGTGGGCTACAGGTTGAGAATCCCTGATCTAGAGAAACTTCATCATGCCCACACACACTCCTTTCTGTTCCTTGAATGCATGGAGGTAATTTTCCCCAAGTCCCAATTCAAAGACAATGAAATCAGAGGCAGTGTTCTCCTTGCCCACATGGTGAGTATTCCCAAATATTAATGACCAAACGGGACTAGTTGTGCGGCTTGAATGCTCCCCTTGATGCATGGTGACTGGTCCTGAATATTGATGACAAGACACTATTCAATGGACAGCATGGAAAGATATTTCCTGCAACCAGAAACCAGCTACTGTATATAATTTGGTTTTACCTTAGGTAATGAAAAAAAACTTAGCCTTATATTATTAAGTTCATTAAAGGTCTGTAGGTTCTTTTTCCTTTGTAAAATGCCATGAACTTCACTGGTACTTGCTAGCTAGCTAATGGCAATGATGGATTTCTTCAGCTAGCAAAGCAGATGCCTTTCCGCTATTTGTCATGAAGCAGCAGCTGAGAAACAAGACAAGAACAGACATCTGTCCGGGTGGCTGGGTCTTTGGGCTTTTGCTCCGACACTCCAGGTTCAAAGTTCATTCTCAGGGGTGTCAGGCTCTGGTCTTGAAATCACAAGGGGAAGGGAGGTTACTCTCAGATTTTGGGCTCATTCTGACATGTGGTCACACTCAGAGATCTATAGGTAGTTCCAGACCAACTCTTGTCCCCTCCTTTGGTTCAGATAAGTGGGTTCCTTTTTCTTTAGTGATATGCTTGCATCCCACCAGGTGTGTCTTCAGCCTGTTGATCTCCTCCAACAGACTTGAGCAGGCAGACACCTTGACAGCACGACTCCACTGGCTTTTCAGATCAGCACTGTGTCTCCCCAGTGTTTGTCACATGCACAGCATTTTCCAGTTGATGCTGAAGAGTCTGCCCCTCATGACATTGTTAAAAACACTCCCTCTTAACATCAAAAGAAGCCTGGTTTAGCCTTGAAATCTTAGGGAGAAGGTTGCTACTCAACTGCCAACCTGGCTTGTGACCCAGTCTTCAGATTGGACAACCTGGGAACAGCAGGTTTCCCTCCCATTATCCAGTAGGAATCTGCTTCCAGAAAAGCCCCCCAAATGCTACGTAGAGAGAAGTGGGCGCTAGACACCAGCACCTTTTAGTAATGAGCCACTTTTAAATGTACAGTATCGCATGTTGTCGTAAAATTAGCATTTCTCCATATCCTTGTTCTATTGAGTTGGCTATTTTTGGCAGAGCTACTGGAGCAGAAGTATCATGCCATCCTTCCCATCTCCCATTGCTGAAGAGGATGTGAACTAATGGTTGCCTTGGATTTCCTCAAAACATGACAACTGGATCTTGACATTTTGTTCTCTTCCTCAGAGACAACAAGAAGTAGCCAAAACTGGTTATGGAATACTGGACAGAACACAAGGCAGCCAAAGAACAACGTCCCCAACAGTCTTAAGAAATGTTGCTGCCCAAGCAACAAAATGGCTCCCCTCCCATTCTAACACACAACAGTCAATATCTTACTTCAACACTGTCAATGCCTCCTCTCCAAAGAGAGCATGGCCTTTGACAGGCAATCTTCTTTCCGCCAACAAGGATCCTACAGGTCAGTAGAAAATGGCTGATTTGAGAATATTCCTCTTTCTAAACCCAGAAAGACCACTGCTATTTCCCCCATTTATATCCTTCATCCCAAACTGCATTGTACCAGTATTCCTAGCATGAATTATCATGTTACATCTAACTCACTGCTTTGCTTATAGGGTAGATTTTTCTTTTAAACACCAACAGTTTAAATCCCTTCCTTCCCCCAGGTTTCCCCTGAGCAATTTCCTCTCTTCTTTTTAATCCTTGCTGCCTCGCCCTTTTTCCTTTGTATCCCATATTCTTGGAATTTAAAACCGTGGGCAGAGCCTCTCTTTATTGTTCTCTGGTGGCAAGAAGTAAATCACTTTACAAATAATTGAATGAGGCTCATAAAATACTGTAACCAGCAAAATTCAGTAAAAACTGCTAGCTGTTCAACATTTGCAAAACACACCCAAGACTTGGCATTTCTTATAAACTTGCTGTTACATCATATCTGCTTACTTTAGACGAGGCCTGTTAGCTTCAATAGCCCTGAGATCAACTGATCTGAGAATGTGACCACAATTTCTTTATCTTTTGCATATATTATTGGTGCCAGAGTTTCTCTCCCACATACCCTGCCTTTAAGGTAAAGGTTTCCCTTGCTTGAAAGCCAGTCATATCTGACTCTAGGGTTCAGTGCTCATCTGTTTCAAAGCCGAAGAGCCAGCAGATGTTTCCATAGTCATGTGGCAGGCATGACTAGACACCAGAGCGCAAGGAACTGCTGTTTATCTTCCCACCGAAGTGGTCCCTATTTATCTACTTGCAATTTCTTGGTTTCAAACTGCTAGGTTGGGAGGAGCTGGGACAAAAACAGGAGCTCATTCTGCCCTGCAGTACTTGGGAATCGAACTCCTGACCTCCTGCCTTCCAGTCAGCGTCTTAGCCACTAGAGCCACTGCAGTCCCTGCCTTTAATAAGACAAATTTTGGAACAACTGTTAGATAGAAGGGAAAGGAGATCTAAATCTTCCTTACCTATGCAACCTGCTTCTGATCCAGAATAGTGCAATTTATACTTACAGTACTCTGAAGCAAAAAGTACAGGGATTTTAGCTGCAAATTACATACTTAATGCAGGACCTAAGGAAGCCCTTACATTTCTGCCATCTGGGAAGCAAGATGGTAATATTTCATCACATCACAAAAATGTTTACACTTTAATCTATGTATTTCCCAAAAACTCTATTGAGTCTATTGAAAGACTGTTGCTGGATACTGGGGAAAAACATCTGATATATTACTTAATTGCAATGTAATGCTTCTGACACAAACAAAGAAGGATCTAGTGATATTTGCACAAAGATGGGAAGACTCAATAGTGAAAAGTTTTGGTCGGACCTGGAGAAGAAGAGCATGGCAGCAAAAGGAATGGAAGGAGAGTTGAGACCAGCAGAAATTCACTCCTTGATAGTCTGGTGAATTGAGGAGTCAAATTAGGTAACATCAAGAGCAGGGGTTCCCAAATTTTTCGAGCCATGGGCCAGTCACATGGTTCAGGGGGTTGGTCACTATCGCCCATCGGTTAGAGCTAGCCCCCAACACCAATTCATCTGGCCCACAAAGCCCTCATTGCTCCTGTACAGGCACATTTTACTTCCACTTCCGGGAGCAACGAGGGCATCAGGGGCTGGATGAAATGTCACTGGAGGCCAGATCTGGCCCACTGGCCATAGTTTGGGCTCCCCTGATCAAGAGCATTAGCTAGCATCAAATCTGATGTGGTCCATGCTGGGGGGCAAAGAAGATACTGATCTAGATGTGAAGTTGTCTGTTTTTCTCAGCACCAGCAAAGGACTGTGAATAGGGGGAGTGGGGAGATCACACAAGGACCATCCCTAAAGAAAGTGAAAACATTCAGATGTCCTCTGTACAACAACAGCACCTGCCAGCTGATCCTTCCACTCTACAACCACTGTGAGGTGGCTCACTGTGCAAACATCATTGGATGAGAAATTATATTACCATAGAAAATCCTGGAAAATGTCAGACTGGTAAAAAAAATATACTTTTTGCCTAAGTTATCAGAAGCAGGGAGTTGAGAAGCTTTAAAAGTTTAAATTTTCACTGTAAACTAGAGGGCTGTTTTTAAAAAGCTTGTACATCTTCATAATGAAGTTATTTTATTAAGCTTGTTTTATACAGCCTCTTGGCTTCAGAATGTTGGATCTGTGATCACATTTACAGAAAGTTAATTTATGACCTTCTACATCAGATGTTGATGGAACAATCTTGTCGGCAGATGGACAATCTTTCTACCCTATGAAATCACCTGGAAGAAGGAACTTAACTGGAAGAAGGAACTTCTCACCTGAGCAGAACTTGAAGATTTTCTATTTCTTGGCTACTAGTTGAAATCTACCTAAGTGATGGTGATCTGGAAAACCAATTTCCTGCTATTAAATATATATACTGTATCACAAGAAGATATGGAGAAGAAAATAAAGCCTGAAATTGAATGCAAATAACCATATTGGTTTCATTAATGAGGGTTTTTTTTAAATTGGCTGAACTTGACTAGATGAATAATGCAAATCCCAACAGATGGAAATGCAAAGTTCTGCACGACTAGCAGAAGAGAAAATTCACAAATACAGAGTCGTATGTGTGAAAATAATCCAGGACAGGGATAAGCAAAATGCGGCCCTCCAGGTGTTAATGGATTTCAACTCTCAGCATTCTCACCTTGGACTGTGTTGGCTGGAGCACCTGGGAGTTGTTTCTAGAAACAGCTGGAAGATTGTATTTTGCCTGGTCCTGAGCAGTGATGGGATGATAAAAAATTTAGTACCCCACCCTGACGTCATCACAGTGGGGGCGGAGCTAACGTCATGACGTCATGGGTGGAGCCAACGTCATGACATCATGACGTTGTAGGCGGGGCCAAAAATAAAATAAATAAAATAAAAATAAAACACACACACACACCCCTCAAACCCCCCCCCCACAAAACCGTTAATAAAATAAATAAATAAAATAATAATTAAATAAAAATTCACCCAAACACCCACCCACCCCAAACACAAACCCCTCTTACAATGGGGACCGTTGGGGCTGGCCCCGAGCCTTGGTGCCTGGCGGCGCGCCTAGCCGGGAGGCCCAGCGCTCCCGGCTGCAACTCTCCATGGGCGGCCCCGAGCCTTGGTGCCCGGCGGCGCGCCTAGCCGGGCGGCCCTGCGCTCCCGGCTGCAACTCTCCATGGGCGGCCCCGAGCCTTGGTGCCCGGCGGCGCGCCTAGCCGGGCGGCCCAGCGCTCCCGGCCGCAACTCTCCATGGGCGGCCCCGAGCCTTGGCGCCCCGCGGCGCGCCTAGCCGGGCGGCCCAGCGCTCCCGGCCGCAACTCTCCACGGGCGGCCCCTAGCCTCGGCGCTCCGCGGCGCGCCTAGCTGGGCGGCCCCGAGCTGCCCATGGAGAGTTGCGGCCGGGAGCGCTGGGCCGCCCGGCTAGGCACACCGCCGAGCGCCGAGGCTTGGGGCGCCCGTGGAGAGTTGCGGCTGGGAGCGCTGGTCCGCCCGGCTAGGCCCGCCGCCGAGCGCCGAGGCTTGGGGCGCCCGTGGAGAGTTGCGGCCGGGAGCACTGGGCCGCCGGGCTAGGCACGGCTCCTCCTCCTAAGCCCTCCGCCACTGCCAGAGCCACTTCAAAATGGTCCGGCTCCGGCAAAAACAAGTGCGCATGCGCAGAAACAGAATCTGACGCATGCACAATTTAAAATTGCAGCACGCATGCGTCAGATTGACTTCTGCGCATGCGCACTGAATTGGAGCCATTTTGGGTCCAATTTAAAAAAAAATTTTTTCTTTTTTTCGGACGCCTTAAAAATAGACTACCCTCTCGGAGAACCCTCCGAAATTGTTCTTACCGGTTCCAGGGAACCGTCTGGAACCGGGGACATCCCATCACTGGTCCTAAGGTAGGGTTTGAACAGAACCCAACCTGAACATGAGTCAGGAACAATGTAGTGGCTTAAAAGAGCTCATGCAATTCTAGCCTGCATCTACAAAAAATAAAAATACGGTATCTTTCTAGTCAGCTTTAGTTGGACTTTACCTGGAGTATGTCTTATTATCTAGACAGTGACGTTTGATAATAGTTATCAGCAAGCTACTGCATGTCCACAGAGCAGCAGTAAGAGTTGCTGATGGCCCAGAAGTCTAAACCATATGAGGAAAGATTAAAGACACTGGGCATTTCATTTGGAGGAGAGGTTATTAAGAGGTAATATGCTTGCCATATACAAATCTTTAAGTATCTGTCACATGGATGACAGGGCAGATTAGTTTATTTGTTTTTGCTTTAAAGATTAATTAAGAATTTTTTTTATTAAAAAAAAAAACCCCACAACTGATTGAAGCTAACCATTAGGAGGAACTAATATAAATTTGAAATATAAATTTAAAATAATAATAATAATAATAATAATAATAATAATAATAATAATAATAATAATAACAATAACAACAACAACAACAACAACAACAACAACAACAACAACAACAACAACTTCTCAACAAGACACACTGCTCAGAGAGATATAACAGCTTTTCTCAGAAGATGGTTAACTCTTTTTTCTTTAAATGCTTTTTGGGTTGGTTGTGTTTTTTTTAAATAAGAGACTTGATAGCTACTCACAGGGATTCATATGGCAGTGGACTGGCTGCTTTGGTAAAGGATTAGGTTAAATTGCCTTTGAGACCCTTTTAAATCTCATGGTTCTACTTATACATACAGAGAAGGCCAGTTTCTTTGACCATTTCCAGATGATGACTTTTCCTTTGAATAAGAAGGGCTCTCAGTTCAAATATTATACAGTATTACCATATTCCGTATGTCATGCCTCTAAGTTCAATATGATTAGAACAGAAACAAGAATTTTCTTTATAGCTATATTCACTCTGTGCAACATTCTACCCTGGGAAATTTAGCCTACCATGGTTAATTATCCTTTCATGCCTTTTGAAAACAAATCTGTTCTGGCTGGCATGCTTTTATTTGCTAGGTTCATTTATTTGATGTTTTAATTCATTAAATTTCTTCACTTCATATTTACATTGTGGATCTTAAAAATCTGTTCTTTGTTGATGCTGATTTTGTTCTTGTTCAGTCGCACAGTCGATTCTGACCCTCTGCGACCCCATGGACCACTGTCCGCCAGGCACTCCTGTCCTCCACCATCCCCCTCAACTCGCTCAGCTCTGTGCCCATTGTCTCCACAATACCATCTATCCATCTCATCTTGGGCCGCCCCCTTCTTCTTTTGCCCTTGACTTTTCCAAGCATCAAGGCTTTCTCAAGTGAATCCTCTCTTCTCATTTGCTGTCCAAAATACTTTAGCTTCATCTTTATTATTTGACCTTCTAAGGAGCAGTCAGGGTTGATTTCTTTTAAGATTGACCTATTTGTTCTCCTAGCTGTCCAGGGGACTCTCAAAACTCTCCTCCAACACCACATCTCAAAGGCGTCTATTTTTCTGCACTCCGCTTTGCTAATGGTCCAGCTCTCACAACCATACATTGCCACAGGGAATAACACTGCCCTGACTATGCGAATTTTTGTTTGCAATTTGATGTCTCTACTTTTCATTATGTTACCCAAGTTTCTCATCGCTTGCCTCCCGAGAATCAGTCGCCTTTTTATTTCATGGCTGCAATCCCCATCTGCAGTGAGCGCTGATCCTAGGAAAGTAAAATCTGTCACTGCTTCTACTTCTTCCCCATCTATTTTCCAGGGACTGATAGGGCCTGTTGCCATTTATCTTGGTTTTCTTGAAAACCATGGAAATCATTGGGTAGAAAACTGGGTTATAAAGAGATAACTAAAATATTTCCTTTTCCATAGCCTGCTGTATTTTCTGCTTGAAAAAAAGTAGGCGAAATATTCTTCATTGGGGATGTCTGAAAAGAGACTAGAAAATAATGACAAATTGATGGTTTCATTATTTGTTGTCAGGTGACAACAAATGGCTTTCAGGTACTGTCAGTGCCCCACTGTGACACTCTCACATTATAAAACTCAAAAGCTGTTCAACACAATATGATCTCATCCGTTTTGTCTCACTCATACTTGCCAGAAGAACAGTGGGCACAAAAATAATATAAATAGAGCTGCGATTAACAATAGTCAAATGTGACATTCTAGAACAGTGGTTCCCAACTTTTTTTTGGCCATGCCCCACCTAAGTATCTCTAAAATCCTAATGTCGCCTGCCCCCATAACATATAATTCTTATTATTCAAAAAGTGAACTCCTATTCACGTGGAATAGGCGATTAACTGTTAATAACTCGTTCTCCAATTGCCCCCCTTGAAAATCAAATTGTCCTCCTGTGTGGCATGTGTCCCACATTGGGAACCACAGCTCTAGAGTTAATGCTTCCAGAGATGGTCTTGTGCAATGGTTCATGGGGTAGCAAAGGGTCGGAATTGACTGTGCGACTGAACAACAGCAACATGAAAATTTCTTCTTTTAGGAAATGTCTTTCTGCCTTTGTATCAAATCATTCAGACGCTACATATTTCTTGGTACGAAAGTATGCAAGGTTGTGTGCTTTGCTAAAATCTTTATCAGGCAAAAACCAAGCTTTCTGGCTCTCCAGACCTTACACAGTCCTGCCCCAAACTAATATTATTCAGTACCGTCCCATCTGTACTCCTATCTGTTGAGTCTTTTTCACCTTTCTAAAAGAGACCACAGAAAAGAAGCTACAGAAATTTCTTCTTCTTCAGTGTCTAGGTCAGATGTGAAACTGCCACAATGAAGCCACCTAGTGTGAGAAAGATTAGCCAGCAACACAAGGTGGCCGTCACCGGGGTATGTCCGATTGTGGTTCAAAGATACTGTATCACAATCTTTGAGGAGGCTCTTTTTGTGTACCCCTGTTACAGAAATGAAGAGTCACATAAACAGGATTGCCTTGTCTTTGATGAACTGCCCACTACCTCGCTATGCTTTCTAAAGGAAGTGAGAGAGACCTGCGATATGGAACCGACAATCGTGCAGTCCACACGGCGGCAACTCCTGAAAGATGCCTCCCAACGTCTAAAGATGAGAAAGGGGTTTGAGCGTAACATGGACATTGAACCCAAAAATAGCAGAAGTATGAAACCATCAATTTGTCAACACTTCTAAGCAAGATCACAGGAAGCTCCAATACAGAAGAGTAGCGTGCCTTGGCGGGGCCCCGTATAAAAATTTGTTTGGGGGCCCTTAGGAAGGGTAAAGATTTGTTTTGCTTACGCACGTTGGGGGCCCCCGTATAATTGATACGGCAGATACAGCGGTAGCTACGCCTCTGGCTCCAATATCAATATGCCAGCAAACCTTCTCAGCAGAGAACCACACAGTGGTGGGATGTCAAAAATTTTACTACCTCACCGTGATGTCATCACAGTGTGGGCGGAGCTAGCATCATGATGTCATGTCATGGGCGGGGCCAAAGAAAAAAAATACAAAATAATAAAAATAGGGAGCTTCAGGCTATAGGGAGCTTCAGGCTAGCAGCTTATCTTCCTCCTCCCCGTTTGGGAGGACAGCAAGGAGTGCATGCATATGTGTCAAGCACTAGGCGTGCATGCACACCAAGTGCTTGGCATGCATGCGCAGTGAAAAAGTAAGCCCTGAAGGTGGTTCCCCCCAAAAGCTGCTACAGGTTCTCTTGAACACTGGGAAAAGTTACTACCGGTTCTGGAGAACTGGTGAGAACCTGTTACATCCCATCACTGGAACCACACCAATTGCCCCATACCTGCCGTACAAAAATCTTGAAATTTGCAGTTACTGCCAAAACTCACACAAGGGCCAGCTTTTGCCCCAGTGCCAACAGACTGGCCACTTTGCCCCAGTGCCAACAGACTGGCCACTTTGCCCCAGTGCCAACAGACTGGCCACGTCTGTAGCACTTGAACCAACCATTTCCTTCAAGGAACCCTGCAATGTTTCCACCTTGTAGATAGCCTACCAAGAGATGGGATTTCTCCCCAACGTAGTTGGGGGGTGAATGGGAAGCAGGGGGATGGGATTTTCTGCCACAGATATTATGAGAGAGGACTTTTGCTCCCACCCACCCACCCAGTTTGAGGCATGCCAATAGTGTACTCACTGGCCGCGATGATGATGGCCACCACATTACTGTCCATGGGAACGCTGCTGGTAGGCGTGTGGGTCTGAACCTCACTGGGCTGGGTCATCTCTACCGGCGTCTCTCTCGACCCACATGTAGGGGCCCCGGCGAGGCAGAGGGATCTCAGGTTCTTACAGCCAGCGCTGTTCCCACCGGGGTTGGGTCCGATCTCGCCCCGACTACACGCTGGCGTTCATGCTCTCGATGTGATCCCAGGATAAGTCCTACCGGAGCACGATTGCACAGTTCTCCTCTCCGATCGCGCCTGGAGTTTGGTCTCTTCCCTCCCCTGATACATAATTTTTGCGCATAAGAGCAGGTCACTCCTCCAGGTAGTTCAGGGGTAGTCGGATCGCGAGGGATCCCTTCCCATCAGAACTAGCCTGGAGTATTTGGGGGCCCCTCCGGAACCAAAGGCAGCTTCCCTTCTCCTTTACAACGAATTTTTGGCTGGTCTTGCTCCGAATCTTCTCTTCCTTCCCAAGGAAAATAATATAAATAGAGCTGCTCAGAGTCGGGTTCTCCCGATTGGGGCGGGGTAACAAATGCAATTAATAATTAATAATTAATAATAATAATAATAATAATAATAATAATAATAATAATAATAATAATAATAATAATAATAAAAACTGCCGCCGGTTTTGTTCGACTTGCACCTTATGCTCTCCAGGTTGGAATTCTCATACCCGAGATCAGGGCAGGGCTGAACCCAGCAAAATCCCTCTCTCCTCCATCCGCTCCCCCAGCCCCGCCAGTCTCCATGCGCTCTCCCTGCGCCTCCCGCCCAGGCTCCGCTTCTGATTGGCTAAGGGCCCGACGCTCTAGCTCCTGATTGGTTCAAAGTGAGAAAGCGCTACATTCTCCGGATGGAACGTTGTGTCGGCGGTCGCCATAGGAACTGTGCACGTGGAGAGGGAAGACGTTCGACTGATGGCTCGACTTCCCCAGCCAGCGCGCCTGTAGCAGTTGTTTATGGGGCAATGTCGCAGTGATGGGATGTAGCAGGTTCTCACCAGTTCTCCAGAACCGGTAGTAACATTTCCCAGTGTCCCCAGAGAACCGGTAGCAGCTTTTGGGGGGAACCACCTTTGGGGCTTACCTTTTCACTGGTTCCCCCACTGTGCATGTGCGCCAAGCACTTGGTGTGCATGCACGCCTACAGTGCTTGGTGCATATCATATGCACCAGCATATGCATGGCCTCCTTGCTGTCCTCCCAAGCGGGGAGGAGGAAGAAAAGCTGCTAGCCTGAAGCTGCCTATAGCCTGCTCCCCAGGGTAAGTGACTCACCTTTGGATGTGGTATTTAATACCTTTACCTATATTGACGTACTACCACAGTTCCTAAAAAGGCCTGGTGGCCCGGCTTGGGGTTTTTAAGCAAAGTCTTGGAGTTACCTCATCAATAAGCTACACCTGTGCTGTTCCAAGTGCTGTTCCGATTGGAGAGCCCTTAAGGAGGTACAGCTGTTTTACATTAAGACATATTACATATTACAGAGTCGCTGTGCGAGTGGGGCGGCATAGAAGTCGAAATACAAATACAAAAATTATCCTAGAGAACTGGTTAGGCAAAGACTTAGAACCTAACTTCTTTAACTGTTGAAAAGTTGAAAAGTGCCAAAATGAAGCCATCTTGTGGTGAGTTTGTGGTGACATTGGCTCCGCCCATGATGTCATGACATTAGCTCCGCCCACACTGTGAAGACATCACAGTGGGGTAGTAAAAATTTTGACATCCCACCGCTGACAATGTGGGTCATGGTGGGCTTAGCCTTCCCCCCTGCCCCCCCCAAGTGGCGCCCAGCTGTCCTGCCAGCCAGGCCATGCAGGTCGAGGCACGCGTCTTTAAAACGAGGACCTGTAGTAGAGGTTCTGTCTGGAGCAGGGCCATAGCCAGGATTGTTGATGTGGGTGGGCGAATATTTTTTTCAGGATGGGCAACAAAGCCTCTTTTTAATGCATTTCTATTGGAAAACGCACTTTGCCAGGGATGAAAACTGCTAACTCAGGGTGGGCCAAGCCCACCCTGGCCACCTCCTGGCTACAGCCCTGGTCTGGAGTAACAGAAAACTCGGGAAGCTAACATTAAAATATAAGAGTTAGTCTTCAAAGTGCAACAGCGTTTTTGTTTATTCTCTGACAGGGCCGTAGCCAGAGGGCGGCGGCCCCCCCCCAACTCCTCCTGAGCTAACGGCCTGCCCCCCCCCCCAACCCACCCTGGGATGCCAATGTTATGTGTGTGTGACTTTGTTGCTTCTCCTGAAAAAATGTTCACCCCTCCAAATCTAGAATCCTGGCTACGGCTCTGTTCTCTGATATGCAGGAAACACGGAGAATACCAAGCTCTTCTAAAGCGCTTCCTCAATCCTTAAAACATGTTAACAAACCGGGGTTGAGGAGATGATTCAGAGAGGAATGATTCGCATTCGGATCTGGTACAGCGTCTTTAAATGGGCTCCACTGATTGTACTGGTTATCTCAGGGCCTGAGGAACGCCGATTCGCATCAGATCCAGAGCCCACCCCCCATCACCGCTCATCTCTGAAAACTCACAGGTTCCCCACGTCTCTTCCAAACCAGACATCCCCCTTCCCCAGCCTTTGTTTAAATCGCTTTTATCTTTCAGCCTGAGGGAGAGAACCCGCCGGGAAATTAGCAATTACAGTACTGTACTGTACACTTATATACTGCCGTAGCGCTTAGTGCGCTCTTTGGACGGTTCACAAGTTCATTAGCATTTTGCTCCCAAACATGCTGGGTACTCATTTTATCGACCTCGGTATGATAGAAGGCTGTCAACCTTGGTCCCCCTCAGAATCGAACTCACAACGTTTTGGGTGCAGGCAGGGGTCGATAACCATTAAGTAAAATAAGCACATAGTTAGGGCATCAAGAGAAGGGGGTACCACATAAATTTTCCATTTTCTCAGTTGAAGTACATATTAAAAATCCTATCAGAACAACTATGCAGCAAGGCAGGTTGGATGCGTTATCTATATTAAGTGCAGTATAGAAGCAGGTGCGTTACACAAGATTAGTTCTGAGGCTCTGATCAAAGACTTTGCAATTTAAAAAAGTAGAAAACTTTTAAAATATAAATAAAGTCGAAGTATACAAAAATAAACATTAGTTTCCAAGTTTTAATTTTGATAAATAAAATTTTATTTTAGGGTTTATTATTGTTTATATTTTGAATTACATATATATGGGGGCACCAAATATTTTAAGTGTTTAGGGCCAAGATAATGGCAACAGGCCCCATCAGTCCCTGGAAAATAGATGGGGAAGTAGAAGCAGTGACAGATTTTACTTTCCTAGGATCAAAGCTCACTGCAGATGGTGATTGCAGCCATGAAATAAAAGGGCGACTGATTCTTGGGAAGCAAGCAATGAGAAACCTGGGGAACATAGTGAAAAGTAGAGACATCACATTGCAAACAAAAATTTGTATAGTCAAAGGAATGGTATTCCCGGTGGCAATGTATGGTTGTGAGAGCTGGACCATTAGGAAAGCTGAGTGCAGAAGAATAGACGCCTTTGAGATATGGTGTTGGAGGAGAGTTTTTAGAGTCCCCTGGACAGCGAGGAGAACAAATAGGTCAATCTTAGAAGAAATTAACCTAGAATGCTCCCTTGAAGGTCAAATAATAAAGATGAAGCTAAAGTACTTTGGACATCAAATGAGAAGAGAGGATTCACTTGAGAAACCCTTAATGCTGGGAAAGGTGCAGGGCAAAAGAAAAAGGGGGCGGCCAAAAATGAGATGGCTAGATGGTATTGTAGAGACAATGGGCACAGAACTGAGCGAGTTGAGGAGGATGGTGGAGGACAGAGGTGCCTGGTGGACAGTGGTCCATAGGGTCGCAAAGGGTCGGAATCGACTGTGTGACTGAACAACAACAAAAAAAGGGTCTGTAAGGGTGAGTGCAGTTTAACCAACAAGTTGTGGTTGTGTCATGTCAAACCTCCCCCTCCACTCTGCTTTTCAAGGAGGTCCTGAGGACCACACTTGACATTCTCCTCTCCTTTGCAGAAGAGAAAGGGGAAGCGCTTCCAGACAGATCCCAGATGCTCCCTCTGCTGGTTCTCTTAAATTTAGTCAGCCGTGGAAGGAGCACCCAAGAAACAAAAGGCTGGCTGTAAATTTCTGAAGCTCTTACTTATCTTCTGCACAGGAAAAAAAAAGATTGCAGCTAAAGTGCCTTTAAAACCAAGTTGTGGGCAGTGGCGGAGACACACAGCCTTCTCGATTCTGTTGTTGAATTGCCACTCCCATCTTTCACATTTTTGTTTGTTGTTGTTCAGTCGCAGTCGATTCCAACCCTATGGACCATTCCCCACCAGGCACCTCTGTCCTCCACCATCCTCCTCAGGCCGCCCAGCTCTGTGCCCACTGCATCCACAATACCATCTAGCCATCTCAATTTTGGCCGGCCCTTCTTCTTTTGCCCTCCACCTTTCCCTTCTCAAGTGAATCGTCTCTTCTCATTTGATGTCCAAAGTACTTCAGCTTCATTTGACCTTCTAGGGAGCAGTCCGGGTTTGATTTCTTCTAAGATTGACCTATTTGTTCTCCTCGCTGTCCAGGGGACTCTCAAAACTCTCCTCCAACACCACATCTCCAAGGCATCTATTCTTCTGCCACATCTCCTTCCCCCCAATCCTTGTTCTAACATGCTCTTCCATAACATGAATTGGAGCAACCAATAACTGGTACAGAGATAAGACAGAATATGTGTCTGAGATCCATGAAGGATACTAATATTTGCCAAAAAAAAAAAAAAAAAAAAAAAAAAAGGGGGGGGGGTATTTTTAGAATTAACATGTATTTCACTGTTTTGGGCAGACTTTCTGTATCTGTAAAGTGTGTATGCTGATCAGAATACTATGTGGCTGACACATAGGGTAACACTGCAGGGCTTAGAAAATTCCTTTTTAAAAGTAAGATGTTACATTAATAATCCCAAGAATCCTTAGTTAGCTGTTGTTATTTGAAAACAACTATTTACTGCCCTGCCTCCCTAAAGTAACTAAACCTGATCCTTTTAAAACCTGATAATTAATGTTCTAATCTAGACACAAGTCAGAAAACTTGGCTCTCCAGATGTTCTTGGACTTCCATTCCCAGAAGCCCAAGACAGCACACCTGCTGATCAGGGCTTCTGGGAGTTGAAGTCCAAGAACATATGGAGAGCCAAGTTTGCTGACCTCTGTTTTAGAGCAGCTAGTAGACAAATTTTCACATTTGTTGGTAATACTCTTTCTAGTTCATTGTCTTGCAAGTGCTTTCAGGAATTATGCAGCTTTGAACAGATACGATAATTATGGTCAGCATCATTTGACCTTATTGGAATTCACCAGCATAAAGTTACAGACAGGCAGGATGTCCCACTGGTTGGGCAGCTGGAACATCTCCTCCAAATCATTGGGTAGGGTTTAGTAGAGTGTACCTAAGTGGTGCAAAGGAAGTGTTTGGGTAGCACATCCAGTTCAGCGGCCTCTGGTGAGTCCCTTAGTCTGATGTGCATTAGTTGCCACATGGGTCTACTATATCTGATATGACTGAACCACAGACTAACACGGCTACTATAAAAAAAATGGATCTACTAGTAATTAATATGCCTGATGGCCTGCCATGGCTTGGAAGGATGTGTTGCCATCATAACACTTGCATAGGGATTGTTCAAGCTTGGAAGATGTACATTTCTGGATTGACCAGACTATCAGTGGGTGAGTTCCTGCTAGTTGCAACTTGCTTTCCATCCTTTTCGCTGCCACACTCTTCTTCTCCAGGTTCGACCAAAACTTTTCACAATTGCATCTTCCTATCTTTTGGAGGGCCTGCCAAGGGATCTTTTTACTCCTTTGGGATACCCCACTCTATGACAGCTGCTGTCCAATGCCCGTCTGTCATTCAAGAGACATGTCCAGCCCAGTGCAATTTTCATTTATGATATTCAGCAACAACTTTGTTGATTCTGCTTTGTTTTCTTATCTGGGTGTAGGGGATGTTGTCCTGAAGAGATACCTTTAGCATTGATATTTCCATGGTTCTTATAGCTCTTGATAGTTCTTCTTCCTTGGCCATGTTTCACTCCCATAGAGGACTGCATGTAGTATTGCTGAATTAAAAAAGAAAGCATGTTGTTTCTTGTCGAGCTTCTCCTTTAGCAGGATTTCTTTCTTCTGACAAATTCTGCTCTCTGATCATTGTTCATCCCAATCAGTCGGCCAAGATAAATGCAATGGTTGACTGGCCTGATGGGTTCATTTTGGATTCTTATATGCAAGATGTACATATTTCAGTCAAACTGAATTCCCCTTTTTTAACATAAGCAACCAACCAACCAAACCACCAACCAGTAAGAGCCAGATACAGAAAAGATATGCTGGGAATTAAATAATCCCTTGTAATGGAGCATGTTCAAAAGCAAGAAATTGCAAGTAGATAGGGAGCACTTTAGTGGGGAAAAGATCCTGGGGACATGAAAGGAGCCTCATTCAGGCATCCCCTGAGCAGAGTTTCTCCAGCAAAGGTCCTTTCAACCCAGAATAATTTCTGACACGAAATTATTATTGCTGAGCATGTTCTAAGCCCAGGGAAATAGCTCAGTGGTTTAGGTATCTGATTGTAAAGCCAGAGGTTCAGAGTTCAGTTCTCCACTAGGTCTCCTGGGAAAAGGGCCAGCCTGTGTAATCATTCACAAACAGCTCCAGGGCATTCCACAGAAGGGAATGATAAACCACTTCTATATATTCTCTGGAAAGAGTTGCTGTAAGTCTGAATTAGTGTTGTTGTTATTATTGTTACATTAGATTCACAGTCAAAGACTGGTATAAAATTAACAGTTCAAGACCTAACCAAGGACCCAAGACCTGTTAAGGTAATGTCTAAGGCAGTTCCTAGTAGGTTTTTTGTGTGTGGTAAAGTTAGGATATTCAAATCCAAATTAAACAAAATTTCCAACTATCTTGGCAAGGAAGTCTTTTAGGTATTCCTCTGAGAGCTCCAATCACTATGAGTATAACAACAGATTTCTTTTTCCATAAATGCTTCACTTCAATTTGCAAATCACAATATTTTTTTTGTTTTTTCCATTTGTTTGTCCTCAATTTGTGCATACCCTAGTAATAGCAAAGTCAATAAACTAGGCCTTCTTCTTTTCTACAAGTTATTATTAGGTGTGTTGAGTCAGATGTCTATCTGAATTGTAAAGTCCCTCAGGATCTTGACTTTCTTTTTCTAAAATTTTCTCAGCCCAATAACCTTTCCTGCATTCAAATCCCAACTTCCAATAATTTTTGCAGTCCTGTCATGTTGTTGCAAATATTCATTCTGTGAATTTTTGCTGCATCCTCTGATCCGCTGAGCTATTGTTTAATCCTTTTCATTTTACTGTAGTTGGTATTTACTGCTGTTGGATACATGCTGTATTTTAGCCTTCACACAATTTGTTGGCAAAACTTGTTCTTGAGCTGCCAAGATGAATCTTTCAGTTTCCTTCTTCAACAGTCTTGTTCTTAACCAGTCCCATGTCAGCTTCTGGTCAGCCTTTTCTTGTTTTTCAAGTATTCATCATGCATAGCCTTGTTTTTCCAGCTTAGCTTTCAGTCCTTTCCTTTCTTTATACAGTTTTCTTTGTCACTGTTTTCAAAAGTCCTGCTTTATTAACTTCCTGAAGCATAGCTTTTGGTCTTCCTTTCCTTCTGTTTTTCAAGTATTGACTGTGTGTAGGCTCATTTTTCCACTTTGCAGCTGGAATTCTTCTTCTTCTATATTTTTATACAACCGTCTGTTCATGTTTATGTTAATCAGGTTTCACTTTCAGGGTTTAATGGTATATTGAGCAAAAGGACTGTAAATATGTGGATTGTAGGAGGTTCATTTTGATGAGGAAAGATGATACCACCCTAATGGCAGAAAGTGAGAAGGACTTTAAAAAGCTCCTGATTAGGTTGAAAGAAGAAAGTGCAAAAGCTGGCTTGAGACTCAATATCAAGAAAACCAAGATAATGGCAACAGGCCCTATCAGTCCCTGGAAAATAGATGGGGAAGAAGTAGAGGCAGTGACAGATTTTACTTTCTTAGGATCAAAGCTCACTGCAGATGGTGATTGCAGCCATGAAATAAAAAGGCTTGGGAGGCAAGCGATGAGAAACCTGGGGAACATAGTGAAAAGTAGAGACATCACATTGCAAACATAAAATCCGTATAGTCAAAGCAATGGTATTTCTGGTGGCAATGTATGGGTGTGAGAGTTGGACCATTAGGAAAGCTGAGCGCAGAAGAATAGATGTCTTTGAGATGTGGTGTTGGAGAAGAATTTTGAGAGTACCCTGGACAGCAAAGAAAACGAACAGGTCGATCTTAAAAGAAATCAACCCTGACTGCTCTTTGGAAGGTCAGATATTGAAGATGAAGCTAAAGTACTTTGGACATCAAATGAGAAGAGAGGATTCACTTGAGAAAGCCTTGATGTTGGGAAAGGTGGAGGGCAAAAGAAGGAGGCGGCCAAAAATGAGATGGCTAGATGGTATTGTGGACGCAATGGGCACAAAGCTGAGCGAGTTGAGGAGGATGGTGGAGGACTGAAGTACCTGGCGGACAGTGGTCCATGGGGTCGCAAAGGGTCGGGATCGACTGTGCGACTGAACAAAAAAATTTAGTCAGGGTGATTGAGACCCTCCCGGCTAATCAACTGTAAATCCAAAGATCATCCAATAGGTTAAAGCAGGGGTTCCCAACCTAAGGCCTGTATCTGGCACATGGTGCCATTTCATGTGTGCCCCCCCCAAGGACATTTGAGAAACAAAATGGCTGTCCCTTTGAAACTGTTGGGACAAAATGGCCACCCCCATCATGAAGGCAGGGCAAAATGGCTGTGTGACCCTCAAAGCTGACTAAGTGTAACCCGGCCCTCAACTTAAAAGGTTGGGAACCACTGGATTAAAGTCTACTTTCTCCCCATCTGCAGTTGGGAGAATGAAACAGGTGTGGTTATGCCAATAATTACTGTGCAAAGGATCAAGATTCATGTACCTCTGAATTCGGAAGTCTAGAAAACATAGCACTAAGCCAAAGCTGATTTTAACATTCCTATGCCTACCTCCCACTTTATTTACCAATAAGTGAAAGGTCTCCCTGGTGCTGTTAAAAAAATCTATTCGCTGAATGGTTTGGAAAAGTGCCATATTTAACCAACCAGCTCTCATTTGGCTCATTAAAAGGTGGTTACAATATTAGAGAGTAGGCAGCCTCATTTTGCAACATCCTGTGGAGTTCGGCAGCACACAGGTTGGCAATAAAAGGGATATGGCAGAGTTAATCGTGCCTGAAATTGCTACTCCAATTCTTATGCCAAGGGGCCTTTGAGTCCTCTATAATGATTAATCCATTGAGCCTCGTGACAGCGGAGAAACAATGAGCACATTCAGTATTTGCAAACACTGTGATAATGCAGCCTCTCCACTATCTCATATTGTTACAAATATATGAATAAAGCCTGCTACTGCTTTGCCAGTCTCTTGCATGGATTCTCCCATCCCCAACATCTGTCAACTACACAAGTGCTAGGATTGGACTTATTTTGTATCCCAAATGTGCATATTTGCTGTTTTGTGGCACTGTGAGCATTCTACAGTCTGCCCCAGCTCAACAGCTCAAGGAAGGTATCTTTGGTTTTAACGATTGCTATGAGAACTACAAGATGATGGAATCAAATTATTGCATTCTATATGCCAGCAGATTTGGAAAACACAACAATGGCCACAGGACTGGAAAAGATCAGTATACGTTCCACTCCCCAAAAAGGGTAATGCCAAAGAATGTTCAAATTATCAAACAATTGCGCTCATCCCACACGCTAGCAAGGTGATGCTCAAGATAATACAGGATAGACTGCAACAGTATGTGGAGAGAGAATTACCAGAAGTGAATTACCAGAAGTGCAGGGGGGTTTCAGAAGAGACAGGGGGACTAGAGACCACATCGCCAACATAAAATGGATTATGGAAAAAACAAAGGAATATCAGAAACAAGTCTACTTCTGTTTCATTGATTACACTAAGGCTTTTGACTGTGTTGACCACAACAAAATGTGGCAAGTAATTAAAGAGATAGGAATACCGGAACATCTTATATGCCTCATGAGAAATCTGTACATGAATCAAGAAGCCACAGTTAGGACAGAAAATGGAATGACGGAGTGGTTTGGAATAGGAAAAGGAGTAAGACAAGGCTGCATTTTGTCACCCTGTTTATTCAACTTATACACAGAACACATAATGTGAAATGCAGGTATGGGGGAATCACAATTTGGGATCAAAATTGCTGGGAGAAACATCAACAATTTGAGATATGCAGATGATACCACCCTAATGGCAGAAAGTGAGGAGGAGGACCTAAAGAAGCTCCTGATTAGGTTGAAAGAAGAAAGTGCAAAAGCTGGCTTGAGACTCAATATCAAGAAAACCAAGATAACGGCAACAGGCCCTATCAGTCCCTGGAAAATAGATGGGGAAGAAGTAGAGGCAGTGACAGATTTTACTTTCCTGGGATCAAAGCTCACTGCAGATGGTGATTGCAGCCATGAAATAAAAAGGCGACCGATTCTTGGGAGGCAAGCGATGAGAAACCTGGGGAGCATAGTGAAAAGTAGAGACATCAAATTACAAACAAAGATTTGTCTAGTCAAAGCAATGGTATTCCCGGTGGCAATGTATGGTTGTGAGAGCTGGACCATTAGGAAAGCTGAGCGCAGAAGAATAGACGCCTTTGAGATGTGGTGTTGGAGGAGAGTTTTGAGAGTCCACTGGACAGCGAGGAGAACAAATAGGTCAATCTTAGAAGAAATAAAACCTGACTGCTCCTTAGAAGGTCAAATAATAAAGATGAAGCTAAGGTACTTTGGACATCAAATGGGAAGAGAGGATTCACTTGAGAAAGCCTTGATGCTTGGAAGGGTCGAGGGCAAAAGAAGAAGGCCCAAGATGAGATGGCTGGATGGATGGTATTGTAGAGACAATGAGCACAGAGCTGAGCGAGTTGAGGGGGATGGTGGAGGACAGGAGTGCCTGGCGGACAGTAGTCCATGGGGTCGCAGAGGGTCGGAATCGACTGTGCAACTGAACAACAAAAAAATGAGAACTACCCAAACATTGCCTTGAATAACTGTACATTTCTCACCACATTAAGCACTAGAAGTCTTAGTCTGCTTCAAGACCTAGTGGGTCTCACAAACTCAATTTTTTTCCCTGCTTGTTTTTGCTTTTTTGTCAAATAATTCCATGCCTAGGTTTGGTGTGGGTGCAGAATTCCACAGTCTTGCTTGTGACAAAAATACACTAGTATAAAGGGAAAAAAATAACAGGCAATAATGAAGAAGGATGACTCATGCAGCAACATTCTTGTTTCAGTCTTTGAACTGTGTTAATGATCTTCACTCTAAAGCTTATATTTAAAAACCTCCCTGTTTTAACAAGTGGAAAGTTCTCTCTTTTCCAAGCAAAACTCAGCATATGAATTAACCTTGAATCTGCTTAATTTGCACTATGCTTGCTAAAGAACATAAAATTCTGCACAAGCTGGTACTCTCAACTCAAATCATTGACATAAAGAATAATAGGCTCTCCAAAGGTTTTAATTGGAGGCAGCCAACAACTTCAAGAGAGTTTGTAATCCTTCTGGGTGGCAAGGAAGGATGACCTCTTTGGAAACAGGTTTTGGACACTGGAATCTCCCACTCCTGCAAGCCAATTCTCTTCATACATCACTCAAGCAGACGAAGCAAAAGCAAAGCAATCACACTTATATACCGTCTCATAGCAGTTGCAAGTAAGCTGTTTTGCTATAGGTCAGTGATGGCTAACCTTGGGACTCCAGGTGTTCTGGAACATCAATTCCCAGAAGCCCTGATCAACAGGTGTGCTGACTTGGGCTTCCGGTAATTGGAGTCCAAGAACTCCTGGAGTGGCAAGGTTCACGATCACTGCTATAGGTCATAACACTGAAGGAATCAATTTGTTTTTTCCTGAGCATACCAGGAAAAAAGACAGCCTGCTAAAAGAATTCAGTCTTCATGCTGTAGAGATATAGATATATTTTGTGTTGCATATTTAAGACAACTTTACATAATGCTTTCTACACAAAAGCTTTTGTCATTTATTTTTTGGAATGGGTTTCAGTTCAAGATCCACTCGGTTCTTTAGCTCAGAAGAGTCCCTCTATTCCCGCCTCACCCTAATTGGAATTAAAGCATAATTTAAGGAGAGGATGCAGGTCGAACTGATCTTGAGCAATTGCGTGCCGCTGGTGTGGAAAACCTGACCCACAAAGTTCTCAGAGGTTCACGTACGTGTGTGTGTGTTGTGTGTGTAGAGAGGTTAGCACCAGCACAGCTCTCAAAAATCTAAAGAGCTTTCAAAACTGGAGACAGTAGATGAATTGCATTATTAACTGAGGGAACCATCTGAAACTAAACTTCAAAGAAATGAGGGCCACCTGCTCTCTTGAAAGGTTCAGACCATACCTTGAGATCAGAACATTCTTAAAATCCTGTAAGACACCAGGACTCTGAACCTCTGGATCCATTTGAAATGGAGGGAGGGAGAAGCTCCTGGAAGGCTTTTCAGAGGTAGCCACAGCTCCTTTTCTCATCGAATCATCTGGGTCAGGGGTAGGGAACTGTGGTCTTCTCCATATTTTAGTGAAATTGGAACTCCCATCGTCTCTGCCCTATGGCCATGCCAGCTGGAGCTGATGGGACTTAAAGAATACATAAACCACCAAAGATTTCCCCATCTCTGTTCTCTCTGGAATCTGATATGGCACACGTTGAAGAGAAACAATACACCAAAGGAGAACATCTCGTCTTAACATGTTTGTTTCGTAACAGCTGTTAAGAGAAAATGAGCCCAGATACTGTTCTCTGCAGTTCAAAAGGGTGGTGGTTCAACTTTGCATCCTGGGATTCATCTGAAACACCAGATCGGGGAACAAAGTACGATCAGACATTAGACAACATTCAATATAGGCAGGAATGCTCTCTGCGGAGGGGAATACTGCATGGCATAACTTCAAATGGCAAGAATCTCCACTGAATGCAGTGTGTACAAGGACGGTCACAAATGATACTCCCTAGACTTTGTATGTCATAGTAAAAAAGGTATGGGAGGAGAGAGGCACACGAGTCAATTGCTAAGCTTGAAAACATTACAGTCAAACCTCGCATAAAGAGCGCCTCTTTAACTCTCTTAAAGAGCAGAATTTCCTCTGAATGTTCGCATCGCTTAACAAATAAAACCAAACAAAAACTCGCTTAACAAATAAATTGAGATTTGTAAACCCCCCCCCCCCCGAAGTCACAATTGGTCTCTTACAATGGTGTTTCGCTTAAAGAGCAAACTCGCTTAAAGGGCAATCCTATGCTCTCGAGGTATAACTGTACTTGTTCTTTTTGCTCTGAAACTTCCAGAATTCTTCATCAGCTTGTATGACCTGTGATAAAGCCAGCTGAGGCAAGAAGGGAAACAAGCCAGGATCTATGGCAGTGATAGCCAACCTTTTAGAGACCGAGTGCCCAAACAGAGGGGCAGGGTGAACTTTGTGCTGGAGGAAGGAGGAAGCGCTCACTTTGGGCTGCTGGGCAGAGGGGTGGGGTGAACTCTGTGCTGGGCTGATGGTAGTGCACGCCCACAGAGAGGGCTGTGAGTGTTGGCATGCATGCCATAGGTTCACCACCACTGATCTATGGCAACAGCAGCACCCATAAAAGGCATGTGGGTGTCCTCCAGTCTAAGGGCAAAGAGAAATAGGTGCTTTGCTCTGTCTTCTCTCTTGCCTGGATTAGGGCCCTCTGGATGGGACAGCCTGGACCATTTCTCCAGCTGATCAAGATGCCACTAATACACAGATAGGCAACCAGACCCTCAGGCCAAAAGGGGGAAGAAGAACAGGTAAGGCCAGCAAAGAGGTTTGACACAGGGGGAAAAGAACCTTGGCAAATGCCTAGATATGACCCAGTTGGCAGCAGCTCCACTGAAGTGAAGCCTTGGCACAGGTGCCATAGAAAAGGCTCTGTTCCCTCCTTGCTTTCAACTAGGGAGCAGAAACAGCCTTCTGCGGAAAACAGGAAGGCAGGAATGATCTCTATCCCAAACACCAACAGCCATCTCCAAGCATCCAGCACTGCTTGGAGGCAACCAAGGACTTCACCCTCTGCCCGTCCCTTCAATATCGAAGGAGACAAGACAATATTATATGGTTAAAATGGAAATACTGAGATGAGGAAGCATGGGGGGGGGGAGGTTGGCAGAAGTCTCTATTGCACTTTGTTCTCATATGTACATCCATATATATATATATATGAGACAGACCTGTGTCCTTTCTTCCAATTTCATCCTCTCAGTTCTTATTTAATAAGAAATGAGAGGATGAAGTTGGAGGAGAGGTCACAGGCCTGTCATACCAGCACCAACCTGCACAGAGGACACAAACCCACTTGTAACAGCCTGGTATTCCTGCTTTCCCTCTCTACTCCATCCGCCATTTCCCAGAATCCTCTGCCAGCAACCATTTGGGAACAAAAAGTCCTAGTTTTGCAGTGCATCATCGTCCAAAGTCAAGAAAGGAGGTACTGGCAGAATAGATGGTTCAGCCAGGAAGCTGACTATATTTATCCGTCCAGCTCATGAGTGTCCAAAGCTTGGCTTCCTAAATATACCAAGCTCTGATTCACACCATTTCTCCAGCCAGTCCTGAGAATGGCATGTGTCCGTGCGGGGTCCCTCTTCACCACCATAGCACCTCAGGCAGATAAGATCCCTTCTTCTGCTTTAATTATGGGTGCCTTCTTCTGGATCGCTCACGTAAAAATGGCGCCTTTTCGCATGACGAAATGAAGCCAACAGTTCTTCCTGTGGGGAGCAAGGGGGGAAGAAGGTGCCTTGACTCCATCCTCACACCCGCCGCCAAGAGGAGAGGAAGATGCTTCCTTGAGCCCAAAGATGTGCTGCCGGCCGCTCCTGCTACCTCAGCCGTCCATCCGGCTTGATGGTCCCCAGTTCCGATTTTGGGTCTGGGGACAGGGAACTCCAGGAGGTCTTACTGCACAGCTCCAGGCTGGAGCAGCTGGAAGGGCTGATGGCACAGAGGCCGGCCACCGACCAGAAGTTGCCGATGCTGCTGTCCGTCCAGTTCTCCAGAGCCCGGCCCACCAACTGGGTGTGATGATGGGGGCCTCTCCCGCTCTCCTCGAGGCGGGGGAGGCTCAAGATCCCAGACAGGCCCTGGAAATTCTGGTCCATGTACTCATTGCGGGGAGGACCGGCATGCAGCCACTTGCCGTCATCTGAGTCAGAACACACAAAAGAAAAAGGAGATTAGTGGAGACACACGGGCCTGAGGGCTCTGGTCGACACACTGGGGGATGTGTGTGTGTGTGTGTGTGTCTGTCTGTCTCTCTGTCTTGTTGTCCAAAGCCTTTCACGAAACTGCTGTGTGTGTGTGTGTGTCTGTCTGTCTGTCTGTCTGTCTTGTTGTCCAAAGCCTTTCACGAAACTGCTTCCATTTTGACCTCCAGAGGAAATGGTGGAATTCTCTGCCACAAACTGTGCAGCTTTATGGATGGGGGTGGAATAAGCAAAACACATTTTTGAAGGGCCATGACGGCACAGTGGTTAAACTGCTGTACTGTATCCAAAACATTGTGAGTTCGATTCTGATGAGGATCAAGGTTGACCTCCATCCTTCTGAGGACAGTAAAGTGAGTACCCAACATGTTGGGGTGAAAATGCTAATTAATTTGTGAACCGCCCAGAGAGTGCATTAAGCACTATGAGGCAGTACAGAAGTGTAATTGCTATTTCTACTGAATGTTAGGCCCCTGAATTGCGATTGGTCATGGTGACCTCTGTAGCACCTCCAAGACTCAGCTGAGGGGAAAGTGAGACTGTGGCCCTCCTGCTTCACTGGTGGGCTTCCCTCAGGCATCCGGGTTAGTCACTGTGTGATCTGAATGCTACACCAGCTGGGCTGTTGGTCTGACCCAGCCTGGCTTTATGGCTGGCAAGGTTGAGCTGCTGGATAAAACAACTTGGCATCACAGTGCGACATTAAAAGGAAAGGGAATTGTCCTCATTTTTTGGTTGCCTGGCAGGAGGCGGCACAGCTGAGGGGCCAAGCAGGTGGCTGTCTCTGCAGACATCAACTCCCTGCCCCCAACATGCTGGGGACTCATTTTACCTCAGAAGGATGGAAGGCTAAGTCAACCATGAGCCCTGTTAGGATAGAATTCACAACATTTTAGTTGCAGTCATTCTGTCCGAGAGAAGGCCAGCCCACCTCTAGCAGAGGCAAGTCAACCAGGCAAGACTTGTAAAATGTCTCTGGATGGCCTGCAAATGAATTGCTAGGACTACGGTTTTAGGCACACTCAGGTGAGAGGAAGCCCCATCAAACCCAGGGAAGCTTTCAAGTCAATGTGCTTAAGAGTGCACTGTAAATTTGCTGGCCAGGTTCCCATTTTCACTGTGTATATTAGTACACCAAGGAGCCAACAAGAAAGCTACAAGAGAAGTGAAGAAGACAGGCAGTGAGGAAGCTGGGCTCTAAGGAGGGACTGTAAAGTCACAGACTATATATATATCTACAGTGGAACCTCGGATAACAATTACATCAGATAACGCTAAAATCAGATAATGTTAGGGAATTTCAGGTAAACATTTGCACCGCACAACGTTACGATAATGTTGTGCGATGCAAATGTTTGCCCCAAATTCCCCAACATTGATCTCTGCCCCAAAGCCCGCAGGGCTAGAGACCAGCCCTGCGGGCTTTGGGGCAGAGATCTACGGAGGCTCAGACCGCCGGTATGGTTGGGGGAAGATCGGGCGCGCACATCCTCACTCCAACCAAACCGGCCCTCTGAGCTTTGCACTGCCGACTTGGTTGGGGGGAGACCGGGTGCACCCATTCTCCTCCCAACCAAACCGGCGCTACGAAGCTCGCAGAGGCAGTGTGGCTGGGAAGCAGACCGGGGGCTCCCCATTCTGCTTCCCAGCCACGCCACCAGCGCACCCTTCGTAGTGCCAGTGTGTTTGGGAAGCCGACCGGGGGCTCCCCGTTTGGCTTCCCAAACATGCCACCAGTGCGTGCTTTGTAGTGGCGGCATGTTTGAGAAGCCGAACGGGAAGCCCCCGGTCAGCTTCCCAAACATGTTCTGCTATGAAGTGCGCACTGGCGGCATTTAGGAGAGAGATTCACCCTGCCCCCCTGCTGAAACAACAGAGTGGGCAGGGCAAATCCCTCGCTGTTAGGTTTGCTTTTGGCCAGAAAAGGCAAACCACACTCTCACCACAAGGAAGCTGGCTGCCTGAGCTTCGGGTCTGAGCCTTGGGCCACCGGTTTCCTTGGGGTGAGAGCGTGCACAGAATCCCTGCTGCCCTTTCCAAAGAGGCAGGCAGATTGACCCCATTCCCTTTCCTCTTTGGAAAGGAAAATGGGGTTGTTTTTTAAACATTATGCAATGTATGCATCGCATAACGTTAAAAACCGGATAATGCTAAGACTTGTGGAACCAAATCTTAGGGTTATCTGAGGTATTACTGTATATTTTTAGGTAAATGCATAAGGTTGTTTCAAGTACGCAGCTACAAGCATAATGTGTGAGTGAGAGAACTGTGCACTTAGAAACAGATGTATCCCACAGATGTACTCAGTGCAGAGCCAGGACTGCCAGTTTCCATGTGGTAAACCTTCTGTGCTTACTGGGAACTCTAGTGGGGGGTGGCCACAAACTGCAGCCCATGGCACCATTTCATCAGCTGTCCTCGCCGCTACCGGAAGTAGAAGCGGTCACGTGATTGAGCGGGCTGGTCCCTTGGTTCCTTCTGCTGTAAAATGCACCCGTGCAAACGTGCCCACCGTTAACATGTTTTACAACAGCTGTGGATGCGTTTTACGGCAGGAGGAACCACGTGAACGGCCTGCTCAACAACATGACCGGCCCATGGCCTGAAACGTTAGGGAACCCCTGCTCTAGAGAGTACACATCACCCTTTCAGGTGCCAAACAACATCTCTCCCCCCCCCCCCCAAGTTTCCTCACCTTTCCTGAGAGGCTGCTTGCGGTTGAAGGTCTGTGGGACCACTAAGAATCGACTCTCTCCCAGGGGCTCCCAGAACTGGAGGAGGCGGATGGTCCATACTCCTGGGCGGAGGGGCCGGTTGAGGGGCGGCTTGTACTGGGTATATTCTGCCTCTGCGTCGACCGTGATGTCGTAGGACGTGGCAATGACATAGCTAGGGTCGATCCAAACCACAGTAGCCGTGAGGTTAGGTCCTCGTGCCCATCGCTGCATGGCCACTGGCTCATCAAAAGGGCCAATCAAGCTGCCAAAGTTGCGGAAGATTCTCTCTTTCGGATCCCATTCTGTGCCCACCTGTGGGGTGAGGAGAGAAGCAAGGAGATCCTCAGAAGCAGCAGAAATGGGACACCCCCTGTGAGGGAGTCAAAGGTACCATTTTTGTCATGGTCTCTCCCAAGAGCCTCCTAAAACATGAGAATATGACCTGCTAACGAAAGACACTACCATTCAAATTATGGGTTAAATACCAAAGCTGAAGAAGATGAAGTTCAACACAGAATACTTTCCTATAAGCAAAAGTGTGAGATAGAAGTGTCTCTTATCCCCTTACCAGTTCAATTTGTACATAGAATATAACAGATGAAAAGCTGGACTATATTCAGATGAAAGAAGAATGAAAATTGATGGAGGAAACATAAATAATTCAAGATTTGCAGATGCCACCATTTTCCCGGCAGCAAGACAGCAATGCCTTGAAACAACTTTTAATGAAAATGAAAGAAGAAAGTGCCAAAGCAGGACCGCAACTGAACATTAAGAGTCTCTCTGGGAGTGGGGTGGCATACAAGTCTAAAAAAGAAGAAGCAGAAGCAGAAGAAGCAGAAGAAGCAGAAGAAGCAGAAGCAGCAGCACTTACTCAGGTAATGGAAAACTCAACTTATGGAAGGAAATTCCATAATCACATCCCAATTTATGGGAAAAACTTGTGTTACAAACAGGTTCCCCCAGAGTACATTGAGTCTGGGAGGGTTTAAAATGGCTACCCTGTGCCATTTTAGTGTCTGTGGATGGTGTGAAGAGTCGTCTCTTCAGGAGGAGTTTGAGCAGGGGCTTTGGTGAGGGAGTTGCCGGTGGGCGGGGGGAGCTCCCCCTCGCCTGCTGGTGGCTTCTTTAGCAAGAGAGCCCAGGACATGGGCTACCCTCGCGGTCAGACAAACTGCTCCTGTTCGTCACCCTTCCAGACAGGGAGGCGCACCCAATGCCGACCCTCAGGAAGACGCACCAGAAAAAGTAGGGAGCATAGCTTCGTCTTTTGCATTGTGTGCTCTGCCTTTTTTGCCTTTTTTTAAAAAGGTGGATCGATCTCCTCAGCTGGTGGTCAGCTGGGAGGGAGAGGAGGGGGTGTTCTTAGAGGATGCCCCTTTCTGTTCTGCACCCTGATCGATTTCTAAGAACACCCCCTCTTCACCCCAGCCACTCACCAGCTGAGGCGATCGTTCAAGGTATGGGAGAGAATCGTGTATGTCATATTTTGGGTTTTTAAAAAATTCTTTTTGATTTTTTTTGAGGGTTGGAAAGGGTTTTTTTTAAAAAAAATTCAGTGCATTCCTATTGGAAATTGTGCTTCAGGTTATGAAAAAACCGCTTTATGAAAAACGTTCCGGAACGGAGTAATTCCACAACCCAGGGTTTTACTGTATTCACAAATCTGCCTTCCAAAAGGCTTGTGTAATATCTTTTACTGGTTCATGCAAAACACATCTTTTCTGTAGTTTTCTCCTGCATAAACATAGGTTGTTGTGTAGGTCCGACCCACAGGAGACCATCCTTTTTAACATAGTGCCACTGAGATGTGAGAGACCCAGATGGCCATACCAGCCTGAAAGGTTATAATAATGAGCATAGAAACATTGCTTTCTTATTATTTTGGACCATAATCCCCAAATTCCCCCAAGAGGGGGTTCTCCAGGGCATTACAGGAGTTTATTATCCAAAATTTCTAATCTCTGATTATCAGACCCATGTTCTCTGTGGTTACCCTGAACATGAAAAAAATGTGCCCTTGCAAACTTTAGCAAGAGGGCAGCCTACACCGAAGACCATTCCAGAAAATGTGAACAATCCCTACAGAGTTTCTGGCAGTCTCTATAGTGTTTCTGCCCTCATTATGGGGTTGCCTGTCAACAGAAATTTTAAAAGACAACCAGACAATCTTGTATACCACAAAGGAGGGAACTTTATCATACATAAAGCCCATATAAATTTGCAATTACAGAAAACCAGTCTGGAAAATAAGAGACAACTTGTCTGAACAAGTTGCCCATTATTACAGAAAGATTGCCCAGTATCCTGCTCAATATTTATGTGTGTGCAGATCTCAACTCGCAGAAGCTGCCACATTGAATTGAAGAAGTGCTTGTTGCCTGCAATCAGACATATGACGAGTATTGTGTCTGATCATCTTAGCAATTTTCCCCACTTGGGAGTTTTATATGCTACATGCACAAGACTGAACAAAGTTGCCAAAATCTGAAGAAGAATCTTCCCCTTGAAAAACAACACGAATTAACTGAAATGGCTTTCCACTCAAGACACTCTTTTAAGAATGTCAATGTGTCCATGGTCTCTGCCTCCCTATTTTTTTAAATATTGGGATGTTTCCAAAAAAGAAACATTTGATTTACCTCTTAAGAGAAGACTTTTTCTTTTAGATTTTTATCAGGGGTTCTCAACCTAAGGCCTGTGGGCCGGATCTGGCTCCTGGCACCATTTCATGTGGCTCCCCACTCCTCTATGGGCATTTGAGAAACAAAATGATCACCCCTTTGAAGCTGTTGTGACAAAATGGCCACCCTTATCATGCAGGCAGGATAAAATGGCTGTCCGGCCCTCGAAACTGACTGCGAGAGTGTGACCCGGCCCCTGGCTTGAAAAGGCTGGAAAACCCTGGTTTATAATGATGGTGATGAGCAAGAGAGGAAGAAGGTGGGCAGGCTTTGAGAAAGGAGCAACCAGTAGTTACAGAAGCATAGAAAAAAAAGGAACCCTACCTCGAGATTCTGCAAACGGTTAGTTTGCCTGCCATGACCTGCCAGCTTCAGAGTCCCTCGAGGCATCATCCACACCTCTATAGATTCTGCCTGCCGAGTGGCAGAGTTCTTTATATCTTGAGTCACCAGATAGCCCTGGAAATGGTCATCATAGAAATAGAGGTGTACACTGGACGGGAAGCCCTGTGGCTCAAATCTGGAGAAAGGGAAAAAACAAGCCATGGGGGATGAGAATAATAATATATTTATATAATACTTTGAAGTATTCAAAGCACTTCCACAGGCACAAACTACCTGTAATCCTTTCAGCAACATACAGTATTGGTCAGCAAGTACTATGGTCTACCACAAGATTGCACTGGGGCTGAAAGAATAGCTCCTGTAAACTAGTGAGTTCATGGTGAAATGGAGATTCAGTCCAGGGACTTTGCAATGCAATCTGATCCATGTCTACTTTGAAATAAGTCCAACTGAGTTCAGGCCTCTAAGTGAAGGTATGTAGCCTCAGATTCGCATCCCTAATGTTACCACCATCTTTCAAAGGGGAGTCAGGGATCATAGGTTCACCTACTCTTGTTGGTACAAATCTTTATTTGTTGATAATTAAAGGGATCTGTGATCTGTTCACATTCTTTGGCAAGCCCCCTTCTGTGGTCAGAATTGAATGCTTTTTGACCCCTCAACCTGGGGTCTGTGGTGGCTCAGTGGTTAAGAAGCTTGTCTTGTTAGCTGGAAGGTCATCAAGTTAGCAGTTCAAGACCTGAGTACTGCATGATGGAATGAGCTCCAGTCTCTGTCCCAGCTCCTGCTAACCTAGCAGTTCAAAAGCAAGAAATTATAAGGAGATAAATAGGGACCACTTCAGTGGGAAAAGATCATGGGGACATGAAAGGAGCCTCATTCGGATGTTCCCTAAGTGGACACATGCACATGTATTTGCACATATTTGTTGTTATGTGCTATCAAGTCATGTTGCATTTATGTCAACCATGTGAATGAGAGCTCTCCAAAATATCCTGTCCTCAAAATCCCTGCTCAGCTCTTGTAACATATAACCTGAGGCTTTGTTTAGATGAAAACCCATCCATCTAGAGTTTGGGCTTCCTCTTTCTCTGCTGCCTTCCACCATTCTGCTGTCCAGAGACATATGTGTGTACATATAGAGGTCACATTTATATTTCAGCTCTTCTCTGGTTGAAGATGTTCAGGCTGAGAGAGCACAACACTGGACTAAGATCATCCAGTAAGTTTCATGGCTACAGGCAGGATTGTCCCAAGCCTCAATGCTCCAAACACTATGATCCTGCCCACCTTGAAGGGTAGAGGGTCACACTCACCCATGGCATTAGGGAGGCCTCAAAGAGTCCCCCCCCCCAAACGGAAAATCTGGCATGGTACATGGTACCCTTTCCTCTGAGCCCAATGACGGATAGGTCCAGGAACCTAACATGCAAAACTCTGCCATACCCCAGGACTTAACGAGTAATTTGGGCAGATGGTTGAACTACCTGCAAAGCCTCTCCTCTCTCTGCGGTGGTGTAGACATCAATTTCTGTAGCCCCAGCCTGGAGAAGGATGTGTACACAGTCAGGGTGACGTCGCTGAGCCCACTCAGCCCGTCCACACGGTCATAGACACTCTCCCAATAGGCCTTGAGGGCTGGTGTGTGAGGTGGGTAGTTACCATAGAGATGAGAGTCCAAGATCTCCAAGACCTCCTGGTTGATGGTGGATTCAAACTTTCTGGCAAAGAATGTGGGTCTGGAGAGTTGCTGAAAAGACACAGACAGGAGTGTTTTGTGCATGTGTGTGTTTTAATCACAGCATTTGGTCTACAATGGTAAGTCATTAAAAACCAGGTTCAATATAAGAAAGTCATCAGAAACAAAGAACCAGGAGGATCCATGAGGAGAAAACTCTCCAGCCCAGAAACTTCCAGTGGCATTACAGAATAAAAAATGAAGCGAATATAATAATAGCAGGACGTGCACTACCTATAGCAGGGATTCCAAACCTAAGGCCCACTGGGCAGTTCTGGCCCACAGCACCATTTCATGTGCCCCCCCCAAGGGCATTCGAGAAACAAAATAGCTACCCTTTGAAGCTGTTGGGACAAAATGGCAACCCCCATCATGCAGGCAGTGTAAAATGACCATCCGGCCCTCAAAGCAGATTGAGAGAGCGTGACCCGGCCCCTGGCTTGAAAAGGTTGGGTGCCCCTGACCTATAGTGACTGAAGCTTGGGAAAGTTATGTTTTTTGGTCTACAGCTCCCAGCAATGTCCCCGTCATACTGTAGTCATGATCACTGGAGGGTTCTGGAAAATGGCATCCAAATTTTTTCCTCAGACTTTTTTCTAGGTCACCCTTTGAGATCCTTAGAAACTTCGTAGCGGGAGTCCCAGACAAAAAGGTAAAGGAGAAAGAAGCACTTTGGGGAGGGACAGGGCATTTGTTCCCCACAAACTGTTGTTGCTAAGCCTATAAACAGGTATGTTTATTGCCCAATTATCTATCAGACCATTGCCTGGGCTTAGTCATATCATCTACAGTTCTTGGAAGCTGCTGGATGCTGTGACTGCACCTATGTCACCCTCCTAATACAAAGCAACTCTAAAAAAAAAATAGGGACAGCAACTGTCTTTGAAGAACATCTCCATCAAGGTAATACAACCACCACACTCTTCTTAACAGAATGACCATGGGGTTTGTACCAATTGTCTAGGCCACTTGGGATTGCTCTGTAAATTATTCCATCTTCTTGAGAATCTTTGCTAAGCTCTGGAAAGATACTGAATGGAAGGTTTTTATTTTATTCAATCTCTTGAGAGACTGAACAGAGGCATTATTGGAAAGCATGGTCGACTGAGGGACTTGTTCTCAGATGACTAACACTGAATCAAGGGCATCTTTTCCTCTACATGTCTTCTTGCTTCTACCAAGCTCTTGCTTTCCTTCACTGCAATAAAGAGACCCTGATGCCTTTCCCTTTGAGTTCTTTCACTGGTTTTCTCTCAAGAGTGGTACAAAATTTCAGGAATCAAGTCCTTATCTTGAAAACATTCAACTGTTTCTCATTTCCCTTTACTCTCTCACACCATTTCCTAAACCCCACTTTCTATCAGCTCCCAAAGTCTCCCTCCCTCAATGGTCATCTCAGCACTTTCTGTCATGCTGTTTCCATCTATCCAAGGCAGGGGCAAAGGACGCCTGCTTCTCCTGACGCTGCTGGACTACAACTTCCATCAGCCTTAGCCAGCAGAGTCAAAGGAAGGCTCACGGGGGTTGCAATCCAAAAAACCCTTGGAGAACCACACATCTCCCATCCTTGCTATAAGCCCTGTGGAGGGCGACGGTGATCTCTAAAGTGGGCAGGACAACAATGCTTTGAATTCGTCATATATACAGTAATACCCCGGATAACGATTGCACCGGATAACGCTAAAACCGCATAACGACGACAAATTTGGGAGGAAGATTTGCACCGGAGAACGTTCTTTTTAGCATTATCCGATGCATCGTAATAAAGAAGGGAAGGAGGCCAAAGCTCCTCTCCCTGCCACTTCCCTCCCCCCCCCACTCCCAGCAGTTTGGGGACTCCCTACCCCCACCCCACCCCCCACCGCTGTGACTGCAGTAGGATCGGGGAAAGCGCCTTTCCCCCGACACTACTGCAGTCTTCCCTCTTTATATTTACCAGTCTTCCCTCCCTGTATTTAAACTACAGGGAAGGGGGAAATAGAGAGATGTGATTGGTTCTCTAGAGAACCAATCACCTCTCTCTCTTTCCCCCTCCCTGTAGTTTCAATGCAGGAAGGGAACGAAAAAAACACAAACCTTGCGTCTTTTTTCCTCTACAGGGGGAGAGAGGCTTGAATACAGGAAGGGGGGGAAAGCCTCTCTCTCCCTGTAGTTTAAAGACGCTAGGCTTGTGTTTTTTTCTTTCCCTTCCTGCATTGAAACAACAGGGAGGGGGAAAGAGAGAGAGAGAAGGCCAAACAAACAAAAGAAACACATTTCTCTCTTTCCCCCTTCCCTGTAGTTTAAAAAACACAAGCCTTGAGTGATCAGCTGGTGAAGCCTGGCTAGGTAAGCAGGAAGGGAAGACTGCAGTAGAGTCGGCTTTCCCCGATCCTACTGCAGTCACAGTGGTGGGGGGTGTCTTTAAAGGCAGGGATGAAAAGGTCTCTTTCTTTCCCTGCCTGCCTTTAAAGCGGTTTGTCCCTGAAGTCAGGGCTTTTTTTTTTTAGCGTTGTTCGATGCATGCATCAGACAACACTAAAAATCGGATAACGTCATGACTTGTGGAACCAAGTCATAACGCTATCCGGGGTATTACTGTAACAATGTTTCCCAACCTTTGGTTTTGGGACTCCAATTCCCAGAAGCCTAAGTCAATTTCCCAAAGCACTGATCAGCCCATGCACTGACTTAGGCTTCTGGGAATTTAAGTCCCACTGTGGGGCAGGGGCCACACACTGGGAACCATTGGTATATAGTCTTTTTCAACATGTAAGACAAAAGCAAAACAAATACAAAAACCTAAATTATTGTGACACCTTCAAGATTAACAGATTTATTTAAGAGCTCTGGTGGAGACCCAGTGGTGCAGGGGCTAAACTGCTGTACTGCAGCCAAACATAGTGAGTTTGATTCTGATGGGGATAAGGTTGATTCAGCCTTCCGAGGTTGGTAAAACAAATACCCAACATGTGGGGGGCAAAAATACTAATTACCTTGTGAACCGCCCAGATAGCCTACTAAGCACTGTGGGAGAGTACATAAATGTAATATAAGTGCAATTGCTATTGCAATTTCAGTAGAACTTTCACGTCTGAGGAGGTGGATAATAATCAACATAAAAGCTCATACCAAAATGAATCTGTCAGTCTTTAAAGTGTCACAATGCTTTAAAAAAAAGACCACAGTTCTCTTGTGTTTTTGTTACATATCTTAGCAAAGAGGTCATGGCATGTAAGAAGCCAAGCTGTTTGATAGATACAGCAGGGGAAATGGGCAGTAGATTAGATCTTGAGACAAGGAATAAAGCCAATCTGTGGAAGAAAAACGGGGAGGGCCTGGAGCACCTGCAGTCGCAGGAAGTCCTGTGGTTTGAAGTCATTTGGCGAGCAGCCACACCAGTCGACAATGTGCTTATACTGGCACTTGCAGCCCAGCTTGCGGTTCCAGTTTGTCACCCGGAGGTTGTTATCGACGAGCGTCTCACAGGCAGGACTGTTCTCCAGGACGGTATGAAAAAAGGACTATACGTGAAGAGAAAAAGAGAGCAGGCAAAACACAGTAAGCAACGTAGCATCCCCCCTGAAGAGAGAATCACAGCCGCTTAGGCCGAAAGTACTGCAGTGGCTAATTGGTTAAGACACACTGAACTTGATGACTGGAAGGTTGGCAGGACACCAGTTCAATACCCGAGTACTGCATGACAGTATGAGCTCCTGCCGTCTGTCTCAGCTCTCGCCAACTTAGCAGTTCAAAAGCAAGAAATTGCAAGGAGATAAACAGGTACCACTTTGGTGGGAAGGTAAACAGTGTTCTGTGCACTCCAGTGTTGAGGCATGCCTGCCACATGTCTACGGAAATGCCTGCAGACACAGACAATGCTGGCCCTTTGGCTTATAAACAGAGATGAGTATTGATCCCAGAGTTGAATACGACTGGCTTTTGAGCAAGGGTGACCGTTACCTTTGTCCTTTTATTTTTCTCTTTCATGGATGCCATGTTCTTTGGAAGCTTCTTTAGACCAAGTAAATTGCATTTTAGGCTTCCTCCACATGAATAGGCATTCACTTTTTAAATAATATGAATTATATGTCATGGGGGTGGGGGCACCAGTATGATGATAAATAAATAAATTTAAAAAATCAGGATTTTAGAGATGCTTAGGTGGGGCAAAAAAGGTTGGCAATCACTGCTCTGTTGGCTTTTTGACCAATGTTGAAATCCTACCTGTTCACTGACACATTCCCAAATTAAATTGTTACTGGTAAGCTATGAGACTGCTGGCATTGGTACTGATGTTATGGAGATTGGTTGGGTTGTTCTATTGGATTGTGTTTTAGTATGACCTTATTTAATGTCTTGAATTGTTTGTATTCATTAATGTTTTTTTATTTGTGAGTTGCCTAGTGTTGGGCACCAATTATGGTTGGATACAAATTAAACAAAGAAACATTTGGGAAATGCGTTTCCACTTTGCTTTCTCAAATAATTCTGAAGAATATTCAAAGTTAACTTAATCAGGCTACTGCTACTCATGAAGGACAGCAATAGCAAGACTGGTGTCTATTCATGCCTGCTGCTCTATAATAAGTCAACCCTGGTGTCTGCTCAGAGCAGATGCAAGTTGAGGTGGAGTTAAAAGGGGGGCGGCTGTGGACAGTGGGAAACTGGATAAATCTAATTAATAAATTACTGCTTGGAAAATAAAAAATAGGACTAGATTGGCCAACAGTAGTTTGCTTTTATTGCTCCTTTCCTAATACAGGAAAACAATGGATAACGATTGGATCGGATAACGCTAAAATCGCATAACGTTAAGTAATCTGGGGAGGAGAATTGGATCGAAGAACGTTAAGGTCCTATGGGATGGATTGGATAACAACCGCTAAAGCCTGTGTGGTTACGATGTATCTCTATGGAGCTTTAACGTTATCCGATCCCTCCCATAGGATTTTAACATGGATCGGATAACACTAAAAATCGGATAACACCAAGACTTGTGGAACCAAGTTTTAGTGTTATCCGATGTTTTACTGTAACTCATAAGGAATCTGCCATTAATATTTCTCCCGAAACATCACCCACAGTGGTGGGATGTCAAAAATTTTACTACCCCACCATGATGTCATCACAGTGTGGGCGGAGCTAACATCATGATGTCATGATGTTGTGGGTGGGGCCAAAGAAAAAATAATAAATAATAAAATAAAATAAAAATAAGCACGCACACACACACACACCTACCTCAGCCAACCCACCCACCCACCCATAACACAAATCTGTAAATAAATAAATAAATAAATAAAAATTACATTAAAATACACCCACCCACCCAAACCGGCCGCCAGGCCTTTTTAGGAACTGTGGTAGTAAGTCAATATAGGTAAAGGTATTAAATACACATTAAAATACACACAGACACACCACATCCAAAGGTGAGTCACTTACCCTGGGGAGCAGGCTATAGAGAGCTTCAGGCTAGCAGCTTCTCTTCCTCCCCACTTGGGAGGACAGCAAGTAGGCCGTGCATACACGCCAAGCACTGTAGGCGTGCATGCACACCAAGTGCTTGGCGCACATGCACAGTGGGGGAACCAGTGAAAAGGTAAGCCCCAAAGGTGGTTCCCCCCAAAAGCTGCTACCGGTTCTCTGGGACACTGGGAAAAGTTACTACCGGTTCTGGAGAACTGGTGAGAACCTGTTATATCCCATCACTGATCACCCATATCCATATCAAATAGAGTATAAAAGCAAACAAGTTGGATACAATGCACTTGTACGTTGTAAAGCCATGACCTCTTGCTTTGACCCTTGCCCATCATGGCTATTAAAACCTGTAAAGAAGGTAAGGAAATAGCTGAGGAATGTCAGAAATGCTTCTTTGACAAAAGGTGTTATGCCCTCTGGTTTAAAAGAGACTGTTATACGCCCTCTCCTATACAAAAAATAAACAAATTTAGCTGCAGATGTCTTTGCTAACTATAGACCTGTAACTAATATTCCTTTCTTGGGCAAGGTCATTGAGAGGGTTGTGGCTGACCAGCTGCAGGTGTTCTTGGATGAAACCAATGGCTTGGATCCATTTCAGTCAGGCTTTAGGCCTTGCCATGGCACCGAAACCACACTGGTTGCACTGCATGATGACCTTTCGCCACAAAATAAAACACTACCCAGTACTTCATGCTGCTGCTCTAGCGTTTCTTCCAGGAACCAGCCAACTTACCTCTGCTGGGAGAAGCGTGTAGGTATAGAACTGCCGCAGCTGGGACACCAGCCGATCACTGGTGTAGACCACGTATTCCACAAAGCTACGCGTGAGGGCAAACCAATCTGAGCCGCCATCCACCACAATGCCCTCCGGGATCTGCCGTTCACCCAGCCGCCACATGTGAGAGTCACATTCATGAAAAAGCCTATCTAGGCCCTGCTTCTTGATAAACCTGCACAAGGATGAATGCCTCAGAGTCAACAGAAAACAACAGGGTTTTTTCTACATTAAAAACACAGGAAGAAGCATTCCAGAAAGATGCTCTTTTGACCTTCAAAGCTGCATGTTCTCTGTACGGATTAATGGCCAGAATAATCTCAGCGGCCACATTGGGCAAGGTCATATGCTAGAAGAGGAGTGGAAAACATGTGGCTCTCCAGATGTGGTTGGACTGCATCTCCCACCAGATCTAACTTAACCTAGCCAAAGCTAACTGGTGAGGGATGCTAGAATTTCCAGCCGAATGGTATCTGGGCGGTCACACATTTCCAAATCCTGTGCTAGAGGTTTCCCTTCGAAGCTAATAAAATCTTAAAAGCAGACACTATAATGATAACCTGAACAGGAGGGCCTAAAATTTTAAGATGATTCATTTAGAACAATTTATAGCAAATGGTGTTTACAGTTCACATATTTTTAGTTATAAAGTTCTGCTGGCTTTGAGAATAACTGGAGTTCTAAGAGTAGGAGTGAGAGGAGGTGAGGAAAAAAAATGTGTAGGCAGAAAATACAGCTTGTATAGAGGTCCTAAAAAATATTGTTTAACTTTTTGAACAAATCTAGAAATCTTAGTGGTGTAAGTTTTACTCCTGAAACAAGAATGTGGACAGCCTTGCTTAAGGAAAGAAAAAAAAACTTACAATGTTTTTTTAAAAAAAGAAACAAAAAGCAGAGTGCTGAAAGATGTAAAAAAGTTAATGACTGTGAAAAACAACCAGATAACATAATCTGCAAATGTGTAGACAAACAGAAGGGACTCCGGTGGCTTAGTGGTTAAGACACTGAACTTGATGACTGGAAGGTTGGCAGTTTGAGACCCAAGCGCTGCACAATGGAGTAAGCACTTGTCCTCTACCCCAGCTCCTTCCAACCTAGTAGTTTGAAAGCAAGAAACTGCAAGTAGATAAATAGGTATTGCTTTGGTAGGAAAGGTAACAGCATTCCATGCACTATGGTGTCTAGTCATGCCTGCCATATGTCCACAAAAATATTTGCAGACACAGACAGCGCTGGCTCTTTGTTTGTAAATGGAGATGAACACTGTACCATAGAGTCGGCTATGACTGGCTTTTGAGCAAGGGAGACCTTTACTTTTACCTAGACATATGTTTCTACTCAAATCCCAAACCTTTATGTATCCTATCACCATTAAGTCAGTGTAATAAGAGTGTTTCTGCTCCAATGCACCATGAACAACAAATCCATCTGATGATGATGATGATGATGATGATGATGATGATGATGATAATAATAATAATAATATTAAATAATAATAATTTTGTGTCAGAAATTATTCTGGGTTAAAAAGATTTTTGCTGGAGGAGCTCCACTCAGAGGAAGCCTGAATGAGGCTCCTTTCATGTCCCCAAGATCTTTTCCCACTGAAGTGCTCCCTATTGATCTACTTCAGGGGTGCCCAAACTATGGCCCGGGGCCATATCCGGCCCCAGATGCCAATTCATCCAGCCCAAGAAACCCTTGTCACTCCCGGAAGCGGAAGTAAAACGTGCTCATACAGGCACATTTTACTTCAGCTTCCGGAAGTGACAAGGGCTTCGTGGGCCGGATGAATTGGCAACAAAGGCCGGATCCGGCCCCCAGGTCATAGTGAAAGGCCCTCTGAACCACATGAACGGCCCACGGTCTGAAAGGTTTGGGTGCCTCGATCTACTTGACATTTCCTTGCTTTTGAACTGCTAGGTTGGTAGGTGCTAGGATAGGGATGGGCGCTCAATCCTTCATGCAGTACCCGGGTTTCAAACTGCCAACTTGCTGGCCTTCCAGCTAACAAGGCAAGCTTCTTAACCACTGAGCCACCATAACACCTATCTGAAAGAATTACCTTGCATTATCTCGGCCATGAGACTTCAGAAAGTTCTTGTCCCGGTATTTGGATAGGAAGGTCACTAGTTCTTCATTAGTCCTGGAGGGTGCAACCATTATAGAAGAAAACAGGTATAAGAAAGGTTTTCCTACACTGCCAACACAAGCTGTGTGAATGGTCAGGGAGGAGAATGACACATTCTATACAATCCTTTTAAGGTCTTGAAGCTGCCCTTTCCAGACATTGCCAGCATAGCACAATCAGGACTTCTGGGAACTACAAGCCAGGAACATTAGAGGGAACTACTAAAGAGTACTTATAAACATCCAACTGTGTATGCAGAGGTGAGCTGTCCATCTTCTCTCATAACTTGCAGAATTGGAAAAAGTAAAAAATAAATAAATAATTGCACCCAGAATTTTCCCTCGCTGTCACTCATTATCTCTGGTTTAAACCTTTGGTGCTTTAGCCAATTTTAGAGGCTGTAAATGAAGTTGGAAGTTTAAACTCAAGTTTATGCAAAGCTTCCCCAACCATTTGATTAACTTTTTCCGGCACCAATATGTTTCCTTTGTTGCTGGGCGCGCGCGCGCGCGCACACACATGCGTGTGTGTGTGTGTGTGTGTGTGTGTGTGTGTGTGTGTGTGTGTGTGTGTGTGTGTGTGTGTGTGTGTGTGTGTGAGCATTTTTGTTCATTGGCACCCTCTGTTTGCAATTTTAGAGATGTGTACAGTAAAATCTCAATTTACGTAAAAAGTCTGTTCTGTAGCTTCTTACGTAAAATTGGGTTTTATGTAAATCGATGCATCTCCATAAGGATGCATTGGGGGAAAAAACAGGCTTGAAATTGGTTTTCAATGTATCCCTAAGGAAAATCACGCTTTATTTATTTATTATTCATACTTATCCACCACCCTCCTCACCAAGGTGACTCAGGGCTGTTAAGAGATCATAAAAGTACCACAATAAAACATAAAACATTCTTTAAAACATTCCTAAAACCCCTAAAATTTAAACTGTTAAAGATTAAAATTTAAGATCTAAAAATTTAAAAGCATGCCAAATTACTACATCTTGAGGAAGAGATGGGGCTTAAATCATCCAGCGGGCTGGCGTCATTATACTTCCCGCACCCCATATCTGCCCTGCCAGCCATGTTTTTAGATTCTTCCTAAAGGGCAGCAGCTCCGTCTGGAGATGTAGCTCGGTTGGCAGGAGGTTCCACAGGGATGGACCGGACACAGAGAAGGCCCTCCTCCTGGTGCCAGAGAGATGTGCCTCTCTGGCCGATGGAACAACTAGAGAGCCTCTCCAGCTTTGCGCCCCTAGTGACAGGCATTTCCACCGCCACCCCCACCTTTTAAGCTCTTCTCTGAGGCACGTTCACAACTAAGGCACACACCCTGGAGAAACCTCACGCGAACAGCAGAAGGGAGCGGATATTCCCTCCACACTCTCCCAGTCCCAGCAGAAGCAAGCGGGGATTGCTGAAAATCGTCATTGCTCCCACCGCTGCCTCCACCGCCACCATGGTAAGTGATGCTTTGTGACTTTCGGCGGAGGGGTGGGTGGCACGGGGTGGAATTTTAGCTTTTAAAATGGTGGTACCATTGTAAAATCTAAAGTCACCCGGAAACCCCTTATGTAACTTGATTTATTTATTTATTTTGCATAAACCAGGATGTGATTTACAGGGGGGGAAACCTTACGTAAGTCGGATTTTACATAAGTAAAGGCATACATAAATCGGGGTTTTATTGTAATTTGTGATTTTAGGTGCACACGATTTCTGATTTTTATAACTTGTGACTTTAACTCAGTGGTTCCAACCTAAGGCCCACAGGCCGGATCCAAGCTGCAGCACCATTTCATGTGGTCCCCCACCCCTTCAAGGGCATTCGAGAAACAAAATTATTGCCCCCTTTGAAGCTGTTGGGACAAATTGGCTGCCCCCATCATGCAGGCATGTCTAAATGGCCATCCTGCCCTCAAAGCTGACTGAGAGAGCATGATCCAGCCCTCGGTTTGAAAAGGTTGAGAACCCCTGCTTTAACTGCTCTTTAGGTGACTTCTCAGTAGCTTTGCAGTCCCATGATGAAGGCCTGGATGTAAACTGAATAAACATCAGCAATGCTAACAGAAATAGAAGAGTAACTTTGACCAGCCACACACTGGCAGCCAAAACTTCTGCTTCCCTCCTCTGGCTGCCCTTCCCAAACCTCCACTCCGCACCACTCACCTAGTAGGGTAGTCTGTGGCACTAAGGTTGATGAAATAGTCCCAGGGCCAGTCCGTCATCTCCAGCAAGTCCTTCATGCTGTGCAGGTACATCTTCAGCAAGCTGGCCCCTCCCCAGATTGTGACCATGCGCCAGGGGGTGACCCGGATGTTGGGGTAATGCTGAGCAACCTCCACAACTTCACGGTGCAGGTATGTGGAGCGCTGCGGGGGGGGGGGGGAGGGAGAGAACACAGGGAAGGAGAGAGAAATGACGGAGCGCCCACCTTGAGCCCTGGGACACGTCTCAAAGAAGAGGAAGAGCAGGGGTTACATGGAAAATGTGTAAATCCACTCGTGAAGCAGGGAAGATGTGGTGGGAGACCCTGTGAGTCAACTTTCATCTGCAAGTGTTTTTAGCCATTATTTGCTAAAATCATACCCCAAGCAGTAGGAGATGAAGCTTTCCTTTGTCAGGTGCAGGGGAAACTGAAGGAATTTACATGTATCCTACCTGCTGGGTCGAGATGTGCTGCAGGTCAAAACAATGGGAGCTCCTCACCTTTGTCCTAACTACAGTAATACCTCGGATAACGCTAAGACTTGGTTCCACAAGTCTTAGTGTTATCCAATTTTTAGTGTTATCCGATGCATGTTAAAATCCTATGGGATGGATCGGATAACGTTAAAGCTCCACAGAGATACATTGTAACCACACAGGCTTTAGCGGTTGTTATCCGATCCATCCCATAGGACCTTAACGTTATTCGATCCATTTCTCCTCCCCAGATTACTTAATGTTATGTGATTTTAGTGTTACCCGAGGTAAACGTTATCCGAGGTATTACTGTACTAACTTCTGTCACTAAAAGGAGGGTGGGGGAGAGCCAGAAAGAGTAACAAGCAGTCTCTCCTCTAGTCTTCTCCTGTGTGTAAAGTTCACATGCAGAAACAAAGCAAAGCAATCACACTTATATACCACCCTATAGTGTTTAGTGCACTCTCTGGATGGTTCACAAGTTAATTAGGATTTTGGCCCCAACATGCTAAGTACTCATTTCCCAACCTCAGAAGGATGGAAGACTGAGTCAGCCTTGATTCCTGGTCAGGATCAAACTCATAACCGTTTGGTTACAGTACAGCAGTTTAACCACTGTTCCACCAGGGCTCATTAGGAGACTTAGGAGACAAGAATCTGTGCACTAAACTCCACAAACTCTTGTTAGGAAGGAAGGGAAAAGCAAGCTGGTAGGCCTGTGTGTTCCTGGCTGATCAAGCGCTTGGGCTCTTGCCAACCTTACCTTGTCAACATGGATGTAGAAGAAATGCTGCTGGTGGTACACAGCCTTAATGAGACGCTTCAGCTGGCGAATGGCTCGTCCATGAACTACGAGCATGTAGGCAATCCGGACTGGGTTGCTCACAGAGGCCTGGAGCATCCTACTGTCATCCCACTGGATCACGGGGCTGACTTTCCCTGAAGAGATCAAAAAAGGATCACTTGCTTAATTGCTTTTAATGGCTTTTATGGTTGGTTTTTTAAAAATGAATTTACACTAAAAGCTATTCAGCTTGTTCTGCTGTTTTGCAAAGATTGCGAGCCACCATGAGTGCTACTTTTTACCAGAAAGGTGAGATATAAATGAAATACACAACAATAATTAAAAATTTTTAAATCAGCACTACTCAAGTGGAAAGAACATTTTAAAAAGGGATCCATGGAACAAGTTTCCAAGGCTAATGACTTTCAGGTCAGGAGCAGAGCACTAGCCTTGTCTTGATTTGAGATAGGGCAGTGATGGCCAACCTTGGCACTCCAGGTGTTCTTGAACCTCAACTCCCAGAAGCCCTGAACAGCAGGAGTGCTGACTTGGGCTTCTGGTAATTGAAGCCCAAAAAACACCTGGAGTGGCAAGGTTCGCCATCACAGAGATAGGGGATATTTTTGCGATCTCTTTTAGCAACTCCCACAATTATATTAAAAGAAATTTTGGGACAGAAGTTGTGGGAGTGAATGCAGCCCTCCAAGGTCCAAGAATCGGCATGCGCTACCTTGGACCTTTAGAGAGCATCTACTATTCAAAACGGATGCTGCAGCTGCAAGGTCAATGCATGGTCATAATACATTTGGGCTTACCTGAGAGTTGGCACTGCCGGGGCACCGAGCGGGGCATGAGCTTTCCAGCTTGGTGCAAGCAAACCACATTGGCAATCTCCTGTTGGCACTGCTTACTGATGGCTCTGGCTAATGCAGACAATGCATCCTTGCCCGTGATTTCACACTTAGGAGTGAAGTTATTCTCAGTGGGTTGTGGTGCCCCTTCCACACTGCCGGTGTCCCCCTGCTGGAACATGGCCAACCGGGCATCCCTCCCAAGCTCTGTCAAGTTCCTTTGGTTTGAAGAATCCAAGTAGACTGGCATCCGGTGCCCAGGTTTGTGTTTCACTGTGACAGCTCTCACCACCTTGGCCACCAGGACTCCTGGGCTATCTGGGTGATCTCTCCATCTCCCATGCTTCCGGCTCAAGCTGCTCCGTCGACCGGCTGAGCTGTCTGAATCCTTGGAAACTTCACCGTTTTCAAGTAGTTGAGCCTTCCTTTGCCGCCTCTTCTCATTTCAAGCAGGAAAACACACATAAATAGGGCGAGGAGACAATCAAATTGGGAAATTGAACTACAGTACTTGTAACATATTTTAAATAGATAGCCTCCTTTTAAAGAATAAGAGAATGTCAATAGTTCAGTGTATTAGAAGAATACTATACATATGAAGCAGACTGTCTACTATAGACAGCTACAGTAATACCTCGGATAACGTTTATCTCGGATAACGCTAAAATCGCGTAACGTTAAGTAATCTGGGGAGGAGAATTGGATCAAATAACGTTAAGATCCTATGGGATGGATCGGATAACAACCGCTAAAGCCTGTGCGGTTACAATGTATCTCTAGGGAGCTTTAACGTTATCCGATCCATCCCATAGGATTTTAACATGGATCGGATAACACTAAAAATCGGATAACACCAAGACTTGTGGAACCAAGTCTTAGCGTTATCCGAGGTATTACTGTACTTCCAACTGGAAAGAAACAGTAATTGTCTTTCTAAAAACAGACAGGGAGGGCACCTAGCAAACCTCTGTAGGAAGCTGTCATAAGAATAGGTCACAGGTTACTCAACATGGCATTTCTTTGGTTCTTAAACTGCCTTAGCTTTGCTCTTTGCAAAAGGCCTCATATTTTTTCTGTTTCACTTATCAAGCAGATGTGCTAGAAGAAGCTACTCCAAGCTTCTGGCCTCCATGCTTTGTCTTTGCCTCTAGGTCTGGAATGTAAACATTCAGATCCTGTGGAAGTCATACTTTTGTTATAGGAACCAGTGGTTGCTCATGCCAACCCTGGGCTCTAATTGGTTGTAATGAGGTGGGCCAAGCTCATGTTCTTTCAGTTAGGCACATGGGTTTAGGAGTGACTTGGAATCTGGGGGCTCTCTGAAACAGACACCTCAGAGGGAGAGGGAGCTATTCCACCAAGCCCTTACTCTAACCCAGACTACCCATGATTACTTAGATTAGTCAGGTTTTCCTTTTTATTTCAGGGGGAGAAGCCCGAGTGTAAATTTCCCTAACTGTACTTTTCAATTAGTCTTTTTGTATGCTGAGATCCTGTATCCTGAATCATCGAGAGAACCGTTATTCTTGAAATATGCTTCGAGAACAATAAACAACTTTACTTCACCACAACGTCTGTTCATTTCGGGAGAGGGGGTAAGACAAGAGTTAAGCCATAAACCACACACTACCACACTTAATACAAGACTCTCCACAAATCTTGCTGGGCTCTGTTAAATACAGATAAGTCCCTGGTATTTGCAGCCTCGGCTGGACAGCATGACAGGTTTCCTGGACCCAGGAGTCTAGGAAAGTTCCATAGAGCAGGCTGGTAAACCTTTGGAAAGGAATGGGGAGAGCCCCAGGCAAGGATCAGGTCAAACCTGTCTGTCATAAAGCTTATTCAGGAAGGAAAGGACTTTGACCAAGAAAGCACATTTCTTGGTATGGGTTATTTTGGCCTCCTTGGATGTCAGGATTTTTAACATCAAGGACTGTGAAGAGCAAGTGGGATGGGTAATTATTTTGTGGGTGAGATGTTCCATCAACTTTTGAGGTCCTAAATAGTTAAGGGCTTTATAGGTCATGACTAGCACTTCAATTGAGCAAGGGAACTAACAGAAGCCAATGAAGGTGATCCAAGACTGAGGATATGTGATTGAATTTACTACTCCTAGAAATCAGCTTGGCTGCTGCACTTTGGACTTGCTGAAGTTTCCAAGCTGTTTTCAAGGATAGCTCAATGTAGGAGTCTATTTTTGAGATTATCAATGCAAGAATTACTTTTATTAGGCATTTCTTATCCAATAGGTGCACAGCTGAGTAGTAAACCAAAATTAATAAAAGGCACTCTTGGCCACAAGAGACATTTGTACCTCCATAAAGAGAGGTGGGTCCAAAAATACCCCCAAGCTACAAACCAATTCTCTAGGGGAAATGCAATCCCAATGAGCCCAAGTAATTCCTCTAACTAGTGTGACAATCTTCCATCTTTCCTGGAGCCAGTTTCAATTTATTGGCATTCATCCAGTTCAATATTGATGCTAAAAAAAAAGACTCAAGGACCTATACAGCTTTCTTTGCAAATGAAGCAAAGGAGAGATAGTGCTGTGTGTCATCCATGTATTCATTAGAACAAACTCCATATTGCCGTATGACTTCTCCTGTTTAGATATTAAAAAGCACCAGGGAAGTGACCGATCCTTGAGGAATTTGTCATGGAGGTCCCAAGGGGTGGACACTGCCTGCCCAAATTTTACTTTTTGGGTTTGGGCCTTCGGGAAGGACGAGAACCACTGAAGAATGGAGCCTACAAGACCGAGATTTGAGAGCTGTCACAGAAGGTCCTATGGGATGTATCGGATAACAACCGCTAAAGCCTGTGCGGTTACAATGTATCTCTATGGAGCTTTAACGTTATCCAATACATCCCATAGGATTTTAACATGCATCGGATAACACTAAAAATCAGATAACACCAAGACTTGTGGAACCAAGTCTTAGCTTTATCCGAGGTATCACTGTACTTATTTAGCTATTTACAAACAGTTATCACTCTATTTTCAGTCTGCTTGTACAGGTCAGGCAACTATTACATCTAATTTACACAAAGTTAAAGAAGCCTGAAAGATCATGTGGCCTTGGGCAATGGAGAGAAAAGAAAATCTAATCAATAGGGCACAGATGTGGCTTAAAAATGGCCAAATTAAAAAATAGTCAGGTAGAGCAGTGGATTTATTTCAAATTATGACCAAACATTTGTCAGGAAGAAACTGGATTAAAAATTTATTGAGAATTAGGAAAGAGTGTTTCTTTCCTAGTAAAGTTCTGACTGTAGGTGCTATGCATGCTAATCTCATACCCAGTTTCCACCGAGCTTGCAGTAGCTTGTCTCCATGTAAACGTGCGCAGCACTCTGTCCCTTAGTGCAGTACCACCCTCCTTAGCTACATTTCAAGAAGATTTTTCTCCAGCCCCATTTTGCTCCAGGCTGTATGCAGTTTGCCCTTCTCCCTGCATTAGACCAAGGTGAAAATAGAAATAAACAAACTGAAAACAAAGTGATCTTCTCAGAAGGGAAAGTGACTGGATCTTACACTGCTTGCAAGCTGAAGGCTTCATTCCCTTTGTACAATATAGGAGGAAGCAGGGGCATCTACCAGAAAGTAAGAAGCTAGTCTTTCCTGCCTTACAGAGAGGCTTCCACATAACAGTCATACATGATCGTGCAGAATCAAGCCTAGCTTCCTTAATGTAAAGCACTTCCTCTGCTCTACAGAAATAGTCATCTGCACATGCTATTTGTTGTGCCTGAACTCAGATTTAGTTGGCTCAGGAATTCTCAACCTTTTTAAGCCAGGGGTTGGGTCACACTCCCTCAGACAGCTTTGAGGGCCAGATGACCATTTTTCCCTTCCTCCATCACATGGCATGTCCTGGTGTGGTGGAGGTAGGCCACATGAAATGGTGTGTGGCCCACATTTGGCCCATGGGCCGCAGGCTGAGAATCCCTGCTATAGCCAATTAATTAGACAATGTGAAGCTGTGTTGGTGCTTCCTCTCCTTCCCCTCTGCTGGGGCCCAGAAAATCTAGTAGTAAAAAATAGTAGCAAAAACTTTCCTCATTTGAACATGCTACCGCTAGCATGAGTAAGATACCCTGTTTGTTGTTGTTGTTCAGTCGCACAGTCGATTCCGACCCTCTGTGACCCCATGGACCACTGTCCTCCAGGCACTCCTGTCCTCCACCATCCCCCTCAACTCGCTTAGCTCTGTGCCCATTATCTCCACAATACCATCTAGCCATCTCATCTTGGGCCGTCCCCTTCTTCTTTTGCCCTCTATCCCTCCAAGCATCAAGGCTTTCTCAAGTGAATCCTCTCTTCTCATTTGATGTCCAAAGTACTTTAGCTTCATCTTTATTATTTGACCTTCTAAGGAGCAGTCAGGCTTGATTTCTTCTAAGATTGACCCATTTGTTCTCCTCGCTGTCCAGGGGACTCTCAAAACTCTCCTCCAACACCACATCTCAAAGGCGTCTATTTTTCTGCGCTCCGCTTTCCTAATGGTCCAGCGCTCACAACCATACATTGCCACAGGGAATACCATTGCCCTGACTATGCGAATCTTTGTTTGCAATTTAATGTCTCTACTTTTCACTTTGTTCCCCAGGTTTCTCATCGCTTGCCTCCCGAGAATCAGTCGCCTTTTTATTTCATGGCTGCAATCACCATCTGCAGTGAGCTTTGATCCTAGGAAAGTAAAATCTGTAACTGCCTCTACTTCTTCCCCATCTATTTTCCAGGGACTGATAGGGCCTGTTGCCATGATCTTGGTTTTCTTGATATTTAGTCTCAAGCCAGCTTTTTCACTCTCTTCTTTTAACCTAATCAGGAGCTTCTTTAGGTCCTCCTCACTTTCCGCCATTAGGGTGGTATCATCTGCATATCTCAAGTTGTTGATGTTTCTCCCAGCAATTTTGATCCCAAATTGTGATTCCTCCATTCCTGCATTGCGCATTATGTGTTCTGTGTATAAGTTGAATAAGCAGGGTGACAAAATGCAGCCTTATCTTACTCCTTTTCCTATTCCAAACCACTCTGTCATTCCATTTTCTGTCCTAACTGTTGCCTGTTGATTCATGTACAGATTTCTCATGAGGCCTATAAGGTGTTCTGGGATTCCCATCTCTTTAATTACTTGCCACATTTTGTTGTGGTCGACACAGTCAAAAGCCTTCGTGTAATCAATGAAACAGAAGTAGACTTGTTTCTGATATTCCTTTGTTTTTTCCATGATCCATCTTATGTTGGCGAAGTGGTCTCTAGTCCCCCTGCCTCTTCTGAAACCCGCCTGCACTTCTGGTAATTCTCTCTCCACATACTGTTGCAGTCTATCCTGTATTATCTTGAGCATCACCTTGCTAGCGTGAGGGATGAGCGCAATTGTTCGATAATTTGAACATTCTTTGGCATTACCCTTTTTGGGAAGTGGAACGTATACAGATCTCTTCCAATCCTGTGGCCATTGTTGTGTTTTCCAAATCTGCTGGCATATAGAGTGCAATAATTTGATTCCATCATCTTGTAGGGCTTTGAAAAGTTCAACTTGGATGCCATCAACTCCACTGGCTTTGTTGTTTGCAGTGTTTTTTAGGGCCTTTATGACTTCACTCTCCAGAATGTCTGGCTCATGTTCAATGTTCTCATCATTGTGATTATCAGGGGTGTTGAGGTCCTTTTTGTAGAGTTCCTCTGTGTACTCTTTCCATCTTTTCTTAATCTCTTCTGCATCTGCTAACTCCTTGCCATCTTTGTCTTTTATCATGGTCATTTTTGCTTTAAATGTTCCCTTGAGTTCCCCATTTTTTTTGAAAAGATCTCTAGTCCTACCCCTGATATTGTTTTCCTCTATTTCTTTGCACTGTTCGTTCAGGTAGGTTTCCTTATCTCTCCTTGCTTTTCTTTGAAATTCTGTATTCAAGTGATTGTATTTTTTCCTTTCTCCAATGCCTTTTGCATTCCTTCTGTCCTCTGCTATTTTAAGAGTCTCATCGGACAACCACTTAGCTTTCTTATGCTTCTTTTCTTTTGGTATAGTTTTCCTTGCTGCCTCCTGCATGATGTCCCGCATCTCTGTCCATAATTCTTCTGGCTTTCTGTCTATCTGGTCCAAGCCATTAAATCTGTTCCACACCTCCACTGAGTATTCCCAAGGAATGTTGTCTAGGTCATATCTGTCCGGCCTAATTGTTTTTCCTATTTTCTTTAGTCTGAGCCTGAATTTTGCAATCAATAGGTTGTGATCTGAGCCACAATCTGCTCCTGGTCTTGTTTTTGCTGACTGTATGGAGGTTCTCCATCTTTGACTGCATAGTATGTAATCAATCTGGTTTCTATGTTGGCCATCTGGTGATGTCCATGTGTAAAGTCTCCTCTTGTGTTGCTGGAAGAGAGTGTTTGCTATGACCAGTGCATTACCTTGGCAGAACTCTATCAGTCTTTGGCCTGCTTCATTCTGTGTTCCAAGACCAAACTTGCCTGTTATTCCATTTACTTTTTGATTTCCTACTTTGGGATTCCAGTCTCCTATGATAATGTGTACATCATTTCTTGGTGTCTGTTCTATGAGGTGTTCTAAGTCCTCATAGAACTGGTCAATTGTGGCTTCATCTGCACTAGTGGTTGGTGCGTATATTTGGAATACAGTGATATTGAATGGCTTGCCCTGTATTCTGACTGACATCATTCTATCATTTTTGAGATTATATCCCATTACTGCTTTTCTCACCCTTTTATTGACAATTATGGCTACTCCGTTTTTTCTTAGGTTTTCTTGTCCACAGTAGTAGATATGATGGTTTCCAGAGCTGAATTCACCCATCCCTGTCCATTTTAGCTCGCTGATTCCTAAGATGTCAATGTTTATTCTTTCCATTTCCTTTTTTACCACTTCCAGTTTTCCTTGATTCACAACAATGATTTTGCTACTGAGAATAACACATGTAATTCAGTGATGGGATGTAACAGGTCCTCACCAGTTCACCAGAACCGGTAGTAATGTTTCCCAGTGTCCAGGAGAACCGGTAGCAGCTTTTGGGGGGAACCACCTTCGGGGCTTACCTTTTCACTGGTTTCCCCACTGTGCATACGTGCTAAGCACTTGATGTGCATGCACGCCTACAGTGCTTAGCATGTATACACAGCCTCCATGCTGTCCTCCCAAGCGGGGAGGAGGAAGAGAAGCTGCTAGCCAGAAGCTCCCTATAGCCTGCTGCCCAGGGTAAGTGACTCACCTTTGGATGTGGTGTGTCTGTGTGTATTTTAATGTGTATTTAATACCTTTACCTATATTGACGTACTACCACAGTTCTAAAAAAGGCCTTAGGGGTGTGTGTGCACTTATTTTTATTTTTTAGTATTTTTTTCTTTGGCCCCGCCCATGACATCATGGCATCATGATGTTAGCTCCACCCACATTGTGATGATGTCACGGTGGGGTAGTAAATTTTTTGACATCCCACCACTGATGTAATTTACATATCGAGTGTGCTGATTTCAAATCTGAACTCAGAATTTGCCTATCACGTACAGATTTTAAGGTGTGCTACAGCTGTTCAAATGGTCAGTAACTGGATAATGTGTTTTTACATGGGAACATTATAACAGTTGCAGCTACCATTATGCCTGTGGGCCACCTCAACTGAATCACGACCCCTGGTGGCATGCATCTTCCAGCAGTGGCTTGGCATGTCTAGGCAAGTTAGTGAGCTGACGTCAGAAATAGGTATATAAGGCAAGATGGACCAAGGGCTTGTCTCTAGTGTGAAACCATCTTATTGGATAGTACAGCTAGGCCATAGTGAGTCTGTTTTGAGCTAAAGATGAGTAGGTGCAGCTGCATTAATAAACTGGACAATGTTTGCTACATTTGTGGCAAATATACTCTGCATGATCAATGCAAGAACCTAACCAAGAGGGTGAGATTTGCTTACAAGTATTACTTTGGATGTGAAATTGGAGATCAGGATAAAAGCTGGGTACCTCATATCTGCTGTCAGGTACGTTATGTTAGCCGAACACAATGATTGAATGGGAAAAGGAATAAAATGCCTTTTGCTGTGCCCATCTATGGTTTGGCTTCAGCCAAAAGACAATCACTCGGACTGCTACTTCTGTATGAGTAAAATTACTGAGTTTTTGAAGAAGACTAAGTAAAAATCATCTACAGTATCCTGATTCCCATCTGGACCTCTTCCCACAAAATGTGAAAGCAAGTGCCTGGAACACTTCTGAAGTGAACACGTGTGTTGAACAAGGACTCAGGTGAATGATGTATAACTGTATATGTTGTTGCAAAATAAAACCACGTTTTGTACTGTCATGGAACTATGAGTCAAAAGTTAGTTATGTATAGAGATTACATAGTAACTGCGGAACAAGAGAATGTAGCATATATACTCAAGTATAAATTGTCCCGAATATAAGTTGAGATACCTAATTTGGACCTCTAAAACTAGGAAAATAGATTGACCCAAGGGGTGGAAAATCCAGCAGCTGCTAGTGAGTTTCAATAATAAAAATACATGAAAACACAGTAAAATTAATTAATTTAGACATTTGTGTGGGTATGTTTTTGAGTGTGTACGGTAGTTATTGCATTTTAAAAAACTGTATTTGCACCACCCAACCAGTGGTGGTACTGCAGGAGAAGTAGGTGGGTGGGTCAATTGCAGTGAGGCAGGAAGCGATGCTCTAGTCTAGCCTCTTGCTCTCCCTGCAAGCACGATGCATGGTTTTTCCCCTCCATCTTGGCCACATGGAGCACGGACAAAGACAGGAAGGTAAGTGAAATCCTTTCTTTTTATGCACAGGTTTGGTTTCCCACAGAAATGCATTGAAAACAAACAAACAGAAAAACTTCAGAATAGAAGTTAACTTCCAATGCATTTAAATGGGAAATTGTGATTTGTACCCTCTTGTGGCCACCTGTGGTAATGGTCCACCAATCATGTGTTTTCCTTTCCCCCTCTCTAGAAGCTGAAGCCACTTTTAAGCTCCTGAATTGCACCGAATCCAGCACTGTTTTGGGACCCTTGTGGTTGTTGATCCATGTATAAGTCGAATCACCTTTTTGGGCCTCATTTTGGGGGCTAAAAAATTTGACTTATACTCAAGTGTATTCAGTAGCTAATTGCATCTATATGCATAATTAACTAAAGATCCTGATGTTCTAGGCAGAATTAGACTTCAGATTTGGATTCAGCGCACTTTGATTTAGTATAGGACACATGGATTAGATCAGTGATGGCAGGGGGCGGAGTCAAGATGGCGTAGAAGGAGCATTGTCCTTTGCTCGCTCTGCCATACAATGTGGTAACAATGAGACTTTAAGTGCAAAAAACTCAAAAAAACTACCTGAGAGAGCAAAGCTGAGGAGGAGGGGAGATGCTGTGCTTGTGGTGAGAGCGAAAGAAAGAAGAATATTAACGAACGGGGCATTGCGGTGTGAGCTCCGGGCAGTGGAGGGGGGAATCGGAAGATCCTGCCTGTACTGCTGCCTGTTGAGCTAAAGCTGGACTGGATCTTTGTGGCGCCGGAGTTCGTCCATCCTTGATGGATTATAATTTTGGACATGGAGTGGATCTAGAAGTTTGATTTGGAATTCCAGAGGTCTTGGAGTGTTTTGAAGTTTTGGCGAGGTGAGCGGGGATCGGAGGAGCAGACTCTGGGGTGTGTGTGTGATTTGGCTCCCTACCTGTTGAGTCGTTCCGGGAACCCTGCTAGCCAAGGAGAAGTAAGGGAAAAGGAAGACTGCTGTGGAGGTGGAGCTGGAGAGGCTGCGAGTGAACAAAGGGGAAGAACCGTGATAAGGAGGACTGATAAGGAGTGAGTCTTTTTTAAGGTGGACTGGATATAGATGAAATGAATGGAGTTATATTAACTCTGCTGGATGTACTGTTTATGCTATTGACTCTTCTATGAAAGTCCTTTTAAAGAAAGTTGGTGGAGTTCAAATGGTAATGCCGGATGAAGGTGAAATTTAAAGGGGCGGTGACGAAGTTCTTCTCTTTGATTCATGGGCTGCGCATAAGAAAGACTGTGGGGGAAAGGAGATTTTTAAACGTGCTCAGCAGATTCGTTCTTTTTTTTTTTTGGTCTCTGTCTCTGCCGCAGTTCTTCGAAAAGACCTTGGAACTATTGATAAAACTCTGGTAAACTATAACAGCTTGGATTTGGGGATTCAGTGGCTATATTTTCGCCAATAACATATACAAGACTTCACAAATGTGTGCTTTTGTGTTTGATTAGAGGTTTGACTAGAGGTAATCTCAGCTAAAAGTTTTTAAATCATACTCAGCTTGGAGGTGGACTGAATTTTTCTCCCTCCCTAATCCCTTCCTCTTTAATAAGTCTGATTCAATTTGATTGAACCAGTTAAATAAGGGTAATATACACTAGTCTGTCTTGCATACATAGTTCTATATAGGTTTTTATAGATTGGAGGAAGGGAAAGGTAGGGAGATGGAGGCAGCTGTTAAACCAAAAATAAGAAAGAATGGAAAAGAAGAACAAAAAGAGAAAGAGAGGCACACTCCATCGCCCATTATGGAGTCTCCAACGACATCAATGGGTCCCACAACAACTGAACAAGCACGCACTCCTGATCTGGCCGAAAGAATGGACAATATGACTGCAATTCTTCAACAACTAGCCAAAAATATTACTGATACTCAGGCAACAATGCAAAAGCTGGATGCAAATCAAACCAAGTTGAATAAAACTGTGGAGATTAATAGCGAAGAAATGAAGAAAGATAGGGAATTGGCCAGGTTACAATATGAAACCCTGGCCAAGGCCCTTACAGATGTGAAAAAAGATGTGGCAGTGAACACACAAAGGATCCAAGAGATTACAAATTCAATGCAAAAAGAAGTCAAACAAGCTATAATATCTGTGAATGAACTTTTTATTCAAGAGCATGTATTGGAAAATAAGATTGTTGTGCAAGAGAAAAAAATGAGGATGGTGGAGGAGGGGTGGAGAAAATTTAACATACTGATTCGTCATGTGCCTGAAAGGACGCCAGACAAGCTTAAAGAGAGGGTTTTGGAGTGGCTGAACTCACTCAAAATGGGCAAGGATTTTGGTTTAGATGACATTGGTGCCGCGTTTAGGGTGGGGGGAAGGAGGGACAGGAAGACACCCAGGAACATTTTAGTTAAATTTGCAAATTGGGCGGACAAATTGAAGGTAATGTCTTTCATCAGGCAAGCTGGGTCTGGCGTCCTAAAAATAGAGGGGTTGGATGTGGAAGTCTACAATGACATTGCGCCGGAGGAGAGAAAGTGGAAGTACATGATGAAACCTGTCACGAAATTGCTGATTGCAAAGGGTATCAAATATGGTTGGAGGTTTCCACAACAGTTGAGATTTTTTCATGATAAAAGATGGCATGTTCTTGATGGGAATATCGATGCATTACAGTATTTAACACAAATCGGCTTGATTAAGGAGGCGGATATAGATTGGATTGCCTTGAGAACAGAATTGTATAAGGTGGGTGCGATGAGACCGGTTTTGGGACAGGAGGAGGAGGGAGCAGCGGGAGGAGTGGACATTTCAGGGACAAGTGCGGAATTAATATAATGAATATATTTAAAACAAATAAATATTGGCAGAGGGAGGGGACAATTGGAAGAACAGCATGCCATTTTTCTCCGGTCCCCCCCTCCCCTCTTTGAAGAAAAGAGGTGACATCACTGGGAAGGATGTGGGGAGGGTCATAGAGGACGGAAGATTAGGTAAGTTTTGCTTTTTTTTCTTTCTATTTAACATTTTCGGTGTGTTTAATTATATTTTCTTTCTAACACTTTTTATGCAAAGAAATCTATTCTTTGTTTTACTAATTTTTTTCATACTAATTTTTCTATTAAATCTGGGCTTAATTAATTTTTTAATTAGCGGGAAATGGTGGGGAGTTTTAGGGAGCACGTCCGGGGATGAAAGTGGAGAATGGGAGGTGGTCTTAGATACAGATGGTTAAGTCACTAAAACTAATAATGTGGAATGTGAAGGGAACAGGGAACGCCTTGAAGAGAAAGCGCTTTCAAATTGCGCTCAATAAAGCCAGGGCTGATGTTATTTTTTTGCAAGAGACCCATCAAAAATCAGCGGACGCAAATAATTTGGCGGTGAGGGGAATGGAAATATATGAAAAGGCATATGGGACATCTAAAGCCAGGGGAGTTGCAACTCTGATCTCGGAGAGATTGGGCTTTACTGTGAGTAAAACCATTGCTGACCCAGAAGGAAGATATCTGATAATTAAACGGAAAATTGAGGAAGAAGAAATAACGCTGGCTAACATTTATGCTCCAAATGACAAACAGGAAGATTTCTTAGATAAAATGGGAAAAATCTTGAACAAGGAGGGAGCTAAGAGCATGGTCATAGGTGGAGACTTTAATATGCTGAGTTCAGACATTGATAGTACAAGTGTAAAAAAGAGAAGTAGAAAATACATATTAGATGAGTGGAGGAAAACACTGGGGATAAAGGATGTTTGGAGAGAGCTTAAGGCTCAGGAGAGAGAATATACCTATTATTCCCATGTGCATGATATGTACTCAAGAATAGACTATATCTTTGTCACAGAAGAGCTGGTTAAAACAATAGAAGATATAAAGATTGGGACATTCAGGGAATCTGACCATGCAAAGATAACAGTAGATATAAACCTTAAAGAGGTGGAAAGAGGAGGGTACATTTGGAGATATAATGTAAAGCTATATAAGGAGGAAGCTATGAGAAAACAAATTATGGAGAAATGGGAAGAAAGTTAGAAACTGAATGAGAATAATGAGGTCAGCCGGGGAGGAGTTTGGGATACAATGAAGGCAATCAGAAGACCAAGCTGGGTTTGTGAAAGATAGACATATGTCAGATCTTACAAGAAGAGTGGTGGACATATTGGACTTGGCCGAAAAAAGGAAGGAAAAAGTAGGTTTTTTAGCATTAGACATCTTTAAAGCTTTTGACTCCTTGCAATGGAGGACGATTCATGAGATTATCAAATTGTATGGATTTGGAGAAAAATTTCAAGGCGTCATTAAAAAGTTGTATAAACAAGGATCGGCAAGAGTTAAATTTAATGAGAGTTACACAAGTGATATAAAATTAGAAGCAGGTACGAGACAGGGCTGTCCGTTGTCGCCTTCGTTGTTCATCATGGTTATGGAATTTTTGGCAAATACAATTCGTCAAGACGAAGAAATAATAGGAATTGAAGGGACTAAAGTAAGTCTTTACGCTGATGACACGTTAATAACGGTGAAGCATCCAACAAAAAATATTTCTAAGGTTAATAAGCATTTGAAAGACTTTGAGGAAGTTACGGGGTTAAAAGTTAATTGGGATAAAACAGAAATGATTTTAATTAATGGAAATAAAGGGGATGAAGAATTAATAAAACGGACCTATAATGTACAGATTACACAGAAAATGAGATATTTAGGGGTAATGTTATCAGATAAAACTGGGGAACTTAAAGGTTTGAACTATGGCGGACAAAAGAAAGAGATGGAAAAGAAAATATCACAGTACAATAAATTAAGTCTGTCATGGTTCGGTAGAATAGCTTTGTGTAAGATGATGTTGCTACCCAAATTGAATTTTTTGTTCGATGTTTTGCCATTAAAACACACAGATAGGGAGTTGAACGAGTATCAAAATATGATCAATAGATTCTGCAATGGAAATCGAGGAGCTAGAATAACTAAATCGTTGTGGTATGTGGTACAAAAAGAGGGAGGATTGGGGATTCCAAACATTACTAAATACTATAGAGCCTTCCAAATAAGAAATATTATAAAAATATTAATTAGAGAAGAAACAGTGTGGGGAAAAATTGAAAGGACAGACTTTTCGAAGTTTGGTAAGGCACAATTTTTATGGGAAGGGAAGGAAAAAGGAAAAAAGAAGGCTCAGGGATTGATGCTAAATTCGACAATACAGACATGGAGCAGAGTGAGAAAAGAACTTACTTTAGGAATTTCACCGATTTTAGAGGTGGAGGATTTTCAGAACTTTCCAATTAAAATTGATAAAAAGATCAGGGATATATTGGTAGAAAAGAAAGTAATATTATTGAAAGACTGGGTCAATACTTGCAGAGACCAGGAGAAAAGGCGCGAGCTGTATTTGCAATTGCAACTGGATTGGTTCAAGATTCTTCAGATTAATAATTGGAATAAGATATTTTTATGGGAAGATGGTTTAAATAGAGACTGCACGGAATTTGAGATACTTTTGACTAGAGTTAGAAATGGGGAAATGGGAATTAATGGAATAGTAAGCAAAATTTATAAAATTTTGAATAAGAGTCAAGAAATACAAGAGGTGTTGAGACAAAGCTGGGAACAAGAATTAGATACAAGGATAACAGAAACAAAATGGCAGAGGATTTGGAAAAGAAGGATAATGAGAACAATGTCGGTTAGAGTTAAAGAGCATAATCATAAATTAATATGGAGATGGTATAGGACCCCAGTTGTCTTGCATCGAATGTATAATAACCTAAGCGATATATGCTGGAGGTGTAACAAAACAAAGGGAACATACGAACATATGTGGTGTAGTTGTGATGCATTAAAAGCTTATTGGGAAAGAATTGAAAAAGAATTGGAGAATATACTAAAGGTGCAAGTTAGGCTGGGGTCAGATACAATTTTGCTAACCGACGTTGATGATTTTGACATGAATAAGGACAATAAAGAACTGCTGGCCATAATGTTGACTGTTGCGAGACAATGTATAGCTAAAAGTTGGAAAAGTAAAGAAAAAATAAGTATACAAGATTGGTATAAGCAAATGTGGGACTTGGCATTAAATGAAAAACTTACTTGGGAGTTAAATTGTAGGAGAGGAAAAGTGCAAAGTAATAATTTCTGGAGGATCTGGGAACCTTTTATAAGTTATACTCTGGGGGGAAAAAAGGGCATACCCCCTGTACAAGATCAGAATGACTTTTGGAAACTGTGAAAATACAGAATTCCCCGGACATTGTAAATAACACAAGGGTGATGTCAATGTTGTGAATGATAACAACGTGAAGAAGATTATGTTCAAAGAAATGTGGCAAATGCAACATTGAATTGTTTGGAGAAAAATGTTACATGATCTTCATGGTTATATATATCTTTATAATTGTCTTGTTTTGTATTTTTGTATTTCTTTTTAAATGCCTAATAAAAAAATTAAAAATTTTAAAAATTAAAAAAAAAAAAAGATCAGTGATGGCAAACCTTAGCATTCCAGATGTTCTTGGACTTTAATTTCCAGAAGCCCAAATCAACACACCTACTGATTAGGGCTTCTGGGAATTGAAATTCAAGAACTCCTGGAGTGTCAGGGTTGGCCATCACTGGATTAGACCGAGTAGCAGAGAATATTTATTTTTTTTGTGATGCATTGAATTGGTCCAACCTTGTCAGCCCATTGACACATAAAGGGAAAAGCTTCCTAACTAAGTTAGGTAAAGGTCCCCCTTGCTCAAAAGCTTGTCATATCTGACTCTAGGTGTTGGTGCTCATCTCTGTTTACAGCCAGAGCCAGCGCTGTCTGCGTCTGCAGATGTTTCCCTAGTCATGTGGCAGGCATGACTAGACACCAGAGTGCATGGAACACTCATATTTTCCCTGCCACTGGAGTCTCAAACTGCTGGCCTGCCAACCTTCTTGTCATCAAGCTCAGCATCTTAATCACTAAGGTGCTGTAGTCCCTGCTCAATTAAGTTAGAAAGTGACAATTGCTCTTCTATTTAGGACATTCTATTCCCTATCTAGGGAATATCAGGTTTACTAATCAAATCCAGCCCATGTAGATTCTGAATCTGACCCACAGACGACTTCTACAGATCCTGCTCTCTCTCTAGCACCATCAACTACTCTTACCTGTAATTGCAGATCAGAGATAAGAGCAAAGATGTGTCCGCTTAGTACAGAAGACACCATTTGTTTAGAGCAACCCTGCTCTTATCTCCAGTCACTCTCCTGAACAGATGTGGATAGCATTGATAGCATTTTTGCACAACTTCGTGTAATACGCCAGTTACGCCCGCTCCTCGACCGGGACGCCTTGCTTATGGTCACGCACGCTTTGGTCACCTCCAGACTTGACTACTGTAATGCGCTCTACATGGGGCTGCCCTTGGTGACCATTCGGAGACTGCAGCTGGTCCAAAATGCGGCAGCCCGGGTAGTGATGGGGCGCGGGCGTTATGCTCGGGCCTCTCCACTGCTTAGGGAGCTGCATTGGTTGCCAGTTTGTCTCCGGGTGCAATTCAAGGTGCTGGTCATTACCTTTAAAGCCCTATATGGTAGTGGGCCAGGATACCTAAGAGACCGCGTCACCCTAAGAACATCTGTCCGTCCCACCAGGGCGGATCGGAGGGGCTCTCTCGTTGTACCATCGGCTAGGGAGGCTCACCTCGCTAGCACCAGGAAGAGGGCCTTCTCCGTGTTCGCCCCGGCCCTCTGGAACCTCCTCCCAACTGAGCTGCGCATGCAGACAGAGCTCCTGTCCTTCCGGAAGAGCTTAAAGACCTGGCTGGCAGGACATGTGTGGGGTTCCAGGGATGTGGGATCCCATGTGGGGTGGTTAGTCTAAGGATTTTACCCTTCTGACGACACCCCCAGATACTGTTTTAGTCTATGAATTTTTAAATTTTTTATTGATGTGTTTTAACTTGGGTTGTAAGCCGCCCAGAGTCGGGCTTGCCCGATTGGGGCGGGTTAGCAAGTATGAAATATAAATAAATAAAAAATATAAATAAAAATTGAACAGTGATTTGTATGCTTAGTGGGAAAATGCTCCAAATAGGCAAGGAAGACAATAGCATCTACTCTGTCCTCAGCTTTACTCACTACTGCGATATAGTATACAAGACCCTTCTTAAACTGGAAGTCATTCCCCAGCCAGAAGTAGTTAAGAAACTCGCCTTGTTAGTTGGAAGGCTGGCAAGTTGGCAGTTTAAGACCCAGGTACTGTACTGCACGACGGATTGAGCACCCGTCTCTGTCTCAGCTCTTGGGGACATGAAAGGAACCTCATTCAGGCATCCCCTGAGTGGAGTTTCTCCCGCAAAAATCCTTTCAATTCAGAATAATTTTTGACACAAAATTATTATTATTATGGTCAGCATTAGCCGAAGCTGCTGAGAAACCACAGTGCAACTACACTACAGCATGATTAAAGGGCTAGTTGTGGCTGTCAGGTTTAGTGTGCAGCCATGGTTTTTACACATGTCAGTAAAGTGGCATGTAGTGATCACTTCCATGCATCTGCCCAAGCCGTTTGTTGTTTTATAACAAACAATTCATGATGGATTTGTGCTATTTTTAAACTTGCCTCTTTCAAATACAGTTGTACCTCACTTAAAGAGCATAATGCGTTCCACAGGATTGCTCTTTAAGTGAGTTTGCTCTTTAAGCGAAACACCATTGTAAGTGACTAGTTGTGGGGGGGATTGCGAACCCTGATTTATTTGTTAAGCGAGTTTTTGGTTGGTTTTATTTGTTAAGCGAAGCAAACATTCTGAGAAAATTCTGCTCTTTAAGCGAGTTGCTCTTTAAGCGAGACGCTCTTCATGCGAGGTTTGACTGTATACATATACATATCTGAAGAATTGAAGAACTGTTCTTTTTATGCATGTTGGTTTCATCCACCCACTTTTATCTTCCTTCATGCTACCCTCCAATTTAACTGGGATCCTCACTGCTCTGCCACATTTTCATGCTGCAGTGAGAACACAGTGTGCTCTACTTGAAAGCACTTCCTATCCAAATAAAGATAATGTTTAAAGTGAAGTTTATGAGTGGTAATCTCCATGGCGGCTATCAAAGGGCTAACTGTGAAGTACTCCAACAGCAACACACTTGACACTCGTGTGTAAAAATCAGAGCACATTACTTGGAGGTGTCGAGTCACTTAAAACCAAACATGATTTCTTCAGCAACCTGCTCTCACTTGAGATTTACCCTCCCCTCTGCTGCACTGAGGAAAACACTTGCAATGAAAAGGACGCTAATCTGTAATAACCCCTCGGGCAAGCCTGTTCACATGAGCGCAAACTCCACAGCAATGTCATTTTGGATGCACATCATCAGTGCAGCCCAAAATATGAACACAATTATTCATACAACTTAGATCGGTGAGAGTGCAGCTGAATCTCAACTGGATTGCTACAGGAAGGTTAAATTCAATATATCAGATTTTAAATCAGTATCTACTGAAGCCACAGGTGTTCATAAATGGATATGGTTGTGCCCCTCGCTTTGTAATTAATGTAAGTCAGTTTCTGTAGTCTATATAGAGACACAGAAGTGGTGGAGCCAGAAGTCTGTTTTATCACACACATCCATAGCTTCTTCCTGGGTGGTCAACCTCTGTAACAGAAGTGTGCATATTTACACTTTTGGACTACAATTCCCAAACTTCTCCAAGCAGCTGGGCTACCTGGAGAATTATAGGAGTTGTTGTTCAAAAACATGGATCTATACACCCCAACTCTGTATTATAATCTATAACAATTATAGACAAAGGGAATTATAAAGGGAAACTCAAAAGGAAGGCAGGGGACTGCAGTAGCTCAAGTCACTAAGACGCTGACTGGGAGGCGGAAGGTCAGCAGTTCGATTCCCGAGTACTGCAGGACGGAATGAGCTCCCGTCTCTGTCCCAGCTCCTGCCAACCTAGCAGTTCGAAAGCAAGAAATTGCAAGTAGATAAATAGGGACCACTTTGGTGGGAAGGTAACAGCATTCCACACGCTCCGGTGTCTAGTCATGCCTGCCACATGACCATGGAAATGTCTGCAGAAGCAGACAGCACTGGCTCTTCAGCTTAGAAACAGAGATGAGCACTGACCCCTAGAGTCGGATACGACTGGCTTTCGAGCAAGGGAAACCTTTAAGGAAGGCTAACTAAATGCATCTCTATGGGTTTCAAACGAGACCAAGGCTTCTTAGCACACTACATATATTAACAACCCAGCATTCAATAACATGTTATGGGCATAAAATAGAAGATTCCCTTTACAGAATCTTTGGCCCAGTTATATCTCTTTGTGTTCCTTTGAAAGCCAAGCCAGCAGGTTTATATCTACTGCTCTGCCTGTAAACAATTAGTAACTTACAATTGATAGTTCCATTTTATGTTAACAACACCAGCACTTTGTCTATCATCTGTACCCACACTTGGTCATAAGTATACAGTATACAAAAATACAGTAATACCTCATATAACATTAGTATCGAATAACACGAAAATCGCATAACATCAAGGAATCTGGGGGGAAGAATTGCATCAGATAACATTAAGATCCTATGGGATGCTTCAGATAACAACCGCGAAAGCCTGTGTGGTTACAATGTATCTCTATGGATCCCATAGAGGATCAGATAACACGAAAAATCATATAACACGAAGACTTGTGGAACCAGGTTTTAGTGTTATATGAGGTTTTACTGTACATATCATTCCCTTGTCTGAGTAGTGGACTTCAATCCATTAAAGCTCACATTGAAATAAATCTGTTATTGCCTTTATAATGCTACAGCAATTTCTCTTCCATTCCTGATGGATACGACAAGGCTACGGAACATGAAGTTCTGTAGATGTTTTGGATTTTAGCTTCTCGTGAGCATGCTCAGTGGTGAGATCTGGGGGACGTCATCAAAACATATGAAGGGTGAAGGCACCTCATCCTCTGCCACAGATCTCATCTGATGGGAAAACCATCCTAGAAAAGGGGCATTTCGCTAAGGCAAAAGCATTCACTTATATACTGCCCCATAGCGTTTAGTGCACTCTCTGGCTCATTGAGAGGAAAAGGGAATGCTACACTGTGGCTAAGAATGAATTTCAACCAAATCAGATGAACCTGCTACATGAATGGCCATTTTGGTCTACTGATAACAACAGCCTGTTAGCCAGCCTGGGCTGCACCATTGACAGGTATTCACCCTTCCAATTTTCACACATGGCCCAGGTAGACAACTATCAACCCAATCTACTGCTGTTCTGTTTTGTAATCAGAAGCTGTCTCCGAACAGACAAAATGCAAGCAAAGATCAAAAACTTTCTTCAGGTTTCCATTTCAAATAGACATGCCTCCGGAACCAGTAGGGATAACAGCGCATTAGTCACAACCCTGAGCCATCTATTCAGGGGCTTGTAAATCTGTTTTCTCCACTCTGGGGGTAAAAGTCAAGGAAAGGGATGGGGCAATGAAAAATAAACCTTCTCTTCCTTCAAATCTGCGCAGGTTGGCAAGGTCATCCATCCCGCCATCCCCGATCCCAAAAGGATGGAGTGGAGCACTATTTCATAACACAGGCTGGAAAAGTAAGGGGACACATGCTTGTGCAGGCTTGCAGTCCACAACATATTTTGTCTGTCTGACTACATCCTGCCTCCAGGACCCCAAGGTTTACTTTAAGACCTGGACTCTCAGCAGCACCTATGCATGTTTCTCATTCTTTTCTCCTTCATATAAAATCAGAGGTAAAGATGAAGGCTTACATAAAATAAGGAGAACGGACTGAGTACCTCTAATGGAGACCAATAGAAGGCTCCCTTTACAGAATCTTTGGCCCAGTTATATCTCTTTGTGTTCCTCGGAAAGCCAAGCCAGCAGGCTTATATCTACTGCTCTGCCTGTAAACAGAGCTCAGAGTTTTCAGGGCTGGGTGTTTTCAGATGCAGATGATACCCAACTGTATATCTCAGCCTGTGGGGACCCTAGGGATGCAGTGGAAGTCCTTTCCAGGTGCCTGGAGGCTGTCAGGGTCTGGATGGGGGACAACAGGCTACAACTGAATCCTGGCAAGACTGAGTGGCTGCGGGTCAGGGGTCCTGCATTATCTTGGGAGCTTCCATCTTTGGTTCTGGATGGGGCAGTTTTGCCCCAGACAGACCTGGTGCGTAATCTGGGGGTCCTCCTAGACTCACAACTCCTGTTCAAAGAGCAGGTGGCAGTCGTGGCTAGGAGTGCTTTTGCACAACTTCACGATGTGCACCACTTACGCCTGCTCCTGGACCGGGACTCCTTGCTCATGACCCCACATGCTTTGGTCACCTCCAGACTTGATTATTGTAATGCATTCTACATAGGGCTGCCCTTGGTGACCATTTGGAGACTGCAGCTGGTCCAGAATGCGGCTGCTCGGGTTGTGATGGGTATGCCTCCGAATGCCATTCAAGGTGCTGGTAATTACCTTTAAAGCCCTATATGATAGCGGGCCAGTATACTTAAGAGACTGCACTGCCCTAAGAACATCTGTCCGTCCCACCAGAGTGGACTGGAGAGGCTCTCTGGTTATGCCATCAGCTAGAGAGGTTCACCTCTCTAGCACTGGAAGGAGGGTCTTTTTTGTGTCTGCCCTATGGAACCTCCTGCCAAGTGAGTTGCATCTCCAGACAGAGCTGCTGCCCTTCAGGAAGGGGTTAAAGACCTGGCTGGCAGGGCATGTGTGGAGTGAGGGCCAGACGGTCAGCTCGGCTGGCTGGCTTTTTTGACCCCCATCTATCTCCCTGTTATCTTTTTAATTTTTTAAATCTTTTTAACTTGTTAACTTTTTAAGCTTTTAATGTAATCAATGTGTTTTAATTGTGTTTTTAGTTTTGTAAGCCGCCCTGAGTCTTTTCACGAGGGCGGGATATAAATGTGATTAATAATAATAATAATAATAATAATAATAATAATAATAATAATAATAATAATAATAATAATAATAATAATAATAATCATCGTCGTCATCATCATCATCTCATCCTCCTCATCCTCCTTCTTCTTGGTAAAAAGGGAGAAAGGAAGGTAAAGGTCTCCCTTGCTCGAAAGCCAGTCATATCTGACTCCAGAGTTTAGTCCTCATCTCTGTTTATAGCCAAAGAGCCAGGGTTGTCCATGGACATGTGGCAAGCATTACTAGACACTGGAGTGCATGGAACACTGTCTACCTTCCCACCGAAGTGTTCCCTACTTATCTCCTTGCAATTTCTTGCTTTCAAACTGCTAAGTTGGCAGGAGTTGGGATAGAGACAGATGCTCATTCCGTCATTCAGCATTCGGGTCTCAAACTGCTGACCTTCCAGTCGTGAAGTTCAGCATCTTAACCACTAAGCCACGACAGTCTCTGGAAAAAGGAAAGCATGCCACAAACCACACAATCTTCAACGTCTATCTATGAATGCAAAGGGTTTGGGAAACAAGCAAGAAGAATTGGAAATCTTAGTTCAGGAGGGGAAATATGATTTGATACGGTTAAATGATATTTGGTGGGAAGACTCCTATGAGTGGAGCACAGAAATTGATGGATATAAACCACTCATAAAGAACCGAAAGGGCAAAAAGAGAGGTGGAGTCGTAATATAGGATAAAAATACAAATCCCTGCATAGAAATACAGGGATTGCATGTCTCATAGAGGGCATCTGGATTAATATGATGGGGGTGGGGGGCAGGCCAGACAGAAATAACATGGTAGTTGGAGTCTACTATTGATCGCCTAATCAAGGAGAAGATGCAGACAACACCTTGAAAAGTAAATTGCAAAAATGTCAAAGATACACCATGTAGTGGTAATGGGAGATTTCAACTATCCTGATATCTGTTAGGAGACAAAGTCTGCCAAATATGGCCCTTCCAGAAAATTCCTGGCTTGTGTGGCCGATAATTTTCTCCTACAAAAAAGTGGAGGAAGAAGCTAGAGGTCTAGCTACCCTTGATTTGATGCTAACCAATAGAAATGACTTGGTAGAAGAAGTGAAAGCAAGAGGGACATTGGGGGGAAGTGAGTTCTACTTAAGTTCTTGATCTCAAACTAAACAAAAGCAAAGTGTAGCTGCACGTACATGCAGGACTTTAGAAAAGCAACTTCAATAAACTCAGAAGAACGATAGGTAAAATTGTTGGCAGGAGATCCTTTCCGTCAAAGGAGTCCAAGATTCATGGGAGATTCTAAAAAAGGAAATTCTACAGGCACAACTCCAGCCAATTCCAAAAATAAAGAAAGGTGGAAGATAGCAAAAAAAAAAGACCAATGCAGTTCCACAAAAAGCTCAGAGAGGAGCTAAAAACATAAAAGGGCATATAGGAAGTGGAAAGGCCATGAAGCATTCAAGAAAGAATTGGGCAACCATGTTAGATCTGCTTTGATTTGGATTCCCGCATCAAGCAGGGGGTTGGACTCAATGGTCTAAAAGGCTCCTTCCAACTTAGTGATTCTATGATTCTATATCTCCCCTCCCCTCCAAGGGACATGCCCACCACTTCATCTTTTCAAATGAAGATGGCCTCTGGGGCAAGTAGGCTCTCCCCATCATTCGACCTGGAAGAGAGAGTGACAAGGTAAGGCAGGAGAGGAAAGCTGCCCAAACATTCTCCCTCCCTCCACCCGTGCATGCCTGAACATTAAGGACAGGCCTCCTAAATGGCAGCTGTAGCTGCAAGCAGATCCATCTCCCTCAAAAGGAGCTGTTAATCTAGTCCATGACAGGTGAGAGTACATATCTCCTGCTGTCGCCTTTCCTTCAGCTGCCAGTTAAATGAACTCAGTGGCTTCTAATTGCTGAGTAGTGCCAAAGCAATTCTTTCTACTAGAGACCCTCAGGAAAGAAAATAAATCTCCTCCTAACTCCCATTTTCTACTTCTACACAACATCTTGGCCAACTCCAACTCTACCTGTACAGATTCCCTGCTGCTCACTGAACTGGCACATCCTTATTTGCCTTGTCTTCTCACTCTCTTGTGTGTCTTTTGCCAAATACACTGAACTTAAGACTACCCTTGTATAACTCGGAGACAAACAGCTAACCACATTCTATTTATGGACAAGGGTGGAGTTGTTTATAAGATGTTTCCCTTGGGTTTTTAAAGAATATGTTCTTAAAGACACTCATGTCTGATTTTTCTAAACCCAGGAATGAGAAATATAACTTGCTGTAATTAGTTCGCTACCTGTAATATTTAGGTGCTATCGTGGTGATTCTTGTGGTAGACACAAGAGGGATGTTAAGACCATCGGAACCAGACATACTATTTGTTTGAGTAAGCTTTTTCTTACATAAAATATATGGTAACTGTGCATCAGCAGACTCTGGTGGTTAAGCCTCCCAGTATGTCTTTGAAAAAATTCCCCCAAAGATAATCAAGAACATTGGGGGGGGGGGGAGAGGGGGGAGAGAGAAAGAGATGCAGATTCTAAATACTGCAGATTCATGACAAATAATGTAGACTCTAAGAGCCTTTTTAGTTTGGTAGTAAGAGTAATGGACTAAGACATAAGGGACCTGCGTTCAAGTCCATGCCTGGTCATGGAAACACACTCTGGATGGATAATCATTAAACATTTCATATACAGTAATACCTCGGATAACGCTAAAATCGCATAACGTTAAGTAATCTGGGGAGGAGAATTGGATCGAATAACGTTAAGGTCCTATGGGATGTATCGGATAACAACCGCTAAAGCCCGTGCGGTTACAATGTATCTCTATGGAGCTTTAACGTTATCCGATACATCCCATAGGATTTTAACATGCATCGGATAACACTAAAAATCGGATAACACCAAGACTTGTGGAACCAAGTCTTAGCGTTATCCGAGGTATTACTGTACTCAGAACACTTTAGAAAAGTTGAGCTTGTGTTCAACTTTTGTTTCCCATCAATCAGAATTATTCTAGTTTATACACATCCATGACTTATACTGTTTGTTCAAGGTCAAATTAGCTCCACACACTATTCACTACACCACACTGGCAATTCCAATAATATAGCTCAGTCCCAAATATTTGACTTCTCATATATCATAAAATGGTAGTTCCTAAAACATTTAAGTATTGCTCTTTAATTTCATACCTTAAGGCTTTAGCAGAGGCTTCCACCACCAGCCCTGCTTTATGCCCTCTATGGAACCCCACCATGAATGGTTCAGTGTGTACTACTGTATTCAGATCACATGTCAGCCCATTTTTGAGATGCCTGTGAATACGTACATAACTGATCTGGGTTGAGTTTGGAAGCTTGGGAGAAAAAAGTCATGTGAATCAGCTCTTCGGATCCACAGACAGATATACAAACCATCATCTACCAGCTGCAATCCAGGAGTCTCTACATCTGGAGCAGGCTAACTTACAGATCTATAGACACGGTTGATTATCACATCAGTCATAGCCAATGGTGAGCAGGGCAGGAGCATTCACTCCCTTGAACAATTTAAGGTAGCCTCTAGACAAGTAACTCAACACTAAGTAAATTATAGCAAGCCAAAACATTTCTTGGACATTCTTTACTACTCCATCAGTTCCTGTCCTTCTGGATCACCATTTGAGATAGCTTTCCCTCAGCTGATGGCCTCCAGAGGTGTTGACTACAATGCCATCATGTTGGCTGTGGATGATAGAAATCGTCACCCATCCCATGAGGAGGCACCAGTTTGAACAAATCTCTGTTAAACACTTTACTGTCTCTTTCCCGAACACTATCTCTCATTCCATTCTACAATATTTCTGAAACATAGAATAGGACCACTGCTTGATAAAATAGGTGTCTGTTTTCTTTCTATAACCTGTACCTGCACAGAAGCTCTCCAATTCAAAACCTTGCATTTCTATTTAGGAGTCCATTTGTATGAGTACATAAGAAAAGAGGATGCTGGACTTGATGTTCCTTTGCTCTCATCACAGAAAGACCCACAGCAAAATATGTCAACTGCTCAGTAGGTTCCATGCTTGATCTGGTCAAAATAACTACTCCAGATCTTCTAAATGGCCATATACAACTCAATGTTCTCTCAAAGGCCCTTGTTACCTTTGCAAAACACCCAGACACTCAGTAATTTCCGTAAAAATTTCCTTCCAGACTTCTTGGGGGAAACCTCCACTGCTTTCATCAACCATTCTCCACTCTCCCTCCCTTTTGTTTTTAATTTAACAACCGCCAGTACCATGGCCTAATACTTTGCCATCACGTTACACACAGGTTTTTTGTGTGTGTCTAGATCAGACGTGAACCTGCCAAACTGAAGCCACCTTTTCATGAATTTATTCCACAGTTCCTTTCGCCTGACCTAGTGCGAGGAAGATTATCCGACACAATAGGATTGCATGCCTGATTGTGAGTCAAAAACACCACAATCTCCGAGGAGGCTCTGTCTGTTGCGCACAGATGAACCACTCTGCTTTTCTGCTATAACAATAATTTCGTGTCAGAAATTATTCTGGGTTGAAAGCAGTGACGGGATGTAACTGGTTCTCACCAGTTCGCCAGAACCGGTAGTAACTTTCCCCGGTGTCCCTGAGAACCGGTAACAGCTTTTGGGGGGGAACCACCTTCGGGGCTTACCTTTTCACTGCGCGTGTGCATCAAGCACTTGGTGTGCATGCATGTCTACAGCGCTTGGCGTGTATGCACGGCCTCCTTACTGCCCTCCTTGCTGTCCTTGTGTTGTGGGTGGGTGGTTTGAGAGAGGGGTGTGTGTGTGTGTGTGTGTGTGTGTGTGTGTGTGTGTGTGTGTGTGTGTGCGTGTGCGCGTGCTTATTTTTATTTTACAAGTCAAACCTCATATAACACTAAAACCTGGTTCCACAAGTCTTGATGTTATACGATTTTTAGTGTTATCCGATGCATGTTAAAATCCTATGGGAGCCATATACATTGTAACCACACAGGCTTTAGCGGTTGTTATCCGATGCATCCCATAGGATCTTAATGTTATCCGATGCAATTCTTCTCCCCAGATTGCTTAATGTTATGCGATTTTAGTGTTATTCGATACTAATGTTATATGAGGTATTACTGTATTTCATTATTATTTATTATTTTTTTTCTTTGCGCCACCCACAATGTCATGATGTCATGACGTCGGCTCCGCCCGCACTGATGACCTCACGGTGGGGTAGTAAAAAAATTTGGCATCCCACCACTGGTGTGTGTGTGTGTGTGTGTGTGTGTGTGTGTGTGTGTGTGTGCTTATTTTTATTTTACACTCAAACTATTTCATTATTATTATTTTTTTCTTTGCGCCACCCACAATGTCATGATGTCATGACGTCGGCTCCGCCCGCACTGATGACCTCACGGTGGTGTAGTAAAAAATTTGGCATCCCACCACTGGTGTGTGTGTGTGTGTGTGTGTGTGTGTGTGTGTGTGTGTGTGTGTGTGTGTGTGTGTGTGTGTGTGCGCGCGAGCGCGCGCGCTTATTTTTATTTTACTGTATTTCATTATTATTATTATTTTTTCTTTGCGCCACCCACAATGTCATGATGTCATGACGTCGGCTCCGCCCGCACTGATGACCTCACGGTGGGGTAGTAAAAAAATTTGGCACCCCACCACTGGTTGAAAGGATCTTTTTGCTGGAGAAACTCCTCTCGCCAGGAAGAGGCACCTTTCATGTCCCCCCCAAGATCTTTTCTGCTGCACACAGGGTGATTCTCTCCTAGAAATGTCACCCCCCCCAGTGGCTACTTAAGTACCCTCCCGACCTTGCTCCTCCATCCCTCGGTGAGAGGCACCCACAATTCCGGGTGCACCCTCTCGCCCTCCAAGGGAGCCCCACCGCATCTCACCCCCCCCTACACTTCCTTGGGGACCCGAGGCACCCACCCCGGCGCATCATTGCACCCAGAGAGCCCCATGGCTTTGAGATCACCTAATAATATGTGCCCCACATCCCATGCCCTGACCCTGCGCCCCCCCCCATCCTTCTCTCCTGCCTTTGCCCTGCCTTTGCTCTTACCGCTCCCTGCTCGTGGTCGCTGTCGTAGCCGCCGCCGCCCCCTTGCTCCTCCTCCTCCAGGCTGCTGAAGCTCCACACCACCAGGGCCTGGACCAGCAGGATGGCCAGCGCCGTGGCGATCGCCAGCTTGTACCGGCGAAGCAGCTTCTGCACCCGGACGCTCGCCACCATCTTCCTTCGTGGGGTGGGGGGGTGGGGGTGGGGAGACCGAGGAGGAGGAGGAGGAGGAGGAGGAAGGAAAGGAAAGAGGGCGGGCGCAGCGGAGGGAGAACCCTGCGGACCGCGGGCGCGAGCACGCAGGGGGGGCGGATGGGCGGGCGCGCGCCGGGTTTGGCCTAGTAGTGGAGGGAGGAGCTGAAGCTTTGGTTTATGGAGCAGCTCTGGTCTAAGCAAGGCAGTCTTTGCCGGGCTGTGGTGGGATGTCAAAAATTTTTACTACCCCACCGTGATGTCATCATTGTGGGTGGAGCTAATGTCATGACATCATGACATTGTGAGAAAAAAATAAAAAAAATAAAATAAAACTAAGCACACACACACACACCCCTCCACCCACCCACCCACAACACAAACCTGTAAATAAAATAAAATAAAAATTACAATAAAATACACCCACCCACCAAAAACACAAATCAACCCACCCACCCACCCACCCCCAAACACAAACCCATCACTTGCCTGTTAGTATAAGTGCCTCGGCAGCACCATGTTGCAAGATGGATATGGTCATCGTATGCCTTAATGTAAATGTAAAACAGCTGTACCTCCTTAAGGGTTCTCCAATTGGAACAGCAATTGGAACAGCACAGGTGTAGCTTATGGATGAGGTAACTCCAAGACTTTGCTGAAAAAACCCAAGCCAGGCCGCCAGGCCTTTTTAGGAACTGTGGTAGTACGTCAATATAGGTAAAGGTATTAAATACACATTAAAATACGCACAGACACACCACATCCAAAAGTGAGTCACTTACCCTGGGCAGCAGGCTTCTCTTCCTCCTCCCCACTTGGGAGGACAGCAAGGAGGCCGTGCATACGCGCCAAGCACTAGGCGTGCATGCACACCAAGTGCTTGGCATGCATGCGCAATGGGGGAACCAGTGAAAAGGTAAGCCCCGAAGGTGGTTCCCCCCAAAAAGCTACTACAGGTTCTCTGGGACACTGGGAAAAATTACTACCGGTTCTGGAGAACTGGTGAGAACCTGTTACATCCCATCACTGGTAACAACAGCCCTTATACACTTATCTGCCACCTCGTGTGGACGGCCGGCTCCTGCCAGCCTAGCCGTTCGAAAGCAAGAAATTGGAAGTAGATGAATAGATGCCGCTTTTGGCGGGAAAGGTAACAGATTTCCCTGCACTCCGGCGGTCTAGTCGTGCGCCTCCCACATATCATGACCACAGGAACGTCTGCAGGCGTAAACAGTGGCTGTAAACAGAGATGAGTACCGACAGTCAGTGATGGGATGTAACAGGTTCTCACCAGTTCTCCAGAACCGGTAGTAACTTTCTCCAGTGTCCCGGTAGCAGCTTTTGGGGGGAACCACCTTCGTGGCTTACCTTTTCACTGGTTCCCCCACTGTGCATGTGCACTAAGCTCTTGGTGTGCATGCACGCCTACAGTGCTTGGTGTGCATGCACGGCCTCCTTGCTGTCCTCCCAAGTGGGGAGGAGGAAGAGAAGCTGCTAGCCTGAAGCTCCCTATAGCCTGCTCCCCAGGGTAAGTGACTCACCATTGGATGTGGTGTGTCTGTGTGTATTTTAATGTGTATTTAATACCTTTACCTATATTGGCGTACTACCACAGTTCCTAAAAAGCCCTGGCTTGGGGTTTTTAAGCAAAGTCTTGGAGTTACCTCATCAATAAGCTACACCTGTTCTGTTCCAATTGCTGTTTCAATTGGAGAACCCTAAAGGAGGTACAGCTGTTTAACATTTACATTAAGGCATATTATCCTAGAGAACTGGTTAGGCAAAGACTTAGTACCTAACTTCTTTAACTGTTGAAAAGTTGACAAGTGTCAAAATGAAGCCATCTTGTGGTGAGTTTATTCTGTAGTTCTTTCCCTCTGACCTAGTGTGAGAAAGATTAGCCAGAATAAGCTTTAAGCTCTGGTTTTTAAAGCTCTGGTTGATTTGTGTTTGGGGTGGGTGGGTGTTTGGCTGGGTGGCTGTATTTTAATGTATTTTTTATTTTATTTTATTTTATTTATTTACGGGTTTGTGTTGTGGGTGGGTGGGTTGAGGTGTATGCGTGTGTGTGTGTGCGTGCGTGCTTATTTTTATTTTATTTTTTATTTTTTCCTTTGGCCCCGCCCACATCATGACATCATGATGTTAGCTCCGCCCACACTGTGATGACATCACGGTGGGGTAGTAAAATTTTTGACATCCCACCACTGGACGACCTAGAGTTGGACACGATTGGCTGTCGAGCAAGGGAGAGCTGTCCCTTTTGCCGGACCACCCCCCATAGTGCTCTCTGGGCGGTCCACAATGTAATTAGCATTTTTACCCCCCAATATGCTGGGTCCTCATTTTATCGACCTCAGAAGGATGGGCAGCTGAACTGAATCAACCTTAATCCTCGTCAGGATCGAACTAACTTTTTGGCTGTAAGACAGCAATTTTAACACTGAACCACCAGGGCAAATAGAGGGGAATTGGTGTTGATCAATGTGGGCGGTACAGGCTGGTCTTTCCCCAGAAGTTCCAACTTGACTCTTTCAGCCTCTGGTCTTCCCTGGTGTAAAAGGGAGTGCATTATCCTCATGCTTTGTCTTTAACTGACCCATTCACACTTCCCCAGGTGTGTGTGTGTGTGGGGGGGGGGGGCTGGAAAGTTGACTCTCACGGTTAAGCTAGTGCAGTGATGGCGAACCTGTCACCCAATTCTGGGTGATTGGATTCACTCTCTGGCAGAGGTACTAGAAAGACCCAAGAACTTACAATGAGGCAGGGTTTTCAGTCAAAACAAAATATGGTTTATTGGGAGCAAAAGCAAAGGCAAGCCTATTCGGGCATATAGTCTGGCCAGACCTATAATTCTAAATAGCTAACCTTCCCGCAACCGTTCTGAGGAAAAGACCCCCCTTGTGATCCCTGCTCACAAAATTTGGTGAACAGAAGATAGCCCCCACCCACCTCTAAGGGCTTATATCTGCTATCTAGACTAGCTTCTAGGTGACAAGGGAGAGGGGATTGCAACTGGGAAAGAGGAAAGGCAATTAACATATTTTAATTACATGCAAACATAAAACAAAGGCAGCTCTGAGGTCAGAGAATTTAGTTACACAAAAGCGGCAGATTACAGCTATTGCTAAAAAAACCGGTTATAGAGAGTTTACATTAGGTCAAAGGAGCATATTTGTGGTTGACAGGAATAACCAATTGCATGTAGCGGCGGGAAAACAGTGGATTCCGGCATGAATGGAGCCTCCGGACGCAATTGATTTAGCGTCTAGCGTGTAAGCAAAGAAACAAAGAGAGATGTTAGAATCAATATGCCTTAATCATTTAGTTAATGGGAGACCTTTGAGGAGAGAGGTCACCTTTTGTTTTTTCCCTTTTAATCCTCTGGCTGTGTACGTGGGAGACGGGATGTCCGCTTGTCCCTGTGCTTGTCATTTTACTTCGCTTGCTTCCCCCCCTTTTTCCTGATCAACTTTGGGGTTGTTCCCCACAGATTTTTGCTATGTTTATGCTTGGTCAGTGTTCTAATCAATGTTTAATTGAACTTTAATCAAACCAGAGGAATGAGTCATTCAGCTTCCTTTGTGAAGGAATTTCTGCTTATCAGAAAACGTCATCAAACCGGTTTTAAGAACAATGGAGGCAATCAGGGCCATGTTTTACATTCCTTGCCAGAGTCTATTGACTATTGGGTAATCCCCCTTCCTCCTTGAGAGCATTCCAATCTTATGATTTAACTCCTGGCTTCTACCTTATTTTCCATGTGTGTGTGTTGTGATATGTGGCATTTAATAAACGTTTTGATTAATTATAATGCTTTATCCAAAATTTCAGGTAACAAACCTTTTAGAGACCGAGTGCCCAAACTGCAACCCAAAACCCACTTATTATCGCAAAGTGCCAACACAGCAACAGGTGAGAAGGAAACACTCCCATTGGGCTGCTGGGCAGAGGGGCAAGGTGAACTCTGTGCTGAGGGAGGGAGCACTCCCATTGGGCTACTGGGCAGAGGGATGGGGCAAACTCTGTGTTGGGGTGACTGCACAGGTGCCCACAGAGAGGCCTTTGAGTGCCACCTCTGGCACCCATGCCATAGGTTCGCCTACACTGAGCTAGCGGGAGATCAGCTAACTCCAGCTGTCCAAGAGCAGCCAATGCTCCTTCCAATGGGATTAGTAAGCCCACTACCCAGCTTCTACCTGCTTCACTTTGGATGTGTAGCCTCAGGATAAAATCCTGTGCCTGAAGGTTGGCACCTTTGCGGCATCCCTTGGCATGCCCCTTTGGGTTGGCTCTATAAAGATACTGCCTCAATAGGGAGTTTTGGACCGAAACCCCTGTCATTGCTCTGGTACAAACAAGAGAGAAAGTCTGACCATGTTATCCTGCTATGGTAATAGAGTAGACCCTACTGCCAGCAGTTCAGCACTGAGCATCAGGCAGGGCATAACTCACTTGACAACCCTGAGGATTAATGGCCTTGGGTGGCAAACTCCATAGGGAAGGGTGATGGTCCCCAACTGATTAAATCCCACTTGAACCCATCTTGATGGAGGACAGCAACTTCATCCATGCTGGCCTGGGGCTGATGAGGACTTTGCATGCTAAAAGGGCTCATGATCAGAAAGTGACTCGTGGAACTTGATCAGTGGTATGGGTGTCACACTGCAACGCAGATGGCAAATGGATGGCCACTGCGTTATATTGCTCCCAGGACAATCTTCACTGACGATAGCCAATATTTGGAATCAGATACGGCGCTTGAAGAAGAAAAAGAAGAAGAGGAGGCGAAGGAGGAGAGAAGATCCAGAATACAGAAAGGGAACTACAGTAATTGCATGGAATGAGGAATTTTAAGAACTATTTTATCTGCATCGGGTATCAACCTGTCAGATGAAGCAGGGGCAGGACAATTGCAGCCCTTGAGATGTTGTTCGCCTTCACATTCCAGCATTTCATGCCACTGGCTATGTAGCCAAGAGCTGATGGGAGCTGGCTGCCCAATATCTGGATGGCCACCATAAGCCTGCCCCTAGCTCGGTGAATTGGACTATTGGCTGTACAGTCAGGAGTTCAGTTCTCCATTGATTGTCCCAGGAAAAAAGGAAGCTATAGTTTTAGGCAATCTGCACAGCCATAGAGTACCTCCAAGATGGAAATGGTAAACCACTTGAGCGTTGAATACCTACCTAGCAAATCCTGGGAAGAATAGAAATAAGTTGAAATCAACTTGACAGCACATCATGATGATTATCATTCTAAAGCCACTGCTCTGAAAATCAAAGTCAGTTGTCAGATAGGTGAGAATGGAAAAATGCACCAGAATTTCTTTTCCAGAAATTAAACCCAACAGACATAGTTTTAGAAAAAGGCAATTGAAGTGAGGGATAAGAACAAATGGAGCTTGCATTTCTCTGGTTTAATCAAGGTTAGGATTGTTCCAGAATCTAGATGGAAAATAGAGAGGCAGAAAATTTCCTCTAGGCCAGTGGTTCCCAACATGGCCCCCACGTCCCACAGGAGGGACTTTAATTCTCAGAAGCCCAAGTCAGTTCATTGACTGATCAAAGCTTTGGGGGAATTGACTTGAGCTTCTGGAAATTGAAATCCAAAACCCAGAGGTTGGGAAACACTGCTCTAGGCAAAGGTATTGGAGGAAGAAGCATTTTATCTGTACCCAGAATGTATATTATCAAAAGCCAAACTAAATTCAGAAGAAGGAGGAGTGAAAATGGTAGAAGAAACATCAATAATTTAAGATATGGAGATGACACCATTTTACTGGCACAAAGCAGCAATGACTTGAAACAACTTTCAATGAAAGCGAAAGAAGAAAGTACCAAAGCAAGCTTACCACTGAACATTAAGAAAATAAAAATTATCACTACAGAAGAACTATACAAATTTAAAGTTGTCAATGAAAAAACTGAGATAGTGTAAGAGTTTGTATACCTTGGTTCAGTGATCAACCCAAATAGGGACTGCAGCCAAGAAATCAGAAGACTGGGCATTGGAAGGGAAGCAATGAAGGAATTAGAGAAGATCAACAAATGTCAGGATATGTCACTGGGGAACAATTCATATTCTTGTACAGTATTATCACAGTGTACAGTACTGATGTGAAAAGTGGACAGGAAAGGAAGCTGAGGGCAGGGGGGATGACTCATTTGAATTATGGTGCTGGAGGAGAGCTTTGTGGATTCCAAGGATTGCCTGAAAAATGAAGACGTAGGTTCCAGAACAAGTCAAACCAGAATTGTCTCTGGAGGCAAAAATGACAAAGCTGAGACTGCCTTATTTTGGGCCCATCATGAGAAGGTAAGCTCTCTGGGAAATTCAATAATACAGTAAAACCTCATATAACACTAAAACCTGGTTCCACAAGTCTTGGTGTTATATGATTTTAAGTGTTATCTGATCCTCTATGGGATCCATAGAGATACATTGCAACCACACAGGCTTTAGCGGTTGTTATCTGAAGCATCCCATAGGATCTTAATGTTATCTGATGCAATTCTTCCCCCCAGATTCCTTAATGTTATGCGATTTTAGTGTTATTCGATACTAATGTTATATGAGGTATTACTGTACTGGAAAAGGTGGAAGGCAGCAGCAAAAGAGGAAGACCGAACATGAGATGGATTGACTCTGTGAGGGAAGCCTCAACCTTAACTACAAGAGCTGAGCAGGGTTGTTGAATACAGTACAGAACATTTTGGAGATCTCTCATTTATAGGGTTGCCATAAGTTAGAGCCAACTTGATGGTACATAACAGCAGCAGCAACAATAACAGGATTGTTCTGGTCCCTTTCTTTGTATCAGAGTGTTGTGAAATTTAAAATTATGGACATACAGTACAGTATATGAAATGTAGATAAAATTCAAAACAATTTAAGATATTAAAATAATTAGACTGTTTTGACCAGGAAGTGAGCTTTTGTTGTTATCTTGGAAAATTACCAGCTCTTCTTCGGCATACATAGTAAGGCATAAATTACATGCATATGAATGTTATGATTTAATTTCTTCTCAGTCACAGAAAATCTGTGTCCAAATAGCTCCATTTTATTTGATTATTCTCTGATCTTTATATTTCACTTTGAAGTCTATTAAGTAACTTCCAAATGGTCCTGCTGGAAACTTTTCCTGAAGAGAGATACTTTTTGGCAAGAGGGTCAATGGTTGAGCCTGTATCATCTCTTCAGGGACCAAAACAATTACCCAGAAATGTTTTACTGTTCTGCTCCCTGAAGAAATGATACAGACTCAACCATCTGTTTTGGCTTTAGTGGCAAAAGTGAAACAGATTCTTTTAATATACTGTATTCACATAGCATGGACCAAAGATTACAAGTCTGATCTTATTTGTCTAATAATCTTAGAACTGTGACCCAGTATACTGGGAATCCCTAAATGTCTGAAACACATTAAATAGTTCTTTGTAACTGGCAGCTAAAACTGGCTTAATTTCTCGTACAAATTTTTGAAGTGGTAACTGTGTTAGTCTGTGCAAGCATATTGGAGAGTAAACAAAAAAGACAAAAAGCATTGTGGCACCTTAAAGACTAACTCCTGTATTTTAATGTTAGCTTTCGTGGATCAAGTCCACTTTGTCAGACATAAGAGTGAGTTTTCAATTTATACATATCAAGTAAAGAAGTACACAAACTAATCCCAGTCAGGAGTCTTTTGTTATTACTGTTGTAAATGCCCACACTGATTCTATGTTATTACTGGTTGTAAATAGCACACTGATCTGCAAACCCATTACACCAACTAACCATTGTGTACCTCTTTACCTGATATGTATAAATCAGGAGTTCCCAACCTAAGGCCCATTGGTCAGATCTGGCCCACAACACCATTTCATGGGCCCACCATCCCTCCAAGGTCATTTGAGAAACAAAATGGCTGCCCCTTGAAGCTGTTGGGACAAAATGGCCACCCTCACCATGCAGGCAGGGCAAAATGGCCATCCATCCCTCAAAGCTGACAGAGCGTGACACAGCCCCCAGCTTGAAAAGATTGGGAATCCCTGGTGTAAATTGATACCATGAAAACTCACTCTTATGTCTGATGAAGTGGACTTGATCCACGGAAGCGAACATTAAAATACAGGAGTTAATCTTTAAGGTGCCACAATTTTGTTTTGTTTTGTTTACTCTCCGCTGGCTTAATTTCTGATGAGGTTGTAACCCAAATCTGGACTGTACCACATCAGATTGCTCTCAAGGGGTTACAAATGGCTTCTCTATGCAAAAATGGGTCCTACACACAGAAAGCTAGATGCCAGGTTTAAAAAAGACTAGAAATGTTCCCTGACATCTAGTTTTCTGTGACCTGAGTTAGGCTTTTTAAATGAAAGACCATTCAGTCAGGTATATGCTGAAGTAGACTCTTGGCAGAGTTTTATCACTGTTGTGAACTAGATTATAGACTGAGTCTTGGCCAGGCTTTCAAAATGATACCAGTTCCAGGGACAACTGCAATGTCTTGAGTGAGACAGTTGCTACTAAGGATATTTTTTGTGGACTGTACAATAAGCCACTTCCCTTGAACTTGTCTTATTAAACCAAACAGTGGATATTGGTAGAATTTCATAAATACACACGTTGAAAAGCTACTTAACAAAAGACACATTATGAGCTGAGAAATCAAAAATTAATGAATTACATATTATGAATTAATGAACTATGAATTATGAATTAAGTGATTTATTCAAAGGCAGTCGCAGTTCACTGAGGTTTTCAGAGGGCATGACTTGAAGTTGTGCAAGGAACTCTCCAAGGAAATTAATGCTTGGATGGAATCGACAGATTTGAAATGCTCTGTTGGTTTCACTCTTTTTTATGGCAATTCAGGTTGCTTTCTGGGGCTTTTACTAGTGTTGCTGTAGTTCAGGGATTCTCAACCTGCATGGACCGGATGGGACCTGCAGCACCATTTCATGTGGCCTCCCACCACCTCCATCACACAAGGAAGTACCATGTGGTAGAGAAAGGGCAAAATGACCGTCAGGCCCCCGAAACTGTCTGAGAGAATGTGACCCGGCCACCGGCTTAAAAAGCTTGAGAACTACTGTAGTTCTCTTTGCTGAAGCTGTTTCCTGGCCAAGATTTACAAACTTCAGTTAGTATACCACAAGCTTTAGTTTGCAAGAGTAAGGGGGAATCTGGGGATGATGAGACAAAAGAACTCCAGAGAAACCAAACCATGAAATCTTACACCAGACTAACCATTATCTCCATAGTAGCTAGGCTGACAGGGGAGGAAACAGCTTGACATACCTGGAGGCTTTGGGCTTGGGAGCACAAAGAGCTTATGTCACAGTATTCAACAGCTACCGTATCTGTTTGGGAGTTCCATTAAATTCAATGGGATTCATTCTCAGGGAAGTGTTAATAAGACGTGAGTCAGCAGTAATATCAGTAACTCTTATGGTACTTTAAAGATCAAATGTTTTAATTCACGTAAACCTTGTTGGATGGTAACTTCCTTAATGAAGTACTCCAGATGCCTTGCACCTGATGAAAGGGGCTGCAGTCCAGGAAAGCTAGGAAGGAATTTAATTTGTTAGTCTTTAAGATGTGTGTGTGTTTTCGTGTCAGAGATTACTCTAGGTTGAAATGATTTCCCCCCAAATGTGGCTCCTTTCATGCCTCCTATTATGTAGCTCTCGTGGAATCGAACCTAGTCCTTTTGGTCTCCAAGCACAGTGCTTTTACTCACTGAGATAAGATTGATTCCCAAAAGCAGGGGTGTCCAAACTTTTTGGGCCACAGGCTGGTCACGTGGTTCAGGGGGCCAGTTACTATGGCCCAGGGGCCAAATCTGGCACTTGACACCAATTCATCTAGCCCGCAAAGCCCTCATCGCTCTCCGGGGCAGAAGTAAAATGTGCCTGTATGGGCACATTTTACTTCCACTCTGGGGAGTGATGAGGGCTTTGTGGGCTGGATGAATTGGCATCAGGGGCCAGATCCGGACCCTGGGCCGTAGTTTGGGCGCCCCTGCCCTAAAGTTTACATGGACTTAACAGGGCTGTTGAGGACAGGATATTTTGGAGATCACTCATTCATTGGGGTGGGGGTGGGAGGCAACTTGACAGTACATAACAATGACAGATATGAGTCTGGAAATCCTGGGTTCAAATCTTTCCCATCAAAATGTCAAAGGTGAGTTAACTCAGATGTAAGTCCCACTGAGTTACTCACAGAAAGGTAGATACAGCATTGGAGCTGCTGGGTAGGTTGCCTCGATCTGCAATGTACCAGCCTTGCATTGGCAAGATGGGAATAAAAATACTGACCTACTTGCCTAGTTTATGATAAAGTAATACCGTATGAAGGAAGTATTTTGAACAGTTAAAAGCATAGTACAGATTTGCTGTTCTTTCTGAGACTGAAGCCTGTGATGCATTTTATACATTTTATTTTATTGCATTTTATTCTTGTTTTATTCTGATTGTGGGCCGCCCAGAGTCGGGTTCTCCCGATTGGGGTGTGGTATTAAATTTAATAAATAATAATAATAATAATATATACAGAGAAGGAAGGATAAGACAGGTCCAATTCTTCTTTACCCTTCTATCAGTTTTCTTTAGGGCTTGGTCGGAGGGACAAATCTACTACAGCAAGTAAATATGGGTGGGCATGGTTCATCTCAAAGTGGGCTGCATCTGCTGATTTTAGCATCTATAGGTAAAGGTCATCCTTGCTCAAAAGCCAGTCGTATCCAACTCTAGGGTCCACTGCTCATCTCTGTTTATAGCCAAAGAGCCAGCACTGGTAGGTATAACTGGACAACGGAGTGCAAGGAACACTGTTTGCCAGTAGCGTAACGTGGGATTCAGCAGCCCGGGGTGTAAGCCAAATTCGTCGCCCCCTGGGCAGGGCCTAGGATGCCGGCTCCCGCTCCCACTAGGGCTTCTGGGAATTATAGTCCAAGAACATCCATACGCCTAAAAAGTACTGGCCGGGGGAGGCCCCCCCCCCAACACTACTGCTGTTTACCTTTCCACCAAAGTGGTACCCATTTATCTACAGTACTGTACAGTACTTGCAATGTCTTTATTTTAAACTGCTAGGTTTGCAGGAGCTGGGACAGAGACAGGAGCTGACTCCATCATGCAGCACTTGGGTCTTGAACTGCTGACCTGCCAACCTTCCAGTCATCATGTTCAGCATCTTAACCACAAACCACTGCAGTCTCTTTAGTGTCTATACTGCACTGCAAACAAGTCTTTGAAAATCTTGACTTGGCTTTCCAGGAAATAAATCCTTATAAATTCCTTCCTCACTGCAGCTCTGATTCTCTAGAGGATGGGGGGAGGGAAGAGGGGTGTTTGCTCCCATTTAAAAAAAACAATTAAGGAATTAATTAGAGTATTCTGAAATGGGAACTTCTGAGAAGAAAAGAAGTTCTGCAGGGGAAGAGATATAGTAGTAAATTCTACCCACTCTCCAACAATGCCCAATTTTAAATACAGTAATTTTTAAACCAGGAAGATTTAAAAAAGCAAGGAAGGCAGAGGAAAAGACACAGATTTTAGTGAATTCAGTCTTGCATCATCTGATAATGAGAAAAATGATTAATAGAAATAACACTAGTGTTGGATCATCTTTGCAGGGTGCTGCAGCTACCATATTCCTAAGGATAAAGCCTTAGATACTTAGAATCGAAAGCCCTCCCGAATTCCTTTCTCCTTTTTTCTTAGCTCAACTATTGAACAAATGCTCAGGCACAGCTTTAACGGAAGGTAAAAAGAACGTTTATTTACAAAGTTTGTGTCCAAATAAAATTGTAGGGTGGATGGCAATATATAACAGCAGTTTATTCCATTTTAGCTGCAAAAATCAGGAATAAAGATCTCTCTAGCAAATGAAAGTTGCAAGAGGGTACCAAGTTACTAACTTTTTGTGACTGACACATTTTGAGTCAGGAAGAGACTGAACTAGGCTAAACAACTGAACTACTCAGACAGATTAAACTAAGCTACTACACCACCCATACGCAGAGCTTTGCATATAATAATAATAATAATAATAATAATAATAATAATAATAATAATAATAATAATAATAATAATAATAATAATAATAATAATAATAATAATAATAATAATAATGTATACAAAGTGGAAAGCAGTTTCTTTTGGAGGGGAGAAACTTTGATCCAGCTGGTTAGATTCAAAACAGGCAATAACTACGGTTGTTAAATACTTTCTCTTCCCATCTCCATGTCACTGTGCAAAACAAAAACACAATGGGATTGTCTTCTGTAAACTCAAGAACTGGAACAGGTACTTTTACCTCTATGTAGACAAGCCCAAGTTCAGTCCTTTGTCTTTTACCGTTAGGGGCTAACTATTTCTCTGCATTCCTTGCTGGTCCTGGAATAGACTTTTGACTGTAAATCTAATTTTTTGTTAAGTGTCAGCCTGGTGTGTGCCCCATGGCTGATGCGCAATGAATAATGGGAGTTAATTAGTTCCTGTGTGCACCAAGAGTGCAAGTACTGAAACTGAAGGAGGATGTGTTTCAACCACCCGTCCCCCAGAGAGCAAGAAGGTGGCATAAAAGGGGGAGTTGCTACATGTGGAAGAAGAAGTATAAAATTGTGCTCAGTGGGGAGCAATGCTTCTTTCATACCACATCCGTCTGTCTTAAAAATTACTGTCTCTGGCATAAGTGTGTTATATAATGATGATTCACTTACTAGTTGTGAGTACATTGGTTGCCTCAAGCTTTGTGTTAAAGAGTCTTCCTAGTAATTCTTAGGGGGAGGGCTGGCAGTACATTACTCCTTGTGTTTTTGTTTCCATTATTTTTCTGAAATGCAATACCACAAAAAACATGAGTACTGTATTATTCTGACCCGGAGGTCCTTAATTGCTTCATGCTGCCTGGTGAGTATCTCATTGAAGGCAAAGAACAGCTTAAGACATTTTGCAAATGAATCACCAAGACGGAGTTGTATCCATCTGCTGGTGTCAAGGGCATCCCAAATACAACTAGAGTCAGTGTATGGGAGGCTGAACTGTGGATCTGTTGTACATCCTTCTGGCAGGCCAAGATGGATACTGTCTTTGATTGTGTCTTCTAGGATAGGGTCTTCTCTTTCAGTTTAGTCTTTAGTTTTCATTCTAGATTAGGTAAAGTTCATACTTCCCAACACTTCACATCAATACATCATTTCCAGATTCACTTGTGGCAGCTGTTGTGATTTCAGATAGCTCTGTGCAGTTTGAAGCTCTAGAGTAGCAGCAGAGAACAGGTTGTCTTCTCTAAATCACTGAAGATTTATCCCTTCATCCAGGCCTCCCTGAAGTTTTGATAACATTTTTTGAGCCTCTCTTTCTAAACATTTTAATAAATAATTGTTTCAATAGATAATTTAAATATTCATTTTTAATGCTCGCATTTTAACGTGCTTTGATTTTATTTCTTTTCTGTATTGTTCGGTATAAGAAGCTGTGGAGAAATGGTTGGTCATGATGACACAGGGACCCTGTCATTCTGCGGCGGCCAGCCCTACCATTAGGTAGAGTGAGGGAGCTGCCTCAAACAAGATACACTGGCAGATTGGGAACAACAGTGAAGAGCTGAAGGACAGTTTTTGTGCACTATGTCAGGGGTCTGCAAACTTGGCTCTCCAGATGTTCTTGGACTTCAATTCCCAGAAGCCCGAGTCAGCTCCCCTGCTGATCAGGGCTTCTGGGAATTGAAGTCCAAGAACATCTGGAGAGCCAAGTTTGCAGGCCCCTGCACTATGTGGATTCCCTTGTACCCCTTAATTTTACCCCGAAGTCCTCAGATGCTGTGGAGGATCTTCTCCCATCTCCAGTGCTGAAATCGGATTTATTTGCGTACCAAGCCTGCTTCTGCATTTTGAATGGGACCAAAGCCCCCCACCCTGCATGTTATAGTAGAATGTCTTGAGCTAGTCTTATATCCTTGTGTATTAAAGAAGACGAGGTATATACTGCAACTGCTTCTTTAGGAAGTATTTTAACTCTAGCATACATTTTGTGTGGACAGGACTTTACAGAGAAAAATCCACTGGAGAACTAAAGTACAGCTATCCTTTGGTTTCTGAGTTTGTTTACATCAGGTTTTTATTCTGTTACGATCAAGATTACATAAAGCAGTAAAGACTCTGGTATTGGTCCCTGTGCACAATTTAAATGGTCTGTAACAGCAAAATGCTATTACAGTACTGTATATTTAGATGCAAAATACCGTTTTGTTTTCAAAATTGGTTTCCTTGTCTGGCTGAATTGCACATTCCTCTTGTTTACCTGAAGGGGCCTCTCGTGGGAATGGAATAAAACTAGGCAGGTTATACAGGGAGACAGTAAAAAGGAGATGTGTAGATAAAGACACAGACTTTCTCTTTGTATATGGATACTCATTGCTTCCATGGCTGAAATCCTGTTGCTTAGTGTAGTAGGTCACAACTAGAGTAAGCCCATTGAATGAAGGGAAAAGCTGACTCACCAAATCCCCATTCATTCAATGAGCTTACTCTAGTGTTGCTTACTTGCTAAGCAACAGGATTTCAACCCATGTATTATAGTGGCTCAAGTCACTAAGACGCTGACTGGGAGGCGGAAGGTCAGCAGTTCGATTCCCGAGTACTGCAGGATGGAATGAGCTCCCGTCTCTGGCCCAGCTCCTGCCAACCTCGCAGTTCGAAAGCAAGAAATTGCAAGTAGATAAATAGGGACCACTTCAGTGGGAAGGTAACAGCGTTCCATGCGCTCCGGTGTTTAGTCATGCCTGCCACATGACCATGGAAATGTCTGTAGAAGCAGACAGTGCTGGCTCTTCGGCTTAGAAACAGAGACGAGCACTGACCCCTAGAGTTGGATACGACTGGCTTTCGAGCAAGGGAAACCTTTACTTTATTATATAGTTTCCCTATTAAAAGAAGCAAAATATACTATATTTTGTGGTGGAAGGAGAAGCTAGACTCCATGTATGTCAGTGTGGCACAGAACATGGTCACAAGGCATCGAGGCTAATTTGCCCCCAATCACCGTAGCACAGATGATTTCCCACCCCACATCCTTTACACATTTAGCTTGGATCAATTTCTAAACCAAGGTGTGGTGGGAATAGCAACAAGAGAATCCCGTTGTAACCTTAAAGCCTAATACGTTTATTACTGCTGAGCGTTTACGAAACACAGCTAAATCCTTCTGATGCATAGTGCTATCTCCCAAATCCACAAACCTGCTGGCCTTAGGTAAGCCAATTAGCACATGTTGTGTGCCATAAGAAACCATTATCCTGATTCAAGCCTCTGGTCTCAACTCAGTGCTTGCTAATGAATTACAGCGGAATTGTTCTTCACTTTAATTTCCCTTTGGCATTGCTTTGTTACACAGTCACCACTTTAAGATCAGTGGCAAACAGCTCTAAGAGGCTGGGTTTTAAAACATTGTGATTTCTGGTTTCATGTTATTATGCATGGTCCCTCCAACCCAGGGCAATCCTATGAATCTCAGAAAGAAGACCTGTTGCCAACAACTGCGCCCAGATCCCGAAGATTCAAAACTTATGGGCTTAATCTCTTAACCTGGTCTTCCGTGAAGGGTTGGTGTGAAAGTCAAGTCAAGAGGGGAGAGTGACCTGCCCCCAGCAGAAGAGGAGTTGAAACCTTCTGAACCTAGGAATGGCATGGTCTAGATTTCCATGTAATTCCAGGGCCCACGGGGCTTCACCCCTAGATGGAGGAGGCACAGCACAGTCTCAAGGGAGGAGGTTGGACCCCTTCACCATTGATAAGAGTAACACTGAGTCAGTTCTCTTCACTTGAGAACTTCAAAAGGCTGCCTGGCTCAGTAGAGGATTTCTTATAGCTAGTGGCTTTCTTGGGAACAGGATTAAATCCACCAGGTCTCAGGCTGAATAACCAACATTTGAGGGTTGGGTAGGGTGTCTTGCAGTGGCATCACCACTACCACCACCGCTGACGCCTTCCATTTGATCAGGTTCATAAAGTTCTTCACCTAGACCTGTGGTTTCCAACTTGGGGCACCCCCCCCAGGGGGGAATTTGATTTTTAAGGGGGGAATTTGAGAATGTTTAGAATTTAGACCAAGTTAATAGCCTTTTATATTTTCTCCACAGGAATAGGGATTCACTTTTTAAATAATAAGAATTTTTTGTCACAGGGGGTGCTCATCAGGATTTTAGAGATGCTTAGGTGGGACATGGACAAAAAAAGGTTGAGAACCACTGATTCCTAGACTCTGCCTCTTGTTCCCTATATCCTCGAATCTGACCATGGCTACCCTGAAGTGCATGATTTTGGTTTGCCTCCTTGCTGTTTGAACTGATAGGTCCTGGACTGTTGTTTGATTTTGGAACTACAGTACAGTATTCTGTTTGGAACTGACTTGCTACCTGAAAAGGTTTATTTATTTTATTTATTTATTTATTTTATTTATTTATTGAATTTATTACCCCGCCCCACTCGGGAGAACCCGACTCTGGGTGGCTTACATCGTCATAAAACAGAGGTAAAAGATAAAAACATATAAAATCATGAAGTTTAAAAGATTATCTAAAATTATTTGAAGTAAAAACAGTGCAAACTACATGCCAGTATCCCCCTGGTCCAGATCCAAAGTGGCACTCCCTAAGTAAGCCACTTAGTATGGGAACCCGTGTTCCCTGGTCCCCAAATATGTCCTGCCAGCCAGGTTTTCAAGCCCTTCCGGAAGGGCAAGAGCTCTGTCTGCAGGCGCAGTTCGATGGGCAGGAGGTTCCAGAGGGTTGGGGCGGACACGGAGAAGGCCCTCCTCCTAGTGCTAGAGAGGCGTGCCTCTCTAGCTGATGGAACAACGAGGGAGCCTCTCCGATCCGCCCTGGTGGGCCGGACAGATGTTCTTGGGGTGACGCGGTCTCTTAGGTATCCTGGCCCACTACCATATAGGGCTTTAAAGGTAATAACCAGCACCTTGAATTGCACCCGGAGACATACTGGCAACCAGTGCAGCTCCCGGAGTAGCGGCAAAGCACGAGCATAACGCCCACACCCCGCCACTACCCGGGCCGCCGCATTTTGCACCAGCTGGAGTCTCCGGATGGTCATCAGGGGCAGCCCCATGTAGAGCGCATTACAGTAATCAAGTCTGGAGGTGACCAAGGCATGTGTGACCATGAGCAAGGAGTCCCGGTCCAGGAGGGGGCGTAACTGGCGTATTACACGAAGTTGTGCAAAAGCCCTCCTGGCCACGGCTGCCACCTGATCTTCGAACAGTAGCCGTGAGTCCAGGAGGACCCCCAGGTTACGCACCGGGTCTGTCTGGGGCAAGGCTGCCCCATCCAGCACCAAAGATGGCAACTCCTGTGTTAACGCAGGCCCCCGTACCCACAGCCACTCAGTCTTGCCAGGATTCAGCTGTAGCCCGTTGTCCCCCATCCAGACCTTAACAGCCTTCAGGCACCTGGAAAGGACTTCCACCGCACCACTTGGGTCCCCACGGGAAGAGATGTATAACTGGGTATCATCTGCATATTGATGATACTTAACCCCATGGGAACGGATGATCTCGCCCAGCGGCTTCATATAGATGTTGAATAAGAGAGGAGAAAGTACCGAGCCCTGAGGCACCCCGTATTGCAGGGGCCTAGGGCTGGACCTCTCCTTCTCCAGGCACACCGACTGGGTCCTGCCTCTCAGGAATGAGGAGAACCAGGACAACACAGTGCCCTGGATCCCCAGACCCTGGAGCCTTCCCAGAAGGATACCATGGTCGATCGTGTCAAAAGCCGCTGAGAGATCGAGAAGAGCAAGGACTGACGGCTCCCCTCCGTCCCGCTCTCTCCAGAGATCATCCACCAAGGCCACTAGTGCGGTTTCGGTACCATATCCGGGCCTGAATCCTGACTGAAACGGGTCCAGATAATCCGCTTCATCCAGGACCTCCTGTAACTGCAGCGCCACAGCCTTTTCCAAAACCTTACCTAAAAAAGGTAGGTTGGACACTGGACGGTAGTTGGAAATTACCGTGGGATCGAGAGACGGCTTCTTCATGAGGGGGCGCACTAGAGCATGTTTGAAGGGTGCTGGAAAATGCCCCTCTTTTAACGAAGCGTTGATAATCGCCTCGATCCAGCCAGCTGCCACGGTCTTGGATGCTTTAGTTAACCAGGCAGGGCAAGGGTCCAGTGCACAGGTCGTGGCGCGAACAGATACAAGAAGCCTGTCCACTTCCTCAGGGCCAACAGGATCGAACCGATCCCAGATAACATGGCTAGACTGCGCCATGGTCAACCCCAGCTCCATACGTTCCACGCCGGGATTCAGCTTCGAGCGGATCTGAGAGATTTTCTCCGCCAGATAATCAGCAAAGTCCTCAGCCGATCCCTGCCACCCAGGGCCTGGCCCCCCTCTACCGAGGAGGGACCTGGTCACCCGGAACAGGGCCGCTGGGCGATTATCTGCGGAGGCAATAAGGGTGGTGAAGTATTGGCGCTTCACCACCCCTATCGCCACTAGGTAGTCTTTAATAGCAGCTCTAACCAGTGATCGGTCAGACTCGCTTCGAGTCTTCACCCAGCGGCGCTCTCGGCGTCTCTTCGCCTGTTTCAGCTCCCTTAGTTCTTCTGAAAACCAAGGGGCAGATCTATCTCCACGGACTCGGAGAGGCCGTAGTGGCGCGATTGCGTCCAAGGCTGCCGTCGCTCTCTTATCCCATGCGGCGACAAGGGCCTCAGATGAATCGCTTTGCAGGTCAAGAGGACAATCCCCCAGTTCCCTCTGGAATCCTTCTGGATCCATTAGTCGCCGGGGGCGGGCCCACTTAATCGGCCCTGCCTCCCTGCGGTGGAGTCCAGCCCCTAGGAAGTCTAGAGCCACCAGATAGTGATCTGACCATGGCACTGGGGTGGTATCTAATTTTTGTAGAAACAGATCACTCTGCCACAGCTCCGACAAAAAGATTAAATCCGGGGTGTGGCCACTGCTCCTGGTAGGACCCTGAATTACCTGAGTCAGGCCCACGGCTGCCATGGAGGCCGTGAACTCCCGAGCCACCTCTGAGCCGGTCCCCAATGATGGCAGGTTGAAGTCCCCCAGGACCATGAGCCTGGGGGTCTCCAACGCCAGCATGGAGACCGCCTCAAGGAGCTCAGGCAGGGAGTCTGCTACTCTGCAGGGAGGCAGGTACATGAGCAGGACTCCCAACTGACCCTTAGGGCCCACACGTAGGAACAAGGCCTCACAACCTGGAATTTGTGGTGCCGTGGCCCTGGTGACTCCCAGAGACTCCCTAGCTATCACGGTCACTCCACCGCCCCTTCCCCTCTCCCTAGGCTGGTGCCAAATACCGAAACCGGCTGGGCATAGTTCCGACAGAGGGACACCATCCTCTGGCACCAGCCAGGTTTCGGTGATGCATGCCAGATCAGCCCGCTCCCCTAAAATGGTATCTGCGAGCAAAGGGGCCTTGTTGCAGACTGATCTGGCATTCACCAGCAGCAGTCTAAGGGAGGGGTCACTCTTGACCTTCTGCTCAGGGCCTAGAGGTGTAGCCGGGGGGCCAGAACACGGGACAGCAACCAAGCATCTGACCCGTGTTCTCCGAGTGCGGCCCGCCCCTCGGCTCCCGACGTAACGCCCCATGCCCGTTACCACACCAATATGGGCCCCATGGACACCCCCAGCCCCAGCAGACAGAGCCCAATCCCCACCCTCTGGCTGGCAGACTTTCCCTTGTGACCCCCCATTTACATCCTCCCCAACCCACTCCAGGGGCTGTCCATCCGCCATAACTCCTGGCGGCAATAACGGTGGGGCCAGGGAAACCTGATTTGAGGACGGGTGCTGATGGTGGCCATAGTAGCAACCGTTATTCGAGGCGGCGGGGGAGGCAGAGAAGATGGACCGGCCGGCGCGGGGCTTTTTAAAGTTCCCGCTGCCGACATTGCCCCTGGGTCCCGGCGTCTTCCTCTTTTCCCCGCCGCAGGTGTCACTGGAGGTGGCAGGGGAGGCGGAGCAGGTGGACCGGCCGGCGCGGGGCTTTTTAAAGTTCCCGCTGCCGACATTGCCCCTGGGTCCTGGCGTCTTCCTCTTTTCCCCGCCGCAGGTGTCACTGGAGGCGGCAGGGGAGGCGGAGCAGGTGGACCGGCCGGCTTTGTTTCTCTGACTGTGCTTTTTCTGGAATGGAACTAAGTAGATTGAATTGCAGGCTACAACACAGGACTTTGCCTGCCTGGAAGAAGAAGACAGGGCTACGCATGATGCCTTGAGGTAATTGGAAGAAAGTTGGGAAAATAAATGTAATTAAACATACCCAATACCAGGATTTGTGCAGTTGTTAAATCATATGGTTATTAGTGGTTAAGATGTTGAACTTCATGAATGGAAGGTTGGCAAGTCAGCAGTTCAAGACCCAAGAGCTGCATGATGGAGTGCTGCACATCTCGGTCCCAGCTCCTGCCAACCTAGCAGTTTGAGAGCAAGAAATTGCAAGTAGATAAATAGGTACTACTTTGGTGGGAAGGTAAGCAGTGTTCCGTGCATACCACCACCACCATCTAGTCATGCCTTCCACATGTCCATGGAAATGTCTGCAAATGCAGACAGCACTGGCTCTTTGGCTATAAACAGATATGAGCCCTGAAACCTAGTTGGATACGACTGGCTTTTGAGCAAGGGCAACCTTAATCTTTATCTAAGACATATGTGGAAAAACGAAACATCACGACATAGAGTCAACTAAGGGGGTCAAACAGTAATCCCCCACCATCACTTCCCTACATCTACCCTTCAGGAAAGGCTGGAACCACCATAGAATGAGATCCTCAAGCCCTGTCCAGTCCCAGTGCTCCAGAAGGAACAAAGGTATTAACAGATTCAGCAGAACCAACAGGGATACACTTCCCCTGTATATGAGGGTGTGAGTAGGTTCTACTCTGGTGGATGATTTTCTGAGAGAGATCTTCCACCAGTTGATCAAAGCCATCTCAGTCCTCAACTCGGATGAAAACCAAACTGAAACGAATTCAAGTAATTAGCCTTTCAAACAGAAAGTTCTGGAATTGAGCCATCATTGCTTAGCTTAGGGGGTATGTTTGGGGTATATGTAAAATGAGAATTTAGTCACAGTAATGGTTTATGACGTCACGGTTCCCTCTCAAGGCAGGGAAAAATGCTCTTCAAGAAGTCCCAGGTGACTGCTTCATATTATATCCAAGAGCAGCCAAAGTGACCGCTTTGATTAAAGCCTATAACTTTCAGTTGAAAGCCTCAAAATGGGTGGGTTAAAGATGCTCCCAGAAATGACTTTTGGGGCCAGACAACCTCGAAAATCTTTATGGAGCTCCATGATTGAGAAACCAGAGGATAAAGGTACATTTCATGAAATCATGGGGGTATGTTTCGTTTTGTTCTGAGGTGAACTGCTGCTAGAATCTGTGCATGACAAGAACCTATACAACCTTCACACAGAAGGATAATTTGTATGTGGAGAGTGGTGACGGAAGAAATAGCAAGTAGCATTTCATACAGCTTTTACAACAGATCCGTCGTATTTGATCCAAATAAAAGTGTTTTCTGCTTCTTTGAAAACGATGAAGTATTCTGGGAATATAACTGGGAGTTTTCTCTCTCTCTCTGGCATTAATCATACACATTTTATTGGTTTACCTAACCATGTTCCAGAAGGGTAGCTGCCTTCTGTCATCCCGAGCTTAACAGCCATCCTTTATACCGCTCATGCACTTTCATGTAAAGGCTAGAAACCTGGACTTTATTTTTAAAAGAAAGTACAGCTTTTCAGATAACTGAATTCTGAATTTTCCTGGTACATATGTGAAGTTTTTCCTGATATGTTTATTCCTGTTGATCTAGGCACTTCAATAGGAAATTTTCAAATCTCATAGGATTTTTCACTGGCTGAGTGCAAGAGATGAGGGGTCCCCCCCCCTTCAAGCTCTCTGCAATTTTGCTCAAAATGGGTATGCACAAAACCAGTGCCTTTTCCTTCTAGAAGTAAGACATGCAGGTGTGCACACGCATGGAGCATGAAAGGACCGGGTGATTGTTTCAAAAAGAAAACCCATGAAATGTTTCTATAAAAGTCGATAAGACTAAGCAGCAGATACCACTTTCGCACAAACCAGACAGTTGTGATTTTTTGTTTATTTTAATATTAAAAAACAACAACACAGACTTTATTTGCAAATCTCAGTGCAACAGTAATTGTACTGTTGACTTCAGTACATGAAAATGGTGTCTCAGAAGAATTAACTTCATTGCATGTAACACAGCTAAAAAGTTGATTGTCTGTGAGTCACCTATTCTGAAGAATGACAAAGTTTCATCACTTTCTTTCTTTTAGAGGCCAGGAAATGTGTTTTGTTCAGAATGCCAAGGGACTCTTTTCACCAGGTATGTGAGACTTTGCTGTAATTTTCTAAGCCCTCCCTCAGTATAGTAGGATATATAATGCTACTTCAAAGGATTTGTGACCACAAGCCCTGAAGGACTCCTTTCCCCCACCCGGCCACACCAATCCTGGGTGGATGAGAGGCAGCTGCTCCTCATTTGCACCCTCCTGGTCTCACCTGCGCCAGGAGGGTAGAAGAAACGCTGTGACCACAAGCCCTGGAAGATTCCTTGTCCCAGCCCGGCCATACCATACGGTGGATGAGAGGCAGATGCTCTGGATGCTGCGGCCACTCTGTCTTTGTGTGGACATGCTGGTTGAATGCTGGGGACTTTAAATAAGTGTTTCCCCTTGTAATGTTTGATGGACTTTGTCACCGTTTCCCCAAGACTTTGCTTGCGGCCAAAGTGGAGAGGCTGTTGTTGTATTGTATCGTTGTATCATTGTATATTACGATACAGTATGTGCTTTTGTAGGTTGAATATGGTATAATTATTGTCTATATTGTATTATTGTGTTTACTGTATAATTATTGTGTGAGCCACCCTGAGTCAGGTTTCCTGACTGGGCAAGATACAAGTGAGAGAATTAAAATAAAATAAAATCTTTTATCTCTCTGTGGGGAACCTGGGACATGGGACTCTTAGTGATACCAGTCTATATCATAGTTTAGCTGTGCCATCTTTCTCCACAACTTTTTTTCTGTAGTAAAGAGGGGGAAATATAATCCCACAAATATAATTCTGTGTGATCACCATCTATGGGGCTGTGTTTAAAAATATATAATATGATATCTAAATTGCTTTGTAATGTAACACAATTTCTAATATTTGATTTCTGTATTGTATTTTAGGTATCTCTATCTTTCTGGTGTTTTCTTGTGAACTGTCCATAGTGGTTAGACTGGTGGCATAGCTAGATAGCTAGATAGCTAGATAGCTAGATAGCTAGATAGCTAGATAGCTAGATAGACAGATAGCTAGATAGATAGATAGATGGATAGATAGTTCACAAATCCATGAAAAGATACAAATGGAAGTCACTGCCATCAGGACCCCATGTAATTTTCTGAGGAGGTGGGTGAATTAGTGATAAGCAATTGTAGTTCAACACATCTGGATGGTGCCAGAAGAGCTGCCCAGTGATGGGATTTGGGGAGGGCTGACACAGAAAATATTGCTGGAATTCATGGACCCGTAGTTCTGGAGACACCTGATTATATAGGGTAGCCCTGAGCAAGTTCTGTAGGGTGATAGTTCACTCTATTGCTAAGACTACAAACTGAAAAGCAGAGAAAGATAGTAAGTTGTACTCTACACATTTGACTACCAAGATCCACATTGTTTTTTCACTAGAACAGGGGTCTGCAAATTTGGCTCCCCAGATGTTTTTGGACTTCAATTCCCAGAAGCCCTGATCAGCAGGTGAGCTGATTTGGGCTTCTGGGAATTGAAGTTCAAGAACATCTGGAGAACCAAGTTTGAGGAACCCTGCACTAGAATATTAAAGTCCACTTACTGTAGCCTAGTACCAAATGGTGGTGTAAGAACATAGAAATACACTTGGAATTAAGGAACAGGATTTGTTTACAATACCGTACCAAAAATGGTTTAGCAAATTTGTTTCCATGTGAGCTTTCGTAGGGTGCAAAACACTTTTCAGGCATTCATTTCACATATCCAGAGAAGTTAATTATAAGCACAAACTGAAATAAATCTCTTAGTTTTACAAGTGTGACAATGCTTTTTTGTTTTGGGAGGAGGTTGTTCTGGTTATTTTTGATGCTGATGAAACATTATCATGGCTATCTTTTTAGAAACATCAGAAAGTGAGTTTGTGGTTCTTCTAAGATGAACTCCACTCCTGCTTGTATCCTTGTCCAGTTTTCTTTAGCAGAGAGCTGCCTGATGTAGAAGAGGGAACTTTTTTTGCTTTTACATTTGTGTGTCTCTTTGTATGTGTAATCAATCAATCAATCAATCAATCAATCAATCAATCAATCAATCAATCAATTCTATAAGGGGTCCAAGATGTCTCACAACAATTAAAATTGTACAACAATAACAAGTTAAAATGCTGTTCAAAACTATATGTTAAAAACAATTAAACATTGATCAAGATTAGAAACAATTTTAAAAACTGTTAAAAATATCTAAATTTAAGAGATGGTTTATGCCCTAGATCTCCATTTTTTTTTTTTTGCTTAAAAGCCTGCCTGAAAAGGAAGGTCTTTGCTTGACCACAGAAAGCAAGGAGGGAGCGAGTTACTCTGGCAGTGGGGTAACATTCAAGTACAAATAGTGTTGTTACTAATAATGGAACTACAGTACCTGTAATTTAAACTCAAAAGTAAATCTAGTGGTTGACATGTATCTAAAAGGAAAGGCTGTTGCTGTGCTACACATACAAATGGACCATGAAGAATATGGATCAAGAAATCTGGAAGCCATAAAGCAAGAACAGGAATGTATAAACATTGTATGCTTTGTGTCAGTGAACTAAAGTGGACTGGATTGGGATATTTTCCATCAGTCATCTACAAAATATTCTATTCTGGAAATGACAGACTCAGACAAAATGGTGTGGGTGTAATTTTGAAGCAAGATGTAGGCAGTTAAAGGCTGTAATGGACAGTCTGACCAAAGCTATCAAACACTGAGGAAAATCTGTCAACATAACAAGCATTCGAGTCTGTGCTCCAAATACCAATGCTGAAAAATATGAAATTGAAAACTTTTATGTGAGTATTCAAGAGATAATTAATCACATACAGTAATACATCGGATAACGATTGCATCGGATGATGCTAGAATCGGATAACGATGCAAGTTTTTTTGGAAAAAAACTTGCACCGGATAACGATTCTGGATAACGATTCTTTAGTGTTATCTGAGGCAATCGTCTGGGGTGTGTGTGGATTGGGTAGAACATCTACCCAATCCATCCCCCCCAGTGATCCATCACTGCAGTTGGGGGTTGGATTGGGTCCAATCCACCACCACCCGCAGCGATGGATCGCTGCGGTTGGGGGTTGGATTGAGTAGCCCAATCCAACCCCCAACCGTAGCGATCGCTAAGAGTGCAGGAGGGTTGGGGGGAAAGGCGCTCGCTTGCACGCAAAAAGGCGCACGAGTGAGCGCCTTTCCCCCTGACCCTCCTGTACTCTTAACGATCACTACAGTTAGGGGTTGGATTGGGCTACCCAGCGATGACTTCAGGGACAACCGCAGCGATGACTTCAGGGACAAACCGCGTGGTTTGTCCCTGAAGTCAAACTGACCCTAGGCTAGCAATTGCTAGCCTAGGGTCAGCTTGACTTTGGGGACAAACCACGGTGTGTGTCCCTGAAATCAGGTCTTTTTTTAAATCGTTGTTCGATGCATGCATCGGACAATGCTAAAAATCGAATAACGTCATGACTTGTGGAATCAAGTCATAATGTCAGAGGTTTGACTGTACCAAAATTCTTATAAACATAGGAAACAAAGCAGAACCAAATATTGTTGGAAATTTTGATCTAGTCTAGAAGATAAAAACAAAGCAGGAGGGTGGCTGACAGAGTTCTGTGAAGCCAGCAAACTGTTTACTGCAAATATATACTTCAAACCAGTGGTGGCAAATCTTGGCACTCCAAGTGTTATTGAACTTTAATTCCCAGAAGCTGACTTGGGCTTCTGGTAATTGAAGTCCAAAAACACCTGAAATCAGTGGTGGGCATCAGCAGGTTCGCACCAGTTTGCCAGAACCAGTTGCATAAATTCTGGCTGGCCCCGCCCATCCAAGTTTTGAAATAAAGTACTAGTCCTAATTCAGGTGCAACACAGGGCTTTCCCCCTGGCCACACCCACCAAACAATGCCCACAGTGTAGTAGTAAATTTTATTTGGAGCCCACCACTGCCTGGAGTGCTATGGTTCACCATCACTGCTTTAAACAACCAAACAGACCACTGTACACATGGACATCACCAGATGGTCAATGCTTATATTATGTTAATTCTAACCATGCACTATCTGTAATATGTAGTTTGCCTTTCACCCTCAGTTCCTGTGTGGAATTAGTTTGTGAGTCAAACAATGCTGAGCTGGAGTGCCTGGAAAAAGATGTCAAATAAGGATGAATTATGACAGATCCCTTTCCAGAATAGATACTGAAATTATAAAGTGCTGACTAACTTGAAGAGGGATCATCTACACTTTGGTCTGTATAGTCAGCGTTATGAGGACTGCAATCTTAGTCCTAAAAATGAACATAAATTTTGGAGAATTAAGGGTCCTTTATCATCTTGGTGATTTATTTTCTCTTTCCTAGATTCCCCATATAACGTACCCACGTCATCCCTCAGAATGGAGAAGATACACACCTCAGCCATGCTGCATCCAACCAAGAATTGTTGAGCAGCCTGATCCAGCTTTATTGAAGAAGCAATGTAAATATCGAAAGAAGTTGGAAAGGGCAAAGGCCAAGGCCACGAAGAAAAAGTAAGAGATAGGATGCAAAGTCTCCATCTTTAATGAAATTCTCCCTTATCTGTCTGTCTACTAATTTTGAATCTTGATTTGGGCACGCAGATGTGATGGTGGTTTAAGATTGCCTGGCCCATGACAAAACAGAACAAGCAATGCTGCAAATTCAAATATTAGTATAGATTCAGAAATAAAGGAAAGTAAAATGATTGCTTGAAACTTTAATAAATATTGTAGTTCTCAGGGAAAATAAAGGGTTTAGTTTTCTTAAAAAATTGACAATCCTCAAAGGTTAACAAAAACAAAGTTATTTATTTATTTGGATTTACATCGCTGTCCACTCGCCATGACAACTCAGAGCGGCTTAGAATTATTGTTTTGAGTAGTCCAAATTTTCATCAATTCCCCCTCCAACTATATCAATACTTAGATTGTTTCCCAAACTGTCTTGACTCAAATAGCTCTATCATATTCTTTATCAACAATATTTATAATTTAATAAAATTAATCCTCCTTTTTTATTGTTATCCATTTCTGTACAGCACTTTTCTAACACTGTAAGTGGTCTAATAGAGCCTAAAGTATTATATGTTTGAGTAGCTATCCCCACCCCTTGAATTAATTGGAATCAATTAGTTTGTGTTTGGGTAGGGTTTTTTTTACTTCTAACTGTCTAGCTGTTATTGGTTTTCCTTGTATAAATAAACCATTAATCCTATAAATTCCACTATCCTTCCAAAGCTTAAATTGTAGCTATTTATCTTGCAATTTTAAGACAGAGAAGATGCAGATCTAACTTGTCACTTAACTCATATTTTTCCTGGTGGCTGTGTATTATATCCTGTTAATTGCTTTTGACTGTTTTTATTTGTCTAATATCTATGTGTGTATTTACTGCTCTACCTGACTATTATTTGGTGCTTTGTATGCCAGTTGGGGACTGCAGTAGCTTAGTGGTTAAGATGCTGAACTTGATGACTGGAAGGTTGGCAGGTCAGCAGTTTGAGACCCAAGTGCTCCACAATGGAGTGAATACCTGACTCAGTCCCAGCTCCTGCTAACCTAGCAGTGTGAAAGCAAGAAATTGAAAGTAGATAAAAAGGTACTGCTTCAGCAGGAAAGGTAACAGCATTCTGTGTGCTCTAGTGTCTAGTCATGCCTGATACTTGACCACGGAAACGTCTGCAGACACAGACAGCACTGGCTCTTTGGCTGTAAAATGAGATAAGCACCAACCCCTAGAGTTGGATATAACTTGCTTTCAAGCAAGGGAGACCTTTATCTATGACAGTTATTTTATTGTTTTCTAAATTGCTTTTTCTGTATTGTATTAGAGTTATCATTTGATGTTGCAAGCAGTATATCAATTGATATAATAACAATTATGATTTTCTCTTATGCTGGTTTGTTCATCTTATAATGTAAAGCCAGGGAATAATAAAGGATAAAAGCCAACACAATCCTCGGCAGGGCTCTAAGGCAATAGTTGGATGATATTCCCCACTTTAAATTTAAAGAGAAAAATGGAAATGCTTCAGGACATGCCTTTTCTCAATTCAACAAATCAATTTATTTATTTATTTATCACATTTATACCCCACCTTCATCCAAAGACTCAGGGTGGCTTGCAAAAGTAAAAACACAGTTAAAAACACATTAATTACATAAAAAAATTAAAAGAGTTAAATAGTTAAAAATATCAGTTACAATTATTATTATTATTATTATTATTATTATTATTATTATTATTATTATTATTATTATTATTATTATTATTATTATTATTATTATTATTATTATTATTATTATTATTATTATTATTAAATTCAAATTTATATGCCGCTCTCCTTGCCGAAGCAACTCAGAGCGGCTTACAATGTTACAGTATCAAATATGAAAGCAACAACATATCAAAATAACAAATATAATACAGTCAATATAATCATAAAAGCAAAAGCACAATACAATAAAAAAATGCAATACAATCAAAAGAAAATACACTATGGTCAGGAATATACGATACAAAACAGTCTAGAAAGTCCTATCCCTAATAAATAACCGGCCAGGGGGAGAATCTGGGGAAGGTCTTGCGGCGGCGGCGGCAGGGTCTTTAATAGCCGCCCGCTGCTTCCTCGAGCTGGCCCTCGTTTTCCCCGCCCCGGCCGGACAAGGGGAGAGTCCAGGGGGGCTACGGCCACGGCCACGGCAGTGGCGGCGGCAAGGTCTTTAATAGCCGCCCGCTGCTTCCTCCAGCTGGCCCTCGTTTCCCCCGCCCCGGCCGGACAAGGGGAGAGTCCAGGAAGGGTTACGGCCACGGCGGCGGCAAGGTCTTTAATAGCCGCCCGCTGCTTCCTCCAGCTGGCCCTCGTTTCCCCCACCCCGGCCGGACAAGGGGAGAGTCCAGGGAGGGCTACTACGGCCACGGCGGCGGCGGCAGCAAGGTCTTTAATAGCCGCCCGCTGCTTCCTCCAGCTGGCCCTCGTTTCCCCCGTCCCGGCCGGACAAGGGGAGAGTCCAGGAAGGGCTACGGCCACGGCGGTGGCGGCGACAAGGTCTTTAATAGCCGCCCGCTGCTTCCTCCAGCTGGCCCTCGTTTCCCCTGCCCCGGCCAGACAAGGGGAGAGTCCAGGGAGGGCTACTACGGCCACGGCAGCGGCGGCGGCAAGGTCTTTAATAGCCGCCCGCTGCTTCCTCCAGCTGGCCCTCGTTTCCCCCACCCCGGCCGGACAAGGGGAGAGTCCAGGGAGGGCCACGGCGGTGGCGGCGGCAAGGTCAGGGAGAGAGGTAGGGATTATTCACAGGAGCCAGCCGGCCAAACTAACTGTCCGGCCCACACCCCACACATGGCCCCGCCAGCCAGGTCTTTACTCCCCTTCTGATACCCCCTATCAAAACACAGCCCACTCCCCCCACCTTTCTCTGGGTATGACACACCTGCATCTGCCTCTTTATTTCATAACCAGCAACACTCAAACTTCTCAACTGGGCCAACATGCTTACTTTTTCACTTTAAGGCACTGTGGGAGGATGCCTACTGCCCACTTTTTCTTTGTGATTTTTTTTGCCCACATTTGCTGTGAGTGACAGCAACTCCCCTGGCAACCTAGGCACCTCTTTGGTTCATCTACAATGCCCTCTTCTGAGTGGAATTCTAGGATGGAGACATAGAGGAAAAAAATCTGGAGGTGATTCTGCAAAGATCCCCTTCTGTTCCTTGGGGAGTAAGAGAAAAGGAAACAGAATTGCCGTATATGCTGGTGTATAAGATGACTTTTTACCCCTGAAAAACATGGCTCCAAGTGGGGGGGAGGGGGCGTCTTGTACACCGGGTGCACTTCAGTTGAATAAAATACAGTAATACCTCGGATAACGCTTAAATCGCATAACTTTAAGCAATCTGGGGAGGAGAATTGCATCGAATAACGTTAAGGTCCTATGGGATGGATCGGATAACAACTTTTAATATCAGATGACGAACAGGAGTTTGAAGGCTTTTAAAGGGAAACTGTCACGCCAGCAAACTTGCTAGGGACTTGCCTGGCACTTGCTCTCTCCCTCTATTTGTTACCTTCCTTCTATCATTGACAGTTCCAGTTTGGTTAACAGATTAGAAAACAAACAGCATGGCAGCTCCCATAGGTTTATTGTTCCATTCAGCTTTAGTGAATTGTCTTTGGTGAATTACGTTTAATAAACTTGCACTGTTTTATGTTTACTGTACATGTTTGATAACATACAGCCTTGTGACAGTTTTTCTGCATGTCATAAGCATTTGAATATAAATTAACATGTTGAAATCAAATCTGATGATCTTTTACGTTTTATTTGGTGTGTGGAAGGTGTGCGGAACAGGGGGTAGTCTTATACAGTGAGTATATAACAAACTCTATATTTTGAGTGGAAATGTTGGGGGATCGTCTTACACACCCAGTCATCTTGTACACTGGCATATATGGTATTTCAGAAAAACGTATTTGCTTCCCTGGGAGAGGCTTGGTGGAAGGCAGTGCTATGTCCAACTCAATGAGAAGGATGATGCCAACACTTTCCCATAATTTGCCTTCCAATTTACCAAATTTCCAAAAGTGTTTTGCTTCAATCAAAGTAATTATCATTTTTCTGCCTCTTTGTCAGGAGCTTACTATAACATTGTTTAAATATCTCTTTGACACTTTTGCAGTTTTAGTGGCTTCCCACATTTTCCTGATCTGAAACAGCCCTGTGTAAAACTCATGAAGTCTTTGTAAGCAAGTTAGTTGAAGTGTAGGAAACGGAGGAAGGCTGGTCTGTGTAAACATCCTGGCAGTATGCAAAGTACCATTAGTCAACTGCAGCTGGGTTCTCAAACACTAAATGACAAACTTTGCTTTCAATAAATTGTTTTCTTGTGTCTGAGGAAATAGATGGCAATGCAGAAAAGCTCAATAATAAATATATTAATCTCAAAGGTGCTACAAGGTTCCTGCTTTTCGTAAAAAGTAGGAAGTGACAATTATCATTACCTCTTTGAAAATTACTATGGTATATAGTTTGTATGAGAAACCTTATTTGTCTTCTTTTTCTGAAAGTCCAGTAGATGGTGCTCACATATTACCAATTCCACACTTTTGTCAAAGGAACTTTTTCTTACCCTTACCACTGTAGATCAGCCTGTATAATGCAGCTCCTACGGTGGCTTAGTGGTTAAAATGCTGAGTTTGGAGGCTGGAAAGGTGGGTTTCGATACCTGACGGCTGCATTTGGGGACATGAAAGGAGCCTCTTTCGGGTGTCCTGTGAGTGGAGTTTCCCCAATAAAAATCCTCTCAACCCAGAGTAATCTCTGACATTAAATTATTCTGTATAGCCCTGAAGTTGTAAAGTATTGCCATTATAACCTTTCTATTACCTTTTCTATTGTTTTCCAAGAAGGACACTTTAAGATAGGCATATCAGAAAACAAAATAAAAAACACTGTAGCACTTTAAAGACTAACTGCTATATTTTTATTGTTAGCTTTTGTGGATCAAGTCCACTTCTTTTGTTTTCTGATATGCCTGAACCACAGACAAACACGGCTACTATTCCAACTTTAAGACAGGGTTATATAAAGATATTGCTGACTTGATCCAACTCTAATGACTGGCTGGAGAGAGTTATAGCTCCAAAAGGCAACTTTCTAAAGATCCGATGATGTTTATCTACTCACATCACAGTGCATGCAAAGATTTGGGCGAACTGGGATCCAACCTGAAATGTTTTACAGAAATGGACACTAATGTAGTTATTTTAAACATTTAGAAATGGAAAGGACAGTGAATCTATGTCTCTGCTATAGTTCTGTACCATTGGCCATGTTTTGGCTGGGGCTTCTGGGAATGGAAGGCCAAAGTAACTTTAAAGCCTGGGTTTCCCACACCTGACTTAGAGATTTGCTATTTTGCCATGAGGGGCACAGTGTTGTTGGGTATGAAAATGACTACTAAACAAATTCTATGGAAGACCGCCAAGGAGTTGGTCGGAGGGACAGTTCCCTTTCATGTATTTGATGCAAGCTCGATGTGATGTTTTCCTTCCCCTCTTTTAGCTGTCTGAGAATCTGATTTTTCTGTGTGCACCTATGCCCTCGCCAAGTACAATGAAAGCCATTTTGTAAATGCACTGTGTAATGGCATCTCTTCTATCATTCAGGTCTGACTTCTCCTTCTTGAAGTTCGTTAAGACTGCAAAACTTAGACCGAGAGAGAGCTATATGTGGGAGGAGACGGTGAAACCAGAAAGGCTCAAGGTCTGAAATCAAACAACAGTTCTGATCCAGAGCAGGTTTAAGAATTTTAATCCCATCACTCACTATAGGACACTATAGGGCTTCTGCTGGACCTCCAGTTGTTGATGAGCAACACAGTTGAAGAATAAGGCTGACGAGAGTGGTAGTCCCATAGGATGTGAAAGGTCACATGTTGTCCATCTCCATTACAGACATCCTTGCAGTGCCTTTATGTGGCAAAACCCATACAGTCTGATCAGTTCTGATACAGCTCAAGAGTGCCCTTGAATATGTTTAGTCAGATGCCACCCTACAGGTAGACTTGTGCCTTTCAGCAGCCTTTTTGTTAGAAAAACATTCAGAGTTCTGAGTGGAAAGGAACCACATTTCTTTTACCCTTTTTGCCCCTTAGAAATGGGCCATCATTGCTGAAATGTCTTAGAACTCAGTTGTTAAGATTGTCTTAACTGCCTTTATCACTTTTCACATCAATCCCTGTGTTATGTTTCATTATTATTATTATTATTATTATTATTATTATTATTATTATTATTATTATTATTATTATTATTATTATTATTATTATTATTATTATTATTATTATTATTATTATTATTATTATTATTATTATTATTATTATTATAATACAGAGGCTGAAAGAGAGTGACTAAAGTCACGCCATGAATATGTGCCAGAGGTGGACTGTTTACTATCCCAATATATACTGACTAAGCAGTTTGGAGGCATTGCCTTTAATTGGGTTTCATTGTATAGCTAGGCAGCCCACAACTTGCCTGTCAGCAAATCTTCTCAGATGTCTTATAATGACAACTTACACAAGAAAATTATAGTCCTTTCAAGATAGTTCAACTCTTCTCTCTCTCATATATAATCCAGCTGTTGTTGTTTTTTAATTATGTGCCCGCAGGATCTCATAAAGTACTTAGCGTCGTCTGTGGAATCTGAACAACTCTATGCAGCTCAGGTAAAGTCATGCCTCAGTTTGGAACATCACAATCTTTAGTGTATCTTTCCACAACTCGATGCTTTCCAGACATTTGGTGAGGATGGTGTCGATTGCAGTCCAACACATCTGGAAGGCATCAACTTGGCAAGGTCATTTTAGTAGAACCTGCACTCATCCCCCCCCCCAAATTTCATATGCACAGTTGTGCTTTTAAAAAGTTATAATTCTCAAAATCTTCAAAGTGTAAGATTTCAGACTAGAGATCATTTTTTTGGTTAAGTCACTTTCAGTTTATGGTGACCCTATGAATTAGGGACCTCCAGAAATTCCTGTCTTTTAACAGCCCAGCTCACTTTTTGCAAACTCAAGGCTGTGGCATCCTTTATAGAACCAACCCATCTCTCATTTCCTCTTCTTTTTCTATTACCTTCAGCTTCCCCCAGCATTATGGTCTCTTCCAATGAGTCATATCTAATGATGTGCCTGAAGTAGGATAGCTTCAGTTTAGTAACTTTTGCTTTTAGAAAGAGAGTTCATTTATTACAAAATGTAAACAATGTAATTAAGTATCTCTGTAGTTATCCACAAGTTAATATCACTGTATTTAATATGCTTAATCCTCTGTAGTCAGAACCTTGTTGCCATAAGTTTTGCTGCCAATCTCTGGTGATATCACCAGTTGTGACCATACTGTGGATGTTATGGAAAATTAAAATCTTCCCATCCCTTTCCCCTGGTCAGTCTCTGAGAACCTCTGGATTCCCTTTCATCCCATGGAGCCATTGAGAGTTGCAGAACAAGATAGGAAGAACTGGAAGATTACCACTGCTGGTGTTGGCTGCAATTCAAGGACTGGCAGTGGAATTTTTCCAGTTTTAATATTTATTTATTTATTTGACTTATACCCCACCCATCTGGGATAAACTCCCAGTTTTAAACATTTCCCTACCCTGTCTTGCAGCTCCCAAAGGGTTCCTAGGATGAAGGGGATAACGACATCTCTGGAGTTACAGAGAGGATTGGGGTGATTTTAGTTTCACAACATAGCTGTAGTATGGCTGCAGCTGATGACATCAGAGATCTGTGACACAACTTACACCAACAGGATCCCAGCCACAAAGGATTAATCACCATAAATGCAGTGGTCTTAATTTGTACATAAGCATGGAGGCAATCACATTGTTCACATTTTGTAATAAATCCTTTTGTAGTGCAGGATGTCCTGATGGCTTTCAGACTTTGAGTCTCCCCATAGTGCTATTCATTGAACCATAAAATACCTATTTGCTCAGTTTGCAGATTGCTTTGTGGCCTCTGATCTCTTAGTAGCACTTGCCTTGGTTTTCTGTCTGCTCTGTATTGGGAACCATCAATTTAAGGCCAATTGCTGAATTCATCAATATTGCTTGGCGAAATCACTCTTAACTTATGTGCTTGCTTCTTTAATTCCACCACCCACCCCAAAACATAAAGAAAAGAGGCTAATAGGGATAGCTGTATTGATGAAGTACACACCTGGAATGCTGGAGCATGCTCACCTATTCCAGGTGTATGGGTATAACCTACTTCATACTAGGGGAAATGGTAAGAGCAAAATGGGTGTTCTTACAGTAGATGGAAGCTCACTAAAATAAGCAACTGGGTATTGGGCTATGTGACCACCCATTCAAAACTCCATTTGAAAATAGCAGTATATTTTGTTTTCATTTATGTTTTCCAAAATAGGGGGGGGGCCCTCTCCTTGCAGTTTCCTCCTTTGTCCTGAGCCAACCCGATGCCCTGGTGCTGGAATCAGAACAGTCTGCCATACTAATAATTCTGATTTCTCTTTCTGTTATCTCTAGGCTCTTGGACAGCTTAGGTTTGCTGAAGAATCTGTTATATCTGCACTTCATTATACTGTAAGTAGGACCTCTATCTTTTTACATTAAAACTTTAGCACACACATATCCTACCCCCCATTTAACCACTCCCACCTTCATGTCCCCCAGATGTGGCTGGATGATTAATCTCATCATTCCTGGCCAAAAACACCTGGAGTCCCCAGGTTTGATTTAACCCCAGGAGGAGTGGAAATATGCAAACCAGATGCCACATGCACAACAGGGGTACCTCTATGCAGCTTCTTGTCAGGAAGGAATGGAACCACCAAATGCAATGGACTAACCTGTGATGTTATTGTTACATGCTATCAAATCACCTCCAACCTATGCTGGCCATATAAATGAGCATTCTCTAACATGTCCTGTCCTCAACAGCTCAGCTCAACTCAAGCCAATGGTTTCTTTTAGGGAGTCAATCCATTTCCTATTTGGTGTTCCTTTTTCCCTGCGGCCATCAGCCTTTCCCAGCATTATTGTATTATCTAGAGAGTCTTGCCTTCTCATGATGTGCCCAAAGTAGAACAGCCTCAATTTCATCAGTTTCGGTTCCAGAGACAGTTCTGGCTTGGCTTGTTGTAGGGCATGTTTGTCTTTCTGTTAGTTCAGGGCAGGAGTCAGCAAACTTGGCTGTTCAGGTGTATTTGGGCTTCACTTACCAGAAACCCAAGTCAGCACACCTGCTGATCAGGGCTCCTGGAAATTGAAGTCCAAGAACATATGAAAAGCCAAGTTTGCTAAACCCTAGTTTAGGGTATCTGCAAAGTACGACTCTAGCACCATATTTCAAACAAATCGTTTCCCCCTTGTTAGCATTCCTTGTTGTCCAGCTTTAATATCAGTACACAATGATTGATAATATAAGAGTGTGGATCTTGCTCTCCAGTGACACATCTTTAAATTTGATGATTTTTTCCCTAATTCCTTCATTGCTACCTTTCAGAGTCTTTGTCTTCTTCTGATTTCTTGGCTGTAGTCTTTGTGACTGATGCTTGACCCAAGATGTTATAAAGTATCTTTCACTATCTCAATTTTTTAATCGTCAACTTTAAGGTTGTGTAGTTTTTCTGTAGGGCTGATGCTGATGCTGATGCTGATGTTTATTATTATTATTATTATTATTATTATTATTATTATTATTATTATTATTATTATTATTATTATTATTATTATTATTATTATTATTATTATTATTATTATTATTATTATTATTATTATTATTATTATTATTATACTTGTATGCCACCCCACTGGTGGAGAGACTCTTAATGTTCAGTTGCAATCCTGCTTTGACACTTTCTTCTTTCATTTTCATTAAAAGTTGTTTCAAGGCATTGCTGTCTTGCTGCCGGGAAAATGGTGGCATCTGCATATCTTGAATTATTTATGTTTCCTCCATCAATTTTCATTCTTCTTTCATCTGAATATAGTCCAGCTTTTCATCTGTTATATTCTATGTACAAATTGAACTGGTAAGGGGATAAGAGACACTTCTATCTCACACTTTTGCTTATAGGAAAGTATTCTGTGTTGAACTTCATCTTCTTCAGCTTTGGTATTTAACCCATAAGTTGAATGGTAGTGATTTTAGTAGGTTTTCCACAGAGTCTGCTTGGTATTATATGGTCAGACACATAGGACCTAACTGCCTGTGTCACATCTTGCCTCAGTATTAGAACCATGCCTAATATTTCTTCTGAGTCCATAATTTGCAGAGTAGAAAATTATGTTGATGTCTGACTGACATCCACATAGTATCCTGAAAATATCCTGTTCCAGTCCACTTTAGTTTATTGACACTAAGCCCTGCAATATTTATATGTTTCATTTCTTGCTTTATTGTTATCAATTTATTTTTTTAATACTTCTCGTGCACCATGTATGTGTTGTGCGGCATCAGACTTTCCTTTCACTTCTGTGCATGTCAACCACTAGACATTATTTCAACTTTTATCTAGCTGCCTCATTCATACTTGTCCTTCACTCTTCTCCAGTAGATGATTGAGTGCTTTCCAACCTAGGAGTTTCATCTACCAACATTAACTCTTCTTTGATTTTGGAGTGACTCATCATAGGGTTATCATGGTAAGAAAGGTTCAGAGGGGGTTTACCATTGCCAACAAAATTATTCCTAGGCCAAATCAAGCATGAAGTAATGACAATGAAATGTGGTGCTGGAGGAGAATTTTGAGAGTACCCTGGACAGCAGAGGGATCAAATAAGTTGATCCTGAAGGAAATCAACCCTGACTGCTCCTTGGAAGGATGAATATTGACGATGAAGCTCAAGTATTTTGGACACCAAATGAAAAGAGAGGACTCACTTGAGAAGGCCTTGATGCTGGGAAAGATCAAAGGCAAAAGGAGAAGGGGGTGGCAGAGGATGACGTGGCTAAATGGCATTGTTGATGCAATTGGCATAGAGCTGAGTGGGCTGCGGAGGATGGCGGAAGATAGGGGAGCCTGCCGTGCAGTGGTTCATAGGGTTGCAAAGGGTCGGACCTGACTATGCGACTGAACAACAAAATGACAACTACTCTGGACTGGGCACATTGTAAGAAGACAAGATTCACTGGTAGAGACAATACACTAAAGTTGAAGGCAGTAGGTGAAGAAGAAAAAAAAGAGATTAATTGACACTATAAAGGAAGGCATGACATTGGGTTTGCAATGGCTGAGCAGGATTGTTAATGAGCGGAAAATTTGGAGGTCACTCATTCCTATCAGTCAAAGGCAACTTGACAGTAGATAACAACAACATTGTAAGTCTTCAAGACAGATCACTTGGATGTCATCAATCCCCTTTTATTGGTTTATAGCAGGGCTGCCCAAACTACGGTCCAGTGGGCTGTATCCATCAATTGAGCTGGCCCTTGCCACACCGGGAAGTGGAAGTAAAACATGCCCGTATGGGCGCGTTTTACTTCCACTTCCAGGTGTGGCAAGGGCCGGATTAATTGGAGTTGGGGGCCAGCTATGGCCTACAGGCCATAGTTTGGGCACCCCTGGTTTTTAACTTCTCTCTCCTATAAAATGACATCTTTAGGACCCTGTGTGCTGCAGAGAAAGACAGCATGAGAGAACTGCAGTTGACATCCTTTCACTTCCCAGAAAGTCACTGGGCCCCAGTGTCAGGACCCTCAACGTTGTGAGGACTTTTGGGCTTCATTTTCAACATTATGTCTTGTTCAGCTTTTTAAAACTTCTCCTTTATCCTTAAGGTGCACGTTAGTCTGGATTGCATGGGCTGGTGGGGAGACACGCGTACAGTTGGACCCTGATGTTCAATCTGATGATCTTTTGAGGCTCTTCTTTGGAACATACATGTTATCTCAAGCTGACTCTCTGTGGTTGCAGACTCCATTTGGGAACTTGCTATAAACAAGAGAACAGGGTGTCTATATCTGGCCATGATTTGGGGAACTTTTCTCTTGTTTCTGTACCTGCCCCCCCCCACCTCCAGCTCTGAAGAGCCCAGGATAGGATGGTGGCTATTTACGTATGTAAGTGATTTCCAGGTGGACTGTTATTAGTCTGCACTTATTTTCTCAGGTAGAGGAATGCAACAGCCTGCCTTTGCAGTATGAAGCCGCACGGTCTCTGGCTTTGCTGGGTGAGTGACTTCCTTTCCTCTTCAGATCACTGACATGGAGACCTCTAGCAGACTGGTGCTATGGGTGCATTAGACCTCCGGCTACTTGCTGATGGCAGGTTACTCAGCAGAGATAGAAATGTGTCTGCTTCATTGAATGCTCCTGAGAACATGGAGCTTTAGCTATAATTCTTTTTATTTAAAAAAAAAACACCCTTAGGAAACAGTCTCTGAATCTGGAACCCATGGCAGGCATTTTGTGCCATGTGTGTATCCAGTTGGAATTAGAAAATGGTGTTATTAGAATAATCCCGATATTTAGGTTATTAAGAATACAAGAATGTATGATACAGTGGAACCTTGTATAACGAAAGCCCCCATAATGAAAATAAATAAATAACATAACGAATAGGGTTTTTTTTTTTAAAAATGGTGTCCTGCATAAAATTTTTTCCTATGAAATAAATACTAAATTGTTATAAGATAAGGTGGTGAATTAAAACAGGTAATAATTCTAACAGTTGAGATTCTTTTGGATATGGAAAACAGTAGTGATAAGAGAATAAACTGATTGCATGGATATGTTAAAATCATGTAATATTAATGAAAAAGGAAGAATGGAAGGAAATCAAAGAGAAATCCTCAAATATAGGAAATAACTGCAATAATAGTGAAAAAACTTTAAAGAAATAAAATTTGACATGATTCTCTTGTGGATTAAAAGAATTTTGATTTTGATTTTGATTTTCTGGAATAAAAGAAGTATAGTGTAACATAGTTATGGAAACCTTATACAGGTATATATATTAATAGAATATAGAATGGGATAGATAACTGATTAGAATGGGGAAGTACGATAATCTCTATAAAAATGGGCAATGGAGTTGGTAGGAATTAAATAAGGTGCTGACAAAAATGATAAAAGAGAGTAGTTTAGAATAAATACGAGAGAGAAATATAAAGTATTGAAAAGATGAAGGAGTTGAAGATAGGGATGAATTATAATAAAAATACAATAGTAGCAGAGGTAAAGGGAAATATGAAAAAGGGTTTGCTTAAGGGTATGTCTGGAAATATGAAAATGAAGTTTAGGATATTACAGATGGAAGGAAATATTAAGTCAATGTAACACCTGAATTGTTAGGAAGAGTTAGCTGTTCCCAGTGTCTTACAAGTTGTAGGGTAATTATAAAAATATTATTGAAATATAAAGAATTTTTGTTAAAGAAAGCTAAAGGGGAATAAGGGTTGAAAATATAGAATAGAAATAAAAAGAATAGGGGTAGACAGCCATAAGCAGAAGGAAGGAAGAACAAGGAATAACTGTATAGCTTTGAGCAAGTTGATTTATTTGATACTTTCAAATATTGATATGAATTCGCCTAGTCCCGGTCTCCCCCCCCCCTCTTCGACACTCGGAGGCGGTTCTTCAATGGAAGGATGGGGGGGAGAAGATGATAGAATGGTGAAAGGTTTAGGGTGGGTGGTAGGGATTTATGTTGCGTTAATATGGAAAGATGGGAGGTGAAGGGTTGGATGAGGGTGAATTTAGTTATCTGTTGTATGTCTTTTTGATATGTGTATGTGGTATTTTTTTTGTAATTATTTTTGTAATTCTTTGTTTGTGTTCCTTGAAAAATTAAAAATATTAATAAAAAAAAGAAAAAGAAAAAAAATTGTACAACGAATATTCAATGGGAAAAACCGCTTAGCGAAAAAAAAAATTTATGATTTTTTCCATAGGGAAAAACATACAACGAAAAAAATCTCATAGTGAGCAGCTCCATAGAACAAATTAAAATCATTATATGGGGTTTTACCGTATATGGCAGCTGATTTGTGAATTGATCACTTTATTTAAAAAAAAAGTCAACACAGGTTTAAGCTCATGTTAATTTGTCTTTAATGGGGACTGTGGTGGTTCAGTGGTTAAAGTGCTGAATTTGATGACTGGAATGACAGCAGTTAGAGACCTGAGTACTGCATCATGGAGTGAGCTCCCATCTCTGTCCCAGCTCTTGCCAACCAAACAATTCAAAAGCAAGAAATTGCAAGAAGATAAATAGGGACCAGTTCGGGCGGAAGGTAAACAGCATTCTATGTCTAAGCATGTCTGCCACATGTTCTTGGAAATGTTTGCTGACGCAGACAGTGCTGGCTCTTTGGCTATAAACAGAGATGAGCACTGAACCTTGGAGTTGGATACGACTGGTTTTCAAGCAAGGGCGACCTTTGCTTTTTCCTAATTTGTCTTTGTGAGGGTCTTGGGGGGGGGCATCTGACTCTTATACAGAGAGGGGCAACATTTGGCTTGTGGGCTTAATGTGGCCTAAAGTCTAGTTTTTGCATTCCCCATGCTGATCACTACCACATGGCCACAAATTTAGTGGCTAACTGTGAAAGTCCTTTGTATACAAACATTTCCTGTGTGTTTTACTGACTTTTACTGGTTTGCCATTGCAGCTCTGCTGCTTGGTAGCTGAAATGGATGAGTGCAGTTTCTAGTGTGTCCTAGGGATAAAATTGGCTCTTAAACACGCTTACAGGTACCTATCTCTCTTTCTACAAGGGTAGTGCTGGGAAGGAAGTGAGGGGAATCAGGATTATGGGGGATGTAGTTAAGAGATAGTTAAGCCTGGTGGCAAAAATGATGAAACTGAGGATGCCCTACTTTGGGCACATCAAGAGAAGGCAAAACTCTCTGGAAAAAGACAATAATGCTGGGAAAGATTGAAGGAGCAGGAAAAGAAGACCAAAGATGAAATGGCTTGACTCCCTAAAGCAGGGGTGCCCAAACTTCTTGGGTCGCGCATCACATGGCTCAGGGATCCGGTCATTATGGCCCCAACGCCAATCCCTCCAGCCTGTGAAGCCCTTGTCACTCCTGGAAGCGGAAGTAAAACAGGCCCTTTTGGGCACATTTTACTTCCGCTTCCAGGAGCGACGAGGGCTTCACAGGCTGGATAAATTGGCATCAGGGTCTAGATCTGGCCCCCAGGCCATAGTTTGGGCACCCCTGCCCTAAAGGAAACAATTGGCTTGAGTTTATATGAGCTGAGCTGTTGAAGACAGGGCATTTCGGAGATCACTCATCCATTGCATGACTATAACTCATAACAACGATAACTTGAAGAGCTCAGGTGGTGCAGTGGTTCAGCTGCTGTACTACAACCAAGAGGTTGTGAGTTTGACCCTGGCCATGGCTCAAGGCTGACTCAGCTTTCCATCCTTCTGAGGTCGGTAAAAGGAGTACCCAGCTTGTTGGGGGCAAAATGTGAGCTGCCCATAGAGTTCTATAAGTGCTATGGGGTGGTATATAAGTGTGATTGCTTTGTTATTTATCCCCTCCGCTATTGATGAAGGCATAGGAATTTTGTTTTCCTTTCATGTGTAGTCACCTAAGTACCAGCCCCTTCTTTCTCTCTTTTAAATTTTTTATTAAATTAAATTTTTACAAACAATATTTATCTCTTTGCAATGCCACCATAATTTTAAACATGTCCCATCTGCAACTGTACATCTCCAACATTTTTTTCCAAATAAGTATAATCCATTTGATGCATTCAAATTGGCATCATGTCATGGCCATAGCCAGGATTCTAGATTATTATTTTTGGGGGGGGGGAGGGGGGAGATTATTTTTTCAGGAGGGTCAACAATGTCACACAGATATATACAGTATATAACATTGGCATCCTGGGATCGGGTGGGAGAAGTGAGCTGTTAGCTCAGGGGAAGCTGATCCCACCCCCGGCCACCATCTGTGTCATGTACCATCTCCATAGCAATTTGTGGCAATGTTCCTTGATTCTCATGGATAAGTTTTTCATAATCCTCCCTGACTATATATTCTTCCACATTAATTTGTCTATTTTAACCTCAATATCTGATTCCCACATTCCTCTTAATGTATTTTGGATTGTTCCTTTTTTATTAAGTACAGTATAGCATATTGTCTGCTTATCAGACCTTTCTGTGGTATATTTTTCTGTCTTATTTGCTTAACCATTTCTTCAAATCTGGTTAATCCCCTCCCATGGACATAATTTTTTCTCTAATCTTTATCCCACCTTTCCACTTGAAATTTCTCAAACCAATTTAATCCCATAATTTGATAAACTCTTTCTCTCACATTCCTATTTTAGCATTTTCCCATCAGGTCATGAAAAGTTCTTAGCTTTCCTTTTTCCATACCTTCTAATGTTTTCTTTTTAGCCTTTATACAACAATCCTTTATCTCTGTTATCTCTAAAAGAGCCACTTCTCTCAGTACTTTCTTTCCCCTGTGCCTGTGAAAGGAAGCGTATTCACAGAGGCTCCCATTCCATGTACTTTTGAATGCTAGAATCTCATTTTCCTGTATCAAAGAAACCAGAGGGGAAGGAAGAACTTGCCTTCAAAAGACAACCAGTATCTGAAATCCTGTTGCTTAACCCAGTAAGATGCTACAGTAGACCCATTGGATCAATGGGAATTTGGTGAGCTAACACTAGTGTTAGCTACACTGATTCAAAAGGCCTAATTTCGTTGCAACTTGCTTTAGTCTAGTGACTCACAGTTAAGAGTACACCTGTTTGCATCGATGAAACTTATGGAGGAATTGACTCATCAAGTCAATGGATCTGCTCTACACCAAGCCTCTGCTTATAACATGCAGCAGCAACTGTGCAGTATGGAGGCTCTGACAGTCATCCTTATAATGATTGAATGGGGATTGTTTGTGTCTCTTTCCCCTTATCATCCACTGATTTTATGAGATTGCTTTTTATGGGTATGCTCTTGATTTTCTGGAGCAGGTTGCCTAGATGCTCCTGTGGTGAAAGTGCTGCTTAGATACCTGAAGATGGAGAACCTGAATCGGAGAGAAGATACCTTATTGGCTTTGAAGATCTCTCTGAAAGCATGGTCACAAATGCCAGCTTTTGAGGTAAGATATGAGATTCTCCCATTGACATATTTCCTCCTTTGCTACTGGTGGTGGCAGAAATTTGCCTCCAGATCCTGTTGAAGCTGCATCCAGATCATTGTTGTACCTATAACACAGCTGCTGTCTCTTCCTAGAGGTACTGCATTGCTGGTCAGAGTTGTTTAATCCGAAATGTTGAGCCACTGGTGAATTTGGAGGACCCCATGGACAAGATAAGCTTGGATGCAGCCCTTTGCTTGGGATACTTGGATAGGTCTAGTCCAGTGGCCCAAACCATGATGTTCATGTGCTTGGCCCAGAAGGACTGGAGGAAGAAAAATCAGGTGAGTGTATTGTATGAATGTGCAGAGAGATCCAAGTTGTGTCTTCATACACCAAGTATCTTTGTAAAGTCCCTCAGAAGAAGAGAAGAATAGAGAATCAGGACTGCCTTGAATTCTAGTCAGACAAGGATGTAGTCCCTGCTATTATGACAACCTCTTGCTCTTACTGACACGGCCATTGATAGAGGGCAAGCAAGCAGATGGCTTTCAGTGGGGCAGTTTAAATTTACAGATCTGGATCCCTTGGTGTGATTTCACAGTGAGGGAATGAATTTGCATTTACAAGCGAATTTACATTTCCCTTGTTGAATAGTCAAGGGGCTGTGGTGGCTTAGTGGTTAAGATGGTGACCTTGATGATCAGAAGGTCACCAGGTCAACAGTTTGAGACCCGACTGCTGCATGACAGAGTGAGTGCCTTTCATCTGTCCTAGCTCCTGCCAACCTAGCAGTTCAAATGCAAGAAATTGCAATTACATAAATGGGTACCATTTCAGTGGGAAAGGAAGAGTGTTTCATGTGCTTCAGTGTCTTATCATGCCTGTCACATGACTACAGAAACAGACAGACAGTGCTGGCTTTCGGGCTGTAAACAGAGATGAGCACCGTCCCCTAGAGTTGGACACAATTGGCTTTCAAGTAAGGGAGACCATTACCTTTACTTGTCGAATAGTCACACCCAAAGATCTTCAGCAAATAAAACAACCACATTCCTATAACTAAATCTGTAGCTAAAGACAGGATTAACGGGAAAGCTTGCAGACAGTTTTGTACTTTTTTTGGTTTAGCCTAATCACGGCACTTCCTTAGTATGATTTTTAGAATTTAGGTAAGGATGCTTCATCAACTTTTTTATGATTTTGGGTACATAATTTTTAAAAGTTACATTACAAGGGAAGTTCCTTTTTATAAAGTTATAATCAAAATGAAATTTATTTACTGTATACCCACTCTATAAATAGCATTGGTCTAATGGGGCTTCTTGAATTGCAGCCCGTATGGTCCACCTGGTTTCCCTCCTTCTGAACTTGTGTTTTGGTTTATACATCTCTCTCTTTTGTAGGCTTTGGTAATGCTCATAAGCCACATGGGCATAATGGATGCTGCCATTATCCAAGAGGTTCTAGATCAGCTTCAGCAGTCCCCTATATATAAAGTAAGTAGATTTTGTTCTCTGGAGCCTGTTTGAGGACTTATAAGATCAGCTTTGCCTTTCTGGCGATATATCTGCCTTATTATTTTGCTTTATTTTGCACTTGCATTTAGAAGCTTTTGTATTGTTCTCTCCATTTTATCCATACAAAATATTGGCTCAGTATACAGATATTTTATTTGAATGGATTAATTGATCTTCAGTGCATTCCTATGGGAAACCACATCTCAGTTGAAGTATTTTTGTTTTCAATGCATTCCTATGGGAAACCACATCTCAGTTAAAGTATTTTGATTTTCAATGCATTTCTATGGGAAATTGGATTCATTGCATTCCTCTGGGAAATTCAGTTAAAGTAATTTTCGCTGTAAGAAACGTCCTGGAGAATGCATTGATTATGTTAACTGAGGTTCTACTGTACTGTAGATCTAATCAGATTGAAACTTGCCCATTCTAAAATCAACCTGGATATGAGGAAGTACCAAAGCTAACACAAAACCACCAGAACATCTTGTACCAAGTTTAAGACTTGACACATTTATCTTGCCATAAATATTAATGGACTACAGGTCACTTCACCCACCTGTTATTCTTCAAAATGCTAAGCTTTTTGTTACCCTTCCTGAAAAATGTGCCTGCTCCAGGGTTAGAATAGGCCCAGGCCTCCCTTCTTCAAGAATGTCCTTCTGCCACCAGAACTGTCTTCTACTGGCCGATCTGGAAGGAAAGCAATCTGCCAGCAGAACTCTTCTTCTGGGTACAGATGCTGGGAGAAGACCCAAAAGAAGGAGGCGGAGAAGGGGCAGGTTAGGGGAGGAGATGATTTACTTCCAACTTCTCCAAGCTCTGGGAAGCACATTCAGAGAATCTCTGACAAGAATAAGAAAATAACTTGAAAAGAGATTCCTAGAATGTTATGCTCACAAGATACTAAAGGCAGAGAAAGCCTAAGTCAATTCCCCAAAGCACTGATCAGCCAATGTACTGACTTAGGCCAGTGGTGTGCTGGCCCACAGTGATACAGGGACTCATCCTGGTGTGCCCCAGTGACTGGTGCCCACCCCCCCTGGCAGGCAGAGGTAATGGGAATGTATGGGATTGCCCACCCCACCCCCCAATAGGCACTCCCATCACTTCCTGTCCACCATCCTCTCAAGGTGCCCAGCACACCCCTGATTTAGGCTTCTGGAAAATGAAGTCTACCAATGTTCTACAGAACATAGTTTGGGAAATGTAACCAAAGGCAAGAATAGTTGAGGCTGCAACCCTGATGCCTCCTTGTTTGGACACATGTTTCCTGAATTTGGTGGGACATTTATATATTTATTTATTTATTTATTTATTTATTTATTCTTCAAATTTATACCCCGCCTTGCTCAGGCAAACCTGACTCTAGGCGGCTTCCATAATATACAAAAGAAACAATATCCCACCAAAGACCCCCCCCATACAAAATCCTCTATCGCCGCCCAAGGCCCCCAGGTTTCTCTCCCTCCAAGGCCGGCTGGCCGAGGGAGAGTCCAACAAGGTCCAACAAACATTGGCGGCGTCTCGCGCGGCGGCGTCTTCGAGCCCTCCCTCGCCCAGGGAGGCTCCTTTTAACCTCCTCCCGGCCGGTGACGGGGGCCAGGGGGGGGCACGCGGCAGCAGCGACGTCTCACGCGGCGGCGTCTTCGAGCCCTCCCTCGCCCAGGGAGGCTCCTTTTAACCTCCTCCCGGCCGGTGACGGGGGCTGGGGGGGCGCGGCAGCAGCGACGTCTCGCGCGGCGGCGTCTTCGAGCCCTCCCTCGCCCAGGGAGGCTCCTTTTAACCTCCTCCCGGCCGGTGACGGGGGCCGGGGGGGCGCGGCAGCAGCGATGTCTTGCGCGGCGGCGTCTTCGAGCCCTCCCTCGCCCAGGGAGGCTCCTTTTAACCTCCTCCCGGCCGGTGACGGGGGCCGGGGGGGTGCGGCAGCAGCGACGTCTTCTGAAAACCCCCACAGTGGGACTCCCATGTGGGACAGGTTCCAAGATGTCCTGTGATCCATGCATACAGAACCCACAGATACAAGGGCCTATGCACGCATGGGCTTGGCCTCTCCTATGTTGTATTCTTTCCCAAGGATTACTGGAGCTTAGAATATCAGTCAGAAAGGCTCTACTTGTTTTGTTACCTACTTCTGGCCTTTTTTCATTGACGTACACTCTTTTATGTTAAAAAAAATATGTCAGCATTATAGTGGGCCCAGTAAGAAGCAATAGTAATAGCAGCGGGTAGAGGAAAGGCAGGAGCCCTTGATGCAGTAAGGTTTAATGAGGAGCTAGCCAAAGGAAGGTAGGCAAAAACCTAAGAGCACATCACTTTTTGAACAGTTACTTTCTCATTGCCTCTTTCCACCCAGCATCGTGTTACCTGCACAAGGCTCTTGACCACAATAGGGCTTCAAAGAATCCAAGAGGAAAGCATGGAGGCGAATGTGTTCAATGTGCTTCTCTGGAAGTTATCTGAAGATCCTTGTCTGGTGAGGTTGACACCTTTGCAGAGATACTAATTTCATAATGCTATTTCCCTATATAGTATTTTTCCTTAACATATATATTGTAAGATGATACATCCCCCCTGTGTCTATGGAAAGGTATTAGTATAGTTCAGGGGTGCTCAGACTACGTCCTGGGCCCCAGATCCAGCCCCCGATGCAAATTCATCTGGCCCACACCACCCTTGTCTCTCCCAGAAGTGGAACTAGAACACGCCCAAACAGGCGCATTTTACTTCCACTTCCGGGAGCAACAAGGGTGGTGTGGGCCAGATGAATTGGTATTGGGGTGGATCTGGCCCCCGGGCCATAGTTTGGGCATCCCTGGTATAGTTGGCCCTCTCTCCAGAAATACCTTTCTGCCAGGATTTGTTCCCAAAGTGCCGTGCTAACACTATGTAATGTGGAGAGGAAAAAGCCACCTTGTTGTCACTCTGAGGTACTGTTGCGTGACATTTGATGGTAAGTCAGCCATATGGGTGGAACTCTATATTCTAAGGGGCTGCAGTGGCTTAGTGGTTAAAATGGTGAGCTTGACAACTGGAAGGTTAGCAGTTCGAGACCCATATGCTGCATGATGGAGTAAGTTCCCATTGTCTCTCCCAGCTCCTGCCAACCTAGCAGCTTGAAAGCAAGACGTTGCAAGTAGATAAATAGGTACTACTTTGGCAGGAAAAGTAACAGCATTTTGTGTACTCTGGCATCTAGTCATGCCTGCTATATGATAATGGAAACATCTCCAGATGGAGGCAGTGGTGGTTCTTTCGCGGAGATTAGCACAACGCCCTAGAGTCAGACATGACTGGCTTTCAAGCAAGGGAGATTTTTACCTTTATATATTTTAAGCCAGTTGTTTCCAGAGTTTGGCGAAATTGTTAATTTAACTAATTTCCTGCTGTTCCACTTTTGCTTGACAGATAATTCAGAAAGTGGATATTGTTTCTTAATCAGTAGGCATTCTTAGCTATGTGGTTTTTAAAAGAATTGTGTGAGGTGTTCTGGATCATTACCTGCAATTGCCCTAGCACAGAGGTCAACAAACTTGGCTCTCTAGGTGTTCTTGGACTTCAATTACCAGAAGCCCAAGTCAACATTCCTGCTGATCAGGGCTTCTGAGAATTAAAGTCCAAGAACATTTGGAGAGTCAAGTTTGTTGGCCCCTGCCCTAAAATGAAGGAATATCTGTCTTGCTCTCTGAATACAGACAGCAATGGCTGGCTCTGTAAGGTGCTACATGATAAACACCCTAAATCAGTGTTTCCCAGAATTTGGTTTTTGGACTTCAATTCCCAGAAGCCTAAGTCAATCCCCAAAGCACTGATCAGTCAATGTACTGACTTAGACCTCTGGGAATTGAAGTCCTCCTGTGGGGTGTGGGCCCTGCTTTGGGAACTGCTGGGCTACATCCTTATGCCACAGGAGGACCAACCATCCCAACAATCATTGCAACAGATCCACAGGTACTGTGCTGTAAGCAACGGGAAACATTAGGTTGAAATCTTAGCAAGAATGTACCTTTAGTTCAGGGGTGCCCAAACTATGGCTGGTGGGCTGAATCTGGCCTGCATCACCCTCGCTGCTCCTGGAAGTGGAAGTAAAACGCGCCCGCACATGTGCAAAACACTGCCGTAAATCACCCACAGCTATCATAAACATGTTTACAACACCCATGGGTGCATTTACAGCAGCATTATGTGCATGCGTGTTTTACTTCGTTTCTGGTGGTAGGAACCATGTGACTGGCCTATGGCCCAGAAAGTTTGGGCACCCCTGCTTAATTGCATCTGAGAAACATCATAGCATGAGGCTTGTCTCCTATAAGGCTCAGTCAAGAAAGAAAGAAATGTTGATCAAAGAAATGGAGATGCAGTACCTGTATTAGTAAAAGCCATAATTTTTGAATCCAACTTCATGAGAAGAATAGGCTCATCTAATTTTTATTTCCTTGCTGTTAGCAGGCTATTCATTCTGGGACACTGGGCTCACTTGAAATGTAGTCCTGCCAAGAATCTTAGGCAGCAATGTGCCTTGTCTCTGGAGAATGGCAAATTGACATACTGTACTATCCATATCCTATTGCTTTCTTCCATTCACATTGTCCCACATTGTTGGCATCTGATCCTTTGCTTTGACTTTCACATCCTTCCCCCAGGTAGTAAGACAGTCTGTTGCCTTGGCTGTTGAGGAACTGAAGATGAAGAAGCAAGTCTTGGAAATAGTGGAGAGGTAAGTGAGAGGGAAATGTAATGAAAACTGCCTACAACTTGCTCTGAAACCATATGGCAGATGTTTTAGTGTGATGGTCCCTGCACACTTAATAACAATGTGCCATTAAGTTGATCCCATATGATGGCGACCTTCTCAGGATTTATAGGTATAAAGTACTGTACTCAGGAATTTTTGGTGGCCTCCTTCTAGTGACACACTGGGACTGTGCAGCTTGTCCAAGGCTGAACAGATGGCAGGGTATGTAACTCTGCCAGCCATACATGCTCTGGATTACCTTCTCTGGGGAGGCACAGTGGAATTCAAATTCTCAGCCTGTGACTCCACAGCCAGGCATTACACTCTCCTGAACAGCCTTTTGCAGGCTCAGGCATGTTTGCAGAATGGCAATATTGTCCTCCTGTATATTTCTCTAGTTTTCTTACTGGTTTTCACCATGGTTTCATGATTACATGAAGGCAGTGTCTATTTGGTTGGGCTTACTTTCTAGTACAGAGGAGCCTATTGTGCAACTGAACAACAAAGCTCTCTAATACATGACCTTTTAGTTGAAGCCATAAAGAGTTTCCAATTACTGTACTATATGTAGACAAAATACCAAATCATTACAAATGCACATGTTCAAAACGTGTGAGTAAACTAGTTTTTAAAATTATTTTGGAGTGGAGCAGCTGCTTCAAAGAGCACATGTGAGGCAAAGAACAGCTAGAGATGCATTTTATTTAAAAAATCTGAGATTGGATACATGTTCTGGATAGGTGATGAGTTCTACATGTTGTTATTTTCTTCCAAATATAACTGACTTTTTAGAAACGTGCCCTTATTATAACATAGGGTAGCAAGATAAGGCCTCCAGGCCACATCCAGCCTCAGGAGGCTCCTTTTATAGCCCCTGCTGCCACTGTAATAACCACATGACTGGAGTCAGTGTTCCTAACACAGCCACTGACATAACCACATTGTGAAAATTGTCAGCATTTCTACAGGAAACACATACACACACTTCTTGTGTCTGTCCTTCCTTCCCTTCTGAAAGGGCATGAGATATTCTGAGCTGCATGCCGACAGGGTTTTATGGTACAGGAAGACACTCTGTCATTCTATAGCATCATGGTGAACTGTCGAACTATCTGCAGCTCTGGAGCGACTGTAAGAAACTCAGCGGTGGCTGTGAAAGTGCTGGTAACAGTCGTGGTGGCAGTGAAACTGGCCTTAAGGCAACTGCTGTGGAATTGGGCAAAATGCCCTACTACACAGACACCACCACCACCACTCCCCTCTGAGAGGTTGCCCACATTTTCATCATAAACATCCAGTTTGGCTCTATGGGAAAATAAGATAACTCCTCACATATGTGCTTATAGATTCAGGTTGCAGCAGGGGAGAGAAAAATCTGAAATTGGCTCAGTAGGTCATTGCTCTGTGGGGGAAAGAAGCTGCAACAGAAATTAGAGCAGCAGACCAGGCAGGCCTCTGTCACCCAGCAAGGAGCCTTGATCCTCCTCTTCCTCCATTGTGTTTTGATACTTCTTAAGCAGCTGCTATTGATGCAAAAAGGGGTGAGAATACAGAAACTGCACAGGACAAATTGTTCATCCCCCCCACCACCCAAAAAAATAGCTGTCCATTGAAAGATTTGTAACCTAATTTCACACATGTTCAGAAGTTGGCAAATTAATTAATTAATTAATTAATTAATTATTTAGACTTGTATGCCGCTCTACTCAGTAAAGACTGACTCAGAGCGGCTCACAACAAATGTAAGTTGGTAGATATTACTCCAATAGACATACATATGATACAGCTGAAAGGTTTCCCTTTGGTTGAACTGAACAAGACCAGCTCTTTCAAACTGTTATGGAAAAAATGATACAGCTGAACTCAACTGTCCTGTCCTACTTTTAAAAACTGATAGGGAAACAAATTATTTTTCTCTTAAGCCCTGTTTAGACATTTGCTCTCTATTTCATGTCACCACTTTTAGAAAGGAGTGTTCTAGCCCAGGTTTTCTCAACCTTGGGCCCCCAGATGTTCTTGGGCTTCAATTCCCAGAAGCCATGATCAGCAGATATGCTGACTTGGGCTTCTGGGAATTGAAGTCCACAAACACCTGGGGGCCCAAGGTTGGGAAACCCTGCAATCTGTTTCTGATTTCATTGCTTTCCTATTTATGGAGACTGATGAGCCTAAAGAAGAGAACCTGCATTATCCATAGGTGCTCACCCCATGAGTTGGGATGGGACCCCAGAAGATCAAAGTCCTAATTCACTTTGGGGGCTCTGAAGGCAATGAAGCCCTTTTGTTCAGACTCATCACTCTCCATACAAAAGAGAATTAAAACAGAGGGAGTGGAGCTGGAATATACATCTCTATCTTGGGTATCTTGAAAGGCTAGAGATGGTCTGGATGAGGGGTTAAGATTTATATTTCAATTAATCTTTCTATCACCTCCACAGAAAATTGAAGGATGAAGTAGCTGAGGTCCGAAAGCAGGGCGTAGTTGCATTGGTAGGTCTGTCTTTGTGCCTGGGGTAGTCTGCTCTATAAGTCCCTCAGTGGGTACTAGGGATGCCAAGGTAAACTCCAGTGAAGTTTCAGGGGACCCTGGAGGATCTCACTGTACTCTAGAGCAGACTGTGAAGGTTTGTGAGGGGCTGCAGAGGAAATAAACAGATGTGAGGAATTCCTTCTTCACTGCTCAGCTAGTGGCAGGTGCTGTTACATGACAAGAAGGCTTAGTAGTTGGACAGGCCATAAAGCAAAACTAGAGAGTGAATTCCATATTTTGGGATTAAGCTGCTATGACAGTGATGGTGAACCTTGGCACTCCAACTGTTCTTGAACTTCAATTCCCAGAAGCCCAAGTCAGCACTCCTGCTGATGAGGGCTTCTGGGAATTGAAATTCAAGAACAGCTGGGGTGCCAAGGTTTGCCATCACTGTGCTATGAAAACCCTGTCACCTCAAGCAGCCTCGTTCCTCCCCATACTGGATGGTAACTAACCTCGTGTACATATGCTGCAGTGATGGTGAACATTGGCACTCCAGGTGTTCTTGGACTTCAATTACCAAAAGCCCAAGTCAACACTCCTGCTGATGAAGGCTTCTGGGAATTGAAGTTCCAGAACACCTGGAGTGCCTAAGTTCATCATCACAGTTTAAGGTGTTAGGCCTCCAAAAGATCAGCAGAACAGAGGTCCAAAAAGTCATATTTTAGGGACTACTGTTTTAGGAGTTGTGGTCCAAAAAAACAAAAAATATTATAACATCTGGAGCAGACACTTTTTGAGATCCTATGCACCTTTTAAAATGTCTACCTAGGCCCCACATTGAGTACATCTCATTTTACTGAGGTACTTATTAAGAAATTGTACTCCATGGTTAAAAAAACAAAGCCCTTGATGTATCCTTTTCAACAATTTCAAACAAACACCAGACCAATATAGTGGTTGAACTACACTCAGTGTGTCATTGGAAGCAAGTTTTTTTCCAACCTGCATTTGGTAAATTAGCCTACTTTTGTTTTACAAGTGATAGTCAGATGAACGAGGCTCAGTTTGGGCAAAACGCTCTGTAAGATTGGCATGTAAGGAGGGGTAACATTGTGAAAGGAAGAAACTAAAATTATGAGTGATCTGACCCTAAGATAATTAATTTTTTATTTAATGCTAAAAGAAAGAGGGTCAACAACAAAGGAACCTGAATAGCTAGGCAATAATTAAAGGGAACTCAAAAGAGAAATAAGAATGTTTCAGGGCTTATCTGAAATTCTAAAGAGACAGAATCAATTAGGAATTTGGAAGAATTTCCTTAATGTTGGTGCGAATACGTTGTCATGTGTTATTATGAAAAAAAAAGTCCAGCCATCTGAGCCTCTGAAAAAACAGTGCAGGATCTCCAGTGCTGAACAGAGTGGAAAGTTATGAGAAGCTTCATGGAGGGATACAGCTTCCTTTAAATAATGTCATCTAAAGCCAGTCAGTTACTAAACTTAGCACTTTGAACTGTGGCCCCAAATAGAGTGAAAACCCATGGAACAAGTCACCACTTGTTACCAAATCTTCAGAAATCTTGCTACCTGAAGTGAAATTCAACATACAAAATACCCACAACTGCTTTCCAGAAACAGGCAGTGGGCTCTAACTTCAGCAGTGACAACCGGACAATGTCCTCCACTGTACCGGGGGGACAATGTCCTCCACTGTGCCTAATGACAGAAGAAGCGGTCAGTCATGTGTCACACACAGCTCTGCCCCTGGAGAGAAGGGATGAGTTGTTGTTGCCACCTCCAGCCATACCAGTCAGCAGCCACTGCCTGAGGTAGCTGCTGTGCTCTGCTTGGTGGTACTCTTCAGATAACACTCTCTCTTCTTTCTTTAGTTTCATGGGCCATATAGCTGTAGTAGACATGATCCATGTGGATCAGCGAAGTCATGCAGTTCCTTTCACAGCCATTGTTTGGTAGCAAGAAGCTTAATGCCTTTGCCCTGAAAAAGGATGGTCACAAGAAGCTGAACATCCTTGAGGACCACAAACTAATCTGCCTCTTGTTCAGTTCCTATCACTTCCAAGTGAAAATCTCTTCCTTTGTCTCTTGCCAGGGTGTTCTTGGCTTTCGCCACAAGAATATGTTCTTTGCTATGCTGGAAATGCTGGAGTTGGATACCAGTGAGGCTGTCCGTGTCCAGGTTGGTGCTGGCACACCTGGGAGGCTCTCAGGTAGGACCAGAAAACTACTATGCTCTCTGCTGATCCATATCTTGGGTTTCCCCCTCCCTGTTTGTAGGTTATCCGGGCATTTTCCACTCTGGGAATGAACAACCAATATGTGAGGAAGAGCCTGAAGAACAAAGAACATACAAAAGGGATTATTGCCAGGTATTTAATACATTATGAAAAACAGATAAGCTAAAGTAAAGCGATGCCTGTCATTGCTTCAAAAAGACAGAATAATGCTTGTACAAGACCAATCACAGAGCATCTTTGCAGGGAAGTTGTGTGTCCCTCTGGCATGGCAATTCCTACATCAGCAGGGAATTGGTTAGCCTAGATAACATCAAGTCCTGTTCTGTGATTTTACAGAACTTCAGGGTGGCATCAGGCCAGCTGAAATGAGAGGTGACAATCTGAGGAGCAGGAAACTGTGTGTTGGATTCAGCTCCTTTGAAAGAGAAGATGGAGCAGCCAAGTTGGGAAATATTAGGGTTTTTTTGGGGGGTGATGGTGTAGATCTCAGTTTCCCCCAGATAACACAAGTACTATCCTTTTGGCCTGGGGTATTCTGAGAGTTGTAGTCTGAAACGTAATACTTCCAAGCTCTCTTAAGTACTTGCTCACCAGTGACAGTAAATTTATTAATTATTTATATTGACAAGGAACATTTTTAGGCGGAAAATATCACTAGATTCTCTTCCTTTGGAGTCATGGCTGCTGTCCATATAGCTCCCTCCTTTGGCTAACTTTAGGGGTGGTATACAGGCTGAATCCTTGTCTGACATCCTTCAAGTTGATGGTTTAAAAACCTGCCATGGTCCTGAGTCCTTGGCTAGAATGTTTCCATGTCTGAAGTCCATTAAGTGGTACCGAGACACAAATGCCTCCCTCCCCACATCTCCCAAAAATTTAATCTCTCAGTAACTGGAGCCTGGAATCCCTACTCTGAAAATATGAAGAACAGAATCACATTTCCCAAGCAAGACAGAAGATCAGCAGATAAACTCTGGGCAAGGAGCAGCTGGAAGGGGCAGATAGTTTCATACTGGTGTCACGCACCAGCCGGCCCCCTTTTGGAAAACCCCTGGAAACCAAAACAAACCTACACAGGGCGAGCTGGACGGCTAATTAGAATAGAGATACAACTCTCAGCTGCTTATCAGCTCTTAAGGGGTTTTTAATTTGGTAGCGTTCAAATTTTGGTGTGTGAAATGCAATGCTGCTCTTACCCTATTAGTCCAATGAAGACAAGTTGTTCAGGAAAATGATGAAGATTTATTGATCAGGTTCATAAAGCATAAAAGTCAGTAGCACAGGTCAGTCCAATAAAGTCCACAGGCAAATCTAGGTAACCATTTTTAAGGAGCAAAAATGCATAGCTCCTAGGCTAAAGAATGCTAGCCCATAGAGAACCAGAAACAAAAGCTCTCTAATCAAAAACAGGTCTTAACTCATGGAGAAGCAGAGATGAACTCTTTCTTCTCTCCAAAATGGAGAATTTGGAGTCAGGTGGTTTAGCTTAGCCAATCACGTAACAAAGAAAACTTTCTCACAACAATAGTTGTTTACATTTATGTAAAGACACAACATGGCTAGGTTCTGCTGGCTAGGCCGGCTAGAAAGATAACACGGGTACACTGACACTGAAAACATGGTTGAAAAACATGCTGTTACACAGCCTTGAGGCTCAGAGAGAAGACAAAGGATTTTTTCTGAGGCCTATTTCAAACTAGTATTTAATCAAACTTTGTGAGCATTAGGAAAATGATGCCATTTCCTGACAACTGGTATCTTGTAAAATATTCCAGTGTGTTTGTTTAAATTTATATCCGGCTGAGCTAATTAGACCATAACTTTGGGCAGTATCAGTTCAACAGAAAATAGAAATGAAAACCTGTACTGTATGCATAAAACCATGAACACCCCACCCCCAAAATAACAATTACAATAAAATACTAATTAAAATAGATACAATGATGACAGCAAAATAGTTTGGGCAGAGGAAGAAAACACACACAAAGTGATTAATTGATTGACTCTATTTATATATCACCCTTTTTGCCTATAGGCCACTTAGGATGGTGAACATTCAGGCAAGCAAACATAGAAATATAGTAAAACAGATTAAAAATCACAGTTAAAATACAAAATTAAAATTAAAAATAAGCAAAAGCTTTGAGGAGGCAGCAGAATCTTAAAAGCATGCTTAAACAGTTCAGCTTTAGCCATCTTGAGATATACTGTTCTGTATAGGTACTGAAGAACAAGTGGCGGGAGGGTGTTCCACAGTATCAGAGCAACCATTTAAAAAAGGACCTAATTTTACTGCTGATCTTATGCACTAGGGACCTTAAGGCCCCATGGCTGTGAAAAATGAGTTACCCAGGCATGATTTATCAAGGAGAGATGCTCCAGCCAGTATTGAGATTCTAAACCATAGGGCTTTATAATACGAATACAGTCATACCTCGCATAACAAATTTAATGCGTTCTGCAAGGCTTTTCGCTATGTGAAAAATTCGCTATGCAATTCAGACTCACATAACAAATTTTTCGCTATGCAAGTCGGACTTTTCCCTATGGAAAAACTCGCATAATGAGCGTTTCTATGGGGAAAACTCGCATAGCAAAATTTTTTCACTATGCGAGTTTTCCCCATAGAAACACTTGTTATGCAAGTTTTTCCATAGGGAAAAGTCTGACTCGCATAGCGAAAAATTCGTTATGCGAGTCGGACCGCTTAGCAAAAAACTTGCTCGTTATGAGAGTTTTTCGCTAAGCGAAACGCTCATTATGCAAGGTTTGACTGTATCTTAAAAGCCAATTAAGTGATTAAAAAAATATATCCCTGAAGAAGAAGAAGAAGAAGAAGAAGAAGAAGAAGAAGAAGAAGAAGAAGAAGAAGAAGAAGAAGATGATGATGATTCAAATTTATATCCCGCCCTCATCCAAAGACTCAGGGCGGCTTACAAAATTTAAAAAAACACACAATGAAAACACATTTAAACAGATTAAAAGGTTAAAAAAATTAACAGTTAAAAGATTAAAAAGTTAAAAAGTTAAAAAGATAATGGGGAGAGAGGTGGGGGTCAAAAGAGCCAGATGGCTGAACTGACTGTCTGGCCAGCACCCCACACATGCCCCGCCAGCTAGTTCTTTACCCCCTTCCTGAAGGGCAGCAGCTCTGTCTGGAGACGCAACTCACATGGCAGGAGGTTCCATAGGGCTGGAGCGGACACAGAAAAGACTCTCCTTCTAGTGCTAGAGAGGTGGGCCCCTCTAGCTGATGGCATGACCAGAGAGCCTCTCCGGTCCACTCTGGTGGGATGGACAGATGTTCTCGGGGTGATGCAATCTCTTAAGTATCCTGGCCCACTACCTTGTAGAGCTTTAAAGGTAATAACCAGCACCTTGAATTGCACTCGGAGGCATACTGGGAGCCAGTGCAGCTCTCAAAGCAGTGGTGAGGCACAAGCATAATGCCCACACCCCATCACAACACAAGCAGCCGTATTCTGGACCAGCTGCAGCCTCCAAATGGTCGCCAAGGGCAGCCCCATGTAGAGACCATTGCAATAATCAAGTCTGGAGGTGACCAAAGCGTGTGTGATCATGAGCAAGGTGTCCGGGTCCAGGAGCAGGTGTAACTGGCGAACTGTACGAAGTTGTGCAAAAGCTCTCCTAGCCACGACTGCCACCTGCTCTTCGAGCAGGAGTCGTGAGTCCAGGAGGACCCCCAGGTTACTCACCAGGTCTGTCTGGGGCAAAACTGCCCCATCCAGAACCAAAGATGGTAGCTCCCAAGATAACACAGGACCCCTGACCCACAGCCACTCAGTCTTGCCAGGATTCAGTTGTAGCCTGTTGTCCCCCATCCAAACTCAAAGTCTTGTTCACAAACTTTCTTTCTGTTTTGGACTCTCCTTTCTTTTCTCTCTCTGTTTTCAATGTCCCAGAGAATGTACCAAAGCCTTGAAGAATCTTGATAAACTCTCTGAGGCCCAGAAAGAGTCGATGTTTCAGCCCTACAGAATCCACTGAAACCATTTTTGGATGAAAAAAATGACAGGAAGGCAAAATTAAAACATGGTCTCTAGTTTCCCAGTGTGCAGCACCAAGGCCAGGAGGCAAGTTGTCTGTTTACAGCAGGGATGGGCAACCTATAGCAGTGATGGCAAACCTTTTAGAGACCGAGTGACCAAACTGCAACCCAATACCCACTTATTTATTGCAAAGTGCCAACACAGCAACAGGGGAGGAAGGAAACACTCCCATTGGACTGCTGGGCAGAGCAAACTCTGTGCTGGGGGAGGGAGGAAGCTCTCCCATTGGGCTGCTGGGCAGAAGGTCTGGGCAAACTCTGTGCTGAGGTGGCTGCACGGGTGCCCACAGAGAAGGCTTCAAGTGCCACCTCTGGCACCCATGCCATAGGTTCACCAACACTGACCTATAGCTTTAAAGCCACAAGTAACCCTTGCTTGATCTCACATGGCCCTCAGCTTAACTTCCAAAGGCCTCTTCAAGTGATCTGTTGAGATTTCTACAAGATTAGCCTGTCTCTTCCCCAGTAGCTTAATAGCAGGAAAGAAGGAGATAGAAGAAGGGGAGTAGGAAACATTGGGAGAAAAATTGTGTAATTGTTAGTATGTACCATATTTGCTGGGGTATAAGACGACTTTTTACCCCTGAAAAACATGCCTCCAAGTGGGGGGGGGGGCGTATTGTACGCCGGGTGCACTTCAGTTGAATAAAATACAGTAATCCCTTGGATAACGTTTACCTTGCATAACGTTAAGCAATCTGGGGAGGAGAATTGCATCGAATAACGTTAAGGTCCTATGGGATGTATCAGATAACAACTTTTAATATCAGATGACGAACAGGAGTTTGAAGGCTTTTAAATGGAAACTGTCATGCCAGCAAACTTGCTAGGGACTTGCCTGGCACTTGCTCTCTCCCTCTATTTGTTATCTTCCTTCTATCATTGACAGTTCCAGTTTGGTTAACAAATTAAAAAACAAACAGCATGGCAGCTCCCATAGGTTTATTGTTCCATTCAGCTTTAGTGAATTGTCTTTGGTGAATTACGTTTAATAAACATGCCCTGTTTTATGTTTACTGTACATGTTCGATAACATACAGCCTTGTGACAGTTTTTCTGCATGTCATAAGCATTTGAATATAAATTAACATGTTGAAGTCAAATCTGATGTTCTTTTACGTTTTATGTGGTGTGTGGAAGGTGTGTGGAAGAGGGGGTAGTCTTATACAGCAAGTATATAACATACTCTATATTTTGAGTGGAAATGTTGGCGGGTCGTCTTATACGCCCAGTTGTCTTGTACACCGGCAAATACGGTATATGAAAGAGAGAATGTATGTGAAACAAAGAGATGAAGTCACCTTTTCTAGCCTCATTTACTACTAGACTGAGAGCCTGCCCAGACAGAGCATATAGCTCAGTAACTGATGTGCTTTGGATTCACTGAAAGTTGTGGCATCTGCATCTGTTGCTGTGTAGATAGCTCCACCACCACATTGTGGGCAGTGTGATCTAAAGTAATAACCTGGCAACATAGGTAGTGGGTTGTGACATTAAAATGGAAGATGGAGAAACCCCTTCTTCTACTTTCATCTTATCTATTTTTTAAAAAAAAAAAAAAACATTTCCTTAACCAAAACAGCACAATTCTAGATACAAAATAACATGTACACCATGCTAGACAGATGCCTTGTGGTAGTACTATGTCAGATTTTCATGAGTAAGGTTTATCTGGCTTACCTCCTGCAGAGGACGGCAGAGATGTGATAAGCCTGCTGCACTACCAGCAGCAGTAGCGGCATCAGGAGCACCTGGCACATGCCTGGGAACATGGAGGAAATCACTGGCATGATGGCAAAAATAGTGGCAGTGGCTGATTGATGATCACCTCTGGGTGCCCAGGAACAGTGGGGTGACACAGCGAGAGGTCTTGAGCCTGGCAGAGGGGCTATTCAGGTGACCATAATAATTCTAGATACAGTACAAAGAAACATGCTAGGTGGATGCATCCCTGCTTTGCTTACTTTGACCAAAAAGAAGAAGGAAGAAAGGGCATGGAATCCATAAATGACCTCCATATAATAAGGTGGAGGAGAGGGCAGGAAGGAGAGTGTCAATAAGCAAACAGGAGGACAAAACTAAACAGATAGTAGACATGTCTGGATCCTTGGCATTGGACAATAACCATCTGCTGCATGAATGGTAGGGCCTTTTATTTAAGACAGTTGTAAGTAGTTACTGCTTAGCTGGTGAATATATTTTCAAGCAATGTTAAATGAGCAAAAGCTAGCATGTGCTAACATTAGTAAATTGTCAGGACTAATTTCTTTTCCTGGAGCTGCCGGTGCAGAAAATAAAAACCAGAAGGCAAAGCAAAACTGTGCAGCAGGGTTAGAGTAACTCTCTTTTGTTCTACCAGAACTCCTTCCTTTTTAAAATGTGCCTCCTCCTTTTATCAAAATGTACTCTAAAGCCATGGTTCCCAACGTGGAGCACATGCCCCACAGGGAGGCAATTGGATTGTTAAAGTGGGAGGAGGTTCAAATCCCTGCTCAGCCATAGAAACTCATTGAGGGAATGGAAGTGGGAAAACCATTCCTTAAATATCAAACTTACTTTGAAAGCCGTATTAGGATCACTATAAGTAGGTTCCACCTTGATGGCACATAACAAAGGTAAAATGAAGTGCCTTTACAATGAAGCATGTTTCCACAGACACATGCATGCACACACATACGCACAGAGCAAAAAGTACAGTGGTACCTCACTTAAAGAGCACAATGCGTTCCATGGGATTGCCCTTTAAGCGAGTTTGCTCTTTAAGCGAAACACCATTGAAAGTGACCAATTGTGACTTCTGGTGGGGGGATTGCGAACCCTGATTTAGTTGTTAAGCGAGTTTATGGTTGGTTTTAGTTGTTAAGCGAGGCGACCATTCAGAGAAAATTCTGCTCTTTAAGTGAGTTAGTCTCTAAGCGAGGCACTCTTTATGTGAGGTTTTACTGTATATGGAATATAAGCAGGAAACCTAAACTTGATTCTTATTTGAAAATTGGAGGTTGTAAGAAAGCTAAAGCAGTGGTGATTTTGATACCATGCTCAGAGACAACTGAAGGACTAGGAATGAATGGGGGGGAAAACAAATTCTAAACAAAGTGCAGTATACAATAACATAAATTCTATCCTACTTAATTGAAAAAAATTGGAGGTAAAATAAAAAACACATTGCAAGGTGAGCATTTTCAAAAGTTGATTGTAGGGTTGGGAAAAATAGGTTTGGGAAAAACCTAAAGTGGGGTCGCAAAGGGTTGGAATCGACTGTGCGACTGAACAAAAAAAAAGGCAAGAACTGGAAAAAGAGAAAAGATTAAAGTAATTAAACTACATAAGATTCCAATTTGTACCTAAATTAATGAATAGTCAAAATAAAGTTCTGTCTGTGACTCCAAATACCCATAAAGAAAGGCAGGTGAAGCTGCTACATTCAGCAAAATTAGAATCTATCCTTTGAAGCTCAGCTTCAGATCTTTTAATTAAAGGCACCCCATGATCTGAAGGTAGATCCACCAACCATTCAACATCTTTCTCTTTCCCCTCTTCCCACTTACTGGTGTTTTATACATATAGGCTGTTTCAACCTGAGAGGATGGGCAAGACTACACTGCAGGGAAAACCTGCTTTAATGCAAAATTCTCCAAGTCAGGTCCCTGGCGCTTTCTGAAGGTGAAATTGCTGTAGCCATCTGCATACATGTGAGTCATTATTATGTTGCCAGAGTCAGCATGGGCAGAGAGCGGTGAAAAGAGCCATCCTCAAGATTTCTGCATACTTTCTGTGTCAGGAGATAGGCAAAGGGAGTCCTGCTTCTCCTCAGAGATGGGGGGCTCCAGTGCTCATCTTTGATTGCCAGTCACTTTCATATATGCGACTTCCTGATTGGGTGGTTGCCTAACAGCATGACTCGGGGGATCTATGTTGTCATAGATGGTTTCCTGCCGCAGGTCTGAAAAGAGCAGTGTAGCATAAGACACCTCATTGGTCCTCTCTGCAGGCTGAAACAGAATAAGAGGGGAACAGGTAAAGTAGTTCAGATGCAGAGTGTGGCTCTCCCACAGAGGGGAGGCTGGCAAGAAGATCAAGACTAGGAATGATTCACAATTTATTTACTCCTATTTTGTGTGCTGAATAATTCTGACTGTGGTTGATAACATAATACCATAACATAACATATAGCTACAGTAGCATGACAGCTACTGTAGATCCAAGATGTCAAAATATAGAGGTGCAAAAATCTTTGCATGGGTATCTGTTTATTTTGTTGCACAGATCATCCAGAAAACTACATTACATTGCCAGTGCTTCATGTCCAGTGTATCCACTCTCAGGTAGCTCAGATTCAACTTGACACCATCACAGTTGTTAGTGAACTCATTAACAACTAGTCCTTCATAGGATTGTCTATTTGTTTTTATTTCTGCTATTTAAAGCACAAATACCACCAGGCTCTTCTAGTATTTTCACTTAGTGCAAGAGAATTTAGCAATTACAATGGTACCTTGAGTTACAAATGGTTCGAGTTACAAAATTTTCACAATACAAATGAAAATCAATTGAAAATAATGGCTCAAGTTACGAATTCTTCCGGAATGGATTAATTGGTTTTCAATGCATCCCTATGGGAAACCATGTTTCAAGTTATGAATTTCGGTTTTCAATGCATTCCTATGGGAAAGTTGAGTTACATTTTTTTCATAACATGAAAAATGCCTTGGAACGTATTAAATTTGTAACTCAAGGTACCACTGTAGTCCAGTTTGAGGAATCCAATTTCTCAGTTTACACAGCCAAATCCTGTCTGGCAGTTAAATTATCAATCACAGCATTCATCATCATCCTCTCTTTCCTTATTGGATTTGTTGCGCTCCACCGGGCTGGGTTGGTTTGAGCAGTCTGAGCCATAGACCTGTCATCTAATGAACAGCCTGGGACTTTGCTTTTCCCAGGAGATCCACAGTATCACCCCCAATCCAATCGGGGCTCAGTGTGGATACAGTGTTTTGAGGTTGTGTTTGCCCTAAAAGTATACTTGGGAGCCCCAAAAAGGTGAGTCTTGATTAGTCAAATGACCTATGTTTGTGTTGCTTTTGCCAGATTTGGAATTTATTCAAATACTGAGGAATACACAATGTAGCACTGCAACCCACATTCCCGTATCTTGCCGAAACTCAGTTTATTTCAAACAACCCGGCGGGAGTTGTTTATTTTGTACCAACTTCTAAACCACTGTATTCTTCTGCGTGCACACATTTGTTTGTGCTTATGGTGCATTGTGCCTCTTGTCCCTGTAAAGTCTGCAGGTTTCCCTGTAGCCTGAAAATATGCCCACCTACCCAAATCCCTTACTAATATAGCGTCACAACAGTTCCGCAGTTGGATGTCATGGCAAAGAACTGTTTCAACACTGTAACAATAAAATATAAAAATAAAAATATTTTTTAGCATCTATGGGTACTGGGGCTGTTCTCAAATGGCTCTAAAGCAGAGGTGGAGGTATTGATGGTGACTGTTACAGTCATAGCGGAAGTGGCCATCTGCGGGTATAAGTGAGGGAGAAAACTACAGGAGACCAGAGGAAAAGAGGGGAATTGGGAGGGTGCTTTGTGGTGGAAACTGCAGGATTAAAAATAAATGAATTTGTTCCAGTAAGGTTTCTTTGAAGGACACACACAGCAGTGACAACCACTATGTGACTTTCACGCAATTAAAGAAAAATCAGCTTGGAACCCGGATATTTTTTGTTAGTCAAGACACAACCTCAGTTAGTTCAGAGCAACCTCCAATGAGCTGTCTAGTAGAAATGATGCAAAATAAAGTTTGACATATTTTTTAGAAGTGTCCAGTTATTGCCAACCCCTTGTGCTTTTGTGAGAACATGGGGACTAGTTGACTACTTAATGAGCCACTGCATAGATTGCTGATTCTTTTTTAATCACTTGTAGTGGAATGGTAAAGTTAGCAAACCAGCTAGTGTGATGTCTGTCTTAGCCTATCAGACAGGACTAAGCAAGAGGACTGGGAGGGCATGAGAGATTCAGATTCTATTCCTGGTGGGGCCAGAAAGCTTGGGTGGTGGTGGTTCAGTCATTCCGTTTCTCAGTTTGGCCTGCCTCATTGGTTTGTTATGGGGGGAAAGTGAGGAAGAGTCAGTTTGAAAAAAGGTAGAATGTAAATGCCAGAAATGTTTTTTTTTAGTTCTTGCCTTTTTAAAAAAATGTTTTTCTCTTACCTGTTCCCGGAGGCACATCTCATCGTGCTTATTTTCACGATGGATTGCAACAATCTGGTACAGCCCACTTCCATCAGCCTCTGAGGAGTGATTGAGGACAGTGTTCTCATTATGTACATCTTCTGTATGATGTGTAGATTCCTAGGCAGGACAGGAATGAGGCTTAGGAAAGCAAATTCAAGTCCATTGATGAGCCCAATGGTCACAAAATGTCCATAAAGTTGTAATAGTATCTTAAGCATTGGCCCAGTTACAAAAATGCAGTTATGCTCGAATTATAATGGTGTTAATGAAGAAACAGATTCCAAAATAGGCTTGGAGGGCTTTTGCACAACTTTGTGTAATACACCAGTTACGCCCACTCCTAGACCCACTCCTAGACCGGTCACACATGCTTTGGTCACCTCCAGGCTTGATTACTGTAATGCGCTCTACATGGGGCTGCCCATGGTGACCATTCGGAGACTCCAGCTGGTCCAAAATGCGGCGGCCCGGGTAGTGGCGGGGTGCGGGAGTTATGCTCATGCTTCGCCGCTGTTCCGGGAGCTGTATTGGTTGCCAGTATGTCTCTGGGTGCAATTCAAGGTGCTGGTTATTACCTTTAAAGCCCTATATGGTAGTGGGCCAGGATACCTAAGAGACCGCATCACCCTAAGAACATCTGTCCGCCCCACCAGGGCGGAACGGAGAGGCTCCCTTGTTGTTCCTGTTAGGATACATGAACTAGTTTTTGCAACAAGAGCAAACCAATGACTGTACCTTTAAGGCTCTGCATGTTACCCCAGCCAGGTGCTATCATTAAGGGTTTGTAGGTAGCATAAATTCAGGCAACATTCTCAGACACTCTGCTCTTATGCCATTTTGCCTGAATGCCGTTGCATCGCTTCGTGCCATTGTGTGCTTCGTGCCACTGCTGTTGCTGTTGCCTGCCTGCTGTCTGACACTGCTGTTGCCATCGTTGCCAGCCAGCTGTTGGACTGCGTTCGTCGTTTTCCTGGTATGTTTGCCTTGCCGAACTGCAAGACATTGGATAACATACCACTGCCACATTGTGGTGCCTTGATAAAAGACTCTGTGTTTTGAGGGAGAGCTAAAGGAACTGCTGACTATCTTCAGAGCCGACCTTGAAGGAACAGATAAGGTTTGGACTGTGTTTGCTTTGCTTTACTGAAGATAGATGTTTGAAGCTTTCCAAAGACTGTTTATAGACTTTGTATAGACTTTGCTGCAACACATAGTCTGAATAGAAGACATGTGTAACCTTGCACATCGTGCAGTGCTTTGTATATAGTGTAAATAGAAAATTCCTACAACCCAAGCTGAAAGTTTGTTTTGTGCTTTACTCAACCAAACACTCTCACACTCTGGGGTGTGGCCATAGTCAGCCACTTCTAGCACTCTGCTATATCAATTCCACCTCAGTTCCATCAGCTAGAGAGGCACACCTCTCTTGCACTAGGAGGAAGGCCTTTTCCGTGTCCGCCCCAGCCCTTTGGAACCTCCTGCCAATTGAGCTGCACCTACAGACAGAGCTCCTGCCCTTCCGGAAAGGCTTAAAAACTTGGCTGGCTAATCAAGTGTGGGGACATAGGATCGTGGGATCTCATGTAGGGTGGCTGATCTAGAGACAGCCACCCTTCGGTTCAATTTTTGGTGTGATTTTAATGCTTTTATGAATTTTTTAAAGTTTCAAACTTCAAGTTTTAAGATGACTTATATTTTAATCTGTAAGCCGCTCAGAGTCGGGTTTGCCCGATTGGACCGGGGTAGCAAATACGAGCAATAAATAAATTGAGTTTGTTTCTCCTTGTATCACTTTATAGAGAAGCAGAGGCTGGGGCTTCACCTGGTACTCAACAAGGTCTCCACTAGCCATCCATGTTGTTACAGTGCTACTGAAAACAAAACTTGGGTGGGGGGGAGTGTTAGAATTGTATCTTTGCAATATGAATGGACACCCCATGGTGAGGACTCACTGCCTGCAGAATTGCACATTCTATACAGACTTTAACCACTTCCCCTTTGCAGTGGTTTTCACTTCTCAGAAATAAAAGTTCAAGCCAGGAATGGCTAACCTTATATCCTCCAGATGTTTTGAATAGCAACAGCCATGCTCCCAGCCACCCTGGGGTCTTGAATACTGTAGTCCAACAAGAAATATATCTGGATGGCATGAGGCTGCTGATGTAGCACCATAAATTCCTGAATGTGTGCTCCCTTGCACAGTTCCAGTGGGGTGCACATTATATTCTTTTTCAAATTAACAATGAAATCAATGCCATGTTGAAATTCAGTAAAATATGTACCAAAACTGTGAGCCTGCTGACTAACATTAAGGGAAAAGATTGTACCTATTTGCAATATTGTCTGGTCCACTTTCTGATGGCTGACTGGAAGGCATTTCTAGATTGCTACTCTCCACCCTTCACGCCACCCCAAAAGACAGTAGAGCTTTGGGAGGCACTGAATCACACTGCTGGATGTCAACAGTTGACTACATCAATGCCACAGTGGTTGCTGCTTAGCTTAAGAATGACTCAAGGATGTGGGCCCAACTTCTCTTTTGGTGTAGGCTGTGTACAAGAATAGTTTTAAGCAGCATTGCTTTTGGCCACCCCAACCCACCCCACCCCTGTTTTTCTTCAGCTTTCATGATTAGGAAGATATCTGGAAACATTCAGGATTGAAAGCATTCCATCCTAACTAGAGCCTCAGCTTCTAGTACTTAAGAATTTGAGTGCAAATAGACAATTTTTAAAATTACCCAACATTTTAAATACTGAGTAAAGTGTGGGTCCCTGAACCCAAACAGGTAGTGGCTACGTTCTTCTGAAAAGAAAAGAAATTCTAGGTGGGCCAAACATGTTAATTCAGAGATCTGAGTAAGTGTCTATTCATACTTTTAATTATGTTCTCCTTGTGATACTGTTACCCGTGAAATTATTAATCCTTTTGAAATTGGGTATTAAATCTGCATAGAATATGGAATGATTTTACTTACCATGACTGATAGATCTTCCTCTTTTCCCCATGGGAAACACGATCCTGAAATGGACGCATTAGTCAGAAATCAGAGGCTCAAACTAAATGGGCACAAGAATAGGCTTTGTGTGAAGAAGAAAACATCTGCTTGGCAAAAATTCCACTGGAATTAACAGTATTTACTGGAGATCACCCAAAGACCATAGACTCTGACATTTTAATTAATTCTTGTGCTATCATAGGACATTTTCCCACCTGTTCCACCAGGCTCAGTTTAAGGTTCAGAGAAGCTTGGGGAATGAATATACTGCACAGTGGATCATGACACTGCTGCCTTTCTTCCTAGTTGGAGTTTAGTATACTATTTGCTGCCAAAATTTTATAGTCCAAGGAAGGAAAGACTTTACAACAGGGGTTCTGACCCGTTTCAAGCCAAGGGCTGGGCCATACTCTCTCAGTCAGGTTTGAGGGCCGGATGGTCATTTTGCCCTGCCTGCATGATAGAGGTGGCCATTTTGTCCCAACAGCTTCAAAGGGGGTGGCCATTTTGTTTCTCAAATGCCATTGGAAGAGGACACATGAAATGGTACTGTGGGCCACATCTGGCCTATGAGCTTTAGGTTGGGAGCCTTTGCTTTACAACAATGTATTTTATCGTTACAAAGGGCTTGCAGCCACTCACTCAAATGGAGGACCTTTCTGTGTGGGAAATCTCTGCAGGACATTTGGAATAACAAGAAGGCAAGACAGTACAGTATTATGTTTGCAGTACAACATGTTTCTGTCAATGTGGAAGGAATCCATGCTGAATTGAAAAAAAGCATTACTGTGTGGGGAGGAGATGCCCCTGATGGATTTTTCTCCCTTTTCTCCTACCACAATATTGGCACACTAAGTGAAGAAGCTAACAAAACAGTGTTCACAATAGCCTTGGCAAAATATGTTCTATGACTAGGCACAGTTTGTCCACCTCACATTAGCAGATTTTGAGGAGTTTTTTTAAAAAACAACAACCCCAAAATTGTTTTTGTTTATTATTATTTTTTGACACTTGGATTTTTTTTGTTCTGAACACTATTGCTGGGTTTTGCACTACATTAAAAACCTCTCCCAAGATCCACTCTGCATCACTGGATCCTCCCAAATTCTGCATTTCCAGGTGTCAAGACCAAGGATGAGCAGGAAGGTTGTAACAAGGTGTAGAGCCTTCTCAGTGATGGCACTTACACAATGGGATAATAGTCTGTCTCCAAAGGTGGGTCAGGCTCAGAGAGAGAGAGAGAGAGAGAGAGCGAGAGAGAGAGAGAGAGAGCGAGAGAGAGCGAGAGAGAGAGAGAGAGAGCGAGAGAGAGCGAGAGCGAGAGCGAGAGAGAGCGAGAGAGAGAGAGAGAGAGAGAGAGAGAGAGAGAGAGAGAGAGATTGATTGATTGTCACCAAGATCCCTGGTGGCACAGTGGTTAAGCTGCTGTACTGCCACCAAAAGGTTATGAGTTTGATCTTGACCAGGACTCAGTTTGACTCAGCCTTCTGTTTTCCCAAGTTCAGCAAAATGAGTACCCAGCATGTTGAGGGCAAAATGCTAATTAACTTGGGAAACCCCGAAAGACTGCATTAAGCACTATGGGGCCGTATAAAAGTGTGATTGCTTTGGATTGCTTCACCTTTTACTTTCTCATAAGCATGTAATTCACAAGATTTGCATTTTAGGTTCAAGGAGAAGAAAATGGGAAGTGCAATGAAGGGGTAAGTATCACACTTATACATAACAAAAACTTTATGCTGCTCTAACCTTTTCTCTTTTTCATTGATGCCATGGCTGCAAGCAGAAGAAGGATAAAGAGCAGAATGGTGCAATATATTAAAATATGGGTGCTTCGTTCCTTGGACCTGCTGGTCAAATTAATTAATTAATACAGAACACTGGTTTCCATGACAATTTCATTAATACACAGTTCTATGCAACATACAAAAAGTGTGTTCACATAATGCACCTACTGTGGTTACTGCCAATTTTAACAAAACCCGGGTAGGATAGTGCAATGAGAAGGCATAACGCTGCTTGGTGGATTGAGCACGTCAAGTAAATACTGCATGCTAAAAAAAACTTTTTATTATTTGGCTAATATGTAAACAATGGCACATTTAGAATTCTGTAACTGCTAAACCAGTTTATTTAACTACAATAAATGTTAATTCTGTGATCACAAAATTATATTCACTACTGAATAACATAAAATATAATTGTGCATAATTATATCTTATAAAAAAGACCCAGGCCTCTATTCCTCCTTGCTCCCCCCCCCTCCTGTTAATACAGTATTAGCATCTTTGACAAAGAAAGTAGAAATGAAATTTGGGCAAAAAGCTACCAATAGCACAAAAACACACCTGTTAGTTGAATTTGCCTTATTTTTCCTCCATCTCTTCTGCCATTTCTACTACTGTATATATTTATACTGTGGAGCCTGAACAGTGACTTTGCCATTTCAACATTACCTCTGATCTTACATCATATTTGATGCATCAGATGTTTTAGAGCAACGTAGCGAGAGGTTGGGAATTTGATTCTCCACTGTGAATGTCAAAAGAACCAGCATTTGGGTGGCCCTGGAAAAGCTGCAAAGTCTCAGGTCATCCCCCAGAAGACAGGAATTGTCAAGCTTGCTTGAAGTTATAATGTGTTTTATTTTTAAATGATATATGTTAGAGATGGACTGCTGGGGTTTTTATTTAGTTTTAACTGCCACCTCTATAGCTACATAGATGAAAAACCTTTGCTTACTTGCAGACTACACACAGACTAAACCACAATAAGGCATGAATCCTTAAGAATATTATGGCAACTGAAAATGAGATACAACCCTTTGTCTGGACCGCCCTATCGAGAGTGAATCATAGGACATACCCCATTGAAGCAGGGAAGGAGTTGGCTTTGGTTGCGTTCTCTGTGAACGGATCCAGGCCTGGGGGCTTAGTGGACGAGAACTGTTTGCCATGATGATCGCCAGTATTTGGAATGGATACGGCACTTGAAAAATAATAAGAAGAAGTGGACGAGAGCTTTTCTGGTTGTTTGGTAGTCAGCAATTTTCCAGCTGTTGTGGAAGTTGTTTGCCTTTTTTCTGGATCTAAAATGGGAGCTAAATACAGAAGTTGGGACAGGCTGAACAAATGAGAGTGGCAAATGTTTCTGGCAGTAAAACCACATTCCACAATCGAGTGGGCAAAGAGCAGAATTTTCCCCTAAAGTGCTGGATATTTTTCTTATTTCATTTGTACAAAAATCTGCATGAACGTGTGATTTTGTATCATTATGGCTAGAACTGGAGGAAAAGTAAATACTGTACCTGGGAAAACAGTCACGTTAACTTGGCATTTGGTGCGATAGATAGGCAAAAAATGATCATCAATGCGACATTCATAAACACCAGAATCTTTCATTGTCAGGTGGCTCATGATCACTTCGAAGTAATGCTCTTCTTTATTATCTCTAATAGATAGTCTGTCCATTGTCTTCTCTCCATATGATTCTGATTTAATTAATACAGGACACCGCATTCTAAGACCCAAGATTTTTGCACCTTTGCACCAATATTTAGAACATTTTTCAAAGTCTTGGTCATATTGACACACCACAGACAATGATCCTCCTACAAAACCATCAACTTTGCTTTGGCAACTCATTGTCCGGCAACCTGTTGAAATAAAAGAGAATTGAGTTAATTAATAAAGAGCACGACTAAGCTGGAAAGCTGAATCAGAGTGATTCTCCTCTGCAAAGATTTCCTCTGCAGCCTCCACTACAACTGAAACTGCAACGAGTGCATACATTGGACCTGTGGGTTGAATCGGAAGTTTAGAGTCTACACTGGGGATGGATATGGCATGCCAATCCAAACTGCAGCCCCCCATTCATTCATTCTTTCCTTCCCATGAGCTTGTCTCTGCCCCTCTCATTTATGTGATCCTGCCTGTGCCAATCCTTTTTTTTCCCACCTAAAGAGAGGATCTTTGCTAGTTCCCAATCACCTTATTGCTAGGTCTGAATTTATAATTGTTGGGAAGGGAAGGTGGGCCCCCAAATGCCACTCTATAACCCTTGAAACAAAATCTTTGACTTGCTGCACTGCTGCTGATTTAGACCAGGAGTTCTCAACCTTTTTGAGCCGGAGACAGGGTCACACTAACTCAGACACCTTCAGGGGCCGGATGGCCGTTTTGCCCTTCCTCCACCACATGGCACTTCCCATGGGCTTCAGGTTGAGAATCCCTGCTTTAGACAGACAGATGCAGGAAAGAGCCAGGAAGAGAAAAGGTTTGAAGCAGAGGAAGAAGGGGTGAGGTTGTTGGGGGGAGAGGCTGAAGAGGGGGAGGGGGTGATACTGTTTACTGATGATCAGAAATTAATTACCATCAGGCAGCACTTTCATCTTTCCAAAGGCTGAGCATTAAAAACTATAGTCAACAAAAAGAGTAAAAAGCTAAAATCACCCTACAAAGCTCCAGATACAAAGGTATCAATAGGGTTTCTTGCCATTTGATCATTGTTTTCAAATGCTATCATGTTGAGATGGCCTTGACATTTTGCAAGATTCTAATCACAGTATGCCTATTTCATTCTGAGTTGGGCTGCTGTGCCCTTAAACACAGTCTTCTGTTTGCTATTAGAAAGTGAGCATACGATGAAGTCATGTGCCTTTGGTTCATCCGTGGCTCTCCATTCCAAAGCAGGGGCGTCCCATTTAGCCCCCAGGGAATGACACACAAGTATTGAAACCAATTTCAAACAGAACATTCGAATACATTAAGATTCAGTGCAAGATAGCAATCAGTATCTCCTGGAAAATGAGCCCCGTTGCCATTTTTGAAGGCAGATTAGCCTTGTGGCCGCCAAACTATGCCGCCTAGTTGACCATTTCCATAAAACTAGAAGAATTTTGCTCAAAATACATTTTGAAATGTCCTAACAAACAACATTATAACCGTGACTGCAAGCAGTAGTGAAGGAAGAACGTCTGAATGCCACAGACCACTCCTCTAAGATTGCTCCCATGCGTTACATGGCTTTGAAATACAGTAATACCTCGGATAACGCTAAGACTTGGTTCCACAAGTCTTGGTGTTATCCGATTGTTAGTGTTATCCGATGCATGTTAAAATCCTATGGGATGGATCGGATAACGTTAAAGCTCCATAGAGATACATTGTAACTGCACAGGCTTTAGCGGTTGTTATCCAATCCATCCCATAGGACCTTAACGTTATTCGATCCAATTCTCCTCCCCAGATTACTTAACGTTATGCGATTTTAGTGTTATCCGAGGTAAACGTTATCCGAGGTTCCACTGTAATTGCTTTTCAAAGGCAACTTCAGGCTACACTCTTATTCCATAAAAGTAGGCTGTTGTTTGGAATTCATTTCTTCCAATCTACTCTAAACATATTTCATGAAAATATCTGGGAAACTGGCGCTTTGCTGTTCACTAGAGAAGAGGCAGGCTATAAAGACTATACAGTACTCCTGGACAGTACCTTCTTCTTTTTCTGCCAAAATGAAGGCACCTTTTGGTGAGTTCATTCTGCAGTTCCTTTGGCCTGACCTAGTGTGAGAAAGATTAACCAACAATATAAGGTTGCTGTTAACCAGAGTGCGCCCAATTGTGGTTCAAAAATACCACAATCTTTGAGGAGTCTCTGTGTACCCCTGGATAGTACCTAAGAAATAATTGCATAAATACCTGATGTTAGCACCCAACCCAGAAGAGACAAAGTCCACAACAGACTCATGGTCCTGCCTCTTTAGTCAAGGTCAGCAAAAGCAAAGTGCCACTGGTCTCTCTCAGAAAGCTGAAGATGATTGAACAGGATTCGTAGGTGAAGAGTTGGAAGACAAACGTTCTAGAGAAGATTATTATGGGTCTGGAAGCAAAGTCAATGCAGATGCCTTCTTTCATGAGTGAACAAAAAAGAAAGAGGAAACCTCCTCGGTTATAACCCTCTGCGATATCACTTCTGCTTTCTGTGTAAAAAAAAAAAGAGCAAGAAACTCAGGTGTGTCTTGAGGGAGGAAACCAAATCTCAGTCCCCGGGAAGATTACAATGTGGTCGAGTAATGGGAGATTTTCTAATGTGCAAATATACTGCCTCTGAAGAGGGAGGTTCTATTTAGCTATAATGGCTGGCAGGTACTGAGACCCTATGGATTTCTGTAATTTATTCTTTTTAACTCGGTGCTCTTCCAGATGCTCTGAGATAGCACAGACATTGGCTGTGTCTCAAGAGGGGGCTATGTTCTCTTGCTGGTTTTTTTGGCCTCCCTTCTTCTTCTAATTTAAGATTCACATCCGATTCTGAATATTGACTCTTATCATGGCGTTCAGCCATGAAGATTGTCCTGGGAATAATATAACGCAGAGGCCTTCCATTTGCCATCAGTATTGCAGCATGACACCCATACCAATGATCCAGTTCCGTGAGTCACTTTCTGATCCTGAGCCCTTTTGCCAATCAAATTCCTTATTGGCCCCAGATCAGTACTGATGAAGCTGCTGCCCTCCATCAAGATAGATTCAAGTGGGAGTTAATCCACTTGGAAACCATCACCCTTCCCTATGGACATCCCCAGCCAAAGCCATCAGTCCTCATGGTTGTCAAGTTAGTTAGCCGCTGCCTGATGATTTGGCACTGAGTTGTTGGCAGAATGGTCTTCTCTATTACTATAGGAGGATGCGACTGAACAACAACAACAAGGAAGATAACCTGGTCAGAATGGTCTTCCACAACACTTAATTCAGGGAACCCCCAATATATGGAAGGCTCAGTTTCTCCACCTATTGGCATCTACATCTCTCTTTCTTTGACATCTAGTCCAGAATTCTCCTCTTCCATGAGTTCTTTGACTTAATGTCTGAGCTCTTACCGTATTTCCAGTTGGATGGGAAGCCTTAAGTGTGTGTAAATCTTAACTGTTTCATGCCTTACAATAGAGGAATACAGTTGTACCTCGCTTAAAAAGCATAATGTGTTCCACAGGATTGCTCTTTAAGCGAGTGGGTTCTTTAATCGAAACATCTTTGTAAGTGACCAATTGTGACTTCTGGCGCCGGGGGGGGGGGATTGCGAACCCCGATTTATTTGTTAAGAGAGTTTTTGGTTGGTTTTATTTGTTAAGCGAGGTGACCATTCAGAGAAAACTCTGCTCTTTGAGTGAGTTACTCTCTAAGTGAGGCACTCTTTATGCGAGGTTTTACTGTATCTGATTAAATGACCAAAACATTTAAGTTAGTGGATGATATTGCAAAGCTAAATTAACGTACCCGTTGGAAAGACCAGGTAGCACAGGGAGTGGGTTTATTCAGTTAAACACACTTGAAACTGTTATGCAAAATGGACAAAATTTGCTGCTCATGTGGCTGTAGGTACCAAAAGGAATACATGACCAAAAGTAAGAGAGAGAGAAAGGATTTATTATACATAGACATAGAGGCTCTTCTCCTTACAGGAAAGTGCCCAGAGCAAACAGACAAACCCTTTTTATAAACAAGGCAGCAGACATATGAATTATGATAGGTCAAAACTGATTTGAACAGGTCTCCTTTGTCTTGCACCAAGTTTTTTATGTGCTTTCTGGCAGTACACAGAGGCATGGGGAGGTGATCAAGGGGGACTTTTTATCCTTAATTCACTTAAAGTTCAAATGGCTTTTCTTCGGATACAAAACTATACAAAATTTTATATACAAAATTTTTAATACAAAAAATTTAATCAGAAGGTTACCAATTTCTGCCTTCTTAGCTAGAACAAATGATTCTTAGGAAACAGTCCACAGCCACAGAGGAAATATCCTCTCCAGTATGAACCTTTTTATCACTCAGCATCTGCATTTTTTGGGACTTTGATTCACTGCTTAGACAGAGAAGAGTAGTCAAAATAATTGAGAGGAGGAACAACTTTTCTTGCACAGTCTGGTCTGTGTTGCGCTTTGGTTGTGGTAATCCAGGCTTTCTTTGTTGTTGTCACTCAGGCCTCTTTTTCAATGGCTGCTTATTGCTTCTGTGCAACCAAATAATTCCAAAGACCAGACAGAGGAGGGTGGCAGTTTTCAATCCAATAGAGATCAGGAAGGACACAAATACAGGATCCCTGCATCAAAGACACACAGGATTATCCTTTTGGTACAAAGAAACAAACCTCTGTAAGCTTCATTGACTAGTACAGCCTGTCAGAACAGAAACCAATATGATGAAGGAGACTTGGGAAATAATCACACCTTTCTCCTCTGGCTTCCTGGGAGGGAAGAAGCCAGAAAATCGAAGCTGCCTGCTGCCATATACAACAAACCAGGTTGGGAGGAATGCTATGTTGGTTTGTTTGTTATATTTGTAAACTGACCATCTGGGATATTCTCCCATTCTGGACAGTGTACAAAAGTTAGTTTTTAAAAAACTATTAACCATAAATCACAAATCACACACTATATGCAAAATCCAAAACCATAGAACCTTAAACAATCCCAACCAATATACTAGATATAAATCAAACAAAGCACAGTGAGCTATGGCGACAACTAAGTGTAAATTATCATAAATTAGTTAACTAATTAACATATTGTTCGGCTATTATAGAATATTTCGAAGTGCCTCTTTGAAGAGAAAGGATTTCAACTGCTTTTTAAAAACGTCCAGAGATGATAGCTGGCACAGCTCCAACAGGTAAGAAGCTCATAAACCATTTAGGGCTTTTGAATGTCAAGAATACCACCTTGAACCTGTTATGGTAAGGAACAGGTAGCCAGTGTAGACCTGCCAAGGTTGGAGTGATATGTTCAAATTTCTTGTTCCTGCAATCATTCTGGCAACTGAATTCTGGATCAGATGAAATTTCTGTATCAGGGACAAGGGCACATAGAGGGCATTACAGTAATCAATGTGTGAGATTACTAATGAGTGGACTAGCATTGTAAGGGATTGTCTGTCCAAGTAGGGTCGCAACTGAGCTACTTGATGGAGATGAAAAAAGACAGCTTTATATACCTCTTCAATTTTGGAGTCCAGGCTTAAGGATGGATCTAACATGACCCCTAAATTATGTACAAGTAAAACACCGGATAACGCTATGACTTGGTTCCACAAGTCTTGGTGTTATCCAATTTCTAGTGTTATCTGATCCATGTTAAAATCCTATGGGATGGATCGGATAAAGTTAAAGCTCCATAGAGATACATTGTAACCGCACAGGTTTTAGCGGTTGTTATCCGATCCATCCCATAGGACCTTAACGTTATTTGATCCAATTCTCCTCCCCAGATTACTTAACGTTATGCGATTTTAGCGTTATCCGATCCAATCGTTATCCGGTGTTTTACTGTATCTGCATCCCTAGTATTGGTAAGAAAGCAGGTGCTGCCTTCTCATCTGTATGTCATGACCTTGGAGACAGTGCACCCTGGCACCAAGAGAAGAGGGTAAGACGTTCCCATGATAAGTCTGTGAGCAGCTTTACCTACTGAACTCTCTTATTGGGTTTTGCTGTACATAGAAAGAGTTGCAAAGATCTCCTGTCCCCATTCCTTCCCAAAATCTCAGTCATGAACAATCAGCTGCAAAGATGCCTGCACCCAACTTGGATCTCTGATTGAAGGAGAGTCAAGGATGTAGAAGTTATTTTGAGGCAACAGATTTTACACAGTGGGTGTCTGTTAGAAGGAATAACTTACTGTGCAGCACAAGTGGCCTTTGCTGAGGAGTAAGTCCCTGACTGTCCCATAGTTAACAATGTTTTGGTTGAATCTGAGACGGCATCTAAAGGAAATATGAGAGAGTATCAGCAACAGGTGCAGATGTGATGCCCTCCAACATGATCTCACTTGTGTTTCTCAGGTGAAGAGTTTAATATTGAACCACAAGGAATTCTTGAGTACAATAATCCCTCGCTTAACAAGTATAATGTGTTCCATGGGATCACTCTTTAAGTGAGTTGCTCTTTAAGTGAAATGCATTTTCCTACAGGAATGCATTGAAAACCAAATATTTCATTCCTGCTTCAGAAAAAATCCCAAAAACCATTTTTTTTAATGTTAAAAATCTGTTATAAAGTGCATTTTAACTGCATCAATACTGTGCAGGGACATGGTAAATCAAGCAATAACATTCAAACATGAAACTTCAACATTAAAACATGACATATCAAGAATAAAATAAAAAGAAAGAGAGTCTTTTACAGCATACCTGTTCAAAACTCATTAATAAAGTGCTCTCTGAAGGCATATACATAGTACAAATCAACATAAGACACACTTCAACAGGGGAACGTGGCAAACTGCAACTGTCCAACATTTTAAAAAAACTGTGCAAACACATTTAAACACTGCTTTTAACTGGAGGAGGAAGAGGAGGACGACTGTGCAGCACTAGAACAACCAGGTTTTTCCTCATTTCTTGGTTTTTTAAGGAACCTGTCACTAAATCAACAGAACATAAAACAAAAGCTTAACAACTATACCACGGCTCTCCAGTGCAAGAGCATCAAGTCTATCCACACAAGCTAATGAACATCCCCAAAATTAACTTCCTTATGATCCATGACATAATTAACTTATAACTGTTCCAGATGCTTTACTAAGATGTAGTTTAATGTACAACATCTAATTATGGGACTAGGTATCAATGAGGTAATATAAAGAACTAGTTAGAATATATTCTGGTTCCATTCACCTGTACTTTGGAACTAATAATAAATATAATGTAGAGCAGCAACAGCAGAAAGTGGATATCAAAATTCTTTCTAACTGCTGTGTGTCGTGGGTCTGAACTGCTAAAGATTTTATAACTTGAATAACATGAATGAAAGTCTTCACTTTAGACTCCCATATAGTATAAAGGATTACGTATAAAATATAGTCAAATGGCTACTCTTAAAACCAGTAATGAGATTACCATCTATTCCAGAGCGAACTTTTAACCATTTAGCTAGACTTAACATGATAGCAATCTTCCTTCTAGAAGCAAAATAAGAACTTAATGATCTTCTTGCCAGATGACAACCTTTTATGACATTTTAATTTCTATGAACTCTTGCCCTCCTCAAGATGAGGAACCAAAGGCTACCCTGCTTAAAGAAAGAAGGGAAGCGATGTGGACTCTGGGCAGAAGACTCTTGGGCAAGTGTGATGAGATCATCATCCTGTCCTGTTCGGGAAGAGCAAGAGTGATGAGATGGTCTACAGTTTCTCAGGCTTTCCTTGCATCTCCGAGTTCAGTTTGGGACTCTCAAAGGAGATGCAGTGTGTGTATGTATGTGAGAGTTTTCCAAGGAACAGCATGAAGTCACAAATTGTCTCAGCGAAGTATTTTGATTGCCTCCTGGGCTTCATGGGAGAAAGCCAGCCTGTAATGCCTTAGGGCTATCGTGGTATGGGCACATGATGCCTGGCTCGCTCTGTCCACTTCCGCAAAGTCCCGTTGGCGCCTTTCGGGGGGGGGGGGAGGCATTGATGGAGGCAGAGCAGGGGCAGCTGCAGCCAGTGGGAGGCGCAGCAAAAGGCCCACCTTCTGCCTGGGGAGTCTGGCCCCTAAGCCCAGGCAGAGGGAGGCCAAAGCGGTGGCGACATTTTGCTGCCTCCTGAAAAGTGCCACCCGGGGGCATCTGCCCCTTGCCCCCCCCCCAGGCTACTGAGTGATAATCTCTGGAGTCAAACTGTTTTTGTGGAGGGCATCAGTCTGAAAGCAAAACAACAGCTCAGGGAAAGTCTTCCCTATCCAGGTGCTCCACCTTCTTCCAACCAGTTATAATGAGAGCTTGACACACATACTCCATTACCTCTTTAGATTGGGATAGGCAACTGCCTGGTATATAATGACCAAAATAATGGACACAGTCCCTGTTGGGAGTTCAAAATATTTTGAAATTTGACATGCAAAATAGCTAGGGCTTCTTTGTGCTAATATAATAATAATTTTGTGTCAGAAATTATTCTGGGCTGAAGGGATTTTTGAGGAAGAAACACCGTTCAGGGAACACCCGAATGAAGCTCCATTCACATCCCCAAGAGCTGGGATAGAGATGGGCACTCAATGATTGTGTAAAATCAGTGGTGGGATGTCAAATTTTTTAATACCCCACCGTGATAAGGTAAACCCAAAAGTGGTTCAACCCAAAAGCTGCTACCAGTTCTCTGGGACACTGGGAAAAGTTACTACCGGTTCTGGAGAACTGGTGAGAACCTGTTACATCCCATCACTGACTCAATCCATCATGCAGTACCCGGGTCTCAAACTGCCAACTTACCAGCCTTCCAGCTAACAAGGAAAGTTTCTTAACTACTGAGGCACTGCAGCCCTCTGACATGAAATTCCTTGTTCTTAGCTTAGGTAATAATGGGCTCAAATTACAAGAACACAGATTTTGGTTAATAATCTTTAAGATAATTCTTCTTTAAGAAGAACTGCTGCCGCCCTGCCGGACCTTGACGCCGCTCTCGCCCGGCCCCAAACGGGGAGAGCAAGGACAGCTGCGTCTGGGCTGGCGGCTTTAAGAAGAACTGCCACCGCCCTGCCAGACCTTGACGACGCTCTCGCTGAGCCTTGGACCGGGGAGAGCAAGGACAGCCAAGGGTTTTGGCGGCTTTAAAACTTCACCGCCACGACCGCTGGATGCCTGCCCTTGTCCTGCCTGGGAGAAGGAAGAAGTGGCCATAGCTGTTGGAAGCACCACCGCCGCCGGACTTTGATGCTGCTTTCACCCGGTCGTAGACTGGGGGGGGGGGGGTTAGTGAGGACAGATGTATGGGTCTTTTCCCTCCACTACCAATTCGGATGTTCTCCCAGCCAGGGCTGGCAGAGGGGAAAGAAATAGCAGGGGAATGGACTTAGTGGACTTAATGCGTGGGGTGGGGTTTGAGATTTTTGTCAACTGTTTAAAGTGTTTTGGATGTGTTTTTGAAATGTTCACGATGTCTTCATTTTGTAATAGGAGATGGGGATTTCTTGTAATGTTTTTTTAATATGTGATACTTTAACATGTATTTGACATGTGATATGTGATATTTTGTGATGTAATATTTGTAGTCTATTGATATGTCTGTGGTACTTTGATATGTCACTGATATGTGATATTTTGATATGTGATATTTTGATATGTTATTGATTTTTATGTTTTGATATGTGTTATTTTATTATCTATGTTGTTAGCCGCTCTGAGTCGCTTCGGCGAATAGAGCGGCATACAAATACAAAATACAAATTATAAGAAAAAAAGCTTCTTAACTGTTAGAGCAAAACAACAATGGAACCTATTACCTGAGGAGGTGGGGAGTGTTCCATGGGTGGACAGCTATCTGTCATGCCTGCTTTGATTTGGGAGGTTGAGCAGGGAGTTGGACATGAAGGCATTGTAGGCCACTTCCAACTCAATTATTCTATGATTCTATGATTTACATTGTGTAGTCACTGATAAAGACTTCAGCTTTAATCTTGCCAAACTCCCATCACAAAGCCGCGTGGTAAGTTGCAATGTACTTTTGCCCTCTGGCAGTACACATTTTCCTGACATTTGCCTTATATCTATACTGTGTAATAATGCAACACAAAGCTTTTTATTTATGTTAATGTATTTGCTTAAAGAATAACCTAATCTTGGTACTGAAAAGTGGGAAATCAGCACACCTCTACCTTTAATTACTTCCAGTAACTGACTTTTAAAATTTAGGTGTATAAGCAATCTGGTTTTGTTGTTGTTGTTGTTCAGTCGCATAGTTGAGACCGACCCTTTGCAACCCCATGGATCATCGCGTGCCAGGCACCCCTATCCTCCACCATACACCCTCAGTTCTACACCCAATGTGTTTAGAAATCTGTTTACAATCTGTTTAGAAAGGCACATTCTCAGCATTCCCATACCTTACAACTCCTTAGGTAAAGGTTTCCCTTGCTCGAAAGCTAGTTGTATCTGACTCTAGGGTTCAGTGCTCATCTCTGTTTCAAAGCCAAAGAGCGAGTGCTGTCTGCTTCTGCAGACATTTCTGTGGTCATGTGGCAGGCATGATTAGACACCGGAGTGCACGGAACGCAGATACCTTCCCACTGAAGTGGTCCCTGTTTATCGCCTTGCAATTTCTTGCTTTCAAACTGCTAGGTTGGCAAGAGCTGGGACAAAGACGGGAGCTCATTCCATCCTGCAGTACCTGGGAATCAAACTGCTGACCTTCCGCCTGCCAGTCAGCGTCTTAGCCACTTGAGCCACTGCAGTCCCTTACAACTCCTTAGAAATTCAATATGCAGCGGGGAGTAAGGCCCTCATCAGTAAACACACAGAGGATCCCTTCCTTCCCACTCATCATCTGCTCTCTTCTCATTTTGATTGCATTTTGCTTGAGATGCTTGTAGAGTTTGAGAAAGGGACTTACCTGGCAGAGCAAGAACATATATACAGACTCCAGGATCGATCCCGTATCTTTCTATGCCACACCAGTAAATCCCAGCATCTTCCTGTGAAATATTCACCAGTCTGACAGTGAATTGAGAATTCATCTGATTGTCTTTGATTGAGGTTCTGCCAGCCTTCACTTGTGCCTCAGTTCCATCAGTTTGGACAACTATGTGACAAGAACTCCAGTCAGATCCTTTACACCAATATTTCCTATGTGTTCGAAAGTATTTGTTGTACTGACACTCTAAAGACAGCAGTTGGCCAAGATATCCAGTCACTTCTGGAGGGGAGTTTAGACCCCATGTGAGCCCTGGAAAAGAGAATGAGCCCAGACTGAGACAGTAGTTTAAGACATGATCTTGTGGAGTAGAAAATCCTGAAATGACAAGTGCCTTTGGTACTAGAAATTCAGGACTGGAAGCTTCTAAATGGTTGTTTACGTGAAAAACAACCACTGTCAATATTATGTAGAGTTGAAACAAAGGCAACGTGAACATGTGAAGAAACCTTTCCCCCCTGTAGTTATAGGGCCAATATCCCAATACACGAGCCCTTCTTTCATGATGGTGAACCTTGGCAACTCCAGCTGTTTTGGTACTTCAATCCCCAGAAGCTCTGAGCAGGAGGAATGCTGACTAGGGCTTCTGGGAATTCATGTCCAAGAATAACTGGAGTGTCAAGGTTCGCCATCATGGCACTAGAGTCTCTGGTCTCAATGAGATTCTGGTCAGGCCAGGTTAAGCAGAGCTCACCAGTCATTCATCACTCAGGTCCCTGATTATGAACTGACCGGCAACTCCAAGCTATTCTTTGTAAAAAAAAAACTGAGTTGTGCAGAGTTCTGGCTGTGTCATAACTTTTTCATATGAAACACGAGGGACTACCTTTATAATAAGCTGAAAACAGCAGCAACAATGCTAGAGGAGAAACCATGGGGAAAGGTGTAGCCACATGACAGATGACGTGAAGAAATTAATAAACAGGAGGGGTAGGGTAGGGTTTGGAACATTACAATGTTCTATTAGAAGTTCCAGAGGCTTCTGTGTACATGAGTGGGAGAGCTGGCTGGATAAGGTGTGAGCCAAAGGTCTATGTATGCTCTAAACAAAAGGAGCAATTATTACCTTCCATTGGCTGTCCTGCCAGGAAGGACTTCAAAGAATATCTGAGAGGAAACCAACACTTTAGGATGATCTTTGATTTCAAAAGCCATTTTGTTTCCTTGCCAAGAAACATGCAAATGGAACAAGTGATTAGTAAAGGTGAATGTTGCCCCTTCTCGAAAGCCAATTGTATCCAACTCTAGGGTTCAGTGCACATCTCTGTTTATAGTCAAAGAGGTAGCACTGTCTGTGTCTGCAGACATTTCCGTGGATATGTGGCGCGCATGACTAGACACCAGAGTGCATGGAACACTGGTTACCTTCGCACCAAAGTGGTCCCTATTTATCAACTTGCAATGTTTTTCTTGTGAACTGCTAGGTTGGCAGAAGCTGAGACAGACATGAAAGTTCACTCTGTCATCCAGCACTCAGATCTCAAACTGCTGACCTTACAGTCGTCAAGTTCCGCATATTAACCATTAAGCCGTCACAGTACAGCTCTGTAAAAGGAAAAACCCAAGAGGCTATTTGTATAAACAACTCATTATTATATAAATATATAAATCCTTTCATGCATCATGTCTGGATGTTTCTCTCAGAGAGTTGTAGTACTTAAATTCATATCTACCCTCATACGGTAGGTATCTTTCAGTGGTGGGATTCAATTTTTTTTACTACCTACTCTGTGGACGTGGTATGGTAGGCATGGTCAGGGGGAAAGCCCTGGGTTGCATCCAAATTAGAACTACAGTAAAACCTTGGATAACACTAAAACTTGGTTCCACAAGTCTTAGTGTCATCCAATTTTTAATGTTATCCGATGCATGCATCGGATAACATTAAAATCCTATGGGATGAATCGCATAACGTTAAAATTCCATAGAGTTACATTGTAACAAGCACAGGCTTTAGCAAATGTTATCCAATGCATCCCATAGGATTTTGACAGCAATTTTTTTCCAGATTGTTTAATGTTATGTAGTTTTAGCATTATCTGATGCAAATGTTACCCGAGGTGTTACTGTACGTTATTTCACAAGTTGGGTTGGTGGGGCCAGCCAGAATTTCTGCTGCCAGTTCTGGCGAACCGGGGCGAACCTGCTGATGCCCACCATTGGTATCTCCTTCCCAGATTCTACCCTTGTGGTTTCTGGTGATTTGAACTCCCTGGAGTTTGTCAGGTCCGAGGTGGATTGGAGTGTTGTGAGGATGCAGTGCCAGGCAGGGATATGATGGTCATCACCATAACTGAGCTTTCCTTGGGCTTCCTAACTCCAAAAGGAAAAAAGGTAGTGTGGAAGAGCAGCAAGAGAAGGGAACCCTGAAAGGAATAATTTGAGCGGAAAGCTGCTGCTGTCTTGACATGAAGAAGGAGATTCACAATATGCTACACACAAGGCCTCTCCACATGAGCAGTCTTGGAGGTACAGTATCTATCTTTTAAGGTTTAAGGATAAACAACTTGCTTAGAAGTGCACATTCTCAGCAATCTCATACCTTACAGCTCCTTAGAAATTCAACATGCAGCTTGGAGTAAGGTCCTCATCAGTAAACACACACAGGATCACTCCCTCCACACCCCTCATCAGTTCTCTTCTCATTTTGATTGCATTTGCTTTGAATTCTTGTAGAGTTTTGTTAAGGGACTCACCTGGCAGAACAGTAACATGTATCTGGAACCCAGGATCTTTTCGAACTCTTTTTATGCCACACCAATAAATCCCTGCATCCTCCAGTGAAAGATTCTCCAGTCTGACAGTGAATTCAGAACGTGTCTGATTGTCTTTGACTGAGGTTCTGCCAGCCTTCACTTGTGCCTCAGTTCCATCAGTTTGGACAACTATGTGACAATATCTCCAGTCAGATCCTTTACACCAATATTTCCTGTATGTTCGAAAGAATTTGTCGTACTGACACTCTATAGACAGCGGCTGACCAATATATCCAATCACTTCTGGAGGGCCCTTTAGACCCCATGTGAGCCCTGGAAAAGAGAATGAGCCCAGACTGAGACAGTAGTTTACGCTATGATCCCTCTTTGTGGAGCAGAAAATCCTGAAATGACAAGTGATACAACTGGACGTTTCGAAATGGTGCAGGTAGGCATCAGTTGGACTGTGCTGATTCGCAATGGCAAATATGTCATGTGGTTACTAGGAACAGGAGCAAACCAGCCCATCCACATCCTAGGTTGAAAAGCAATGCAAATACTTGTCTGATCTCACCTTTAGTAGCAGGTACAAAGTGTGTCCCCCCCCACCCGCCCCCATTATTGAAGGAGAAGCATGTGAGGTATTTTTCCAGTAATTGGATTCACAACTACATGGGAAGGATCCATGGGGTGATCTATGTCTGTCTGTTCTTCAGAGCTTCTCCACCCACCCAGCCCTGTGAAAGGCAGATGTGACAGGCAGATGGGTGAAATGGAGAGGAACAGGCCCCCTGTTAACATTTCCACATTAACTCTTTTCCTGAAGGCTAAGGGGAAACCAAGTTCTGGGAAGCTGATTCCCCAACATCACTGCTCTTAAAACACAAAACAGCTTTAAAACTAAAATCTAAACTTCAAAAGGGACAATATGAGAAAGAACCAACAGCCAAGAGTGCAAAACTGGTCTTTAAAATGTATAGAAATCATAATCTAACACAACAATTTAGAACAAAGGCGCAAACCTCTTGTTATGACACTTTATGACCATTGTATCCTGTAGTCAAAATAAAATAAAATACTAGATGGATGATGGAAGAAACATTCAAAATTGTCAAGGACAGGAGAGAAGCCAAAGGGGACAGAAATAGGGTCAGAACTTTTCAGCTACTATCATGTAGAGACAAAGAGAATGATTACAAAAACCAGTGCAAAGGAATAGCAAATAATAAAAAGGGGGACATAAGATATGATTGAAGTAGTTAAAGGGAAATTTAAGCCTAGATTAGGAATACTGAAAGGTCAACTGGGAAGCAGAGTATTTTATCAGGAGATAGATGGAATACCAATAGAACTATTTCAAACCACAGAGCCTGAATCTCTGATTTGCCATCAAATCTGGAAGAGACAATCATGCTGGGAAAGATTGAAGGCAGCAGGAAAAGACAAAGAGGAAATGTGAGATGGATTGACTCCCTAAGAAAATCATAGGCTGATGTTTACAAGATTTGAGGAGATAACATGATATTATGATAATTGGATGAGGGTTGATTTAAAAATACAGTCAAACCTCGCATAAAGAGCATCTCGCTTAAAGAGTAACTCACTTAAAGAGCAGAATTTTCTCTGAATGTTCGCTTCGCTTAACAAATAAAACCAACCAAAAACTTGCTTAACAAATAAATTTGGGTTTGCAATCCCCCTGACAATTGGTCACTTCCAACTCGCTTAAAGAGTAATCCTGTGGAACACATTATGCTCTTTAAGCGAGGTACAACTGTACTAAAATTTAAAGTTAAACCAAGAAATCAAATACTATATATAATGTATATACAAAAATACATAAAATATGATGTAAGTTAAAACTAGGGAAGGTGTAGGAAGTCTCTTTGTCCTAAAATCTTTTTGGTGTGTTTTATCTTTGTTTTTTCCTTATTTTTGTTTTTCTTATTGTCCTTGCTTGTAGTACATCCCAAGGAGAAAGCACCTAAATGTTATTGAATTCATTGGAGAGAGAGGGTATAAATGTAACTGTGAATACTTATACACACATACACACACATACCTGGAATTAACACCCAGCCCAGAAAAGAAACAGTCCTCATGGTTCCACTTGATTCTTTTACTCAGCCTCAAGATAGGTAAACGTTGGCTGCTCTGACCCTGCAAGCTCAAGAGGTATCACTTGATGTCTAGTCCAAGAGCTCCATGGGAAATGCTCTTGAAGCACTTGTTATGAGTCTGGAAGCAGGGCAGCTTGATTTCCTTCACAAACAGGCCAAAAAAGAAGAAGAAGGCTTCTCTGTTGAAATTCTCTGCATTCAAACGGGCGTGGTTTGCACATTTCTACATTAAAAAAGAAAAACAGAATCAAAAAATGACAGCTTACTTTGTCAAACGAGACTAAGTTAAACCAGTGGCCTCTTTTCAATCCTTGAAAGCTTACAGACAGAGCATGAAAGCAATAGCTTTCCTTCGTGCTTGGTTGTAGCATCTTCTATTCCTACTGATATACTGGCTCTGAATGGGAATGTTTATTAAGAAATGACAATGTGGTCCCCGTGGATTTGTCTAATTCTTCTGAATCCTCTGGTTGTTTATCTGTAGTATGTCCAGCTCTTCTTTGTCCTATGGTCCACAGGAGAGGAGGAATGACTAATTTAAATGATCAAAAATATATAAAGGGACCCAGAGTCGTTGTATGCGAGTGGGGCGGGATATAAGTATAAATAATAATAATAACTATTTGTTTCCTCTCTTCATGCAGTTGTTGTTGTTAAATTAGATTTATATGCCGCTCTACTCACCTTGCTGAGGCGACTCAGAGCAGCTCACATAACATAAGCAACATATACAGTATCACAATCTCAAATATAAATACAGCATAATATAAAAATATAAAACAGATGCAGCACAGATAATGCAATCAATAAATTTTACATAAAAAGAAAAAACCAATAAAACAATAGAATAAAATACAGTGTAAAAAAATACAATACAGCCCTCGCCAAGAGAGACAGTAGTCTTCGGCCAGCCGGCCAGTTCACACAGCTGCCCCTCATTCTCCCTGTCCGACCAGCAGGGAGAGTTCTGTGATGTTCCTGGGGTGGTTGTGGAGGCATCAACAGCAGCAGCAGCAAGGTCTTTTATGGCTGGGCTGGCCGGTTCACACAGCTGCCCCTCATTCTCCCTGTCCGACCGGCAGGGAGAGTTCTGTGATGTTCCTGGGGTGGTCATGGAGGCAGCAACAGCAGCTGCAGCAAGGTCTTTTATGACTGGGCTGGCCGGGTCACACAACTGCCCCTCATTCTCCCTGTCCGACCGGCAGGGAGAGTTCTGTGATGTTCCTGGGGTGGTCGTGGAGGCATCAACAGCAGCAGCAGCAAGGTCTTTTATGGCTGGGCTGGCCGGTCCACACAACTGCCCCTCATTCTCCCTGTCCGACCGGCAGGGAGAGTTTTGTCATATTCCTGGGGTGGTCATTATCAACTCTGCTGGGTGGTACATCTGCTTTTGGTTTGGCACTGTGGGTCCAGAACTGAATGAGGTGACGTAGTCTTGTCAGGATTCCTCTGGAGCATGTACAAAGTATTCCAACAATTTTGTCTTCTGTGAGTATTCTCCTTTCAATCTAAAGGAAATTCTGGAGATGCAACTTTAACAGAGACTCACTTAAAATCCTCCTGAGGTAACATGTTGGAACTCAGTGTGGGTTCTGTAGTTCTGAACACTCCAAAAGGGGATGTTAGCTAAAATGCTTGGCATAGCATTCACGTTCCCACTGGCCCTCATAAAGCCTATGTGGCAGACTTGCCATTGGACTATTTTATATGGCTGTGCTTGCTGTTTTTTTGCCCCTTGAATTCGTTGAGAGCTGTAAATCTTTCTCACTCTCTTAAAGTATTCAGAGGCCACTTGTTTCACCAAAGCCCAGTTCTCATTCGAGGGAGCTTGTCTCCACCTATCGTCTAACCTTCTCCTTTGCTGCTTCATCACTGAAGAGTTCCTCTCTGAATCACAGGGATGGACAAGCTCTGCAGCATAAAGGGCATTTAGGAGCAATCATGTCAACTGCCTACCCATAAGCTGCAGGAGCGTCAACCAGATCAGTCTGCAACCCACCCAAGGCTGATAGGAAACCGACTGGATCCAGCAGCCTTTGTAGGCAGACCATCTTAAGTAGTCCAAACTCCTCATGGAGTGGAGTTAGTGTCAATGCTTTGAAATTCAGCAGGGAATGATCTGACCAATATAGGGTGATACCAAAAAATCCACCACCTCCAGATTATCATCCCCACACCCTCTCAAAAAAAAAAAAAAAAAAAAAAAAAAAACCACCCAGAGTAAGAGTATGGTCTGCCATGTAATTAGCATGCTGAGATAGGCTCATGGATATAATGGAATCCATGAACTGTGAGGCTGCATCGACAAGCACCTCTTCAGCATGGATGCTGAAACCTCCCAGCTAGATTCATCAGGTTTGTCCACATTCACTTTCAGTTGGTTAACCTTTAGCCCAGGCATGCCCAAACTATGGCCTGTGGGCCAGATACAGCTCCCAAAGCCATTCCATCAGGACCATGATGCCCTCGCCAGTAGCATTGTGTGGGTTTCAGTCGCCCGGGGCTTAAGCCAAATTTGCTGCCACCTGGTGGATGCTGACTCCCGCTCAGGCTTCTGGGAATTGTAATCCAAGAACACCCATAGCCTAAAAAGTGCTGCCTGGGGCGGGCCGCTCCCTGGCCCTCTCTACGCTACGCTACTGGCCCTTGCCAAACCAGGAAGTGAATACAGACATTTCTGTGCATGTGTGGACGCATCTGTATTCACTTTCTGGCTTGGCTCAGACGTATTTGTACATTTGCAGAAGCATCTGTGCTGAACCAGGAAGTGAATATGGATGCTTTCACACATGCACAGAAGCATCCGTAGTAGTGAACCAGGAAGTGAATATGGATGTGCATACACAAACATGCCCTGTTCTGGGAAATGATCTGGCTTGCTCAGCTGTTCAGGGGAGGGGCGTGTGTCAGGCCCCCAGCCCCAAAAGTTTGAGCACCCTGGGTCTAGACTCAGGAAAAACAAAGGGTTTATAAAGCTGCTATAGCAGTGGTGGGCATCAGCAGGTTCTCACCAGTTCTCCAGAACCAGTAGCAGAAATTCTGGCTGGCCCTGCCCATACAATGCCCACAGTGTGGTAGTAAATTTTTTTGGAGCACACCACTGTCTGTGGCTCTCAATTCCAAATCAGGGGCTTCCCACTTAGCCTGCAGAGAATGACTCTCAAGAGGGAAGGTATGACTGCCCCTCCTCTCTCTCACACACACAAGTATTGAAAACAAATTCAAACAGAACATTCGAATACAATAAAATTCAGTGCAAGACAGCATCAGCAATTACTATCACATTATGGCCTTATCGTGGAACTGAGTCATATTGCTATTTTTGAAGGAGGATTAGCCCTGTGGCTGCCAAACTATGCTGTCTAGTTGACCACTGACATAAAAATAGAAGAATTTTTCTCAAAACACATTGTGAAATATCCTGAGAAACAACATTATAAAAGTGACTGCAAGCGGTAGTGAAGGAAAAGAGGCTGAGTAACACAGACCACTCCTCTAAGATTGCTCCCATGCATTTCATGGCTTTGAAATACAGTAGACCCAATGATGGGATGCAATAGGTTCGCACCAGTTCGCCAGTAGTAATTTTCCCCAGTGTCCTGGAGAACCGGTAGCAGCTTTTGGGGAGAATCACCTTTGGGGCTTACCTTTTCATTGGTTCCCCCACTGCGCATGCGCGCTAAGCACTTGGTGTGCATGCACGCCTACAGTGCTTGGAGCATATGTACGACCTCCTTGCTGTCCTCCCAAGCGGGGAGGAGGAAGAGAAGCTGCTAGCCTGAAGCTCCCTATAGCCTGCTCCCCAGGTTAAGTGACTCACTTTTGGATGTGATGTATCTGTGTGTATTTTAATGTGTATTTAATACCTTTACCTATATTGACATACTACCACAGTTCCTAAAAAGGCCTGGCAGCTGGCAGCTGGCAGGCCTGGCGGCCTGGCTTGGGGTTTTTAAGAAAAATCTTAGAGTTACTTCATCAATAAGCTACACCTGTGCTGTTCCTATTGCTGTTCCAATTGGAAAACCCTTAAGGAGGTACAGCTGTTTTACATTTACATTAAGGCATATTATCCTAGAGAACTGGTACGATGACCATATCCATCTTGCAACATGGTGCTGCCCAGGCACTTATACTAACAGGTAAGTGACGGGTTTGTGTTTGATTTGGGTTGATTTGTATTTGGGGTGGGTGGGTGGGTGTTTGGGTGGGTGGGTGTATTTTAATGTAATTTTTATTTATTTATTTATTTATTTAATTTATTTACGGGTTTGTGTTGTGGGTGGGTGGGTGGGTTGAGGGTGTGTGTGTGTGTGTGTGCTTATCTTTATTTTATTTTTAATTACTTTCTAATTTTTGTCTTTGGCCCCGCCCATGACGTCATGACGTCATGACGTTAGCTTCGCCCACACTGTGATGACATCACGGTGGGGTAGTAAAATTGTTGACAAACCACCACTGAGTAGACCCCCAGGTTACAACGAAGGTCCGTTCCAACAGTCGTCATTGTAACCCAAAAAAATTGTAAACCGAAATATCTATAGAGATGCATTGAAAAATAAAAAAAAAATGGTCCTGAATTGATCTTTGAAAACTGAAAATAATAATACATTAAACGTTTGTAAACCGGGACAGCATTTCCATATGATTTGCCATTGTAAACCTCAGCAAAATAAACCGAGATGTTTGTAACCCAGGGTTTTACTGTATTGTTTTTCAAAGGCAACATCAGGCTACACTCTTATTCCATAAAAATAGGCTGTTGTTTGGAACTTATTTCTTCCAATCTTCTCTATACTTGTTTCACACTAAAATCTGAGAAACTGGTGCCTTGCTGTTCACTAGAGAAGGGGCAGGCTACAAAGACTATATAGTACTCTTGGATAGTAAAACTAAAGGTCACCCTTACTCGAAAGCAGTGGTGGGCAGCAACAGGTTCTCACACACACCCCGGCAGGGTGTTTAGAAAATTGGGTGGCCTTTGGGCAGGGTTTTTTTTAGGGAACTTGGGTGGCTATGCCCACCTCCCAGCCTTGCCCAGACTAACACAGCTACCATTTAAAAAGTTTTATTCTCTGTAAGCATATCAGAGAGTAAACAAAAAGACAAAAACGTTGTGGTACCTTAAAGACTAACTGCTCTATTTTAATGTGAGCTTTTGTGGATCAAGTCCACTGGCTCTTTGGCTATAAACAGAGATGAGCACTGAACCCTAGAGTTGGTAACGACTGGCTTTTGAGCAAGGGCAACCTTTACCTAATAACAGAAGATCCCTGATTAGTATTCAAATTTGATGCCAGGTTTTGTCCCTGCAAGTGGTTCAATGTCTCCCTTGCTCAAAAGCCAGTCATATTTGACTCTAGGGTGGAGTGCTCATCTCCATTTACAGCCAAAGAGCCAGTGCTGCCTGTGTTTGAAAATGTATACATGGCCATATGGTAAGCATGACTAGATCACCCACGGTGTAGGCTCCACCCATGATGTAGGCTCTGCCAATGACATAGGCTCCACCCATGACATAGGCTCTGCCCACGGTGTGGTAGCACATTTTTTTGCTGTCCACCACTGTGTTGAATTTTAAGATCAAACACATCGTTTCGTTCAATTTCTTTTTAATAAAATGTGCAACCAGAGATTCACTATACACACGGGTTACAAGGTATGGAATGCACGGGAGAAACCAGCGCTTAATAGCCAACAATTGAAATTATACAAGGTTTAATGTAAAACTGCCTGAAAGCCTCTGCAAAGAGGCTTGATTAAAAGGAAAAACCCCATCTGTCACGTATGCAAGAGTTCAAACAATTACAGTAGATTAAAACATTGATTAAGAACTGGTCTCTCCTCGTGGGCCCCCATGAGTCACCCAGCTTTGGATTGGCTGAAAACAATGGCGTTAATCCTTCTCTTTATCCCCATTTCCCAAGATAACGCGGATGCCACTACAGCGACTTCCAAGCCTGCAAAAGACAAGACGTGGCTGAATGCAGCTTAGCGGAACCCCACAGGGAACCCTCACTTTGGATTGACACCAAAAGCCTCCCGCCTCCCAACAACCAAGCCCTGCCATTGGAGGAAACCAGCAGACGCGCGATTCTGATTGGCTAAAGCGCGCTAGCCTATTCATTCATTGTACAAGCCTTTCATCCATTCACAAAAGCCGCAAAGATACAAAGTATCATTCTTCAAATATTTTCCTGACTGCAAGGAGACACTTTGTAACAGATTTACCACCACCTGGGGAGATTGCCAACTCCAAAGACAATAACTCTTTGCAGCACCCACCATTACCCATTATATTTGTAAAAATACCAATGTGTAACTTCAGAAATTGTTTTGTACTGATTAATTAAGAAGTGGAAAGACCCATTTAATTGCTCCTTCTTGTAAACATTATTTGCTACTGCCAATGCTAGGCTATACTTGATTGTCGACCAGTGTATGTGTATAAAAATGTTGGGGAATGGGAGGGATTTAGCTCATTCCTAGAATAGCATGGATTGAGTTCACGAGGGTGGTTTTTATCAGAACGGGTGAGGTATAGACTTCTTTTTTATAGAATGGCCACTGTAAATTTAGAACTCTGTTTAATACCAATAAACCAATTTGTTTTGATTAAAAACCTTGCCTCGTTTTTGAGTTCCTAGGGTTTAACATTTCTCTGCCAGGGCACGAACCAAGTATTAAAAATTCAGGTAACAACTGCTTGAAAGCCTAAGAAATAATTACAGAAGAGACAAAGTCCACAACAGACTCATGATTCTGCCTTTCTACTCAAGATCAGTGAAAGTGAAGAGGTGCTAGTCTGCCTCAGGAAGCTGAAGATGATAGAACAAGCTTTGTAGTTGAAGAGTTGGAAGACAAACATTCTGGAGATGACTATTATTGGTCTGAAAGCAAAGCCAGTGCAGATGCCTTCCTTCATGAGTGAACCAAAAAAATAAAAAGAGAGAGGGAACCTTCTCTGTTGCAATCCTCTGTGGTTTCACTTCTGCTTTCTGTGTAAGAAGGAGAGCAAGAAACTCAGATGTGACTTGTGGGATCAACCAAAATCTCAATCCTTGGGAAGATTACAGTGAAGTTGAGATTTTCCTTTTGGTCCTAGCATCTAATATGTAAATATACTGCCTCTGAAAGGAGAAGTTCTATTTAGTTATAATGGCTGACAGGTACTAAGATACTTTATGGATTTCTGTAATTTATTCTGTTTAACTTGGAGCTCTTCCAGATGAGTTCCCTCTGAGATAGCACAGGCATTGACTGTGTCTCAAGAGCGGCCTATATTCTCTTGCTGTTTTCTTGGCCTTCCTTCTTCTATGTTAAGTGTCACATCATATTCCAAATATTGGCTCTCATCATTGCAATCAGCCATGAAGAATGTCCTGGAAACAATCTAATGCAGTGCCCTTTCATTTGCCATCCCCATTGCAGCATGACACCCATGCCAATGATCCAGTTCCATGAGTCACTATCTGGTTCTGAGCCCTTTTGGCACACAAATTCCTTATTGGCCCCAGGTCAGTATTGATGAAGCTACTGCCTTCCATCAAGATGGGTTCAAGTGGGATTTAACTCACTTGGGGACTATCACCCTTCCCTGTGGACTTCTCCACCCAAGGCCACTAGTCCTCAAGGTTGCCAGGTTAGTTAACCGCTGTCTGATGATTGGCATTGAATTACTGGCAGTATGGTCTACTCTATTACCATAACAGGATAACCTGGTCAGACTGGCCTTCCACAACACTTAATTCAGGGTGGGATTTTTATGGGTGGGGGCTTTGCTTTGCTTTTGGTCTATTTGCTATTTTAGATTGCATCTCCAACATTTCTTTACCTTTGGCCATATTTCCCAGGGGGGTTGGATCATAAACTTGTATTAGGTTTTGATACTGGATGCTAGATTTTATTACTGTACTGGAAAAATACAATTGGGCCTCTTGAAGGAATGCATACTGTCCTTGAAGCCTGTCCTCCTCCTCCCTCCTCCTTCCCCCTCCTTTTTTCTCTTTGCTGAGGAATTTCTATGTGTGTGTGACTGTATTAAGAGATATGCAAAGCAGTCTGCAAAACAGCAGATCAGAGCAGTCTGCAAGAGAGCTAGCTAGCACATAAGATCACAGCAGACACTTCATAGGCTTCTTCAGACGTGGAGAACCTAATAAAGACTTTTCTCACTTGGATCCAAAGATTGCTGACTCAATTTCTTCAGTGTCAATTGTTGATGCTGGTTTTCTCAACAGGGTTTGCCCACCTGTGACCTATTGGGAATCACATCTTTCTCTCTCTTTTTATATTTAGCCCAGAAGTTTCCTCTTCCTTGAAATCTTTGCCTTAACGTCTGAGCTCTTATTTCCAGTTGCATGGGAAGCCTTAAGTATGTGTAAATCTTAACTGTCCCAAGCTTTACAATAGAGGAATATCTGACTAAATGATCAAAACATTTTAATTAGTGGATGATATTGTAAAGCTAAATTAACATACCCGTTGGACAGACCGCTTAGCACAGGGAGTGGGGTTATTCAGTAAAACACACTTGAAACTGCTGTTAAAAATGGGCAACAATGCAGCTTGTGTGGCTGTGGATACCAAAAGGAATACATGACCAAAGGTAGGAGAGAGAGAAAGGCTTTATTGTACTTATGCATAGGGGCTGTTCTCCTTATAGCAAAGAGCCCAGAGCAAACAGACAAAACCCTTTTTATAAACAAGGCTGAGACAGACATATGAATCACAATACACATCAAAATTGGTTTGACACTGTCTCTTTTATCTTGCACCGAGTTCTTTTACCTGCTTCCTGGCAGCTACACAGAGGTGTTGGGTTTGGATCAAGGGGGACTTAAAGTTCAAATGACTTTTCTTTGGCTACAAAACTGTAATTTTAATCCGAAGGTTACCATTTTCTTCCCTCTTGGCCAGAACAAATGATTCTGAGGAAACACTCCACAGTCACAGAGGAAATATTCTCTCCAGTATGAACCATCTTATGTCAGTACAGTACTGTATCTGCATTTCTGGGTACTTTGATTCACTGCTTAGACAGAGAAGAGTAGTCAAAATAATTGACAGGAGGAACAATTTTTCTTGCACAGTCTGGCCTGCTTTGCGCTTTGGTTGTGGTAATCCAGGCTTTCCTTGTTGGTGTTACTCAGGCCTGTTCTCCAATGGCTGCTTTTTGCTTCTGTGCAACCAAATAATTCCAAAGACCAGACAGAGAAGGGTGGCAGTTTTCAAGCCAATAGAGATCAGGAAGGGCACAAATATGGGATGCCTGCATCAAAGACACACAGAGTTATCCTTTTGGTACAAAAAAACAAACCTCTATAAGCTTCGTTGACTAGTACAACCTGTCAGAACAGAAACCAGTATGATGAAGGAGACTTGGGAAATAATCTCAGCTTTCTCCTCTGTCTTGCAGGGAGGGAAGAAGCCAGAAAAGAGAAACTTCCTGTTGCCATATACAGTACAACAAACCAGGTTGTAAGGAATGCTGTGTTGGTTTGTTTGTTATTTATAAACTGCCCATCTGGGATATTCTCCCATTCTGGACAGTGTAAAGGTAAAGGTCACCCTTGCTTGAAAGCTGGTCTTATATGACTCTAGAGTGTTCATCTCTGTTTATAGCCAGAGAACCAGTGCTCTTGGCATCTGCAGACATTTCTGTAGACATGTGGCAGGCATGGGTAGACACCACAGATGCATGGAATGATGTTTACCTTCCCACCAAAAATGGTACCTATTTATCTACTTGCAATTTCTTGCTTTCGAACTGCTAGGTTGGCAAGTGTTGGGACAGAGATGGAAGCTCACTCCATCATACGGCACTCCGGTCTCGAAATGGTGACCTGCCGACCTTCCAGTTGTCAAGTCTAGCATTTTAAGCCACTGCAGTCACTGGACAGTGTACAACAGTTCATTTTTTAAACTAATAACCATAAATCACAAACCAAATGCAAAACCATTCAGAGGCTTCAGTTGGTCCAGAATGCGGCTGCACGAGTAGTGGTTGGATGCGGGCGTTATGCCCGAGCTTCACCACTGCTGAAAGAGCTGCACTGGCTCCCAGTTTGCCTCTGGGTGCAATTCAAGGTGCTGGTTATTACCTTTAAAGCCCTACATGGTAGTGGACCAGGATACTTAAGAGACCGCATCGTTCCAAGGACATTTGCCCATCCCACCAGAGCGGACCGGAGAGGCTCTCTGGTTGTGCCATCTGCCAGAGAGGCGCACCTCGCTGGCACAAGAAGGAGGGCCTTCTCGGTGTCCGCTCTGGCCCTTTGGAACCTCCTGCCAGTAGAACTACGCCTGCAGACGGAGTTGCTGCCCTTTAGAAAAGGAGTGAAAACCTGGCTGGCAGGTTTGGTCTGGGGAGTGAATGGTTCAATTTCCCTAGCCAATTGGTTGGTTTGACCCCAGTATGCCTGTGTTGTAATTTTTGGCTTTTAATACAAATTTTTTAAAAGTTTTTAGAGTTTTAAATTTTTTAAAATGATTTTATAATTGTAAATCGCCCTGGGTCCCTTTTGGGAGGAGGGCGATAAACAAATTTAAATAAATAAATAAATAATAAAACCCAAAACTATACAAACTTAAACAATTAGAATCAATATACAACATATAAATCAAACAAAGCACATTGAGCTATGGCTACAGTGAGGTGTAAATTACCATAAATTAATAAACTAATTAACTTATTCTTTGGCTGGTTAAAGAATATTTCTAAATGCATCTTTGAATTCTGGATTTGTTGAAAATGTGTGTATTAGGGACAAAGGCAAGCAGAGACCATTGCAGTAATCAATATGTGAGACTACCAATAAGTGGAGTAGCATTGTAGGGCTTGTCTGTCCAAGTAGGGTCGCAACTGAACTATTGGTGGAGATGAAAAAAGGCACCTTTACATACCTCTGCAGTTTGGGATGCCAGGGTCGAAGATGGATCTAACATGACCCCTAAGTTGTGTGCCTGCATCCCTAGTAGTGACAAACAAAGCAGCTGCTGGCTCCTCACCTCTATGTCATGACCTTGGAGACAGAACATCCTGGGACCAGGACAGTTCTCTCAGCAGCTTTACCTACTGAAGTCTCTTACTGGGTTTTGATGCACATAGAAAGAGTTGCAAAGATCTCCTCCTGTCCCCATTCCCTCCCAAAATCTCAGTCATGAACAATCAGCTGCAAAGATTCCCCACCACTCCCACCCCCAGATTTGATCTTTGACTGAAGGAGAGTAAGGGGTCCTGAAGGTATTTTCAGGCAACTGATTCCTAACACTTGGTGTCTGTTAGAATACTTACTGTGCTTCATTAGTGGTTTCTGACAAGTAGTGAGGCCCTGACTGTCCGATAGTTGGCAATGTTTCTGTTGAATCTAAAGGAAAAATGAGAGAGTATCAGCAACAGGTTTAGATGTGATGCCATCCAAGATGATCTCACCTGTGTTTCTCAGGTGAAGAGTGAAATGTTGAATCTTAAGGAATTCTTGAGTATTAAGAACAGAGACTTCTACACAAAAGTAGTGTAGCCAGTGGTGGGATGTCAAAATCTTTACTACCCCACCGTGATGTCATCAAAGTGTGGGCGGAGCTAATGTCATGACATCATGATGTTGTGGGTGGGGCAAAATAAAAAAAATAAAAAAGCACACACACACCCCCCTCAGGCCACCCACCCACCCACAACACAAACCTGTAAGTAAATTAATTAAATAAAATAAACAAAATAAAAAATACATTAAAATACACCCACCCAGCCAAACACCCATCCACCCACCCCAAACACAAATCAACCAGAGCTTTTAAACCAAAGCTTAAAGCTTATTCTGGCTAATCTTTCTCACACTAGGTCAGATGGAAGGAACTACAGAATGAACTCACCACAAGATGGCTTCATTTTGGCACTTTTCAACTTTTCAACAGTTAAAGAAGTTAGGTACTAAGTCTTTGCCTAACCAGTTCTCTAGGATAATATGCCTTGATGTAAATGTAAAACAGCTGTACCTCCTTAAGGGTTCTCCAATTGGAACAGCAATTGGAACAGCACAGGTGTAGCTTATTGATGAGGTAACTCTAAGATTTTGCTTAAAAACCCCAAGCCAGGCTGACAGGCCTTTTTAGGAACTGTGGTAGTACGTCAATATAGGTAAAGGTATTAAATACACATTAAAATACACACAGACACACCACATCCAAAGGTGAGTCACTTACCCTGGGGAGCAGGCTATAGGGAGCTTAAGGCTAGCAGCTTCTCTTCCTCCTCCCCACTTGGGAGGACAGCAAGGAGGCCGTGCATCTGCGCCAAGCACTGTAGGTGTGCATGCACACCAAGTGCTTGTGGCACATGCACAGTGGGGGAACCAGTGAAAAGGTAAGCCCCGAAGGTGGTTCTCCCTAAAAGCTGCTACCGGTTCTCTGGGACACTGGGGAAAGCTGCTACCGGTTCTGGCAAACTGGTGAGAACATGTTACATCCCATCACTGAGTGTTGCAAAAACTACTCACAGAGCAATGTTTGATCATCCATCGCTATGTTTTACTCCAAAGGCCAAACAGCTTATGAGCTCCAACAGAGGGAACGGGAGGGAGGTATGGAGGGGAAGGGAGAGTTTCAATGTTAATTCTCCAAATGCAATGGTTTGGGGGCTCATAGGATATGACTGCTGTAAAATGCGCCCACAAATGCATAAACACAGTTACATCAGCTGTAAATGCACCTGTGGCTGTCATAAATGCAGAAGTGGGCACATTTACTTCCACTTCCAGGGGCGTGGTCTGGCCAACTCAGCGGTTCCAGGGGGCGTGGTCAGCCCCATGGCATAAAATGTTTGGGAACCCCTGGTTTAAAATATTTGAAGAAGCTGTAAACTAAGTCATGGAATGCGATGGGGAGGAGCATACTGGCTCCAGAGGAGACGGCAGCAATGGCAGGAGGAAGAAGAGGAGGAAAAAGAAAAATAAGAGGTGGAGGATGAGCAGGAAGAAGTGGGAGATAATCAGAGTGCTGTTCCCACTGCCACTGTCACCCTTCCTGCCCTGCTGCCATCCCCGGGGTGGCCCTCAACGTGGCAGCCCCCAAGCCAGGTCTGCCTGCCTGCCTGCCTTCCTGGGCAAGGCTCAGGCAAAGGCGCCTTTGTGCCCGTTGCCTGGCTTGCTCCACCCACTTCCGCGAAGTCCCAGTTGACGCCTGTCGGGGGAAAGCAATGGAGGAGGCTGTGGCGGAGTGGGGGCAGCTGTGGTTGGCGGGAGGCAAAGTGGGCCACCAGTGCAGCAAAAGGCTCACCTTCTGCCTGGGAAGTCTGCACCCCCCCCCCGAAGTCCAGGCGGTGGGAGGCCAAAGCGGTGGGGACATTTTGCTGCCTCCTGAAAAGTGCTGCTCGGGGCATCTTGCCCCCTCCCCATGCTATGCTACTGTATATTCATGTATTTGAATGAAGATTAAACTAACTTAGGCTCTAAGAAGTTGGAAATCAGCTCACCTCCGAATAATGACTTTCAATTACAGTGGTACCTCGCTTAAAGAGCATAATGAATTCCATGGGATTGCTCTTTATGCGAGTTTGCTCTTTAAGCGAAACACCATTGTAAGTGACAAATTGTGGCTTCTGGTGGTGGTGGGGGAATTGTGAAACCCGATTCAGTTGTTAAGTGAGTTTTTGGTTGGCTTTAGTTGTTAAGCAAAGCAACCATTCAGAGAAAATGCTGCTGTTTAAGCGAGTTACTCTTTAAGCAAGGCCCTGTTTATGTGAGGTTTTACTATACTATCTTTTAAAATTTAGGTGTATAAGCAACCTGTTTAGAAATACATGTCATCAGCATTCTCATACCTTTTAGCTCTTTAGAAATTCAAAATGAAGCTGGGAATAAGGCCCTCATAAGTAAAGGCACACCGTATCACTCCCTCCACATCTCTCTTCTCATTTTGGTTGCATTTGCTTTGAGATTCTTATAGATTTTTGGAAAACTACTTACCTGGCAGAGCAGTAACATGAATACGGAACCCATCATCTCTCCCAACAAATTCTATGCCACACCAGTAAATCCCAGTATCTTCCAGTGAAAGATTCTCCAGTCTGACAGTAAATTCAGAATGTGTATGATTGTCCTTGATTGAGAGTCTGCCATCCTTCACTTGTGCCTCAGTTCCATTAGTTTGGATAACTATGCGGCACAAATTCCAGTCAGCTCCTTTACACCAGTATTTCTTATATTTTTGATAGGCTCCGTCATACTGACACTCTATAGACAGCGGCTGGCCTAGATATCAACTCACTTCTGAAGGACCTTTTATACCCCATGTGTGCCCTGCAAAAGAGAATGAGCCCAGACTGAGACAGTAGTTTAAGCTATGACCCCTCTTGGTGGAGCAGAAAATCCCGAAATGACAAGTGATACAACTAGAAGTTTCCAAATGGCTGTTTATAAAAGGTGCAGGTAGGCATCAGAAGGGCTGGTCTGGAAGTTTCTAAATGGCTGCTTACATGAAAAACAACCACTGTCAAGAATGTGTAGAGCTGAAACAAAGGCTATCTGAAAATGAGATGCAATATGTTCCCTTACAGTTATAGGGCCAATATCCAAAACATAAGCCCACTTTTCACATTGGAGCCTCTGGTCTCAATGAGATTCTGGTCAGGCCAGGTTAATCAGAGCTCATTAGTCATTCATTGCTCGGGTCCCTATTATAAACTGGCCGGCAGCTCCAGCTACTCTTTGTAAATGCACTGCATTATGCAGAGTGCTGGCTGTGTCATGAAGCAGAGCACAGCAGTGAATAGTTGAGAACAGGGTATTTGAGGAGAGGATGAGCTGCACCTTACAACACATTAGAAATGCAACATGCAGCAGGGAGTAAGACCTTCATAAGTAAACACACACAGGATCACTCCCTCCACACCTCTCCACATCTCTCTTCTCATTTTGGTTGCATTTGCTTTGAGAGTCTTATAGATTTTTGGAAAACTACTTACCTGGCAGAGCAGTAACATGAATAGGGAACCCAGAATCATTCCCAACAAATTCTATGCCACACCAGTAAATCCCAGTATCTTCCAGTGAAAGATTCTCCAGTCTGACAGTAAATTCAGAATGTGTATGATTGTCCTTGATTGAGAATCTGCCATCCTTCACTTGTGCCTCAGTTCCATGAGTTCGGACAACTATGCGGCACGTACTCCAGTCAGCTCCTTTACACCAGTATTTCTTATATTTTTGATAGGCTCCGTCATACTGACACTCTATAGACAGCGGCTGGCCTAGATATCCACTCACTTCTGAAGGACCTTTTATACCCCATGTGTGCCCTGCAAAAGAGAATGAGCCCAGACTGAGACAGTAGTTTAAGCTATGACCCCTCTTGGTGGAGCAGAAAATCCCGAAATGACAAATGATGCAACTAGAAGTTTCCAAATGGCTGTTTATAAAAGGTGCAGGCAGGCATCAGAAGGGCTGGTCTGGAAGTTTCTAAATGGCTGCTTACATGAAAAACAACCACTGTCAAGATTATGTAGAGCTGAAACAAAGGCTATCTGAAAATGAGATGCAATATGTTCGCTTACAGTTATAGGGCCAATATCCAAAACATAAGCCCACTTTTCACATTGGAGTCTCTGGTCTCAATGAGATTCTGGTCAGGCCAGGTTAATCAGAGCTCATTAGTCATTCATTGCTCGGGTCCCTATTATAAACTGGCCGGGAGCTCCAGCTACTCTTTGTAAATGCACTGCATTATGCAGAGTGCTGGCTGTGTCATGAAGCAGAGCACAGCAGTGAATAGTTGAGAACAGGGTATTTGAGGAGAGGATGACCTGCACCTTACAACACATTAGAAATTCAACATGCAGCAGGGAGTAAGACCTTCATAAGTAAACACACACAGGATCACTCCCTCCACACCCCTCTACATCTCTCTTCTCATTTTGGTTGCATTTGCTTTGAGATTCTTACAGATTTTTTGGGAAACTACTTACCTGGCAGAGCAGTAACATGAATACGGAAACCAAAATCACTCCCAACAAATTCTATGCCACACCAGTAAATCCCAGTATCTTCCAGTGAAAGACTCTCCAGTCTGGCAGTAAATTCAGAATGTGTATGATTGTCCTTGATTGAGAATCTGCCATCCTTCACTTGTGCCTCAGTTCCATCAGTTCGGACAACTATGTGGCACAAACTCCAGTCAGCTCCTTTACACCAGTATTTCGTATATTTTTGATAGGCTCTGTCATACTGACACTCTATAGACAGTGGCTGGTCAAGATATCCAATCACTTTTGGAGGGCCCTTTAGACCCCATGTGAGCCCTGGAAAAGAGAATGAGCCCAGACTGAGACAGTACTTTAAGCTATGATTTCTCTTTGAAATCATAAATGGGTGTTCACAGAATGTGCTGGTAGGCATCAGATGGGTTGGGCTGATTTGCAATGACAAATATGCCATATGGTTACTGGGAAAAGGAGTAAAGCATGCCCATCTCCATCTTAGACTGAAAAACAAGACAAATACCAGTCTGGTCACACCTTTAGTTGCAGGTATAAAGTGACCCCCTCCCCGGCTGCCCCTCCATTATTGAAGGAGAAGCATGTGAAATATTTTTCCAGCAAGTGGATTTTTCAGGATTCTCAACTATATGGGAAGACTCCATGGGTGATCCATCCTTGTCTGTCTGTTCTTCAGGGCATCCTTTCCCCACTGTGAGGACAGTGACAGGCAGATCTGTGGGATGGAGAGGAACTGGCACCCTGTTAACATTTCCACATTAACCCTTTTCTGACGTCCTCAGTACAACTCAGGGGAAACCAAGTTCTGGGAAGCTGATTCCCCAACACCACTGCTCTTAAAACACAATACAGCTTTAAATTATTTTTCCCCTAAACTTCAAAAATGACAATATAAGAAAGAAGCAACAGCTAAGAGTGCAAAATTGGCATTTAAAATGTTGAGAAATCATTATCTAACACAAATGTTTACCCCAAAAAAGTCTCAAACCCCTTGTTATGACAATTTATGACCATCATACCTGTAGTCAAGAGAAAAGAAAAAACTAGATGAATGATGGGAGAAACATTCAAATTTGTTAAGGAGAGGAGAGAACGCAAAGGAGGCAGAAATAGGGTCAGAACACTGAAGGCAAATTTTCAGCTACTAGAAAAGAGAATGATTACAATAACCAGGGCAAAGAAAGAGCAAACAATAAAAAAGGGAAAATAAGAGATCTCTTTCAGAAGGTTCAAGAAGTGAAAAGGGAATTTAAACCTAGATTAGGAATACTGAAAGATCAATAGGGAAGCAGAGTATTTTACTAGGAGATAGACAGAATACCAATAGGGCTTTTCCAAACCCCAGAGTCAGAATGTCTCAGTTACCATCAAATCTGAAAAAGATATTGTCATTTTTGAAGTTTAGTGGCTGGGGACCTTGCCCACTCCTCTGGGCCCACAACAATGGCATGACAAGAGTTAGTTTGTGTTCTGGTTTGGTTGTTTTATGTGGTTGCATTTTATAATTTTTATTGTACTGTTGTTGTTTTGACTGTAAGCCGCCCTGAGTTGCCTTGGCGAGTGGGCGGCAATATAAATCTAAATAAATAAATAATGCAGGAAAAGACCAAGATGAAATGTGAGATGGATTGACTTCCTAAAGAAAGTCATGACATAGGCTGATGTTTACAAAATCTGAGAAGAATTGTTGAGGACAAGACGTTCTGGAGAACTCTCAATCATATGGTCACCACAGATCAGAGGTCACGTGTTGGTACATATCAATAGGAACAACAAGTAGACAAGCACACAGATAGATTTGTATGAAACCTGTGAAGAGTCATGATCTCAGAAGGGCCAAAGTTGCTACTAGATTTCTTGTAGCCATAGGAATAAATACATAAATCATTTCAATATACTGTAAATTATATAAAATTCCATGAACAATCTATCTGGAGTTTGGCAGGAATGTATCACTCTTCATTTCTCTGCCTCATTTACATCAAACATCTCTTGGGGGAAAATAGTACCACCTAAATATTATTGAATTCATTAGAGCAGAGGGAGGGTATAAATGTAACTATGAATACTTATACACACAGAGACACACAGAGACAGACCTGGAATTAACACCCAGCCTAGAAGAGACACAGTCCTCATGGTTCCGCTTGCTTTCATTATTCAGCTTCAAGGCAGGTAAACATTGGCTGACCCAGCCAAGCTCAAGAGGTATTACTTGATGTCTAGTCCAAGAGTTCAACGAGAAACACTCTTGAGACACTTGTTATGAGTCTGGAAGCAGTGCAGCTTGATTTCTTTCACAAACAGACAAAAAAGGGGGAGGGCTTTTCCGTGGAAATTCTCTGAGCTCAAAAGGATGTGGTTTGCACATTTCTGAAAAAACTGCTTTCTTTCAGATTGCAGACAGAATAAACCACAATAAGGAATGAATCCTTTAGACCAGGGGTTCCCAACGTTTCCAAGCTAGGGCCTTAGTCATGCTCTCTCAGCCAGCTTTGAGAGCCGGGCGCAGTGGTGGGCTCCAGCAGATTCGGACAGGTTCAGGAGTAAAATTGGCTGGTCCTGCCCACTGCCCTGCCCTGCCTACATCTTCCTCCTCCTCTCACCCCACTCTGGACACAACTCCAACATCCTTGCTGCTGTGTCTGGGTGCTAAGCCAACAGTTATTCTGCTGCAGTTACTCTTTAAAGGAAAATTAGAGCATCGAAGTGTAATTGCTAACTAATGGTCTGAGAAAGTGGACTCGATCCACAAAAGCACACATTAGAATATAGCAGTTTAACCATGCCCACTCAATCACCTGGCCATGCCCACATAGTTGGCCACACCCATAGAGTTGGCCACACCCACAGTATGGTAGCAAAATCTTTTGAAGCCCACCACTGGCTGGACAGCCATTTTGCCCTGCCTGCATGATGGCTATTTTGTCCCAACAGCTTCAAAGGGGCAACCATGTTGTTTCTTGAATGCCCTTGGAGGGGTGAGCCCCTCACAGAAAATGACACCATAGGCCAGTTCCGGCCCACAAGCCTCAGTTTGGGAAACCCTGTTTTAGACTGCTATGTCAGTTTGGACTTGGATACAACCCTTTGTCTGGACTGTCCTACTGAGAGTGAATCATAGGACGTACCCTGTGGGAACAGGGAAGGAGTTGGCTTCACTTGTGTTCTCTGTGAAGGGATCCAAATCTGGGGGCTAAGTGGAGGAGATCTGTTCGCCATGATAATTGGCAGTATTGTATTTGGAATAAATACAACACTTGAAGAAGAAGAAGCTGATGTCAGTGATGGGCAGCCAAAATTTTTACTATCGCACTGTGGGCAGAGCTGACATCATGGGTGGAGCCAACATCATGACATCATGGTCATAGCTGACATCATGACATCACAGGCGGAGGCAACAACATGGATGGAGCCAAAGTAAAAAAATACATTAAAATATAGTACAAATAAAAATACACATAAAAACACATACAAATACAAATTTAATAGACATTAAATAGACATAAAAACACATAAAATACAAATTTAATAGACATTAAATAGACATAAAAACACATAAATACACATTAAAATACACGTAAAAACACATAAAAGCACACTACATATTCCACCCCACCACCACCCTTCCCCAAACACAAACCCGAGTAACTTTCCCTGGGGAGCAGGTGGCAACAGCGGTGGTGTGGCAGTGCGGTGTGGCCTAGCCCGGCCTGGAGTGGCCCAGCAGCAGGTTTTACTGTCTTGGTTTTAAAAGGCAACTTCAGGCTGCACTCTTGTTCCATAAAAGTAGGCTGTTGTTTGGAACTTATTTCTTCCAATCTTCTCTATACAGTAATACCCTGGGTAACGCGAGTACCATATAGCGCGAAAACCGCATAACGTGACAAGATTTTCGGAAAAATCTTATATCGAATAACGCAATTTTAACATTATACGGAACAAGCGTATGTGTGTGGGGGAGTTGGATTGGGTAGAACATCTACCCAATCAACCCCCCCAGCACCCGCCCCCACGATGTTTGGAAAGGGTACGGGGATCCTTACCCTTTCAAAACTTCGGGTGCATGTCGTGAGTCGGTGGGGGTTAGCGCAGGATATGGGGGAGACCTCTGTGTCCTGCGCTAACACTCACCGACGCGTGTGCGCCTGCAAGAGACCCGATGTTCCGAAAAGATAAGGATCTTTACCCTTTTAAAACTTCGGGTGTGCGGCACGCGTCAGTGGGTGTTAGCGCAGGATACGGGGGGGGGGACTTCCATACCCTGCACTAACCCCCACCAACGCGCGCGTGCCTACAAGCCACCCGATGTTCCGAAAGGGTAAGGATCTTTACCCTTTTGGAACATCGGGAGATTAGAGGCGCCTCTCCGCGGGGTCTCCCCAGCTTGGGAAAGAGGCGGCTTGACCGAAATTCCCTCCCCCTGCATGGGGGTGAGGATTTCGACCAAGCCGCCTCTTTCCTGGGCGCGCTATAGCAACGAGGATCCCACGTCAAGGCAATTGACTTGACCTACAATCCCTGTTTCGCTCACCTAAACAAGGGTTGGCTTTACCGAATTCCCCCCTCCCCCGGGTGCCCAAACTCCCATCGCAAAGCACCTAAACAGGGATCGCACTTCAAGGCAAGGCATCAAAGCTGGGGGAGCCACTCCCCGCTTTGATCCATTGCCTTGACGTGCGATCCCTGTTTCACGTGCCTGGGCAAGGGTCGGCTTTTCTGAATTCCCCCCTCCCCCGGGGGAGGGGGAAATTCGGAAATGCCGACCCTTGCTTAGCCACTTTGCGATGGGAGTTTGGGCACCCAAACTCCCATCGCAAAACGCCTAAACGGGGATCGCACGTTAAGGTAAGGGATAAAAGTGGTGGGTGGCAACCCCCGCTTTGATCCCTTGCCTTGACGTGCTATCCCCGTTGGTATACCCGTTTGGTAGAAGAGGCTCCCTCTGGCATGCCTTTTCGCATGCGTCCGAGCGCCTCTTCTCAGGTTTTTTTAAAGCGTTGTTCAATCAATGTATCGAACAACGCGAAAAACCGGACGTCATGACTTGTGGAACCATGTCATAACGTTGTCCGGGGTTCTAGTGTACTTGTTTCACAATACAGTCTGAGAAACTGGTGCCTTGCTGTTCACTAGAGAAGAGGCAGGCTACCAAAGACTATATAGTACTTTTGGATAGTAAAAGTAAAGGTTACCCTTACTCGAAAGCAGTGGTGGGCAGCAACAGGTTCGCACCACCACCCTGGCAGGGGGTTTAGCAAATTTGGGTGGTCTTCTGGCAGGGGTGTAGGGAAATTGGGTGGCCACAACCACCTCCCTGCCCTGCCCAGACTAACTCAGCTACCATTTAAAAAGTTTTATTCGGTGTAAGCATATCAGAGAGTAAACAAAACAAAAAGACAAAAACATTGTGGTACCTTAAAGACTAACTGCTGTATTTTAATGTGAGCTTTTGTGGATCAAGTCCACTGGCTCTTTGGCTATAAACAGAGATGAGCACTGAACCCTAGAGTTGATAACGACTGGCTTTTGAGCAAGGGCAACCTTTACCTAATAACAGAAGATCCCTGATTAGTATTCAAATTTGATGCCAGGTTTTGTCCCTGCAAGTGGTTTAACGTCTCCCTTGCTCAAAAGCCAGTAATATCTGACTCTAGGGTGCAGTCCTCATCTCCATTTTCAGCCAAAGAGCCAGTGCTGCCTGTGTTTGCAAATGTATACATGGCCATATGGCAGGCATGACTAGATCGCCCATGACGAAGGCTCCACGCATGATGTAGGCTCCGCCCACGACATAGGCTCTCCCCACGTTGTGGTAGCACAATTTTTTGCTGTCCACCACTGCTTGAAGGCCTTAGAAATAGTTACATAAATACAGTACCTGGCATTAGCAGTCAACCCAGAAGAGACAAACTCCACAACAGACTCATGGTTCTGCCTCTCTACTCAAGGTCAGTGAAAGCAAAGAGGAGCTAGTCTGCCTCAGGAAGCTGAAGATGGCAGAACGAGATTTGTAGTTGAAGAGTTAGAAGACAAACATTCTGGAGATGACTATTATTGGTCTGAAAGCAATGCCAGTGCAGATGCCTTCCTTCATGAGTGAACCAAAAAAATGAAAAGAGAGAGAGACGGAACCGTCTCTGTTGCAATCCTCTGTGAATTCACTTCTGCTTTCTGTGTTAGAAGGAGAGCAAGAAACTCAGATGTGTCTTGTGGGAGCAACCAAAATCTCAATCCCTGAGAAGATTACAGTGAAGCTGAAATTTTCCTTTTGGTCCTAGCATCTAATATGTAAATATACTGCCTCTGAAAGGAGAAGTTCTATTTAGTTATAATGGCTGACAGGTACTAAGAAACTTTATGGATTTCTGTAATTTATTCTGTTTAACTTGGTGCTCTTCCAGATGTGTTCCCTCTGAGATAGCACAGGCATTGACTGTGTCTCAAGAGGGGGCTATATTCTCTTGCTGTTTTTGTTGGACTTCCTTCTTCAATTTTAAGTGTTACATCATATTCCAAATAATGGCTCTCATCATGGGGATCAGCCATGAAGAATGTCCTGGCCTTTCATTTGCCATCCGCATTGCAGCATGACACCCATGCCAATGATCCAGTTCCGTGAGTCACTATCTGGCCCTGAGCTTTTTGGCACACAAATTCCTCAATGGCCCCAGGTCAGTACTGATGAAGCTACTGCCTTCCATCAACATGGATTCAAGTGGGATTTAATCCATTTGGGGACTATCACCCTTCCCTATGGACTTCTCCACCCAAGACCATTAGTCCTCAAGGTTGCCAGGTCAGTTAACCACTGTCTGATGATTGGCATTGAATTACTGGCAGTATGGTCTACTCTATTACCATAACAGGATAACCTGGTCAGACTGGCCTTCCACAACACTTAATTCAGGGTGGGATTTTTAGGAGAGGAGGCTTTGCTTTGCTTTTGGTCTATTTGCTATTTTGGGTTGTGTAGGGATTCATTTATAGCTTAATTAAGATTGTACCCCTTTTTTATATACTTGTGTTATAGATCATAGACTTGTATTAGGTTTTGATACTGGATGCTAGATTTCATTACTGAACTGGAAAAATACAACTGGGCCTCTTGAAGGAATGCATACTGTCCTTAAAGCCTAGCTGTGGCCTGCGTTATAGAGATAAGAAAGGGCCCCCTCTTCAGTCAGTTATAATAAAACACTATACCCATATCTCACCCCCTCCTCCTCCTTCCCCCTCCTTTTTTCTCTTTGCTGAGGAATTTCTTTGTGTGTGTGACTGTATTAGAGATATGCCAAGCAGTGTGCAAAACAGCAGATCAGAGCAGTCTGCAAGAGAGCTAGCTAGCACATAAGCTCACAGCAGACACTTCATAGGCTTCTTCAGACGTGGAGAACCTAATAAAGACTTTTCTCACTTGGATCCAAAGATTGCTGACTCAATTTCTTCAGCGTCGATTGTTGAGGCTGGTTTTCTCAACAGGGTTGCATCTCCAACATTTCTTTACCTTTGGCCATATTGCCCAGGGGGGTTGGAAAAGGAACCCCCAACCCCTGGAAGGCCCAATTTGCCAACCTGTGACCTATTGGGAATCACATTACTCTCTCTCTCCCTCTCTTTTTATATTTAGCTGAGAAGTTTCATCTTCCTTGAGGTCTTTGCCTTAACATCTGAGCTCTTATTTCCAGTTGGATGGGAAACCTTAAGTATGTGTAAATCTTAACTGTCCCAAGCTTAACAATAGAGGAATATCTGACAAATTATCAAAGTATTTTAATTAGTGGATGATATTGTAAAGCTAAATTAACATATCCGTTGGCGGGAGCGCTTAGCACAGGGAGTGGGTTTTTCCAGTAAAACATACTTGAAACTGTTGCTAAAAATGGGCAAAATTGCAGCTTGTGTGGCTGTGGATACCAAAAGGAATACATGACCAAAGGTAAGAGAGAGAGAAAGGCTTTATTGTACTCATGCATAGGGGCTGTTCTCCTTACAGCAAAGAGCCCAGAGCAAACAGACAAAACCCTTTTTATAAACAAGGCTGAGACAGACATACGAATCACAATACACATCAAAATTGGTTTGACACTGTCTCTTTTATCTTGCACCAAGTTCTTTTACCTGCTTCCTGGCACCTACACAGAGGCCTGGGGAGTGGATCAAGGGGGACTTAAAGTTCAAATGACTTTTCTTTGGCTACAAAACTGTAATTTTAATCCGAAGGTTACCATTTTCTACCCTCTTGGCCAGAACTAATGATTCTGAGGAAACATTCCACAGTCACAGAGGAAAAATTCTCTCCAGCATGAACCATCTTATGTCAGTATAGTATCTGCATTTCTGGGTACTTTGATTCACTGCTTATACAGAGAAGAGTAGTCAAAATAATTGACAGGAGGAACAATTTTTTTTGCACAGTCTGGCCTGATTTGTGGTTTGGTTCTGGTAATCCTGGCTTTCTTTGTTGGTGTCACTCAAGCCTGTTCTCCAATGGCTGCTTATTGCTTCTGTGCAACCAAATAATTCCAAAGACCAGACAGAGGAGGGTGGCAGTTTTCAATCCAATAGAGATTAGGAAGGGCACAAGTACAGGATGCCTGCATCAAAGATACACAGGGTTATCCTTGGTACAAGAAAACAAACTTCTATAAGCTTCATTGACTAGTACTGCCTGTCAGAACAGAAACCAGTATGATGAAGGAGACTTGGGAAATAACCTCAGCGTTCTCCTCTGACTTGCCAAGCGAAGTAAGCCTCATCAGGGAAGAGGCATAGAAAAAAGGTTACTCACAGTACAACAGATGTGGGGAAGAGGGTTTTCCCTGGAACAGTGATTGCCAACAGGGGGGCTTCGGTTCCCAGGGACCTAAGTCGGTGCATTGGCTGATCAGTGCTTCGGGAAATGGCTTGGGCTTCTGGGAATTGAAGTCCAAACACCAGCGTTTGGGAAACACTGACTTGGACTATGGAATAGCAAATGCAAATAGGTATTTGGGAGCTCATTGGGTAAATAATTTTTTTTACAGAAGAGGGTTGTGAAACTGGATAGGGAAAAGTACATGTTTTGAATGAAAGGAAGTTAAGTCAACATTGATACAAGCCATGGAAGAGATAAGAACAGATAGGGAGACGAACTCAGCTTAACAGGCAATTCAAGTTTTGGAGGAGAATTGAGAGACATTTGGGAATGATGGGATATTGTTGCCTTTGGATCCCTAATTTTGCACTAATGGGTAAGTCTCTATATCTGTCAACCAGAGGGGTGGAAAAAAGATCCTTTTAAGTGGGAAATGGAGCAAAAGCAGCAATAGAAAAGAGAGCGAGAAATAGGTAGGTAGAAGAGATAGGCAGAGAGAGAGAGAGTTATTAAAGGTTATATGTAGACGTAAGATGGAATAATTGTTGAGGTGTTGATGCAGTGTAAATGGATTGTGACAATGGCCAGTGGCATATTTGTATAAGCAGCATGATGGCCCAGAAAAAGAAAATGGTCTTTAAGTGTAATAAATGTGATTGCTGTAGTTGAATTGTTAAGAGAAATTGATAAAATCATTGCTCAGCCCTGATACAAGTAAATAGTTCACATGTCTTGTAAATTATTTTGGAAAATAGAAAGGGCATTTGTGGATCAGTAATTAGAGATTGTACAAGTATCAAGTTATGTTAATGGAAAACCCACAGGTAATATTGTATCAAAAGAATATCTTAAACCTTGTTATTTTATTGTCAGTGAAAGGGTTAAAGAAAGAGGATTTGCCTGTGCACGATTGTCCTATTGATACCCCTTGTTGTATGCTGATTTTGTATAGTGCACAGATGGGTCCAATTTTATATCCGAAGGAATTAGGTATGTGAGATTTGTAGTGGTCAGTGACACACAGAAATTGGTTTCAAATTTTACTAATGGCATTGTATATTGTGCTTACTACCCTAAGTGTTAAATATTGGTTGCCCCTATATGAATTGTTGTATGATAGACCACCTACCTTGTTTTGACATATGTGTGAAGGGTGGCCAGATATGGCCCATGAGGGGGGAATGGAGACTGGGAAATTGTTGCAATCATTGCAGGCTCATAGTGAACATGTAGATAGTTTGGGAATGTATGTGCAAGAAATCAGGCCCCCCCCTTGTGATGATAGCCACCCACAATTTTAAACCAGAAGACAGGGTATGGGCAAAGAACTCCAGACTGTTGTATTTTTTTTTCTTGCAGTAGGGAAACTAAAAGGGAAAATTCTGGATCCATTGGCCATGTTTAAAGTCTGCAGCAGAGAACGGTCCTGACCAGTACGCAGAGCTCCAGATCCAGAATCTAGGAAAAGGTGCTTACCAGGTGAAGCAAATGGAGAAGCCATTGGTCCTGAGATTCAAGCAGGTTGCCAGAGCCGTAATATCAATGCATCAGATCAGAAGCACCTATTTCTTTTCCCTAATGGAACATTCAACTTAAGGTACTGTGCTTTGTTTACCACACACACAATTCACTTCCTACACATTTGAACATCACATAAAGAAGAAAGAAGACACACCCTGCTGGGAACCCCCCTGGAAGCGGTTCCCTCTACGCACGGTAGAAGATAAGAGGATGCTACAAGCAAGTCTATATTTGGGACTTTTTATTATGTGTCTTGGACACGTAGGAGGTCAAACTCCTAGAAAGGAAAATATTTGTATTAGTAGTAGAGGCAAATGGAGGGCAGTTTCTAACACAAGAAAAATAGATGTGACGACTTAGTACTGTGCAGACACTGTGATAAGAAATGAACACTTTAGACGGATAATAGATTGTAAATATGCAGCTTACTTAATAGCACCAGATGATTGGATGGTAAAACAAATCCTCACAATTTTAAATGGTACTGGGATGCCTGGATCAGAGCCTTATGTGCTAGGCATTTCACGGCTGTATATGCTCCAAAGTTTGAATGGAGAAGGTTGTGTAGATAATTGGGATGGATCCTCAGAAAGGGAAAAATGCCCTGAACAGCCTAGCCAAAATGCTCTGACCACAGGAACATCAAATATTACCCTCCGTTGTGCAGAATATGGAAAGAAATCTGAATTAGAAATTTCTGAGATGGGTACGTGGGAGGTTTTAGATAATAGAAACAGAAAAAAGAAGTGTAACCAATCTCTGATACACCAGCAAATGAAGAGGCTGATTAAAAAACAGAAAGGACAGTGAAAATTGATATGAGAATAAAGGAAATTTAGAGAAGATGCATTTACCACCTTTAGGATTGGAAGCTTAATTCCAAGAATGGTGTCAGGGCCCTGGTTCAAATCATTACTACTGTTTAAGTTATTTAGAAATAGAACAACCACATACATTTGGGACACCAAAAGATTTACCCAGACCATCTATTACAATCACACCTGATCCCTGGAATGAATGTAAACCCTGTATAACATTAGTAAGCATGGGAAATAGAGAATCATTATTATGCATAATAAACTCTTCTCTGTTTGACCAAAGGGAATGCTGTTTTGTCCTATCTTTAAATGCTATAACAGTACAACAAACCAGGTTGTAAGGAATGCTGTGTTGGGATATCTGGGATATTCTCCTCTTCTGGACATTCTAAAGGTAAAGGTCACCCTTGCTCAAAAGCCGGTCGTATATGACTCTGGCGTGTTCATCTCTGTTTATAGCCAGAGAACCAGTGCTCTCGGCATCTGCAGACATTTCTGTGGACATGTGGTAGACACCAGAGATGCATGGAATTATGTTTACCGTCCCACCAAAAATGGTACCTATTTATCTAGTTGCATTTTCTTGCTTTCTAAGCGCTAGGTTGGCAGGTGTTGGGACAGAGATGGAAGCTCACTCCATCATGCAGCATTCCAGTCTCGAACTGCTGACCTGCCGACCTTCCAGTTGTCAAGTCCAGCATTTTAACCAGTAAGCCACTGCAGTCACTGGACAGTGTACAACAGTTAATTATTTTAACTAATAACCATAAATCACAAACCAAATGCAAAACCCAAAACTATACAAACTTAAACAATCACAACCAATATACAACATATAAATCAAACAAAGCACATTGAGCTATGGCTACAATGAGGTGTAAATTACCATAAATTAGTAAACTAATTAACTTATTGTTTGGCTGTTAAAGAATATTTCTAAATGCATCTTTGAATTCTGGATTCGTTGAAAATTTCTGTATCAGGGACAAGGGCAAGTAGAGAGCATTGCAGTAATCAATATGTGAGTACCAATGAGTTGAGTAGCATTGTAGGGCTTATCTGTCCAAGTAGGGTTGCAACTGAACTATTGGTGGAGATGAAAAAAGGCAACTTTACATACCTCTGCAGTTTTGGATCCCAGGGTTGAAGATGGATCTAACATGACCCCTAAGTTGTGTGCCTGCATCCCTAGTAGTGGCAACAAAGCAGCCGCTGCCTCCTCACCTCTATGCCATGACCTTGGAGACAGAGCATCCTGGCACCAGGACAGTTCTCTCAGCAGCTTTACCTACTGAAGTCTCTCACTGGGTTTTGATGCACATAGAAAGAGTTGCAAAGATCTCCTCCTGTCCCCATTCCCTCCCAAAATCTCAGTCATGAACAATCAGCTGCAAAGATTTCCCACCACTCCAACCCCCAGATTTGATCTTTGACTGAAGGAGAGTAAGGGGCCTTGAAGGGATTTTCAGGCAACTGATTCTAAACATTTGTTGTTTGTTAGAGAGAATACTTACTGTGCTTCATTAATGGTTTCTGAGAAGTAGTGAGGCCCTGACTGTCCGATTGTTGGCAATGTTTCTGTTGGATCTAAAGGAAATATGAAAGAGTATCAGCAACAGGTGCAGATGTGATGCCCTCCAATATGATCTCACCCGTGTTTCTCAGGTGAAGAGTGAAATGTTGAATCAATTCATAAGGAATTCTTGAGTATTAAGAACAGAGTCTTCTACACAAAAGTAGTGTAGCAAAAAAACTACTCACACAGCAATGTTTGATCACCCATCGCTATGTTTTACTCCAAAGGCCAAACAACTTATGAGTTCCAACAGAGGGAACGGGAGGGAAGTAGGAAAGGGAAGGGAGAGTTTCAATGTTAATTCTCCAAAGGCAATGGTTTGGGGTCTCACAGGATAGAAGCTGTGCCCCATTTTGATAAAGCAGCAGCTGCAGCAACCCACAAGTTGGCATGCTGTGCAGAAAACAGCTGAGGTCTGATTGCAGGCAGAGTGTGGCTTCAATACCGGCTGATGGCTTGAGATAACCTTTGAAGAGATGAGGAACCAAAGGCTACCCAGCCTAAAATACTGGGCAGAGGGGTGTGGCCAACTCTGTGCTGGACAGAGGCAGGAAGCTTTCCCATTGGGCTGTTGCGCAGAGGGGTTGAGTGAACTCTGTGCTGGGAGAGGGAGGAAGTGCTGGGCAGAGGGGTTTTAAAAACAATTAAATAAGAACTAAAATGTAGGAAATCACACACCTCAGAATAATAACTTCCAATAACTATCTTTTAAAATTTAGGTGTATAAGCAACCTGTTTAGAAATACAGGTCCTCAGCATTCTCATACCTTTTAACTGTTTAGAATTCTGACATGCAGCTGGGAGAAAGGCCCTCATAAGTAAAGGCGCACTGGATCACTTCCCTCCACACCCCTCTTCATCTCTCTTCTCATTTTGGTTGCATTTGCTTTGAGATTCTTATAGACTTTTGGAAAACTACTTACCTGGCAGAGCAGTAACATGAATACGGAACCCCTCAACACTCCCAACAAAGTCTATGCCACACCAGTAAATCCCAGTATCTTCCAGTGAAAGATTCTCCAGTCTGACAGTAAATTCAGAATGTATATGATTGTCCTTGATTGAGAGTCTGCCATCCTTCACTTGTGCCTCAGTTCCATGAGTTCGGACAACTATGCGGCATGAATTCCAGTCAGCTCCTTTACACCAGTATTTCCTATATTTTTGATAGGCTCTGTCATACTGACACTCTAAAGACAGTGGCTGGCCAAGATATCCACTCACTTCTGAAGGACCTTTTATACTCCATGTGTGCCCTGCAAAAGAGAATGAGCCCAGACTGAGACAGTAGTGTAAGCTATGACCCCTCTTTGTGGAGCAGAAAACCCTAAAATGCCAAGTGATACAACTAGAAGTTTCCAAATGGCTGTTTGTAAAAGGTGCACGTAGGCACCAGAAGGGCTGGTCTGGAAGTTTCTAAATGGCTGCTTACATGAAAAACAACCACTGTCAAGATTATGTAGAGCTGAAACAAAGGCTATCTGTAAATGAGATGCAATATGTTCGCTTACAGTTATAGGGCCAATATCCAAAACATGAGCCCACTTTTCACACTGGAGTCTCTGGTCTCAATGAGATTCTGGTCAGGCCAGGTTAACTAGAGCTTGTTAGTCATTCATTGCTCAGGTCCCTGATTATAAACTGGCCAGCAGCTCCAGCTACTCTTTGTAAATGCACTGCATCATGCAGAGTGCTGGCTGTGTCATGAAGCAGAGCACAGCAGTGAATAGTTGAGAACAGGGTATTTGAGGAGAGGATGACCTGCTCCTTACAACACATTAGAAATTCAACATGCAGCAGGGAGTAAGGCTCTCATAAGTAAAGGCATGCAGGATCATTCCCTCCACACCCCTCCACATCTCTCTTCTCATTTTGGTTGCATTTGCTTTGAGATTCATATAGATTTTTGGAAAACTACTTACTTGGCAGAGCAGTAACATGAATACGGAACCCATCATCTCTCCCAGAAAAATGTATGCCACACCAGTAAATCCCAGTATCTTCCAGTGAAAGATTCTCCAGTCTGACAGTAAATTCAGAATGTCTATGATTATCCTTGATTGAGAGTCTGCCATCCTTCACTTGTGCCTCAGTTCCATGAGTTTGGAGAAGTATGTGGCACGAACTCCAGTCAGCTCCTTTACACCAGTATTTCCTATATTTTTGATAGACTCTGTCATACTGACACTCTAAAGACAGTGGCTGGCCTAAATATCCACTCACTTCTGAAGGACCTTTTATACTCCATGTGAGCCCTGTAAAAGAGAATGAGCCCAGACTGAGACAGTAGTTTAAGCTATGACCCGTCTTTGTGGAGCAGAAAACCCTGAAATGACAAGTGATACAACTAGAAGTTTCTAAATGGCTGTTTATAAAAGGTGCAGGTAGGCACCAGAAGTAGTGGTCTGATTTGCAATGGCAAATATGTCATGTGGTTACCAGGAAAAGGAGTAAAACCAGCCCTGGACCAAAAGGCAAGATGAATACCTGTTTGATCACACCTTTATTAGCAGGTACGGAGTGTGCCCAACCCCACTATCACCCAGGGTTAAAGGAGAAGCATGTGAAGCATTTTTCCAGCAAATAATTTTTCAGGATTCCCAACCACATGGGAAGATTCCATGGGTGTTTCATGTCTGTCTGTTCTTCAGGGCATCCCCCACTCCATCCCTGCACATGAGGACAGCGATAGGCAAATCAGTAGGATGGAGAGCAACTAGCAACCTGCTAACATTTCCATATTAACCCTTTTCTGAAAACCTCAATATGGCTCAGGGGAAACCAAATTCTGGGAAGCTGATTCCCCAACACCACTGCTCTTGAAACACAATACAGCTTTAAAAATAAAAGTAAAATCTAAACTTCAAAAGGGACAATATGAGAAAGAAATAGCAGCTAAGAGAGCAAAACTGGACTTTAAAATGTTGACAAATTGTAAACTAACACAAAGTTAACAACAAATGCTCAAAATCCTTGTTGTGACAATTTATGACCATTATATCATTTTACATGCATTTTTGCCTAAAGCAGCGTTAGGCTTTTGAAGTCAAAAAGTTTTTCCTTTTACTTAGAGTTCTGTAGTTCTCAGAGCTTGTGGCAAAAATCATAAATATTTAGAACTAAAAGAAAATATGAGTCCAATAATTTGTTTTACTCCCCAGAATGGAACAATGTTATGTGGGTTTTCCAGGTAAGCAAAAGCTCTTGGGGCCATGGGGAAGTGGAAGGCATAAGCTATATGGAAAATGTTGATTTTGGTCAGGGCAAGACTCAGGGAGGAAAGGAAATTTCCCCTTTTGACAAAAGCTTCCCAGGGACACCGGGAAAAGCTACTACTGGTTCTGGCGAACCGGTGCAAACCAGCTGCTGCCCATCACTGACTATATTATGCAAGTAATTATAATCAAGATCAAATACAGTACTGTATGTGTAAATATAGTTTAACATCTTTAAATTGTTATTTGCACCCTCATATAATGTAAAAAGCTGATTCTGCTTATGAGCCAGTGCTATCTGCATTTGCAGATGTTTCCCTGGACATGTGGCAGGCATGCCCAGACACCAAAGTGCACAGAATGCTGTTTACCTTCCCACAGAAGTGATATCTATTTATCTACTTGCAATTTCTTGATTTTGAACTGCTAGGTTGGTAGAAACTGGGACAGAGGCGGGCACTCATTTCATCATGCAGTACTCAGGTTTTGACCTTCCGCCTCCCAGTCAGCTTCTTAACCACTTGAACCACTGCAGTCCCTAACAATGTGGTAGTGGAAGACAATTATCAACGTTTGAAGAATTGATAATACATATGGAACTGGAAGAAATAACAACAAAGGGTTTAGTAAGTAAAATATTTCTGCAGTATGAAGCAGAACAACAAGTTTTAAGAGCCGCCTGGAGTCGCTTCAGCTATTTCTTAAAAGGTCAAATAGCGATAAAACATGAAAAATATTAAGATATTGTCGTGGAATGTGAAAGGGGCAGGGTGTCCTACTAAGCATAAACGGTTGGAAAAGGCCCTAAGAAGAGATAAAGCGGACATTATATTCTTACAGGAAACACATCAAAAAGGAGCGGATAAAAATAATCTATATCTCGGTTGGACCCAGTATTATGAAAAGGCTTTTGGTTCTTCCAAGGCAAGGGGGGGGGGCGATTATGATATCGAAAAGATTGGGATTTACGAAAACAAAAATGATAGGGGACCAGAAGGTAGATACTTGATTATAGGTGGAAGTATAGAAGAAGAAGAAATATTGCTGGTCAATGTCTATGCACCAAATGAGAATCAAGACGAATTCTTGGCCAAATTGAGTCATATTTTGATAAAAGAAAATTGTGATAGAATGATAGTTGCTGGAGATTTTAACCTAATAAGGTCAAATATTGATTGTACTAATGTAACTAATTATAGAAAAGGTTGGCAAGCCAAATTGTTGGATGATTGGATGAAAAAGTTTGGATTGAAAGATTCTTGGCGGGAATTGAAAGGGGAAGAACGAATTTATACATATTACTCCCAGGTTTACAATTCATATTCTAGGATTGACTATGTATTTGTAACACAAAATATGTTGAAAGATTTAAATGATGTAGAAGTAGGAATCTTTAAGGAATCGGATCATGCCAAAGTAATGGTTGAATTACAATTTAAAATAAATAGAAGAAGTATTAGAACGTGGAGATATGATTCAAAACTATTTAAAGACAAGGGGATAAAAGATCAGATAACAAAAAATTGGGAAGAAATCTGGAAAATCAATGATAATAATGAAACAAACTTTAATGTAATTTGGGATGCCATGAAAGGAGTATTTAGGGGTGAGTGTATTAAATTTAAGAGTTTAAAAAACAATCAATCTAAAGACAGACAATTGGAGTTGGAAAAAGAGATTAAATTATTGCAAACTAAACATGCCAAAACAAAAGAGAGGAAGACTCTAGAAAGGATACAATTGTTACAGAAGGAGTTAGCAGGAAGGGATATTGAAAAAAATAAAAGAGATTTAATTTATTTGAAAAGGGAATATTTTGAGTATAGTGATAAAAGTTCAAAAATGTTAGCAAAAGCAGTGAAAGAGAAAAAGGAAAAAAGGGAGATAGGAACTTTAATAAGGGAGGATATGAAAAGGTGTAATAAAACAGTAGAGAAAGTCAGCATAGTTAAAAACTTTTACCAAAATTTGTACAAAGATAAGAAAATAAATATAAGCAAGTTAGAAAAATATTTACAAGAATACAAGGGGAATAGTATAAAAGCAGAGCACAGGGCTAGAATGGAAGAACAAATTACAGAGAAAGAGATACTAGATGTTATAAACAAATTGAAAATAGGGAAAACTCCAGGAGAAGATGGATTTCCAGCTGAATTGTATAAAGAATTTAAACAAATTATTATTCCAAAATTAATTAGGCTATATAATTATATTTTGGAAGGGGGATAATCTCCAAATTCATGGCTTAGATCCATCATAGTATTAATACCAAAACCAGGAAAAAAATTAGAATTGGTTGATTCATATCGTCCAATTTCCTTAATTAATCAGGATGCAAAGATTTTTACAGCAATTATGGCTAACAGGTTAAATAGTTTTTTGGGGGAATATATACATACACATCAGGCAGGTTTTTTAAAGGAAAGATACATGTCCGATTCAATAAGAAGGGTGATAAATCTGTTAGAAATAAACAAGAGAAAAGAAGGTAAAATAGGACTATTATCTTTAGATATCTTTAAAGCTTTTGATTCTTTACAATGGGTCACTATCAGGGAAATTATTAAAAAAGTAGAATTTGGGAAAAAATTTAAAAATGTAGTTAATCAACTTTATAAAAGTAGTTATGGCAAGGTAAGAGTAAATGACTCATTTACCGAAGATATTGAAATTAAAGCAGGAATGAGACAAGGATGTCCTCTTTCCCCCATTTTGTTTATAATGGCTATGGAATTATTGGCTAGAGCTGTAAGGAGTGATACAAACATAGAAGGGATAAATGGAACAAAAATAAGTTTGTATGCAGATGATACTTTAATTATAATGAAAGAGCCTATAAAAAATATGGAAAAGATTCAAAATCACCTGCAAAAATTTGAAGAGATAACAGGCCTGAGAATAAATTGGGGGAAATCGGAAGCAATCTTTAGTAAATTAAATAAGGAAGAGATAGGGAGAATTAAGGAAAAAATTAAAATTCAAATTAGGAAAAGTATAAAGTATTTAGGAGTTAACATTGCTGATAATGTAGAGGATTTGAAGAAATTAAACTATGATAAAGTGAAAGAGGAAATTAAGAAGAAAATTGTTCGATATCGGGTATTGAAGACCTCCTGGTTTGGAAGAATTGCAGTGTGTAAAATGAGTTTATTACCCAAGATTAACTTTTTATTTGAAGTCCTCCCAATTAAACAATCTGAAAAAGAATTAGGAGTTTTTCAAAACTTATTGAATGATTACTGTAATGGAGGGAAAAGAGCAAGGATACCTAAAAGTTTATGGTATAAATCGCAGAAAGAGGGTGGTTTAGGGTTACCTAACATTAAATCGTACTACAGGGCGTTCCAAATTAAAGGCTTGGTAAAACTTTTAACAATAGAGGACCTTATATGGAGGGAGATAGAAAGGAAAGATAGTAATGTGTGTGCAAAGGGAGAATTTCTGGAAAATACAGTTTTTGATCTAAAACCAAGAAATAATGTCCTAAAATCTATGATAAGTGTATGGGTAAAGTTAAAAGATAAATTGGCACCAAACACCTCTCCAATATTAGAGTTGCAAGATCTTAAAACATTCCCAGTTAAAAATTTAGAATTATTAAAAAATATTATGTATAAACATGATATAATTTTACTAAAAGACTGGTTGAATCGAATTGAGAATGAAGAAACAAAAAAAGAAATTTATAAGGAATTAATGTTGAACTGGCTGCAGATACTAACATTGGACAAGTGGAATAAACAATATAAAAAGAAATTACAGCCAATAAGGCAGTTGACAGACTTCGAGGAGATGGTATATAAAATAAGAAAAGGTTCAATGGGGATAAAGGAATAGTAAGTAAATTATATAAAATGATAAACAATATAGATGAATCCCAGGACACTCTTAAAAGAATGTGGGAATCGGAATTGAGTATTAATATTACAGATAAGAATTGGAAGAAAAAATGGAAAAGTAGGATTATGCGAAATCTGTCTACAAAAGTTAAAGAACACAACTACAAGATGTTGTGGCGCTGGTATATGACGCCAGTTCGGCTAAATCAAATAAATAGTAGCAACTCAAAAAAATGTTGGAGATGTCATCAGGAAATTGGGACATACAAACATATGTGGTGGGATTGTAAAATTATTTCCAATTTCTGGCATAAAATGGAACAAGAATTAGCAAAAATTTTAAATATCAGCTTAAAGTTGAATGAAAAAATTGTTTTACTAACGGACTTAGAGGAATTGAATTTAGAGGAAAATATAAAAGAGTTATTGTCTATTTTCTTGACGTTGGCGAGACAACAAATAGCCAGAAATTGGAAAGGTGATATGAATTTAGAAATTGGTAAATGGTATGCTGATGTTTGGGATATGGCATTAAATGAAAAACTTACATGGGAATTAAATATAAAAAGGAGGTTAATAAAACAACATAGATTTTGGGACATTTGGAAACCTTTTTTGCAACACACATTGATGGATAATAAAGGAGAAAAACCTGCACCGAATACAATGTATTTTTGGCAGAATGATTGAGTTGTAAAAGGAGTGGCTGGTAGACTCAAGGACTATAGTGCACTGGGTGGTAGGTACCATGTATAAAATAATAAAGTTGTAATATTGTGGTGAAAGAGGATAGTTGATATAAAGGTGAAATTATACAATATAGTAAATGTATAGAAAATAACTAAAGTAATATGTGATTACATTATATTATATTGACATGTATATTTTTTTCTCTCCTTATCTTTAACGCTGTAAGATGTACGTGGGAACTACTCTTTTTGTATGTAAATGGTTTTTTTTATGTTTTGTTGATTGTTTTTTTTATCTTTTTAATACTGTTAAAATCTTAAAAACAAAAACAAAAAGAAAAAACAAAGGGTTTAGTAAGTAAAATATTTCTGCAGTATGAAGCAGAACAACAAGTTTTAAGAACAAATTGGGCAATGGATTTAGGAGAAAATATTGAAGAGGAGGAATGGCTTAGAAAACCAGGCACTGTGTGTTCCTACTTTTCCTCATTTCTTAAGGGGGAGACACAGTCAGTGTTGTTGGAAGGTGTGAGAGAGGTCCAGCCCTAGGCTCTTCCAATATGGGGTGCCACAGGGCTTGGTGCTGTCGTCTCTCCTATTTAATACTGTATCTACATGAAGCCTCTGGGGGAAATCATCTCCTCGGTGAAGTATCAATATGCTGATGATACTCAATTGTACATTTCGGCCTGTGGTGATACCTATCCAGGTATCTGGAAGCTGTAGTGGTCTGGATGGGGGACAATGGGCTACAACTGAATCCTGGCAAGACTCATTGGTTGTGGGTTAGGGGGCCCGTGTTATCCCGGGAGCTACCATCTTTCGTACTGGATGGGGCTCTTTTGCCTCAGACAGACCCGGTGCATAATTTAGGGTTCTCCAAGACTCATGACTTCTCTATGAAGAGCAGGTAGCAGTCATGGGCAGGAGGGTTTTTGCGCAACTTCACATTATTCGGCAATTACACCCACTCTTGGACCGGGACTCCTTACTAACGGTCATTCACGCTCTAGTCACCTCCAGACTAGATTATTGTAAATTGCTCTACATGGGGCTGCCCTTGATGACCATTCGGAGGCTACAACTGGTGCAAAATGCGGCTGCCCATATGGTGATGGGGTGCGGTTGCTATGACCATGCTTCACCCCTATTGCGGGAGCTGCATTGGCTGCCGGTGTGCCTCTGGGTGCAATTCAAGGTTCTGGTAATGACCTTTAAACTCCTTCATGGTAGTCGACCAGGATACTTAAGAGACCACGTCACCCCAAGATCATCTGCCTCTCCTACAAGATCAGACCAGAGGGGCTCCCTAGTGGTTCCATCTGCCAGAGAGGCTCATCTCTCTGGTACTAGAAGGAGAGCCTTTTCCGTATCTGCTCCATCCTTGTAGAACCTCTTGCCGAACAAGTTGTGCCTCCAGGCAGAGCTGCTGGCCTTCAGAAAGGGTCTTAAAACCTGGTTAGCGCAGTGGGTGTGGAACACTGCTGGTGTGGTAGCCCCCCCCCCTTATATAAGGCTGTTTGGGTTTTTCAATTTTATGGGAGGGTGTTTTAATCTGGTTTTAATGGTTTTTAAAGTTTTAATTGTTTAGTTTTGTATGATGGGCACGTTTTTTATTTTGAACTTTTGATACTGTTGTGAGCCGCCTGGAGTGGCTTCAACAAGGGAGGCGGCAATACAAATACAGTAAATAAATAAATATGGAAACAAAGAATTATGAAAAATATGTCAGTAAGAATTAAAGAGAACTTCTGTAAAATAATATGGAGATGTTATACGACTCTGGTGAGGTTAAGTTATTATGATTCAAAAAATTTGAAAGACTGCTAAAGATGCAAAAAAGAAGTTGGAACATATTTTCGTTTATGGTGGGAACATAGAAGAAAATACAAGGAAGTGGCCAGATGAAAGCTCCCAGTTAGATCTTGGGCTAATTGGCTTCTTGCATTCCTCATTTATGTGGTGGTAACAGTCCATCTCAGCCTGGGTGCCCTTTGCTCCAGTATATAGACAACCTCTATAACAGGGGTCCCCAACTTCTTTTGCATCTTGGACCAGTTTCATGCTAAGCAATTTTTCTATGGTCAATTTCAATATACTGTACTGTACAGTGGTACCTCGCTTAAGGAACATAATGTGTTCCACAGGATTGCTCTTTAAGCGAGTTTACCATCACCATCACCATCACCATCACCATCACCATCACCATCACCATCACCATCACCATCACCATCACCATCACTATTATTATTATTATTATTATTATTATTATTATTATTATTATTATTATTATTATTATTATTATTATTATTATTATTATTATTATTTAGACTTGTATGCCGCTCTATTCACCAAAGTGACTCAGAGCGGCTAACATAACATGGGCAACATACATTATAGTCTTACAGTCTCAGATATAAATGCAAAAACATGATATAAATATAACACATAATACAGCACAATTAGTCGATAAATCTAACAAAAAATATATAGAAATACAATAGTCAGGGAATACAATCCCTCTAACAATATCCCATTTTAAAAACCAACTCCCTCCTTTTGGGAAGAGCTACTACTATTACTAGCACAGAGATATACAATACAAAGCAAAAATTATACAATACACTAACACACACACACACACACACACACAAAATACTGTCAAGAGAGTCCTTCTCTCATCCCAGCAGGGAAGGGTAACTGTGGAACAGCTGTGGTGACGGTGACAGCAATCTTTGGTCAGCTGGCTGGTCCACGCAGCTGCTTCCAATCCCTGGCCCGACTGGCCGGGGAGAGTCTGTTGGTGGAACAGGGCCAGGGTGAGGGTGATATAGCCATGGCCACTCCATACAGCTGCTTCCAATTCCTGGCCCGACTGGCTAGGGAGAGTCCATTGCTCTTTAAGTGAAACACCATTGTAAGTGACCAATTGTGACTCCCTGGGGGCGGGGGGATTGTAAACCCTTATTTAGTTGTTAAGAGAGTTTTTGGTTGGTTTTAGTTGTTAAGTGAGGCGACCATTCAGAAAAAAATCTGCTCTTTAAGTGAGTTAGTTTCTAAGCGAGGTGCACTTTATGTGAGGTTTTACTCTATGCAAAAAAATTGAAATAAAATAAATAAACAACAATAAGAAGCAAGTTAAAGATATGACTGGCCAATTAAAAATCATGAGCATCAGGCAGGGAGAGGCAGAGTATCACTACAACTTCTATATATGTTTTGCTTTAACCACTCTATGGGGTAACTGGAGGGAGGGGCTGGAGAGGACATTCCACATCATTGGGGCCACCCCCAAAAAGGCCTGGCTCCTGGTAACAACCTTCCAGGCCTCCTTCAGGGTGGGAACCCAAAGCCCTAATACCTTTGGAAATCAGATGGCATCTGCTCAGTTTAGTCGGAGGAGACACTCTTGTCAGGTACCAAGGTACCAAGCCATGAAGGGCTTTGTATGTTAATACCAAAACCTTGATTTGGGCATTGAAGTGGACAAGCAGCCAATTCAAGTACTTCAAGATGGAGAAATGTTTTTTAACGTTCAATAAAACACTTCTGAATATTCCCTACCTAGAAAACCCTGGAAAGGGTTACCATAAGTTACACTACTTTCCTGACTGTTGTTGCTGTTGCTGTTGCTGTTAATCACATTTATATCCCACCCTCATCCAAATAAGCAAAGGACAGAAATGAAACCAAATGTCTTTATGTTACATATGTCTAAATATGGAAGTGGAGTTTGCAGGTCCTATAGCTGCAATATTCTGGTGTTCCAAGAGCTGGACTTACAGAGTTCTAGCACATCAAAGTATTTTTGCTATGGAGCCTTAGCTTTCTAACCTATGCAAATTTTTAATCATAATGACTCTTACTGTCATGGTGGCAACCTATCATTTTTAATGTTCCAAAACCAAGTCCTTGTACTAACAGGGGGGTATAAATGCAATAGAAATGTCTATACCTCCCCCCCTCTTGGATCAGACATCTGGATCTCCAGCCCCCAGCAAAAGAAAATGCTTCTAATTGAAATCAGAACATAAACATCCGAGATAAATATAAATATAAGAAGTTAGGAGACACCTGCATAGCAAAATCAATGCAACACAATTCCACAAGAAGTTACATAACACTGGAGACATGCAGCAGTAATACCACCATCATGGTGGTATTCCTCTATAGACTCTTGCTGACATGGCTGGGTTAGCAATTAGAACAATTTTCTTTGTTTATTTTATTAAACTTAAGGCTAAAGATTCATTGAAATTATAATGCTTTTTATTTTAAAATAGTATACATTAGAGATGTCTTGTGTGTTTTTCCCACATGTCTCCTCAGGAAATAAACTTGCACTTTTAGAAAGTACGGTATTTGGAACTTTAAAAACGTATTTTCTTATACTTTTCATGCTCCTATGTTTTGGATTGAATTTTAAGTATTTGCCTACATCTTAAGCTTAGATTTAATTGGTTTTAAAATTCTGCCTACAAAATAATTACAGATTAATGAAATAGTGAAGAAAATAAGGGCTAACTGACAGATTGTGCTTTGTGGTAGCATAAAGTATTGCAATCATAATTTTGAGTAACACATTGTATATCACTTGGGTGTAATCTATACTGATTGGTTAGACTAGAAAACTGCTAAGAATTAATAGCAATTAAGTAGAGATATATATTAATTTAGAACTTAGCAGAATACAATCGTTTCTTTTTGATTTTCTCTTTTTATCTTTAGTTAATACTACAAAACAAGATTGTTTAAGCAATGTAATATTATATGTGTGCGATTATCATTTACTATTATTTTATTGTAATGTTAATTTTTTGTATTTTTTTGTATTGTATGAAAATTTATAAAAATTAAATTTAAAAAAAAAAAAAGAAGGGAGGAGAAGAATCAGATATTTACAGTGCCTCCTCAAGCCATCGTCGACTACAACTTGTATCCAAGAATGCATTTTTTCCCCGAAGCAGGAAAAATGTCATTGGCGTGAATTTGTTCAAGGTGGATCCCAGCTTGTCATGAAGTGACCCACACACTATGATCACGGAGTCATCCCCTGTGGCACAGACGAAATGAGACGTACAGGATTCAACACTGGGACTGCAATGGACTGTTGCAGCCTTGAGGATATTGACAAGGTGTGCCTTCACAGTCAGTCCATCTGCCTTGGCCTCTTCCACCTCAATGACCATTGGGAATCAGAGTGTCTCCTCTGCTCATTTTGCCATTGAGCCCAGTATGATGGTTTCCAGGGGCATTTCCTCCATTGAGGGGAACCATCACCCCTAGCTGTTGACCCCTTTAGGGAGTCAGGTTAATTAACCGCTGCCTGACACTCGGCCTCAAGCTCACTGGAGTAAAAATGAGGCATACAAGCATTAAATATTTAGGAAGCAATATAGCAGGGGTGCTCAAATTTTTCGGTCTGTGGTCCGGTCACGTGGTTCAGCAGACCAGTTACGTGGTTCCTCCCACTGGAAGTGGAAGTAAAACATGCCTTGCAATCTGTTTTGAAACAGGATAAGATAGATTTTTAGGCTGCCATTTTCTTTGTTTAAACCAGGGCTGTCTAAAGTACGGCGGCTAGGACAGGGTGTGCAGCATGGCATGATGGCGGTGAGGGCATGTCCGACTCTGGACTGCCTGCGCCAAACGTGGCCGGGAGCTGCATACTGGCTGCAGAGGCGGTGGGAGCAATGGCAGGAGGAGGAAGAGGAGGAGGAGAAAGAAGAAGAGGCAGAGGAGGAGCAGGAGGACGAGGGAGACGATCAGAGCACCATCCCCACCACCACTGCCACCCTTTCTGCCCTGCTGCCACGCCCGGGGTGCTCCCTCAACGTGGCAGCCCCCAAGCCGGGTCTGTCTGCCTGCCTTCCCGGATGAGGCTCAGGCAAAGGTGCCCTCCCACCCATTGCCTGGCTTGCTCCGCCCACTTCCACATAGTCCCAGTTAGCGCCCATCAGGGGGAAGCAACAGAGAAGGCGGTGGCAGAGCGGGGGAAGCTGTGGCCGGCGGAGGCGAAGTGGGGCTGGGCCACCCTCCAGCACAGCAAAAGGCTCACCTTCTGCCTGGAAAGTCTGCCCCCCTAAGCCCAGGCGGAGGGAGGCCAAAGCAGTGGGGATGTTTTGCAGCCTCCTGAAAAGTGCCACCCGGGGCAGCCTGCCCCCTGCCACTATGCTATTGCATGTTCATGTATTTGAATGAAGAATAAACTAACCTAGGCTCTAAAAAGTGGGAAATCAGCACACCTCAGAATAATGTGTTTCAATTACAGTGGTACCTCGCTTAAAGAGCATAATGCGTTGCACAGGATTGCTCTTTAAACGAGTTTGCTCTTTAAGCGAAACACCATTGTAAGTCACCAATTGTGGGGGGAGGATTGCAAATACCTATTTATTTGTTAAGCGAGTTTTTGGTTGGTTTTAGTTGTTAAGCAAGGCGAACATTTAAGCACGTTACTCTGTAAGCTCTTTGAGGTTTTACTGTACTATCTTTTTAAATTTAGGTGTATAAGCAACCTTTTTAGAAATACAAGTCATCAGCATTCTCATTCCTTTTAGCTCCTTAGAGATTCAACATGCAGTAAGGCCCTCATAAGTATATACACAAAGGATCCCTTCCTCCACACCCCTCATCAGCTCTCTTCTCATTTTGATTAAATTTGGTTTGAAATTCTTGTAGATTTTTGGGAAGGGACTCACCTGGCAGAGCAGTAACACGTATCTGGAAAACAAGACCTTTCTTACGTTTTTCTATGCCACACCAATAGATCCCAGCATCCGCCTGTGAAAGAGTCTCCAGTCTGACAGTAAATTTAGAACGCCTCTGATTGTCTTTGATTAAGGTTTTGCCAGCCTTCACTTGTGTCTCAGTTCCATCAGTTTGGACAACTATGCGGCACGAACTCCAGTCAGCTCCTTTACACCAATATTTCCTGTATGTTCGAAAGAATTTGTTGTACTGACACTCTATAGACAGCGGCTGACCAAGATATCCAATCACTTCTGAAGGGCCCTTTAGACCCCATGTGAGCCCTGGAAAAGAGAATGAGCCCAGACTGAGACAGTAGTTTAAGCTATGACCCGTCTTTGTGGAGCAGAAAACCCTGAAATGACAAATGATACAACTGGAAGTTTCTAAATGGCTGTTTATAAAAGGTGCAGGTAGGCATCAGATGGGCTGGGCTGATTTGCAATGACAAATATGTCATGTGATTACTGGGAAAAGGAGTAAAACGTGCCCATCCCCATCTTAGACTGAAAAACAAGACAAATACCAGTCTGGTCACACCTTTAGTAGCAGGTATAAAGTGACCCCCTCCCCGGCTGCCCCTCCATTATTGAAGGAGAAGCATGTGAAATATTTTTCCAGCAAGTGGGGATCATGATTTTTCTAAACTTCAAAAGTGACAATATCAGAAAGAAGCAACAGCGAAGAGTGCAAAATTGGCATTTAAAATGTTGAGAAATCATTATCTAACACAATAGTTTACAAAAAAGGCTCAAACCCCTTCTTATGACAATTTATGACCATTATATCCTGTAGTCAAAAGAAAAGAAAAAATTAGATGAATGATGGGAGAAACATTCAAATTTGTTAAGGAGAGGAGAGAACGCAAAGGAGGCAGAAATAGGTTCAGAACCTGAAGGCAACTTTTCAGCTACTATCAAAGAGAATGATTACAATAACCAGGGCAAAGAAAGAGCAAACAATAAAAAGGGGAAAATAAGAGATCTCTTTCAGAAGGTTCAAAAAGTGAAAAGGGAATTTAAACCTAGATTAGGAATACTGAAAGATCTCAATCATATGGTCACCACAGATCAGAGGTAACGTGTTGGTACATATCTATAAGAACAACAAGCAGACAAGCACACAGACAGATTTGTATGAAACCTGTCAAGAGTCATGATCGCAGAAGGGCCAAAGTTGCTACTAGATTTCTTGTAGTCATAGGAATAAATACATAAATAATTTCAATATACAGTACTGTAAATTATATAAAATTCCATGAACAATCTATCTGGAGTTTGGCAGGAATGTATCACTCTTCATTTCTCTGCCTCATTTACATCAAACATCTCTTGGGGGGGGGGGGAAGAGTACCACCTAAATATTATTGAATTCATTGGAGGAGAGGGAGGGTATAAATGTAACTACGAATACTTATACACAGAGAGACACACAGAGAGACAGACCTGGAATTAACACCCAGCCTAGAAGAGACACAGTCTTCATGGTTCCGCTTGCTTTCATTATTCAGCTTCAAGGCAGGTAAACATTGGCTGCTCTGACCCAGCCAAGCTCAAGAGGTATTACTTGATGTTTAGACCAAGAGTTCAATGAGAAACACTCTTGAGGCACTTGTTATGAGTCTGGAAGCAGTGCAGCTTGATTCCCTTCACAAACAGACAAAAAAGGGGGAGGGCTTTTCCGTGGAAATTCTCTGAGCTCAGAAGGATGTGGTTTGCACATTTCTGGAAAAAACTGTGCTTGCTTGCAGACCACAGACAGAATAAACCACAATAAGGCACGAATCCTTTAGATCAGGGGTTCCCAACCTTTCCAAGCTAGGGCCTTGGTCATGCTCTCTCAGCCAGCTTTGAGAGCCGGGCGCAGTGGTGGGCTCCAGCAGGTTCGGACAGGTTCGGGAGAACCGGTAGTAAAACTGGGTGGCACCGCCCACTGCCCTGCCCACCTCCTCCTCCTCCTCTCACCCCACTCCGGACACAACTCCAACATCTGAACACAGTAATGCTGTCATTGGTTCATGCTAACATGGAGTTGGGTTAAAATGTTCCATTTTCAGGGCAAAATTAACTCTGCTTCTAACATTGAGCCTGCCAGATGCAAAAAAACAAACAAACAAAAAACCAACTAAAATCACAGTGATATTTATTTAATATGACAGAAGATTACTATAGGAATGTTTTTATATCACCTTCATTTTAGCACATTTTCATCTATCAGGATATGTACAATATAGCTGTTTGGTACTTTTTTAAAAGTAAGGTTTTCTTTGCGTAATGCATCTCTTACTGAGAAAATCAGTAAATTAATCAACACTATTTTAGACAAATGTCTGAGGTTGCAATCCTATACTCATTTAGCTGGGTGCAAGATCAGTGCCTACGAAGTGAGCCCAGTGAAACATAGAGGTTGGTTACACAGAAGTTTATTCCACACTGCAGACCTCCACTGGAATGGTTGGGATTGCTATAAAAATGATGACTACACTGGAAAAGACAATAATGCAGGTAAAGGTAGAAGGCAGAAGGAAAAAAGGGAGACCAAATACAAGATGGGTTAACTCCTTAAGGAAGTCACAGTCTTGCAAGAGCTGAGAACTGCAGAGATCAGGATATATAGAAGATCATTCATTCATAGTGTTGCCATGAGTCAAAGGCACATATGACTTCAGCTGCTGCAATCTATAGTTGCTATACTGTACCTGAATTGCCTGTTAATCCGAATTAATCCTTTTGGTGTAATTTACAAAACAAATCACTTCCACTGAAACTTGCTGTCTCAATGCCATTCCCAGATAGTAGATGGTGATGTATGCAGTGTGTATACATGTTCATATGTGTGTGAGAGAGAGAAGAGAAGAAAAATCCAATATGCTGTTTTTATTTTTATCTGGCCTCTCTTCAAATATTTTGGCCTGGTACTCAGCATTCAGCTAAATGGTGGTTTTCTGGAGAAGTGATAACAATGAGCAGACATTATTTTAAGTCATATTTATTTGCATAGGAACTGGACTGTACACAAGTTCTCAGACAACTTTTAGTGAGTCATAGTAAAGAGATAATGTTGAGTGTGAAATTCTGCTGGCATGTTTTCTGGGAATTGTCCAGTAGCTGTCAAGAGATTTTTTTTTTCATGGAGGCACAGTCACTGATTCATGCCCTAATTGGACAAGTTTTTAGTGTGCTTATATGCCTGTACTCTGTTGGGAAACTATGTCAAGGAATGCTGAAAGAGGAATTCTGCTTTATCAACAACATACCCTCCTGCTATTGGTTTTAAGGAAACATCTAAAACTTCATAAATACATCAGGTCTGTTTCTTAAACTGTCTCTCGTACCATGGCTAGACTAGATGTGACCCTTCTCTGAAATGCCTAGACTTCTGTATGGATGAAATGTTTCACCATGGAGGAACCCTAGATCATCTGGGCAGTGGTGGGCATCAGCAGGTTTGCACCAGTTTGCCAGAACTGGTAGCAGAAATTCTCTCCCACCCCCAATCCAAATTTTGAAAGAAAGTAGTCCTAATTCTGGTGCAACACAGGGTTTCCCCTGACCACGCTCACCATACCATGCCCACAGTGTGGTTGTAAAAAAAAAATGTGCCCACCACTCCATCTGGGTCCCCAACTTAAGCACCTTCAGGAGACAGAAATACACAGAGCCATCTGGTAGGAGAACAGTACACCTGCTTCAAAGTGAACACTGAAGAGTCAACTAGATCCTCTTGTTGAGTGAATTTCTGTTTTAACTGTGATTATATGTCAGGCTGGAAATATTCGGTCAACATAGAAATAATATATATTAACAATATAAGAGTAAAAATTTCATTTCGGAATGTCATGGATCTAGCCCACTTCTTCATATACAGTTGAACCTCGCATAACGAGCGTTTTGCTTAGCGAAAAACTCGCATAGCAAGTGGGATTTTTGCTAATCGGTCCAATTATTGGTTCAAACGTCAAGATAAAACTATGCTACTGGAGTGCTAGATCTTGCAAGATTCCCATTGTAAGACCTTGGGAAGCTCGCCCAGGAGGAGGGGAGATCAAAGGAGCGTCTCAGACTGCAGATATTTTCACAGGCCTACCATGGGAGTAATATTCTTTTCCTGGCAAACAAAGTGTGGATCTTGGTTCCTTGTCCTCTCAACCTGTGTGTCCTGCTGCAGGCCCAGAATTGGAATAAAATGAGTTCAGATTTGGGGTGCAGTTGGGGTGGAAGGTTGCTATATATTTTACTCATGGAAGCTTGCACTTAAATAAATTCTGTAGTATTAAAGGTACCACAGTACACCTACCCACCCTATATACAGTACCTGAAAAAAGTGTCTTACGTCTGTGTGTTCTCTTTCTGAACAAGAAAGTTGCCTGTGTTTGCTCTACTGAAGCCCAATTCCCAGAATATCTGCTAGTGGGTTTGCACTCTTGAATGTCTGGAAGATGAAGTCTAACAGCATCTATGGACCCAAAGTAAGGAACGAATGGCCCAGAAAATAAACAAAATCATTCAGATAAGGTTGCACTTTGCATGTGTGCCCTACCTCTTGGTGGACAGTTCAGACTAATCTTACAAAAGCCTCACAAAATGTCCTGCTGAGAGAGCGATCTCCATTCTCTCATTGTAGCTGAACATTTGTTGATTGCAAACGTGTGAAAGACTGGGAAGAAAGCGAGAGGAAGGGATGAAGAAAAATCAAGAAACAAGGAGCTGCAAAGATTGTTTCCTTGTCACAATCATAGCAAAATTTGCAGATGCTGCAGCTAATTGTTGCTAACTTTCCCCATTGAGAGGTGATATCCCTGCTGCCTTTAGAGACAAAGGGGTTGAAAAGGAGCAGACAATGCTGCTGCTTTTCTTGGTTGGTTTGCTAATCCTCTTTCTAGGTGACATACAGTCAAACCTCGCATAAAGAGTGTCTAGCTCAAAGAGGAACTTGCTTAAAGAGCAGCATTTTCTCTGAATGTTCGCTTAACAAATAAAACCAACCAAAAACTCGCTTAACAAATAAATCGGGGTTCGCAATCCCCCCGCCCAAGTCACAATTGGTCACTTACAATGGTGTTTCACTTAAAGAGGAAACTCGCTTAAAGAGCAATCTTGTGGAACACATTATGCAGAATAAATGTTGAGATCTTGGTGAATGCTGCCTTCCATCTTTCCCAGCATGATTGTCTTCTTTGCACTGGGTATTGTAATCATTCTCTTTGTTTCTACATGAAAGTAGCTGACAAGTTATAACCCCATGATGGTGATCCTTGGCACTCCAGAAGTTCGTGGACTTCAGTTCCCAGAAGCCCAAGCTCCCATAAATCCACACGAATGGGTTTACTGCAATTCATCTGGCCCACTCCGCCCTTGTCACTCCTGGAACAAGGGGTTTGAGCATTTGTTGTTAACTATTGTGTTAGATTATGTTTTAAGAGCAGTGGTGTTGGGGAATCAGCTAACCTCTTCCCAGAACCATATTGAGGTCTTTAGAAAAGAGTTAATGTGAAAATGTTACCAGGGTACTAGTGTCCTCTCCATTCCACCCATTTGCCCATCACTGTCCTCACAGGGAGAAAAGGATGATGATGATGACGGCGGCGACAGCGGCAATGATGATGATGGTGATTTTATTATTATTATTATTATTATTATTATTATTATTATTATTATTATTATTATTATTATTATTATTATTATTATTATTATTATTATTATTATTATTATTATTATTATTAGTATTAGTATTAGTATTAGTATTATTAGTATTAGTATTATTAGTATTAGTATTATTATTATTATACATCTATGCTACCCTAAGTAAAAACCTACTCAGGGCAGCTCACAGAATCCATCAATATCAAGTCGCCATGATGAGTGGGCGGTGATATTAATCTAAATAAATAAATAAATAAATAAATTGCCCTGAAGAACAGATACCCATGGATCACCCATGGATCCTTCCCATGCAGTTAGGAATCCTGAAAGATCGTGAGCCCCACTTGCTTGAAAATACTTCACATGCTACTCCTTCAACAATGGGCAGCACACTTTGTATCTGCTGCTAAAGGTGTAATTAGAGAGATATTTGTCATGGGATTTTTGTAACAAGGATGGGGCCGATTCACTCCTTTCCCCAGTAACCACATGACATATTTGCCATTGCAAATCAGCCCAGCCCATATGATGCCTACCTGCACCTTTTGTAAACAGTCATTTAGAAACTTCCAGTTGTATCACTTGTCATTTCAGGGTTTTCTGCTCCACAAAGAGGGATCATAGCATAAAATACTGTTTCAGTCTGGGCTCATTCTCTTTTCCAGGGCTCACATGGGGTCCAGAAGTGTCTGGATATTTTGGCCAGCTGCTGTCTTTAAAGTGTCAGTACAATGGATACTTTTGAACATTTAAGAAATATTGGTGTAAACTTAGGATCTGACTGGAGTTGTTGTCACATAGTTGTCCAAACTGATGGAACTGACGGACAAGCGAAGAATTGCAGAACCTCAATCAAAGACAATCATATGTCTTCCAAATTTACTGTCAGACTAAAAAATCTTTCACACGAAGATACTGGGATTTACTGGTGAAAAAATTGGGAGCGATCTTGGGTTCCGTACACATGTTCTGGGACTGCAGTGGCTCAAGTGGCTAAGATGCTGACTGGGAGGCTGAAGGTCAACAGTTCGATTCCCGAGTACTGCAGGACGGAATGAGCTCCTGTCTTTGTCCCTGCTCCTGTCAACCTAGCAGTTCGAAAGCAAGAAATTGTAAGTAGATAAATAGGGACCACTTCAGTGAGAAGGTAACAGCATTCCGTCTGCTCCGGTGTCTACTCATGCCTGCAACATGACCATGGAAACATCTGCAGAAGCAGACAGTGCTGGGTATTCAGCTTTGAAACAGAGATGAGCACTGAACCCTAGAGTCGGATACGACCGGCTTTTGAGCAAGGAAAACCTTTACCTTTACCTTTACCTTTACACATGTTCTTGCTCTACCAGGTGAGTCCTTTTCCCAAACTCTACATGAATCTCAAACCAAATGCAACAATATGAGGAGAGAGCTGTAGAGGGATGGGGAGGGAATGATCCAGACTGTGTTTACTTATAAGGGCCTTACTCCCAGCTGCAAGTCAAATTTCTAAGGTTTGAGAATGCTGAGAATGTGCATTTCTAAACAGATCTCTTATACACCTAAATTTTAAAAGACAGTTATTGGAAGTCATGATCCTGTGGTGTGTTATTTCCCACTTTTTAGAACCAAGGTTTAATCTTTAAGCCAGCAGTTTATTCTTTAAGCCAGCAGTTCTCAACCCCCGGCCCTTGGGGCAAACCTGGCCCATGCGTCTCATTAATCCGGCCTGCAGTGGTCACACCACCAACTCTAGGGCTGCCCCACACCTGCCCCCACACGCCCCCACTGCCTGATGTCACAATACGTCACTTACTGGTGGTGGCCACGCTTTCCCCCTGCCGTTCTGGACAGGCTCCACTGGTTCCCAGAGAAGCAGAAGCCTTTGTCAAGTGCGAGCATTGCATTAAAAAAAATTCGCTGCTTCCCTGCTTTGTAATCCACAGCACTGGGAGAGCTCCCTTGCTGATGTCAATGCAGCACACCAAGGGAACTCTCCTAGCGCCATGCACCAGGGCTGACTGTCAGCACCGCATACCAAGGGAACTCTCGCAGCACTACAGATCACAAAGCAGGGAAGCAGCAAAAAAATTTTTGAAATGCAGCAGTCGAACTCAGCAAAGGCTTCTGTTGCCCTGGGAGCCAGTGGAACCTGTCCAAAACTGCAGGGAGAAAGTGTGACCACTGCCGCAGCAACCACCACCGCTAATTATGATGGACATGTAAATCCAGGGACAAGACATGCCTCCGGCCCCTGGTGGGAAGTGTCAGGGGCGAATCCGGCCCCTGGCAGGAAAATGTTGAGAATGCCTGCTTTAAGCAAATACATTACCATAAATAATAAGCAATATTTTGCATTATTACCCAGAGTAAATATTAAGTGATTTGTAGCAGCTGCACAGAAAGCAGGGCATGTTTTAAGCTTTTTTCTTTGAATGAAAGTCTCTCCAGTTCTCCCCCCTTTTTAGCCCAGCTAATAAACACTCTTACGCCAAATGCTTGAAAGGAGGAAAATTAGCACTATCTTACAAAATGATTTCAGAATATACACATGCTCAAAATTCTTGGTAATGTGGCATCACTTGAAGGCAGGAGATTCAAGTTAGGTAGTTCTGTCGGACTTCAGGCGTCTCAGTAAGGCCCCCCCCCCCATGCTCCTGAGCATGTGCTCATCTCTGGAACATATTTAACCCTTACCTTCCAACTTTGAGAGACCTGGGCCGCGTTTAAAAGTAACTTAGTGAGCTCTAGCAGTAGAGCAGAACAAGGGAGGCTTCTTCTTCTGGTAGCATGCAGCCAAATTGCCTTGTGTGTGTGTGATAAGAAAAACAACAATCTTCAAAGAGAAACAGCTATTTTATTCTTCAGGTTCATCGATAGTAAAGTCCATAGGAAAACGCAGATTAGAGAGTCATAACCATGAGTTCAGTCCAATAAAAACAGTCCAAGTTCATTAGGTAATCATAGTGAGAAAAAGACAAATAACAGATCCATAAGCCAGACCAGGTCTTAATCCATGGAGAGACAAAAAAGAACTAACTCACTTCTCTGCAAGCATGGAGAATCTGCAGTCAGGTGGGTTACTCTTAGCCAATCAGGTAACAGAGAAAACTTTCTCAAAACAATAAATTGTTTCTGCACGTGTGTAATCAATGTTCTGGCCTATAGACAAAACATGGATCTCAGCTAGCTAGTAAGATAAGAATTACTGGAAAACAGGCAATCTTGTGACATGAGTTCATGAGGCAGAGAGAAGACAAAGGATTTCTATGAGGCCAATAATGAGGCCTAGCTGAAAAATAGCAATTTTAAGCCTTGGGAGACATTAGGAAATAGGTCTTTTTCCTGACAAGTTCAAAAGAGTAAGTAATGATGGCTTCTCTTCCCAATACTGTACACAAACAAGATGATAGACCAGAAAAAACAGAGACCATAAGACATGCAAATAGAGTCAGGTGACCCTTGAAGCAGGAAGACAGGTACCTTTCTAATTGGCTACATAGAGACAAACAACTTCCTTTAGGTCAGACTAGTCTTTCTTGTCTCACTGATTAGCATGTTAATATTTACTGCATACTAGGGTTACACTAGAACAGGGGTACCCAAACTACAGCCTGTGAGCCAGATCCAGCCCCTGACACCAATTCATCCAGCCCACGCTGCCCTTGCCACTCCCGGAAGTGGAAGTAAAACACACATGCATGAGGATGTATATGTGACATTGTTGCCCATCCTGAAAAAATATTCGCCCACCCACAGCTAGAATCCTGGTTATGGCCCTGACTCACATGCGCAGAATGCTGCCGTAAATGACCCACAGCTGTCATTTATTACACTTTTGAACTACCTAACTTGAATCTCCTGCCCTCAAGTGATGTCACATTACTAAGAATTTTGAGCATGTGTATATCCTGAAAACATGTTTACGAGAGCCATGAGTCATTTATGGCAGCATTCTCTGCATGCATGGGTGTGTTACACCCCCATGATTGCATGTTTTACTTACGCTTCTAGTGGGAGGGACCAAGTGATTGGCACGCTCAACCACGTGACCGGCCTGTGGCCCAAAAAGTTTGGGCACTCCTGCACTAGAACAGGGATGCCCAAACTTTTAAAGCCAAGGACCAGTTCAAGCTCCCTCAGACTGTTGAGGGGGACAGACTGGTGGTCCCCCCCACCCCCGCCACCAGCCTGGCTAGGAGATTTTGAGAATGACAGTCCATAAAGACCAAATTTTCTATTCTGTGAAATGGAACAGAGGAAAGAGATCAAGAGAGGCAACAGAAGGTTGAGGACGAGGAAGGAAGTTACTCAGAATCAAGTAGGACAGCAGAGAGAAGGACTGTGGCATTGTCCCAAGAAAGTCAATATACCTCAGCTTTATTTCAGGCAGAGGTTAGTTGACCACTCCCGGCAAATGTGTCCTATTCGTTTGTTCAGGTCTGGACCATTGCTGAGCCTGGAGCAGCCTGCTGGAGATATGGGGGTGGGGGGACATTTGGAACCCAAGGACAGCAAAATTGCCCCCCCCACCTGCCCCCATCCTACTTTATAGCAACCTCTTGAGGCAAAACATTTGGGTGTTTTTCTGTAGCATTTGTGTTAAATGTGTGCATGTTTCTGAATTTCCACCACTGTTTTGGTCTAGTATGTGGGGGGGGGGGGAACCCTACACACACTGGCCTTAATTAAAATTACCCAGAGAACAGAGGGTATCACTTCTAAATTAATGTTGCTTTTATAAACAAAAAAATAATTTGTCGGGAAAAGGAAAGGTGATGCGGGAAACAGATATTGTTGTGGTAGCAGCAAAGAGTCTATAGAGCAGGGATTCCCAACCTAAGGCCTACTGGCTGGATCCAGCCCGCGGTGCCATTTCAGGTGGTCCCCCACCCTCCCAAGGACATTTTAGAAACAAAATGGCTGCCCATTTGAAGCTGTATGGACCAAATGACCACCCCCATCGTGAAAGCAGGGCAAAATGGCCATCTGGCCCTTGAAGCTGGCTGAGAGAGTGTGACCCAGCCCTCGTCTTGAAAAGTTTGGGGACTCCTGCTTTAGGGTTTGCATGGCTTTAATGATGTAGCAACAATTCTACAAAGAACTCTGCAAACATGGACAATAAAAAAGTGAGGAGAAGAATAACAGACAAGGTGTACAAAATGACCTGTTTTTAAATTATGTTAAGTCTTCAGTCTAGTACTGTTCTTCCACAGCAAGCCTCTTTCTGATTAGCCATCCGAATGTTGGGAATGTCATTGCCCAGCTTTGATGAATTGGAATTACAATGAGCTGATCCTTTGCTTTCTCCTCAGTTCGGTCCCTACAGTGTTTTTGAGTCTTGTTTCCTGTATTAGAAGCCAAATATTTCTGCTGCTATTCTGCATACATTGTCAGAGGGTCATGCAGCTTCCAGGCATCGAGTTGGAGGGTAAGACCTCAATGTAAAAAAGAGAAAGTTATTTAAGCAACATTAAAAAGGAAATCAAAACCAGACAAGCAAACTACAGGTTGGCCCGTAAATTGCTACCCATCCTCTCTGTGGGCATGCATGTCGTCTTCCCAGGATTCACCCCACCCCTCTGCCTAGCAGTCCAATGGGAGCGCTTCCTCCCTCCTCCCGGCACAGAGTTCACCCCACCCCTCTGCCCGGCAGCTCAATGGGAGCACTTCCTCCCTAGCCCAGCAAAACCCTACTGTCTTTGTTCCAGGTAGGGACTTAACGGCCACCCTGTAAAAAACTGTGCATCATGAAATAAGAACATTTGAACTGTGGTATTTCAATTTGTCCTTCTTACTTATACTGGAAACTGTGTTGCTACTAATCTGAAAATTGTTTGCAAACTAAAATCTGAAGTTACGACTAGTTTAAATGAAGAAACACTTACAACATGCTCTTTGACATATGAGATTGTGTCAGTCTAAAATACCTGATTGCATGCTACCTGTTTGAGAATGCTCTTGGGTTTCTGGGCATGTGTAGAATTCCTTGCAAAGAAAAGGTGTGCTATTCTTAAGAGAAAGGCCTCCAGGGAGTGAAGAAATACTTGAGTCTAGAAAATGATGCCTTCTTTGTCAAGATTGTCTTCTCCACTCATGGGGTAACATCTGTAACGCCATTGGTCTCTAACTAATACATCAGAGAAATTATGTAGTGGCTGGGCATGTGTTGTCTGTTGTCATTTCAAAAGATGTGGCTGGTTAAAACCAGAAGGAACAGTTGATTGAAACTAACAGTAAAAATATAGCAGTTAGTCTTTAAAGTGTTGTTGTTTTCTGATATGCTTGATTGAAACGAAGGGCCTGTCTACACTAGCTCGCCACCATAGTGTGGCTTTTTAAAAGCCGCTTAATTTTGGGGAGAGGAGCAAAATGACCATGTCCGGATGGTATTTGCTCCTCCAAAGGAACAAATTGAGGCTCCCTCATCAGCTGGGAGGTGGCTCTTTAACCAGGCTGCCACTGCCCATTGAAGTCCCATCAGTAGCAGGAGTGTTTCTCAGCACATACTCTGGGGATAGGATAACATTCATAAATTAAAATTAATCGAACCCTTGGTGGAATTTCAAAATGGGGCAGATTGGAGTGGATTGGCCCAATTGATGTGGGCTCATAATCAGGCCAATCCACACTACAGTAACCCACCTCAAAAGAGCAGACAGGCCATACAAGAAATTCATGTGAGGAATACTCAATGAAAGCACAAATTCTAAGATAGTGGTCCTCAGTTTTTGGTTCACCAGATGATTTCAACTCTAGCTCCCAGAACCCCTTCCCAACATGGCCAATGATCAAGGATTTTAGGAACTGAAGTCCCATAATCTGAAAAGCCAAAGGTTAGATAAGTATTGCTCTGAGGGGCAAAATCAGCTATACAAAAGGACATGGATTGGAGTAGAGGGGATATAGCAGTAATGGCCAACCCTGGCACTCCAGGTGTTCTTGAACTTCAATTACCAGATGCCCAAGTCAGTACTCTTGCTGATCAGGGCTTTTGGGAATTGAAGTTCAAGAACATCTGGAGTGCCAAGGTTGGCCATTACTGGGCTTTCTTTATTTGTGTCAGAGGCACCACCAGCATATAATAACATACAAAGCTAAAATTAACTGGGCTATAGTATGCATACATCTCTAGGTTGCCTCCTATTCCTGTGTCCCCTCTGCTGACCTATGACTGAACAACTTAGCTGAAATAAAGTACAGTACTTCATTACCCTTTGATGTGACTCCTTTGAAGCACTCTTATCATTTTCGGACCTCCGCATGCATGCTCCTTCCTGCTCTATAGCACACATGCACCCAGATCACAGCTGCTATCATGACAAGGAAGATGGCAATTTTCAAAATGATAAGGAGCAGAAAATTGAGGTTGTTGTGTTGGATTCTAAGAAGAAATATGTGTCACATTATTTTTTTATTATTTTAATTTTTATTTTATTTGCTGAAAATCACTGCCAAAGCATCAAGGAAGGGATATGAGTAAAAATTGTCATACAGTATTTTTATTTCATCTTTAAGTTGCCTTGGGACCCTTATTTTTAGAAAGATGCATAGAAAACTGAATGGATGGATGATGTTGATGAGGATAGCAAAGATGGAGAAAAATAAGCCTTCTTTTCCTTGTTGTTCTCCATACGCATGAGGCAATGGTTTTAATTGTCCCCAATCTGCACAGCCAGTGGTTGGTGAGGGCTCTGTAGATTTTAGCTCCAGACATTCAGGTTATATTTAACATCTAGCTACAATCAAAAGTGACATTTAGAAACATCTTTAGAACAGAATGGATACTAATGGTTGAGGTACCTTTCAGGAGCTGTGGTGGTGACTCCGCTTGTTTCTTCAGTTTTATGCTCCTTGTTTCTGACATGGTTTGAAGAAGTAGAAACTGCAAAGAACACAAACACTATCAAGTTCTGACTTAGGAAATATGACATTTATGTATACCGTATTTATGTATTGACTGATGGATTTTTAAAAAATGCAAACCTGGCTCAGATTGTCTCCAAGATGATGAAACATAAGGCTGAACTCATCAGCATCCAAAATCAGGACATTTGTGACCTGTCAGACTAAATGATGAATGTGCGGTGAGCAGCAGACTCTGCTGATGTAAAATGCAGGAACATGGGAAGCTAACCCAAAAGACTGCATCCCATAGTATTCATAATTTTATTTGCTTTGCCTGGCCATCCAGATGATCACAGTACAAAATGAAGATTTCTTGGAAACATGGCTTCCCCTCTACTTCTAAGATGTCACTAATCATTGGCTTTATGTCTTCGGATCTATTTTTGAAGCTGGAAAGGCTCAAAACTTGGAGTTTTCAGGATTCTGGTGACTGAACACAACCAATATCCATTTACAGCATTATCCTGGTTTTAGATATAAGTTACCATGCTCCCCACCCCCCGCATAATAAACTATAACATGGCACACCCAGGATTTGATTAAAATAAGTAACATTGAAATACAGTATCATATAGAGACACCGTTAATAGAAATAGCTTGGAAGAAATGCCTGCACATCTTTATAAAGCAATCTATGGCCTTCACAATGGAGAAATTTCTCTTTAAAGACAATCTTGGTGAAAATGAGATAACATTGCCTAACATATGTTTATTACTGGGGTTTTGTGGGGTTTATGTTTTAACTTGTGAACCACTCAGAGTAGTGCTTGCACTTGGGCAGCTAGCAAGCAAGTGAACAAACAAACTAACGAACAAATGAACCCCTCTCCTCTATTTTCCTCTTCTCTCCATTTTTAAATAGGTATTCTCCTATAAACAGTGGTGAGTTGTCAAAATCTTCGCTACCCTACCATAACGTCATCGACGCCGTGGGCGTAGCCGACGTCATGACATCATTATGTCATGATGCCGTGGGCGGAGCAAAAAATGAAATTTAAAAATTTTAAAATGTCTGTGCATGCGTCAAACCTCCGTTTGACGCATGCACAGTTCTTTTTTTGTGCATGCATCAAACCTGTATTTGATGCATGCACACTAAAAAATAGAACTGTGCATGCGTCAAACAGAGGTTTGGCGCATGCGCAGTTCCGGGCAGGAAAAACATTTTTGGAGGGGGCTGGAGAGGTGACCGAACCGGTTGCCCGGGGTTTTACCCCCCCCCCGGCGACCCCTCCTGATGGGCGCTACTGGTTTGGGTGAACCGGTCCAAACCGGTAACATCCCATCACTGCCTATATACTGCCTAGCACTATTTCAAGTATAAGACTGCACAGCTATTATTCGGATAGAATATCCATGCTAGCTTGATGTATTTCTCATAGCATTATGCCACTTACTAAATTGAACATAAAAAGAGAAGTTGCTGTGGCCACAGAATGACAGGGCAAAGGGTGGGGAGGGAACATCAGTAACCAAAAGGGGAAAATGCAGCAATCTGAAATGTTGTTTGGATCCTTCTCATGGCAGAAGAAAAGTCCCCCATGTGAAAAGAAAGGTTGCTCAAGTATTGTTCTGTACTGTATTGTATATTCTTGACCTTAGTGTTTTTTTTTTTGACCGTGGCATATTTTTTATTGTATTGCATTTTCCTGACTGTATTGTAGTCTTGTTTTTATGAGGGATTTGTTGACTGTATTGACTGTGACATATCTGTTGTATTTGTACTATGCTGCTTTTTGATATTTGATATTGTGACATTGTAAGCCGCTCTGAGTTGCTTCGGCAAGGAGAGCGGCATATAAATTTGAATATAATAATAATAATAATAATAATAATAATAATAATAATAATAATAATAATAATAATAATAATAATAATAATAATAATAATAATAATAATAATAATAATAATAATAATAGATAAAATAGACCACAGCAAAAAATAATAAGAGCCTTTTAAACACAACCCAGACCACTCCAAATGTGCCTATCTAGTGGTGGCATATGATTTACTGTACCAAAGTAAGTTGCAGTTACAGTTGGCACAATTGAGTCAATAGAATTTACAGGGGGCATAACTCACAAAATCCCCATTGATTGAATGGACATACTCTGATACAGTTTATTATGCTATGCAGCAGTATTATGGCCTGTCATGGAAAGACCGTATTTTTCCTAATATTCTCCAAAACATGGAGGAAACCTGGTTGCATTCTTACTAGGCCTCCAAAAATCATTTCTCCTCTGTGTCACAAGACTGCTTGTTTTCCAGTTCAGTGTTACCACTCTTTATCTCCTAGCTAGCTAGCAGAGGCCTTATTACGGCTATCACAGAGGTACTGTCTCTAAACGTATGTAAACACTTTCCATGTTATGGGAACTTTCTCTTTCTATGGGAACTTTCTCTGATTGGCCCAGAAGGCACCACATGAGTCAACAATCTCCATTTTGGAGAGGAGACGTTTGAGTTCATTTTGGGATACCTATGGACTATCCTTTAAGAAACCTGATCGATAAATCTACGTTTGCTTCCACACAGTCTTTTTATTGGGCTAAAGGGTAAGAGATGCACTGCATTCACGCACAAGCCTCTGAACACGCTACCTGATTAAACCTCCTTGTGGAAGAGAAGCAGCTAAGGGTTTTTAACTGGACTGCCGCCCTCTGGGGGCTTTGGTTTAGGAGGGCCAGAGCAGAGGGGGCCGGCTGGTTTGCATGACATGGCCTCTGTTTGTTGAGCTAAAAATGAATAAAAAGTAGAAATGTATATAGTAGATTGTACCTGTAGTAATGATGACTTCTACTGGGTGCCAGATGTCATATGATTTCTCAATTCCACAAAGATATACCCCAGCATCTGCCTCACTTATATTTTTCATGATTACAGTGAATTCACGTAGTGTATGGTTGTCCTTGATAGACATTCTTTTCCTCTTCACTTCTGTCTCTGAGCCTGTTGTCCGGACAATGTTGTTTACTGAACATAATCTAAAACTTTCTTCTTTGCACCAATATTTGACAAATTCTTCATCCCCATTTCCATATTTACACTGCACTCTCAGTGAGCTGCCAATGGGTTCAGATACAATTTTCGGTCCCTCCAAAGCACAGCTCACTGCAAAACACAGAGATACGGAGAACAGTTTCATAGCAAAAGAGATCTAAGAGAACGTGCAGATTATAGAGTCTCCCCCTTCCCCAATCTCTGTAATCTGCATGAAAGTATCTGGAAGGGAAGGAAAAAAGAAGAGTTTGAACAGCTTTTCACAATCTAGCATCCTCTAAATCAGTGTTTCCAAACCTTTGGTTTTTGGATTTCAGTTCCCAGAAGCCTAAGTCAATTCCCCAAAGTTTGGGAAATGCTACTGTAAATGTATCACTGATCATGCTATCTGAGGATTATTGAATTCAAACACATTTGGCAAATGCTAGAGAGGGGAAAGTTGGAGCAAATGAGAGCTCAGAAAAGGTTAAAAGAAAGAAAGACTGTAGCTTCCAGAACCCTCTAACTAACACTCTGGAACTCTAATCCAGAAAATTATTTTTTCCATGCTGTGAATTGGGTGATCATCTTTCTTGATGAATCAATTCATTCTTGGGTTTCTGCATGACTGAATGAGAAAGTAACTGTATGACCACTATTTTAAATATAGGTTTTGTGAACAAAGCCATCAATCTATATCTAGAACATGAAGTGAGGTAAACTGTGCAGAATACAGTAATACTGTACCTCGGACAACGTTTACCTCGGATAACGCTAAAATCGCATGTTAAGCAATCTGGGGTGGAGAATTGGATCGAATAACTATGGGATCCATCCTATGGGATGGATCGGATAACAACCGCTAAAGCCTGTGCGGTTACAATGTATCTCTATGGAGCTTTAACGTTATCCGATCCATCCCATAGGATTTTAACATGGATCGGATAACACTAAAAATCGGATAACACCAAGACTTGTGGAACCAAGTCTTAGCGTTATCCGAGGTATTACTGTACTACACAAATGTATATTAACTTTGACATTTACAGAAGAAGGAAGTAGTAAACCACTACTGAGTATTTTATACCTTGAGAGACATAGAAAGGGCGACCATAAGTCAGAATCAACTTTATTACATAATCATGAATGGTGAAATCTTTTCTTTACTCTGCCTGCCAATAGCTCGTGGTCCATTAACCTAGATCAGTGATGGTGAACCTTGGCACTCCAGCTGTTCTTGGACTTCAATACCAGAAGCCCAAGTCAGCACAACTGCTGATCAGGGCTTCTGGGAATTGAAGTCCAAGAACAGCTGGAGTGCCAAAGTTCACCATCACTGACCTAGATCCTTCATCCAACATTTCTGTCACCTTCAATGTCATCAGTCCCCCCCCCCCACATGGTTTCTGTGGTCACCAGTAGCTCCAGGCCCTCCCTCAGTCATGCCTCCTTAACAAGCATTTGGATGAGAAGCTACTCTTCAGCTGTGACCCACAGTGGTTAGCTATCATCTTTGAATTCTCACCACACAGCGCAGGGTGGAGATACAATGGGGATAGCAGTGCAGTGAGCATTGGGGGGGGGGGGGCTCTAGTTTATCTTCTGGAAATTGTTTGAAGGTCTTGTAATACAAGCCTTTGGCTGCCCATCTAGAATCAGAACTCCTTGAAGAGGAAAATGCTCTCTGTTTATTCCAACATGGGCTTACTTTAAATTTCCATTGTTAAGTTAGCTTGCTTTTGTTTTGCCTTTGATTGTTTGGGAGATAAATTTGCTTATCTGAAGGGCAGATGTCTCAGACACTAGCACTGAAAGATCTGCAAGTCTGGAGTAAGAACACTGTAAAAGGAAGAAAACCCTTTTCTAAGTCTGATTCTTATTATGTTTGTTATTGAAATAAACTAAAGTGGGCTCAGAAACATTACCATACATACCGAGATCAAAGAATAACCCAAAGTGAAGCATCAAAGAAAGAGGCATCTATGCTGGTATATGCATACATCACAGTTGGAAGAGTTTCTTGGTCAATTGCTTAGTTCATTGACTGACTGATTGGTTGATTAGGTTTATCTCTAGATACGGTCTCTTTCTTCCAGTGAGCTCAACATGGCATATACAGCTGCTCCTCACTTATCCCCACCACAGTTTTATAAAATAGGAGAGGTTTGTGAATGAATTGGACTTTATTAAGGCATTATGCTTGAATACAGTGGAACCTTGGTTAACGTAATTTATGGTTTCTCCAGGACGTTTCTTACAGCAAAAATGACTTTAACCAAATTTCCCATTGGAATGCATTGAATGCAATTTCCCATTGGAATGCATTGAAAACCAAAGTACTTTAAACAAAATGTGGTTTTCCATAGGAATGCATTGAAAACCAATTAATCCATTCCGAGGGGAAATTCTGTAAACCTAGCCACTATTTTCTTTAGATTTCCTTTTGTTGTGCAATTTTTATGTGAACCAAACTGTTTGTTAACTGGGGTTCCTCTGTATATTTTGAAGCCATTCTGAATACAGTATTGCCATTGCCTCCCTTGCTCAATTGTTTTTTCCCATGGGACTCTAAATCCCAAAGTGATGGATTCACCAGCACAGATCCTGCCACCCTTTCCCCTCCACCTTAGTAGTGAGATCAATACATTGCTTAGTATCTTCATAGATACAATTTGTCAATATAGCTGTTTCTTTCATTTTATATCCCTAGTCCCAATGTCACTTGATAGGGCTCATACACAGGCATTTTGCTTTCATGGTCTTCCAATTTCTCCAGCCATCTCTTATTGCTTTACTTTCAAGATATTGTGTATTCAGCCAAAAGGAAATAAGAGAATGAGAAAGGTTGCCAAATTCCCAGAGGCTGTATCTTTCTGAGTTTGATGTAACTAATAATTTTGTATCAGAAATTATTCTCGGTTGAAAGGATTTTTGCAGAAGAAACTCCACTCAGGGAATGCCCAAATGAGGCTCCTTTCATCTCCCCAAGAGCTGGGACAGAGACAGGTGCTCAATCCATCATGCAGTACCCAAGTTTTGAACTGCCGGCTTGCTCCCCTTCCAGCTAACAAGGTGAGATTCTTAACCACTGAGCCACCGCAGCTCATAACTAATACACCCAAAACCCAGTTTAATTTACCTTGGAAAACAGCCCACATCAATCTACAGGATAGCTTCATTGTTCTTCCTTAGATGTGTTCCTTTTCAACAAAATCTGGTTAATCCGAGTTGTTTCCCAGAATTCATGTCATTTGTATTCAAGCATGAAATCCATCAGTCTGTGTCTGTGGTATTTCTCATCCACCTTCTTAGGAAGTCTGTGCCTTCCTCGGGGAAAGTCAAATCTTGCTTAATTTACAGAAGCATATGATTATTAATCTTTGGCAGCAGAAATGATTGGACTTGTGATCTATGCCTCCTTTAAGAGAACTGTAGGAAACAACTGTTGACCAATATGTAACTGAAACTAGCTTCTCCTTTCTAAGCCTAGTAGTCTGAGTCACAATGTGTAGGCTGAGATTTTTGTAATACAGTAAAACCTCATATAACACTAAAACCTGGTTCCACAAGTCTTGGTGTTATATGATTTTTAGTGTTATCTGATGCATGCTAAAATCCTATGGGATCCATAGAGATACATTGTAACCACACAGGCTTTAGCGGTTGTTATCTGAAGCATCCCATAGGATCTTAATGTTATCTGATGCAATTCTTCCCCCCAGATTCCTTAATGTTATGCGATTTTAGTGTTATTCGATACTAATGTTATATGAGGTATTACTGTAATCGTATTTACAAATGTTGGTTCTTGCAGAAGACATGCACTGAAATTTGCCTGATTAGAAGAGTAGGTGACAGACATTAAAGACTATAGAAGTATCCTGATTTTTACAATTGTTAGCGAAATGTAATGTAAAGGTAAAAGTCTCCCTTGTTCAAAAGCCAGTTATGTCTGACTCTAGGGGCTAGTTCTCATCTTTATTTACAACCAAAGAGCCAGTGCTGTCTGTGTCTGCAAATGTTTCTATGGTCATGTGGCAGGCATGACTAGTTGCCAGAATGCACAAAATGCTGTTACCTTTCCTGCTAAAGTGGCACCTATTTATCTACTTTCTTGCTTTTAACTGCTAGGTTGGCAGGAGCTGGGACAGATGACATTTTTAGAACTATTGACCTGCAGATTGTCCAGTTATCAAGCTCAGCATCATAACCAATATGGCCCCAGACATAATGTAGTAGCTGCCAGTTAACTGAATTTCCTGCAGAGAATTGTTAATAGTGTAAAATTCATTTTTACAGTATTGACTAATGTATGCAATCCACATACATTTTTAGAATCAATAGTATGTGAAACCAAGGCATGTAAAATTTGAGCCATTATGTTTGAAACTGTGGTTGCAATTTCATTGTAGTTACAAACAAGAACAAGAACAAGAACAAGAACAAGAACAAGAACAAGAACAAGAACAAGAACAAGAACAAGAACAAGAACAAGAACAAGAACAAGAACAAGAACAAGAACAAGAACAAGAACAAGAACAAGAACAAGAACAAGAACAAGAACAACAACAAGAACAACAACAACAACAACAACAACAACAACAACAACAACAACAATAACAATAACAATAATAATAATAATAATAATAATAATAATAATAATAATAATAATAATAATAATAATAATAATAATAATAATAATAGACTTATATGCCGTCCTACTCTGTGAAAACCGACTCAGGGCAGCTCACAACATACAATCAAATTTTTGTTGTTCAGTCGCATAGTCGATTCCGACCCTCTGCGACCCCATGGACCATTGCCCGCCAGGCACTCCTGTTCTCCACCATCCCCCTCAACTCACTGAGCTCTGTGCCCATTGTCTCCACAATACCATCTAACCATCTCATCTAGAACAACACAATGTCACAATATAATCAAATATCATACATCAATAATTCAAAACAATAGAATGTCATAAAATACAGTACAGTAAAATAAAATCCCAATATACATCATAAAATTACAAAAATATTACAAAAAACATAGGAACATCACACAATATTACAAAGAAAAGATGTTACAAAAAAGGCATCCTCACCCCACTGACCCTGGATCCTACCCATTAAGCCGGTGGCCACCAACTGACTACTCCCCTTCCTTCTGTCCAAGGGAAAGGAGAAAGGCAATGTGTCCATCCGACATGTAGGTGCTGCCACAAAGCACCAGGCCAGAACAAGTCCAGCAAGCATAATAGTCAGACTGGCCGGAGGAGGGTGGTGCTGGAATCAGCTGGGGCCTGGTGTTTTCTTCCTCCCAAAACTGCAGCTGACTTTTCCACTCCTGGCCTCTGAGGGTGGGGATGGAATCAGCTGGGGAATGGTGCTGGGGAATTCCTATGACCCCTATGTTTTAAGAAGCACAGATGATCTGGTAGAAAATATATCCTTTAAAAGCAATGTATTAGCAGTTCCATTTATTCGTGAGGAAAGAAAAATGTTTTCTGTTTGTTTTAGCCATGTTCACAAAGAAGTTGTTTTTTAAAAATTGGCACAAAGCCCTACTGAGTTCGAAAGCGTTTGTCCTCAGGTTCAAATTACACAAGATGACCACATTGCTCTTAAAAGCTGAGAGTTTGTTAGTCCACCAGCCTCAGGGCATTTTCTGCTTGCACAACCCAACTTCGCAAATGAAGCATATCTTTATCTCCTCAGGCCAATCTCAAAACAAAGCTAGCCATGCTATGCCATGGTCCTCATTTACCAAACAAAGAAGCTTTGTTCATACAGTAGGTGCAGAGCCTGCTCATCTCATGTAGTTCGACCAGTGGTGGGATGTCAAAAATTTTACTACCTCACCATGATGTCATCACAGTGTGGGCGGAGCTGACATCATAGGTGGAGCGAACATCATTATGTCATGACATTGTGGGCGGGGCCAAATTAAAATAAAATAAAATAAAAATAAGCATGCGCGTGCGCACACACCCCTCAACCCACCCACCTACCCACCCACAACACAAACCTGTAAATAAATTAAATAAATAAATAAAAATACATTAAAATACATCCAAACACCCACCCATCCACAACACAAATCAACCAGAGCTTTTAAACCAGAACTTAAAGCTTATTCTGGCTAATCTTTCTCCCACTAGGTCAGATGGAAGGAACTACAGAATGAACTCACCACAAGATGGCTTCATTTTGGCACTTTTCAACAGTTAAAGAAGTTAGGTACTAAGTCTTTGCCTAACAAGTTCTCTAAGATATCTAGGGAAGCAGGCTATAGGGAGCTTCAGGCTAGCAGCTTCTCTTCCTCCTCCCTGCTTGGGAGGACAGCAAGGAGGCCATGCTTATGCGCCAAGCACTGTAGGCATGCATGCACACCAAGTACTTGGTGTGCATGTGTAGTGGGGGAACCAGTGAAAAGGTAAGCCCCGAAGGTGGTTCCCCCCAAAAACTGCAACCGGTTCTCCGGGACGCTGGGAAAAGTTACTACCGGTTCTGGAGAACTGGTGAGAACCTGTTACATCCCATCACTGATTTCAACTCTAAATTGTAGTGGTCTGGATGAAGGCCTGAAATGATGAGGTGGGCCTAAAATTATACATTAAGGTGCCCTGCTGAGGAATCACTCATTCCTGCAAGTGTTCTCATCTCCATCCAGAGGTGAAAAAACACATGATGAAACAAACACAAACTCAAAGGATAAGGTGTTAAAAACAAAACTGTATAGAACACTAAAAGAAAATAATATAATACAGTCAAACCTCGGACAACATTATGACTTGGTTCCACAGGTCATGACGTTATCCGATTTTTAGCATTGTCCGATGCATGCATCGAACAACGCAAAAAAAAAAAAAAAGGCCTGACTTCAGGGGCAAACCTTGCGGTTTGTCCCTGAAGTCATCGCTGTGCTTGGGGGGTGGATTTGGTTACCCAATCCAACCCCCAAGTGCTGTGAGTTCGCTGTGCTTGGGGGCTGGATTGGGTAGCCAAATCTATTCCCCAAACACAGCGATCCTTGCCAATGCAAAAGGGACGGGGAGAAAGGAGAACGGGAGCAAGTGCCTTTCTCCCCGATCCTAGTTCAGTCACAGCGATCCATCGCTGAGGGGGGGGGGTGTTCTACCCAATCCACCCCTCCCCTCCAACAATTGCCTCGGATAACGCTAAGAATCATTATCCAGAATCGTTATCCGATGCAAGTTTTTTCCAAAAAACTTGCATCGTTATCCAATTCTAGCGTTATCCAAGGCAATCATTATCCGGGGTATTACTGTATATAGTTATGATTTAATTACTATGTCAATGCTTGTCTACCACCCCACCCTACAAGCTTTCTCTGTTCATTTTACAACACAGATAAGGTTGCCCTTGCTCAAAAGCCAGTCATATATAACTCTGGGGTTTGGTGTCCATCTCCATTTATAGCCAAAGAGCCAGTGCTATCCATGTCTGCAGATGTTTCTGTGGACATGTGCAGTGATGGGATGCAACAGGTTTGCACCAGTTCACCAGAACCGGTAGTAACTTTTCCCAGTGTCCTAGAGAACCAGTAGCAGCTTTTGGGGGGAACCACCTTCGGGGCTTACTTTTTCATTGGTTCCCCCATTGCGCATACACGCCAAGCACTTGGTCTGCATGCACGCCTACAGTGCTTGGCGCATATGCACAACCTCCTTGCTGTCCTCCCAAGCGGGGAGGAGGAAGAGAAGCTGCTAGCCTGAAGCTCCCTATAGCCTGCTCCCCAGGGTAAGTGAGTCACCTTTGGATGTGGTGTGTCTGTGTGTATTTTAATGTGTATTTAATACCTTTACCTATATTGACGAACTACCACAGTTCCTAAAAAGGCCTGGTGGCCTGGCTTGGGGTTTTTAAGCAAAGTCTAGGGTGTTTAGTCTCCTTTGGGAGAAGATCTGGTTATGAGAAGGAGAAATCTTGCCTCAGCATTATGTTAACTACTGAAATGGCTGCTCATCTGGTGGAAATAAAATACATCAAATATTTGGGTCAGTGCTCAGAAGAGCCTTCTTTTAAGGCAATGCAATTAGACTTCATGCAGAAATTTGGAAGGATGTAAAGGAAATCTCTCTGCACACTTGCCTGCCTGGATGTATATTCTTTGTGACAACGCTGGATAAGGAGCTCTCAAGTGCAAAGAGAAGTGGGGGAAGATGAATAGAGGAGTGCAACAGGAGAAACCACGTGCCTCATAGCTGCTTAGAAACATTGATCTGAACTAAATACAAATTCACACAGAAACAAAGGCAGGAAATACTGTCAGAGAGGGTTTTTTTAGCAGCCTGCTATTATTAGATGTGATCTGGCCAAAAGTTGAGTGCAATTAAACCTTTGGTGGTTTTTATGCGTTCAGCACGTACTATAATCCCTATGACTGAAATTAATTTGATTTAGAAGTGCTTCATTACAGAGAAGCCCCTGCACTATTGTCTGATCAATGCATTTATCTGTGGGAATTTTCTATTACTGAATGTTAAAAGCTGTCTTATTCAATCCTTAGTATTTATATCCCACCTTTGCCCCCATTAGCTCAAAGCAATGTACACAATGTTTCTCCTTCCCACTTTATCCCTTTACAACAGGGGTGGCCAAACTACAGCCTGTGGGCCAGATCTGGCCCATGCCATCAAATCATCCAACCCGCAGCACCCTCATTGCTACCGGAAGTGGACATGCCCCCACACATGCATAAACGCTGCCATAAATGCACCTGCAGCTGTCATAAACGTGTTTATAGCAACTGTGGGTGCATTTACGGCAGCATTTTGCACATGCGCAAGCACATTTTACTTCCACTTCCAGTGGGAGAAACCATGCGAAAAGCCTGATTAGCTGTCTCAGGGGCATGGTCAGGACCACACGCAAAAGGTTGGCCACCCCTGCTTTACAGCAATCAGGGCCGTAGCCGGGGGGGTCAGAGGGGCTGACCCACCCTGAGTTAGCAGTTTGCCCACCCAGGCAAAACGAGGTTCCCCATAGGAATGCATTGAAAAAAGGCTTTGTTGCGCATCCTGAAAAATATTCGCTCGCCCACCCACATCTAGAATCCTGGCTATGGCCCTGACAACAATCCTGCAAAGTTGAGCAGGCTGAGAAAGAAAAATTGGTCTCATATCACCTGTTAAGTTTTATGACTGAGTATGCACAAGACTGGTTCTCCCAGAGCTTTTGTCCATCATTTCCCATGCTCACACATTTTAATAGAGTTGATAGGTGGTATCTGTTCAGCTATTCACCTCTGCTTCCTTCAATCCAGCCTGCCTTCCTCTGCGGTTTTTTCTGAAGATGCCATAACATCGGCAGAGGCCAGCCTTTCCTTCATCTGAAGCTCTTCCTTTAGTCATGTTGTACAAAAGCGACAAGAACATCAGTTCAGCACATATAGAGGGCATTATATTAGAGACATTTTGGTGAGCAATAATTTATTTGTTAGAAGAATGGCTTTCAGGGGACCCTTTGGATAAGCTCAAGCACCTTTCCTTCCTTCCTTCCTTCCTTCTTTCTTTAAAACTATGCACAGCCTTTAATACTGGCTGACTCCAGCTGGTTTCTTGGGAGCACAATTCACCCCAAAGTTACTCACCTCCATGAGTCCCCCTGAAAGAAATTAAATGTTCTCTGTTTCAGTTGTACACCTACCACGTAGACTCGCAGTTCCCATTCTATTCTCTGTCCATCAAGGGCTGACCTTGTCTTAATCAGAAGGAAGCAGCTCACCTTAGGCAGCAGAAATTGAGTGTCATAAATGGGCAGCAATTTTTTTTCATAATTAATTGAATTTTGCTGTTGAGATGTTATGGTCAAAGAAGGTGGTGGGCACATATGTTATTTTTGGTCTCATGGGCCAGAGTAATATGTCTGGATTTTGGTACTGTATACCCCTGTTTACATTTATCTTTGGCTTTATCTCAGGCAGCAAAATATGGAGCCCAGCCCTATATCCATCCATTTTACTTTTGTCTGCCATTGAGCTTGAAAAGCCATGTTCTCTTCCCATCTGAAAATGAGTAGGACATTTTATGTTTACTTGGTCTGGAAACAGTGGCCATTCTAGTGTTAGAATGCATTCATCCTTTGTGCCACCATCCCCATATTTAATTATTCTCCAGCCAAAGCAGTCAGCGCATCTCCTTTCTTTCCAGAAGTACTTAAGACTTCAAATACATATTTGATGTATTTTGACAATGTTCCATAATTACTTTTCCAAAAAAACAAAAAGGGAGTACAGGCATCAAAATAGATGACTGGAAAGTTAGAACCAGCTTTCCCCACTTATTCAACCTTCCAGCTGGTTACACATGTCCTTCAACTAGTTCACAAAAGTTGTCCCACAGCAACTTGTGTATTTTACTGTAAACCTGTGCACTGGAGGGTCAGCACTGTGAAGGCACTGACAGTACAGCCAATACTCAAGTTGGCATTGTTCCTGTAATGAGTTTGGCTCTGATACGATTATGTGAGTCTAACCAACTTTACTTTACTTTTATAATGTGTGCACGGGTCTTTTTAACCACAAATTCTTAAACTGGTTTTCAAAAGATTATCAAGTACAAAAAGGTTACCATGAACCTTTCGAAAGGGTCATCATCTTCTTTAGTGTCTAGGTCAGACTTTAAACTGCCAAAATGAAGCCATTTATGGGTGAAATCATTCTGTAGTTCCTTTTGCCTGACCAAGTGTGAGAAAGATTAGCCGTTACGTTGGATTGTGGTTTAAAAATAACACAATCTCTGAGGAGACTCTTTCTATGTACCCCTTCAAAAAGATTATTGTAATCAGTAGTACAGTACTGTATATCATCATCGATCATCACTGAAACAAGGAAAATGATATCATGATTTGTTCCAGCCTGCGCATGAGAGAATCCCATTTGGCAAAGGAGAGCTGAGGGACATGTAACTTCAGGGTCAGACTCTTCCTTCCTCCACAAAATTTTAGCAGATCTTTCATTGCTACATGCCTGAGATACCAGACATGGAGAAAACAGCAGATTGAGGTGAGCTGGTAATAATTTATTTTATTTATTACATTTATATCCAACCCATATGGATGGAAGGCTTAAAAAGATATTTTACAATCTTGGGTTTGGGAAGGTTGAGGTATTCAACTCCCTGTTGATTCACAGGCCATTTACTATAGTATTTCTGCCAAACCATGGCTTGAAAACTTCCAACAGAAAAGAGTCCAAGGCAGTATCCTGAAGTTGTGTCTGTGGAATTTGAGCTACACTAACTAATTTTTTTTTTTTTTTTGATAAATAGTTCCTGGATGCTTTAGCTGTCATGCAATGGATCCAGAATGATTCAGCCAACATATCTGTGAAATAGGCCTGAGCTGGTTCAGTGGTTAGTAGCATCTCTGTCTTCATGGTAATACACCAGTCTGGTTATGGAAGATCTTGGGAGCTGGTGGTGACAGCATCTCTCTGATCAACTTAGCATAGTAGACTTGTCCAAAAGAGTTTGCTGCCCAATGTGAAAGACAAGATGGTTTCTCCTGCTATGTCAAAACAAAAAAATTGGTGGACTGGTACATGGATTTTTCTTTACTTATAATAAAGATGGAACAACATGCTACACAGAACTGAAGGCAGCAGCAGGTCAGGTTAGGTCAGGTGATGAGGTGCCCAACTCTTTCCTGAAATAAGAGGTAAAGTCCTGAAATAAGAATACATCACCTTTCTTATCTAACCATGTTTCCTGTCAGGCAGTGGGCTGGTACTTGCTGCCTGTTTGCTTCAGGATATATCACTTGAGCATGGACTGTATGTTAGAGTCAGTTGGCATGGCTATTCCTGTCTGTTCTAGGAATTTATCTGAACTGTTCTATAAGTCTGTATTTATATGACCAGTATTGCTAGATAGTTTGGTGGCTTAACCATCTGACTGTGGAGCCAGAGTCTGAGGGTTCAGTTCCCCACTTTGCCTCTTTGGCAGGGGCTAGACTCGGTGACCCTTCATAGGGTTCCTTCCTGCTCTGCAATCCTAAAATTTCAAGATTATGATTTACCCCGTATATGCTGGCGTATAAGACGACCGGGCTTATAAGACGACCCCCCAACATTTCCACTCAAAATATAGATTTTGTTATATACTCGCCTTATAAGACTACCCCCTCTTCCGCACACCTTCCACACACCAAATAAAACTTAAAAGAACATCAGATTTGATTTCAACATCTCCCTGTGGCCGGCACTAGTGCGCAAGTGTGCATGTGCGAGCTCTGCATAGACAAGGGGCGGGGCGGAGCACAACTGCTTCCCGCCGAGCAGAACGGGCCAGTCACGCCGAAAAGGCCGGCACCCCTGTCTCACTGCTGATGCTCGCCACAGCCACACTGGATACCGCACGATACTGGATGGTATGTAGAATGAGGTGGGTGGGCATCAGGAGGCCACTATGGGCACCAGGCAGGCATTGGGAGGCCACTATGGGCACTGGGCGAGCATTGGGAGGCCACTATGGGCAGCTATGTCTATCCCAATTGAAGTGCACCCGGCGTATAAGACGACCCCCCCACTTGGAGGCATGTTTTTCAGGTGAAAAAAGTAGTCTTATACGCCAGCAAATACTGTACCTAGTACTGTACAGTATTATTTCGTAACACTGCTCTCTGTTATATGCCTGCCCTCTAGTGGCCATTCAAAAATTGGTAGCTATTGAGATCCACGACACACAAACACACACAAACAGAATCTTCTAAATAAAATGACTCCTGTTACTCTGTCTGTCTGTCTGTCACACACGTGCATACATGCAAAAGCAAGGGGTAAGAGGACAGAGGACATTTCTTCCTTAACACCATTTTAAAAAAAAAATCCAGTTCATTTTTCCTAGTCTCAAAACAGATGGAGAACTGTAAACCTGAAGTGTGCTTGTTGTTCAATCATAGAGCCAGGAAAGGAAATTCCAGTTATTGATTCCAGATGTCTATCATTTCATTAGCTAACTGGATTACTCAGTAAGCAGCATGGCTCATTTGACTGGCAACAAGGAGTGATAGTAGGAGGAGGCAGAGGATACACTGGCTCCTAGGAAGTATAGAAGATCTAAGGCCTTCTTTAACAACAGTTTACAGTCTTTTCTTCTAAAGCTGTCTTCCAGTTGTCTTGAGGTAACAGCCCTCATGAAGCAGAATTTCACGGGGCTTTGTTCATCTCAAGGCACTTCTGCAAATGCAATGCATTGCAAACAAAGGGGCTTGTTTTTATGGTCAGCTCCTGGTTGCTTGCTGTTCCTTGCTGACTTTCCCAACAAATCATGGCCATTATCAACATGCTCCATTCTTGTCATTTAACTTCCAATGGCTGTTGATCTTGCTGGGCCCTGTTCACTCCTGGGAAGTCAGTACCTGTATTTCCATTTCCCTTTCAAGCACCTTCTCTTTTAAACCAGAAGGCATGCTCCTGTTCAGCATTTTTCCATTTGTTTTAGCTGAAAACCACAGAGGAGGAAAGGGAGTGCATTACTCATTCGGGCATCCCCTACAAAAATCCTTTCAACCCAGAGTAATCTCTGACACGAAAACATACACATTAATTAGATTACATGATAAAATTTGAGAGAGAGAATTGATTGGTTGGTTAATTTCAGTTTAAATGTCATGTCAATATACTTTATAGAAGTGGATTTGAGCCGTTTCTCCTCAAAAGTTGTTTTCCCCCAACCAGACTCTCTTCAGACTTGTTTCCCAACAGCTCCTATCATCTTATCCAGGATTGGTGGCCATGGACGACAGAAGCTGCAGCTGAATATATCTGGAGTTCCCAGAGGAAGAGACAATAGAACCCTCTGACGGATGCTACATTTGAAAGAAGGGATATAATTTCCAACAATATCTCAGGTATAAACATAAAATGGAGTTATGGGAGTCTTGGGCCCTCCCAATATTGCTGGATGGTGGCTTCCATCAGTCCTGTACAACCTGAACCCTGTTATAGGAACTGGAAGCTTCACCAAGTGTATTTTGTATATTGTATTGCTGTGTATTTGCCGTGTACAGTAATACCTCAGATAACAATTGCATTGGATAACGCTAGAATCAGATAACAATGCAAAATTTTGTAAAATTTTTTGCATCGGATAACAATCTGTTAGCGTTATCCGAGGTAATTGTTCGTAGCTGCAGAGTGGTTGGGAAGCTGAATGGGGGACTCCCCCGTCGGCTTCCATTTCCCCCACAGCTGCAGGCGCAGGGGTTCCCCTCAAAAGCAAAGGGCTATCTCAGCATCGGATAGCCCTTTGCTTGCAAAGGGAACGTGGTCCACAGACCTACCCGGGCAGTGCTGTAAGGCAAAATGCCAGGATTCAAATCCTGGTGTTTTGCATTGCATCACCGCCTGGGTAGGTCCAGGGAGGTTGGGAACAGTGCAGATTGGGTCCCCCAACCTCCCCAGAGGCAGCAGGGGCTCTGGAGAGCCAGAGATGTGTGGAAAAAACTCCATTTGTTCACCCATTTCGGGATACCCGCTTCCCCTGCCACCTCGGGGGGGGGGTGTCGGGGGACCTGATCCACACTGTTTTGGAGGTCCCCTGACCTTGCCAGAGGTGGCAGGGACCCCAAAATGAGCAAAAAAAACCCTGCATTTTTTCTGCTCATTTCTGGCTCTCCACCACCCTATTCTTTCCCCATCCTAGCTGACGAGTGCAGCGTGAGATCGCCTGCTGGGTTTGGGAAAGAACAGGGCAAAGGGCAATTGCTTGCTGGATTCACATTACGATCATCAGCTGGGTTTGGGGGAAAATGGGGCACGTGCCCTGTTCTTTCCCAAACCCAGCTGACAAGCGCAGGGTGAATCCAACGAGCAATCACCCTTTGCTTGTGAAGAAAACGTGGCTCCTTTCACAAGCAAAGGACGAATCCAGTGTCAGATCGCCCTTTGCTTGTGAAGGGAACATGGCTCCCTTCGCAAGCAAAGGGCGATCACTGGGACCACTGGTTTGCTTGGGGAGGGACGGCGATTTCCCTTCCCAAGCAAACTGGCTCATCCCCCTGTTCCCTTTCCTCTTTGGAAAGGGAACAGGGCTTTTTATTTCATGTTGTGTGATCAATGCATCACACAACATTAAAAACCAGATAACATTATGACTTGTGGAACCAAGTCATAACGGTATCCGAGGTACTAGTGTATATTGTTTAATTATCACGTGAGCTGCCTTGAGTTGGGTTCCCTGATTAGGCGGCATACAAGTGCGAAAATTAAATTAAATTGAATTTCTCATGTCTTTTTGCAGCACAACTACATATCCAGGTGCATGCTGGTATGTCGGGCAATCTGGCTTTGTCACACCCCGCCCTCGCCTCTAGCACCCTGAGGCGCCAATAGCAATGTATGGGATTCCCCCCAACCCCTGCCCCAAATAGGCACCTCCACAACTCCCTGTCCAGTGCCTTTCCATGGTGCCCTGGATACCCCTGTACATATCCATATTTCCTTGGAAGGAAGTCTTTCCTTTTTATTGAGGCCAGTGCACTTGGCATTGTAAAAATCAGTAAACACTGCATTCAGTTTTCACAGTGATAAGAATTAAATATTGTACATTCTTTTCTTTTAAGATAACTTCTGGTTGGCAGGATGTGTGCCTGTGTCAGGAGTTCTCAACCTTTTTAAGCCAGAGGCCAGGTCATACTCCCTCAGCAGCTTCAGGGGCCGGATGGCCATTTTGTCCTTCCTCCAACACATGGCACTTCCTGGTGTGATGGAGGTGGTGCCCCCCCCCACACGAAATGGTGCCATGGGCCGCAACCAGCCCATGGGCCACAGGTTGAGAATCCCTGGTCTATGTGATTATCCAGCATTTCTGTTTTGAAATGCACAAATATTCCAGCTCCTGGGTGAATTTTGTAATTCCACACAGGAGGAAGGCTTAAACTTGCATATACTTTCTGCTTTAAGCAAGAAGCTGCCTTTGACTCTATTACTTCAACGTACAGCTGACTGTGCTAGGTTTTCCTGGGCATCCATGGGGGGAAAAATAAATTTAGGGTTTAGTCCTCTTTTTGGCTTTGGGCATGTTGTGTGGTCCCAGAGCACCACCAGGAGGAGGGATTGTTAAACTACTTCTGAGTACTTTATACCAAGAAAAGCAGTATACAGTACAAGAGATACCTCAGACAAAGATTTTAATCCATTCAACGGGGCTCGTTGTTATACGAAACAATTGCTATAAGATGCATGCATTGTATAGCAATTTTCCCTATGGGATGCATCGTACAATGATTTTTTTCATAAGTGGTTTTTCCCATTGAAAAATTGTTGTACAGTAAAACCTCATATAACACTAAAACCTGGTTCCACAAGTCTTGGTGTTATATGATTTTTAGTGTTATCTGATGCATGTTAAAATCCTATGGGATCCATAGAGATACATTGTAACCACACAGGCTTTAGCAGTTGTTATCTGAAGCATCCCATAGGATCTTAATGTTATCTGATGCAATTCTTCCCCCCAGATTCCTTAATGTTATGCGATTTTAGTGTTATTCGATACTAATGTTATATGAGGTATTACTGTATGATTTTTTCCATAGAGGAAATTGTTATGCAGAGCGCAATTCCCCCCCCCCCCAAACCTAATTGTTATGCGATTTTGTTGCTATACAGGGCGATTGTTTATGAGGTTCCACTGTATATTTGTATTTCTGGGAGTGTGGTCATATGTCAGACTTGATTTGAACCCAAGTACTCTTTGGTGGATTTTAAAAATAAATAGCTCTATACGGCGACAAAAGTGAGAGAGCAGGGAATTCAAATGTGTGTGAAAGATTCACTCTTAAGTGGCTTTAAAGATATTCTCACCCATACAACATTCCAGGTTGGTTGGTTGGTTGGTTTGCTAGTTCAGCAGGCAGTTGGATACAAAATGTGGAACTGGAAAAAAGTGTGCAGTTGGAAATTAATAAATAAACTCTGATGCTCTACTATTTGAATTGTCCTGTTTCTTTAGAGTCAATTTGTATCCGTTTCCACCTGCACAGTTTTCCCTCAGCTGCTTATTTAATGTCCCACTGCCCAATACACCACCACCCCCTGCCCCAGGCCTCTGCAGCAATCTGTCACACAGATTGAATTGCCCAACATGAAATCCTGAGGCCTCTGGCATTTTTCATGGAATTTATTTACAACAGTTAAATAATAAGCAAAATAAACAGTGGCAGAGTGGGACATGTGGCCAAGTTCCCTGAGGTTAATATTAGTCAGAGGCTCTAGTCGCCTGGTGGCTCACCTTGGCACTCCAGGTGTTCTTGGACTTCAATTACCAGAATCCCAAGTCAGCACTCCTGCTGATCAGGGCTTCTGGGAATTGAAGTTCCAGAACAACTGGAGTGCCAAGTTCACCATCACTACTCTAGTCTGTTTCAGTCATAAGAGAAGGGCAGTATTTCCACATGTGACTAAGCAAATGGCAGATGAAGGATCACTTTGTACTTCTACACCTCAGGGACTTGGATGCCTAACAGGTTGGAAATTCTGTCTGTTTGTCTGTTGCATTTTTATACCACCCTTTTGGGATATTTCCCATTCTGGGCGCTGCACATACAAATAACAAAATACAGTAATACTCCAGATAACGTTATGACTTGGTTCCACAAGTCATGACGTTATCCAATTTTTAGCGTTGTCCGATGGATGCATCTAACAATGCTAAAAAAAACACCCCTGACTTCAGGTACAAACCGCTCTTTCTTTTCCTCCCTGCCTTTAAAGTCACCCCCCACCCGCAGGGGTCTCTGCGACTGCAGTAGGGTCGGGAAAAGGCACGCGCCTTTCCCCCGATCCTACTGCAGTCGCAGAGACTGCTTGTGTCTCTTTTCCTCCCTGTATTTAAACTACAGGGAAGGGGGTAAGAGAGAGACGTGATTGGGTCTCTCTCTCTTCCCTCCTTCCCTGTAGTTCAAATGCAGGGAGGGAAAAGAGAGAGAACCAATCATGTCTCTCTCTTCCCCCCCTCCTGTAGTTTAAATACAGGGAGGGAAAGAGTGAGACGTGATCGTGATCGCAATCGCGTCTCACTCTTTTCCTCCCTGTATTTAAACTACATGCATCTGTCCAAGTAGGAGAATAACTTCACAGTCTGCTGGACATTACAAAACGTCAAGGAAGACAGACTTCAGGTCTACATATGAGACAAGGGTTAAGAATACGTTGAGGATAGACAACAGCCTATATCATTTTTCAAGTGCATGCTGGAGATGCTATTTTGAAATACTGTACTTTACCACTGTGTAGTTAGAAATTCAGGGGTCAGCTACATGAGAGTTTATCCTACTCTTTAGGTCTTACTGGACTGGTCGGAATTGCTGTAAAAATATTGTTCACTATATGATGCTCTTGTCCCAGATTAGTCTAGGGTTGGAGCCTACTCTTTATTTGACACAATGAAGGATAGTTTGAAACAAACACGTTTTCCTGACATCCAGTCACCTAAATCATGCCAACATCAATTTGCCTGTATTGGGAAATGGCTCAATAAGTGAGCCACTTCTGGATACTGGCAAATTAATAACTTCCATTGTTTGGCAGAGGGAAGGAAAAGTTTTTTAAAATCCCTGTGTATGACTATTGCTGATGTGCTATGTCAGTTATTAAAACAGTATTTTCTTTGCCTCACTGGTCAAGAAGTCACTGGCAGCAAAAGCCAGAACTATGTATTTGACTGCAAAGGGTTTCCCGACCACCAAGGCAAGGAAAAGATTTTAGTTATAACTGACACAGCACATCAGCAATAGTCTAAACAGGTTTTTTTTCACTTCCTCCCACCATTTGCTGAACAGGAGAAGTGATTCGCTTACTGTATTAAGCTACTTCCTGATAGTGGCTTTCAACCCAGAAAGCACCTTTGTGTGCTTCTGACATGATTTTTACAAATTGCAGCATCTTGTTATTATTGGCTCTGGGCTTCTTTGAGCTTCATCAGTCCTGGCCTGGGGCTGATGAGGACTTTGCATGCCAAAAGGGTTCAGGACCAGAAAGTGACTCACAGAACTGGATCAGTGATATGGGTATCATACTGTGTTGCAGAAGGCCAGTGCATTATATTGTCCCCAGGACAATCTTCCTGGTTAATCACCATGAGGAGAACCAATATTCAGAATCAGATAAGGCACTCGAAGAAGATGATATTTCATTGTATTATTATTATTATTATTATTATTATTATTATTATTATTATTATTATTATTATTATTATTATTATTATTATTATTATTATTATTATTATTATTATTATTATTATTATTATTATAATTGGGGGGACCCAACTCTGGGCGGCTTACATCCCAATAAAAACAGAAATAAAAACCAACTCAATATCACTAAAAACATCAGAATTAAAAAATCATCACAGATTTAAGACAACGCAGGACTACACATCAGTACAGTATTCCCATATTCCAACCCAGGGAGGCAGTTCTTATGTAAGCCACTTGGTGTGGGAACCCACGTTCCCAGGTCCCCAAACCTGTCCTGCAGCCAGGTTTTCACGCCTTTCCGGAATGGTAAGAGCTCCGTCTGAAGGCGCAATTCGGTGGGCAGGAGGTTCCAGAGGGTCGGGGCGGACACGGAGAAGGCTCTCCTCCTAGTGCAGGCGAGGCGCGCCTCTCTCGCCGAAGGGATAACAAGGGAGCCTCTCCGATCCGCCCTGGTGGGACGGACAGAAGTTCTTGGGATGACGCGGTCTCTTAGGTATCCTGGCCCACTACCATGTAGGGCTTTAAAGGTAATAACCAGCACCTTGAATTGCACCCGGAGACATACTGGCAACCAGTGCAGCTCCCGGAGCAGCGGCGAAGCATGAGCATAACGCCCACGTCCCACCACTACCCGGGCCGCCGCGTTCTGGACCAGCTGGAGTCTCCGGATGGTCGTCAGGGGCAGCCCCATGTAGAGCGCGTTAAAAAGCACTAATAAATTTTTCTTAAATGCTTTTTCCCTTCATGTATAAAATTTGGACAAACTCAAAAATATTAATTCTCTCACCTAAAATTGCATAACCAAAAAAGTTACCACTATCTCCTTATATACATAAGGCATAGAAGGCTCTTTTGTAGCAGATTATTTTCCTTGGTTATGCAAAACTATGTTTAAACGGGCCCCTGACTATATGCTACATCATTAGAAGGAATTCTGTAAATGGTGAGAATGTGAGAGTCACTCAGCAGAAACATCTTACACATTTGGAAGTTTTCAAATTAGTTTGTTTTCTGATTTTCTTCAGAAGGTGAATAGGAATTCCATTTGCTAGACTTGTTTTCTGGTATAAAGGCCTGACTAAATCATGCTTTTGAAATGCTAACAGACTTAATCTTCCAATGCTGGGCAGGTTTCTAACATACAGTGGAACCTCGATTAGTGTAATTAATATGTTCTCTGGGATGTTTCTTACAGCGAAAATTACTTTAACAGAATTTTCCATAGGAGTGCATTGAATGCACTTTGCCATAGGAATGCATTGAAAACCAAAATACTTTAACCAAAATGCAGTTTCCCATAGGAATTCATTGAAAACCAATTAATCCGTTCTGAAAAAAGTTCCATAAACCAAGCCACTATTTTCTAAGGATTTCCTTTTGATATGTGATTTTTATGTTAACCAAGCCATTTGTTAAATGAAGTTCCACTATATAGTTTGACCGTATGTTGCCACATCTGAGTCTTAAATGGTTAGCCCTATCATACTGGATTCCAGGTTGCCAATTTTGATTTCAGATGGATAGTTATTAGGTCTCTGACTCACTCCCTGTCTCCATATTCCTCTATCTGAAGGAGTCTTTTATAACAGCCTCTAATGTAGCAGCTAAATCATAAGAAATTATTCCCTCTGTGCTAACTATTTTTTTTATTATACTCATTGCTGAGAGACCATTCAAATGGATTAAGCAGTTATGCCATCATGGGGAGTGAGACATAATTAACGTAGACAGGAAGAGTTCGTAAATTAACCATTCAGAGGGGTACAAATGCTTCTTGGAAATAAGAGAGTGTGGGGACGGGTTCTTAGAAAAGGGTCCTTCATAAATAAAACATAAGCCAAGCTCTGGTTTACTGTAACACGCTTGACAGTGCGATCGTATTTGTGTATACTCAGCAAGTCCTATTAAATTCAATGGGCTTAGTCCCAGGTAAGTAGGTATAGAACTGTCATTTGTATTTCTTTTTTTAACAAAATCAGTTCATGCTACATTATGGCATCATTAGTGTTTTCAACTCACAGTGCAAGAGAGAATTGCTAGCCAATTTTGTGATTGCCAAGCAGATCACATGCTAAGGCTACAATGGGAGGTTCAATTCTCACATCATAACACAATCTTATTGGTGGTACCCCATTACTCAGTTACATTATGAGCATCCCAGGAGGCAAAGTCCTATTGGAAGAATTATTTTTCCCTATACATAAATCCCAATTGACCCATGAGCTCCAGGAGTAGAAACAAAATTCCAGATTGAGTAATACTTTCCCAAAAATTACTAAACATTACAAGCCTGGTGAGATCTATAGCTATAAATAGATAAAGTAATCCAATGGAAATGAGTCTTTCTTATTCTGCAGGGCAGTGAATTTACTCAGGGTGGTCTGAACTTGACAGTAGCTTTCCAAGATATTGACCCTGTTTAGGCAATAGATTTCAGTGGCTTGGATAGCTCCTATAACATTCAGGCCAAAACCTGGAGTGAATTCACTGCTCCTGTGCAATCAGAGTCACTTGCTCTCTTGATGCATGTATCTATCTGTATATATAATATGATAAGGTTCTTTTCCCATTGAAAAAGTTAACTCTACAAGGCCACAGGCCATCCTATTCTAATAACTATGGTGAAATCCAGGCATCGGCTGGGCAGGTTAAAAATTCAATCAACCAGAGTGAGTGTGATTGCATGAACTCTGATGTCTTGGCTTCTTTCTGCATAGTAAGATAAAAATCTGTACGTCTGTCATAATGGAAAAATGAGTGACCGAAGAGCTAATTTTCTAGAGCCTTGGTTCCCCTCTTGTGATTCATTACAGTATCAATTCTAGTCTCTCTCATGAAGAGAACTGAAGGGTTCTTTTCTCAAGATTTCTTCTTCTTCTGTGTCTAGTCCAGATGTGAAACTGCCAAAATGAAGACAACATTTGGTGAGTTCATTCTGCAGTTCCTTTCACCTGACCTAGTGTGAGAAAGATTAGCCAGCAACACAAGGTTGCCTTTCCCAGGGTACGCCCATTTGTGCTTCAAAAACACCACACTCTTCAAGGAGGCTCTTTCTGTGTACCTCTTCTCAAGATTATTGGCTTTGAAGGGTAACAGAAAACCACATCCATGTATGTACAGACATCCGCCTAGAGTCAGGTTCACCTGATTGGGGCGGGATAATAAATCTAAATAAATAAATAAAATAAATAAATCCAATCAGACAAAATATGATAAATTATATCTAAATTTGTACATAGAAATAACTGAAATAGTTCTGTATTCTCCAGTTGGTAAGGGGGCTTAGGCCATGAGATTTCTATTGCAGAAGCAAATGAGGCTGAGTAGGTGCCTTGTCACTTAGCAGGAGAAGGCATTTCGAACATGAGTTATTGCACTAAGTAAAATCCCTAGTTCATTATGGAAAGTTGGCAATCTGGAACACAACCAGAAGAGGAGAACCAGAATCCACTGGAGCTGACCAAGCCCCATGAGAAACTGTTGAAAGAGTTAGGCAAGTGTAGCTAAGAAAACATTACAGGGGGATGTGATGGCAATCTTCAATCATCCAAAAGGCTAACATGTGGAAGATTGAACAGCATTGTCCTAATTCACTCTAGAGCAGGGTTCTTCAAACTTGACTCACCAGATGTTCTCGGACTTCAATTTTCAGGTGTGTTGACTTGGACTTCTGGTATTTGAAGTCCAAGAACAACTGGAGATGCAATTTTGAGGAACCCTGCTCTAGAGGACAGGAAGACTAGAATCAGGAGATGGAAATGGCAGGGGACCAGGTCTCAGCTAAACATTAAAAGGCACTTCCTAAGGCCCACAACAACGGCCTGAGGGAGAAGATTCCATGGCCTGGCAGGTGGCTGAGGACCTCGCCCCCTCCTCTGGGCCCACAACAACGGCCAGAGGGGAGTTAGTCTGTGTTCTGCTTTGGTTGTTTTGTGAGGTTCTGTTTTATGATTTTTACTGTACTGTTGTTGTTTTGACTGTAAGCCGCCCTGGGTCACCTTGGCGAGTGGACGGCAATATAAATCTGAACAAACAAGCAAATAAATAAAAGCCAACAGAACTTGTGGTTTCAATGTTAGCAGCAATCCTTACAGAGCATCTGTATATTAGGGGTCAGGGAAGTTCAGTGGGCACTCCTCCTTCCTCCTACCCTATTTATGCAACATGGTGTTTCACGACAGAGACTCACATGTTGAGTTAATTCCTTTAGGAGTGGAAGGGATTTGTCACAGTTGCTTTTCAAGACTCAATAGCAAGATTCTGCCCTTTTAAAAAAAACACCATCTTAGTATTCTGCTCTAATGTGCCCACAACTGATCAAGTGTTTAGAGCTGGGAATTAACATAACAACCTACCATATGGAGACCCCCTCGAGGGACTGAACCCTGACGACTTTCTCTAAAAATATCTTTTCAGTGCACAATGTCTGTGTGAAGGTCAAGCAAGGCTAGGAAACATTAGGAAAATGAACACATCTGCTGGGACATGTCATGTGTGCCTATGTTTATACTTTGAGTTTGTTGTTATGTTCTGCCAAGTTGCTTCTGCCTTATGATGCTGCTGTGAGGTAATGACCTTCAAAAATTCCTGTTATTAACAGACATGCCTAGGTCTTGCAAACTGAAGACTGTGGGTCCCTCTCATGTCCAATCTTCTCTTACTGTCCTCAATCTTTCCTAGCACTATTATCTTCAATTTTGATTTTGAAGATTAGGTGATATGGTGTTAGATGATCTGGGTATTAGTGGACATCATCTTTAGCTCAGGAGACCTTAGGAAACCTCAAGAGGAAGCAACCTGCTTAAAGCATCCTTTCACCCTCTCCTGGATTTCAGCCCATTGTTCCGTTTTTCATGTTGTTGCTTCATTTATGTCCTTCTGAGCTCCCAGAGTAAGTGTGAGGAAACAACAACTTTTCCCACTGCAGCTCATCAGCTTTTGTCATCCAGGCCGCCCTGTTGTTCATCTATGAATAAGAGGGAGACCCATTTCCTTCTGTCTCTTTAGTGACACAACAAAATCCAGCCAAAGTGGAGATGATCTCCAGAGAAAACTCTGGGCAATACCACATTCAAGTTCTGTTGAGATCTTTTACTTTGAAAAAAATAATAATAATCTTCTAACTTCTATCCTTAGTAGGCTTGTTAAAATCTGTGGGATTTAAATTTCTTGTGTCCCATTCACGTCTATGCACCACTAATGTTGGACTTACCCTCTCTATGGTTGGCTATGCTAGACAAGATGGGAGTTAGATACAGTATGTATTATTTTTTGGAGAACTGAAGTTCTGTAAATCAAATTCCAACATTTTGCAATGAAAGAGATACAAGTGGAAAAATAACTCTGGTATTGTACTGTGGTCATCTTGAACAAAAATTGATAAATGACTTCATAATTTGCATGCACAGGCATAGAAAACAAATTGAATGGTCCAATACAGTAATTAAAATAAAAGGCTGCCCTCTATTCTGAAGTCACAGAAGTATCCTCTCAATTGTATTCTCTTTCTTTTGTTTGTTTGTTCAGATTTATATTGCCGCCCACTCACCGAGGCGACTCAGGGCGGCTTACAATCAAAACAGCAACAGTACAGTAACAATCATAAAATACAACCTCACAAAACAACCAAAGCAGAACACAGACTAACTCTCCTCTGACTGTTGGTGTCGGCCCAGAGGAGGGGGCAAGGTCCTCAGCCGCCTGCCAGGCCATGGGTGTTATACTGAAAATGCATATGTATTCCAAACATGTATATATTTGTGAATACTTTTCATATACTGTATACACTTATCTAAGCGATGGATAATACTGATTAAACTGCTGTACTGCAACCAAAAGGATGTGAGTTCGATCCTGACCACAGCTCAAGGATGACTCCCGAGGTCAATAAAATGAGTACCCAGCATGTTGGGGACAAAATGCTACATAACTTGTGAACTACCCAGAGACTGCACTAAGCACTATGGGGTGGTATATAAGTGTGATTGCTTTGCTTTACTTTTGCAAATGGATCTGGAAGTATGGCTTTACATGGCTTGATTATGTCCAATAAAAACATGTGGGATTAGTCTACGGTGGCAAAGATCATCCAAGAGACATTTGTCACCATAAAAACTGTTCAGTTAGCTTTCAAGTAATTGCATGAGGCTATTTGCTATTCTTGGTACAATTTGAACTTTAGTAACTAGAAATCTCTGGCCAATCTTCAGAATGTTACATCCCCTGGAGGTTTCGTGTGGGCTGGAGTGGGGGGTGAGGTGTCTGTAGGAGGGACAAGCTTGTGGGAAAAGGAAGGAGACTGTACTTTCCCTATTCAAAAGGCTGGAAAGGCTCCTGCTAAAATATGGAGAGAAGGATTAGCTGGGGATGTATTTGCAGCCCAGTGTGATTGCTTATGGGGGAAATAGTATGAGATTGTTGTGCTGAGTGCTTGCTTTCAGTAGCTTGCTTGCAATATGATCTGCCTGCAGGTTATTACATAAATATTATAAAGGTTGCATAATTCTCCAGAGTTCTATTTAACAAAAAGAAAATAGATCTTGTTGCTCAAGCCTTCACTTGAGCTTCTTCTTGGAACAATACCCCATCCTCAGGCACTCCTATGAGAAGATAATTCCTCTGTTATTTCTTGTGTTAGACACTGGGCATGAGCAGTCCCCTGAGTTATCCATGTAATCCAGTGGTAATCCAGTGATAACCAAAATCAGGATAAGTGTATTCAGTGTTTTATAATCTTCAGTGGTCTAAGATGAAAACAAAACAGGACAGAATAAAATCTGGTCTGTGATGTTCAGGGATAGCCTGCCATTGCCTCAAACATGCAACTATTCTGCCTCTTTCAGAGAAACAGAAGTTCTGTGTTATAGAATAGGTTGTGAATTTTGGAGCAGATGTTTCAGTCGTGGAAAGTAAATCTGTTCCTAGATTGCTAGGACGACATTTGACACCCACAGGATAGTGGTGGTCTCCCTGTCCAGTCATAGAGTGAGAAAGAGTTGAGAAAAAGTGTCCTCCTTGCTGACTCAGCAATTTGTGCTGCACTGGCCCTACTGCTGGTGGTGTTCTCCTCCTAGTAAAAAGAGGGCATCCTGGGAGCAGATCCTAAAAGCCATTGGATAACCAAATGACATGCTGTGCTTCCTTTTTCTTTGGCTGCCTTTCCATGTCTTGTGCTCTAATGGCACAAAGCAGGCAGCACTTTGGGACTTGGTCCCATGCTACAGGTGCTTCCCCTCTTCTCGACACTTTTAAGCTGTGTCCATCTGCTTCTCGGATGTTCGACTGCTCTATCCATCTATCTATTGACTTGTTAGATTAAAATGGAGAGTTCCTGTATTCCAGGAGTTGGCAAAATGCTGCCCTCCCTCCAGAAGTTGTTGAACGGTAATTTCCTTCACCATTGGCTATGCTGGCTAGGACTAGTAAGAGTTCAAGCCAGCAACAGCTAAAGGACCACAAGAAGTTGAAGTTTAGACTATTTAGTCCCTCCATCCCACCCATTCTCTTTATAAACTCATAATTACTCAGTCAGATTTGATCCAAAAATCTATTTCCATAAAACTTCTTTTGTATCTGGTATAATTCCACATGTTTTTAAACCACAGCCTGCAGGATGGAATGAGCTCCCGTCTCTGTCCCAGCTCCTGCCAACCTAGCAGTTCGAAAGCAAGAAATTGCAAGTAGATAAATAGGGACCACTTTGGTGGGAAGGTAACAGCATTCCATGCGCTCCGGTGTCTAATCATGCCTGCCACATGACCATGGAAACTTCTGCAAAAGCAGACAACACTGGCTCTTCGGCTTAGAAACAGAGATGAGCACTGACCCCTAGAGTCGGATACGACTGGCTTTCGAGCAAGGGAAACCTTTACCTTTACTTGCATAAGCACTATCTATCCCATGGTCAGTGATTAAGGGAACTTTAGTCCAAAACATCAGGGAAGGGGAAGGCTGCTATAAGGATTGTCAAAGAGGCCCGTTGAGCCTCCCAGCATTAGAACATAGGATGTCTGATGAAATCTTCACATCCATTTGTATCCTTTTGTGTGGCTTAGATGGATCTTTTCAGTAAGACACTAATTTTATTTTCTTTGAAAGGAAAGCTGCAAAGCAAAAAAGCAAACCTGAGAGCAAAAGCTCCAGGCCCTCTCAAAATGATTAATGACTGCCTAGAGTTCTTCTCCATTACATGGAAATTGGTACTACATCTTCCTTTCTGACCTCCAGTTACACTGATAGCATGAAATAAGGATGTCAGCTCCCCCTGAGCAAGTGGCTATGGGCAAGATGCATAGTTTTGGTTTTCCTGTTTGAAGAAGGGATTTGAAAAGTAGAGATTTCAGGGGTGGGTGTTGAGATTGTTTGTACTCTTCTTTGTATTCTTCCTCTTCCTCTCCTCCTCCTCTCCCCCCTCCCGTCTAGCCCAGATGGGTAACTGCCAAAAGGAAAGTAGCTTTTGGTGAGTTCATTCTGCAGTTCCTTTTGCCTGACCTAGTGTGAGAAAGATTAGCCGACACAAAGTTGCCATTGCCTGAGGTATGCCTGATTGTGGCTCAAAAATACCACCATCTTAGAGGAGACTCTTTCTGTCTACCCCAGGTTGTTTCCTGACTTTACTAGGTTAGTGTCCTCTGAGGAGGAAATACTATGGCTGAAATTCTTAGCTGGCCAGGGCCAGCTTTGCCCACCCTGAGTTAGCAGTTTGCCCACCCTCAAACTCCCGGCTGCTTATAATGACACATATGTTGTTATTCAGTCACACAGTTGATTCTTACCCTTTGCAACCCCATGGACCATTGCCCGTCAGGCACCTCTGTCCTCCACCATCCTCCTCAATCTGCCCAGCTCTGAGCCCACTGAGCAGAGGCGTAGCTACCGCCGTATCTGCCGTATCAATTATACGGGGCCCCCAGGCCACGGGGGCCCCCACCATGCATAAGCAAAACAAATCTTTACCCTTCCTAAGGGCCCCCAAACAAATTTTTATACGGGGCCCCGCCAAGGCACGCTACTCTTCTGCCACTGAGTCTACAATACCATCTAGCCATCTCATTTTTGCCGCCGCCCCTGCCCCTTTCCTAGCCCTCCACCTTTCCCAGCATCAAGGCTTTCTCAAGTGAATCCTCTCTTCTCGCTTGATGTCCAAAGTACCCTGGACAGCAAGGAGAACAAATTGGTCGATCTTAGAAGAAATCAACACTGACTGCTCTTTAGAAGGATAAATAGTAAATGTGACACATATATGTGACATTATTGCCCATCCTGAAAAAATATTCACCCACCCCCATCTAGAATCCTGGCTATGGCCCCGCATCTTTTACTGCTTCTATTTCCTATTACCACTCTAATGGCTGAAAGTGAGGAGGACCTAAAGAAGCTCCTGATTAGATTGAAAGAAGAAAGTGAAAAAGCTGGCTTGAGACTCAATATCAAGAAAACCAAGATAATGGCAACAGGCCCTATCAGTCCCTGGAAAATAGATGGGGAAGAAGTAGAAGCAGTGACAGATTTTACTTTCTTGGGAGCAAAACTCACTGCAGATGGGGATTGCAGCCATGAAATAAAAAGGCGATTGATTCTTGGGAGGCAAGCAATGAGAAACCTGGGGAGCATAATGAAAAGTAGAGACATCACATTGCAAACAAAAATTCGCATAGTCAAAGCAGTGGTATTCCCTGTGGCAATGTATGGTTGTGAGAGCTGGACCGTTAGGAAAGCTGAGTGCAGAAGAATAGACGCCTTTGAGATGTGGTGTTGGAGGAGAGTTTTGAGAGTCCCCTGGACAGCGAGGAGAACAAATAGGTCAATCTTAGAAGAAATCAACCCAAAATGCTCCTTAGAAAGTCAAATTGTAAAGATGAAGCTAAGGTACTTTGGACACCAAATGAGAAGAGAGGATTCGCTTGAGAAAGCCTTGATGCTGGGAAAGGTGGAGGGCAAAAGAAAAAGGGGGCGGCCAAAAATGAGATGGTTGGATGGTATTGTGGAGACAATGGGCACAGAACTGAGCGAGTTGAGGGGGATGGTGGAGGACAGAAGCTGGCGGGCAATGGTCCATGGGGTCACAGAGGGCCGGAATCGACTGTGCGGCTGAACAACAACACATTTCCTCCGAAATCCGCAGTGGCAAATTGGAAAGTTGATGGCCCAGGCGACGAAGGAACCAGGGCTCCCTGCGATGAAAGAAGAAACGAAGAGTCATTGTTCAAGTTTGGAACATTAAAGGGACCGCGCCGTGACCGGGGCGGCGATGCGTAATTACGCACAAGGGCGCCTGCTTCTGGGTCTGAAACGCGGGGGTCCGCGCGGGGGTCCGAGGGGCGTGTCCGTCGGTCAGGCCCGCCCTCTCAGGTGTTCCGACCGCTGTCCGTGGTGCTGATCTCACGATACAGGTCGACTGGACGGGCGGAGCGGGTGCTGAAGGAGCTGTCCTTGGTGCTGAAAACCTGCCCAAGCTCTGCCTGCGTCGTAGAAGCAGCGGGTCTCTCCGCCGCCTCCGCGTTTCCTCGCCCCAGGGACCCGAACTCCAGTCGACAACAACAAACCACCCCTAGGTCTCCACTCTCGAGCTCCTATTAGGGCCAGCGTCCTTGCAAGGCGTTTCCTCCCTACTATACTCTTGTCCAGGAGAAGAGGGGGGAATGTCGCCCAAAACACTGCGCTCCCCCCTGCTGCATTGAGGACCGGCCCGGAGCCGGGTCTTAGAGCCTTCACTCAAAAGAGCAGAACCTGGAGCAAGGAGAGATGGAGACCCACTGGGGGTATCAGAGCGGCCCTTACACCACCTCGGGGATGGCGATCAACGGCCTGGGCACCGACTACAACGAGGATCTTCTGCACAAGGTAGAGGCATGGCGTACTTGTGTGTTGTGTGTGTGTGTGAGAGAGAGAGAGGGGGTGCGGGTGGGAGAGACGGAGAAACTGCAGAGTTAAGGTAAGGGTCTATATTGAAGGGAAAAAAAGGTAGGGAACAATATAAGCAAGGGGAGGTGGTGATAGAATCTTAGATTCTCCAACCCCAACCCCAATATGTATACTTGTAATTAAATTTGAAACCTGGGGAGCATAGTGAAAAGTAGAGACATCACATTGCAAACAAAAATTCGCATAGTCAAAGCAGTGGTATTCCCTGTGGCAATGTATGGTTGTGAGAGCTGGACCATTAGGAAAGCTGAGCGCAGAAGAATAGACGCCTTTGAGATGTGGTGTTGGAGGAGAGTTTTGAGAGTCCCCTGGACAGCGAGGAGAACAAATAGGTCAATCTTAGAAGAAATCAACCCTGACTGCTCCTTAGAAGGTCAAATAATAAAGATGAAGCTAAAGTACTTTGGACATCAAATGAAAAAAGAGGATTCACTTGAGAAAGCTTTGATGCTTGGAAGGGTCGAGGGCAAAAGAGGAAGGGGATAGCCCAAGATGAGATGGCTAGATGGTATTGTGGAGACAATGGGCGCAGAGCTGAGCGAGTTGAGGGGGATGGTGGAGGACAGGAGTGCCTGGTGGACAGTGGTCCATGGGGTCGCAGAGGGTCAGAATCGACTGTGCAACTGAACAACAACAACAAAATTAAATTTGAATGTCTGGATGAGATTTCATGTATCTGACTGTGTGCTGTTGAGCTACAGAAGAGTCCTGGTGGCACAGTGGTTAAATTGCTGTGCTGAGGCCAAAAGGTTGTAAGTCCGATCCTGACGTGTCCCAAGGTTGACTCAGCCTTCCATCCTTCCGAGGTTGGAAAAATAAGTCCCCAGCATGTTGGGGGCAAAATGCTAATTACCTTGTGAACCTCCTAGAGAGTGCACTAAGTTCTATGGGGTGGTATATAAGTGTAATTGCTGTTGCTAATTGCTGCAAAAGGTCAAGCTATAAAAATGCATTGAAAACAACACACTTTCTATCAGTGTCGAGCAAGCCCTTTGCAACTTGTACATGGTGTTATTCGAGATGAGTGCAGGATGCAAAGTGGCACTTTCTGCAGGGAGCTTAGAGATCTCCCTTAACATATCATTCTTTAGAGGAGGGAAGGACAGGTGCAAATTGTATGTGAAAACTATGCTTTATTGTAATTACAGTTTATGACTCACTTATTCACATCATACTCAACAAAGGAACACAAAGCAGTGTACAGTTAATTACATGCATCAAATAACAATAAATTAGGACAATTAGGGTTAAACCAGAAGAATGTTAAAACATCATTAGTTTAAAAAGTGAAAGATTTAAAATACACAAGGGCTTTTGTTTGTTTAAGTGCTAATTTAAAAAATGCTGCATTCCTTTCTAAAAAAAGAAATGGAGTCCTGAAAGGGCATTAAGGTAAGCCAGGTGCATGACCTTTAAGTTGGATGGAAGAAGGAAAAAGTTAAAATAAGAGCTGTTTTAGCAAATGGAAGATACAGAAGTTGAATCATTTATTTATTTATTTATTTATTTATTTATTTATTTATATTTACTACCCCGCCCCAATCGGGTATACCCGACTTTGGGCGGCTTACAGCGTGGATTAAAATCACAAATAGAATCATGATCTGAGTGTAGTGTTTTAAAAGAAACCGTGCTCCTAAACAGGAAGCTTTTCCTGAGCAGGTGAGCATCTCTGAAGTTATGCCTGTAAATATCTGCAATGTTTGAGAAGTCCAAAAGATGGCGAGATTGAGCCCTGAACGTGATGGGACCTTCATGCCTAGCTGTGGTTTATTTATAGAATCCCAAAAAGAACAGCAGGGCATGAAACTTAATTGTCCAGAAAATTATGGGTGTTGTCTCCTAAGTTGTCCACACAATACAGATGTTGGGCAGCAACTGTCTGACCTTTGTTTATTTCCAAGTATTAATGAGGATAATTTGGAGAGGAGATAATAGACAGACAATGGATGGGAAGAGAAATAGAGTTGTTTAAAAAAACAACACCCAGGCACTATTGGGATATTTTGGAAATGTTCCACGTGGGCTGTGTTGTTTTATCCTGCTATCTGAGTCTTGGTGGGGAAGCTTTCCCCTACAGTGTCAGGGCAGCTCTTAAATCAGGATTTGTAGAATGTCTGTATCTTCTTTGTTTTCTTTGGCTTATCTTCTCTAATTGCAACTGAAGGCTGCACTGCTCAAACCATACACACCCAAGTGTAGCGCAGCATTTAAAAAGGCATCATTTGTATTCATCCAATATTTGGTGGCTGCAGATGTTACCTACAAAAAGTTCTCGGAGGTTCTGTCCTTCAAATAACTCCATTTGCACATACAGTAAAACCTCATATAACACTAAAACCTGGTTCCACAAGTCTTGGTGTTATATGATTTTTAGTGTTATCTGATGCATGTTAAAATCCTATGGGATCCATAGAGATACATTGTAACCACACAGGCTTTAGTGGTTGTTATCTGAAGCATCCCATAGGATCTTAATGTTATCTGATGCAATTCTTCCCCCCAGATTCCTTAATGTTATGCGATTTTAGTGTTATTCGATACTAATGTTATATGAGGTATTACTGTATTGGCATTTGGCATTCCTTTGGACTCCAGAGGTGTGCCTGCTGCTTCCACTGGATTAGGATTTGGGAAGGAGTGGTGTTAGTGTTCATATGAGCCACAGCAGTATCACTCACCTGGTTTACTTGCTTTTAAGAGGCACCACTAGATCATAACCGACTACAAATTTGTGCCTCCCATCATTTCTACTCATGTGTTGACTGAGGATAATAAAAGATGGTATCCAGAGTATTTGCCAAATTGTGGAAGGTTTCTTCGCTTTTGTGCAGTCCTGGCCATGTTGAAGAAACGTGGAAAGGGTTCAGAAGAGGCCTCCTTTGTATATGATAAGGGATCCTGACTAATTTGACCTGGAAATATTCCTGGTGCTATATGTTGATGTCAGTGGCTCAAGTGGTTAAGACACTGACTGGAAGGTCAGCAGTTCAAATCCCAAGTACTGTACTGCATGACAGAATGAGCTCCCGTCTCTGTCCCAGCTCCTGCCAACCTAGCAGTTCAAAAGCAAGAAATTGCAAGTAGATAAATAGGTACCACTTTGGTGGGAAGGTAAAACAGCATTCCATCCACTTCGGTGTCCAGGCATGCCTGCCACATGTCCATGGAAATGTCTGCAAATGCAGACAGCACTGGCTCTTCAGCTATAAACAAAGATGAGCAGAGAACCCTAGAGTTGGATACGACTGGCTTTCGAGCAAAGGTGACCTTTACCTTTTCTTCGAATGTCACTGACAATGGGTGATGGCTTATTAGATTGGCTTTTCTTCCAACAAAATGTCCAGGTTCTTGATATTTATTGATCTTCCCTTCTCATGATAATATTCTCCATCTTACATGGTCTACCCAAATTGGAGGATCAAGGGCCGTAGTTCCCAACCTTTGGTTTTTGAACTTCAATTCATAGAAGTCTAAGTCAATTCCCCAAAGCAGTGATCAGCCAATGTACTAACTTAGGCTTCTGAGAATTGAAGCTCCTTGTGGGGCCTGGGCCCCACATTGGGAATTACTGGTCTGGGGGGAAATGTTGCAGGTAAGTAGAATAAGATTGGTCTGCAGAAATCCATATTAACAAAAAATAAATAAAAATGCATTGTATAACATTTGACTAAACACTGTATATTTTAAAATTTGGCTCTAGAAATTAAGAAGCTGTGCTATCTCTGTGATGAGAAAATAGTCTAGTATTTGTGTGTCTACATTGACTCCTTTCACCCCTTTCTGAGCTATTCCATGCTTTGAAAAGTAATATGCCTTCATCACCACTTTTATAGTAAATTCCTAAAAGTTACTTTTTTAAACTATAGCTGTCCATTTTGGATGCAGATTCTTAGATTGCAGTAAAAAAAATCCCACAGTCGTTTTAAAGCTTTGCTTATTTGTTGTGTGACATGTTCCCTTGCCTTTCCCTTGGTTTCCTTCTTTCTAGGAAAGAAATGTCAGCTTAGCTCATTTCTTTGTTGAAAACACAATTAAAAGGGATTAAACAAACTGGCCAAACATATCTCTTTTTTTGCAGAGGATTTTTTTTCAAGAGAAGAAGTTGTTATTGGGGAAATATTAGGTTCTTACACTTCTGAACAAAGGCAACAGTGTATGGTTTATCTCTAGTCTGACTCCTCTAGAAACAGATGAGTCGTTGTCTTGAAATGAAATTGGTTTTTTTCTCTTGCCTGGCTCTCTTCCCTGCACCTGGTATATCAGCTCTATAGGACCTGATGTAAATGGGTTATTGAAGTCTGCAGCTTGTTGGAAGCTTGTCAGACCAATTACAGGAGAGCCAAACTTTTGAGGCTTCATTCATTCCATCCTCCACTCCACCGCCTGGCTTTTACTAAGTGGAAGCACTAAGTGGCTAGCCATCAACTCCTAACAATTTTGGCATATTTCTCTGGGTGAAAGTGGGTGTTGCACTGGAAGCATTTAGATTGGGGCAGAGTACAAGTGCTGAGTTTTTAACTCTTCATTTTTGCATATGATTTATCAATGCACTTTAAAGTTGCTATTTCTGTGTGCTATGATGTGTCTGTACATTTCTCCTCAAGGTGCAGTATGAAAATTCTGTTCAGATCAGGGAAATGGCATGAGGTTAAAAGGCTAAAACACAAACCAACAAAAACCCATTCCTCAGTGCTGCAGGTCCACTCCAGGAAAAGTTCTCCTTCTGCTGCCTGGTGGAGGGTAAGAATTATAGCGAAACCTGTAAGCAAAACATGATTTGGCCTACACTGAGATCATGTACTTGCACTTAAATTCAGTCCCAGTGGCTGAAATCCTGTTGCTTCTCTTGGCAAGCTGCAACTAAGCCCATTAGAATCAATGGAATTTATGGTGGTCTTGACTCATCAAATCACTTCAGTGGGCCTACTCTAGTGCAAGTAACTCTGCTGAGCAAGAGGATTTCTGTGGCAGAATTGTAAGTGGAGGTCTGCTCCATGCTTCACAAATAAATAAATAATTTGCACATTAAGCTAAGTAGAAAGAAAGATAGCTAAGGTTTTTTTTCTTTGACATCATGTTTTAATCTATGTGAAGGATGTTACTATTATTAATGGATTTGGTGTTGCCACTAGCATTAGGATCATTCACTTATATGACCATCCTCTTTAGGTTGTACTCCAGAAGAGTCAAACTAGCTGCTGGTTTTGTTATCATTCTCATAATTCCTGAACCTCTTCTGAATGACCCAAAAATAGATGTCAAACTCAGGACTGCTGGTGGCTAAAGTATAATTAAATCACCAGAGTACATATTTAGACATCAGTAGAGTGTCTGGCTTCTCCTAGCCTATTATTATTATTATTATTATTATTATTATTATTATTATTATTATTATTATTATTATTATTATTATTATTATTATTATTATTATTATTATTATTATTATTATTATTATTATGAATGAATGAATGAATGAATGAATGAATGAATGAATGAATATCTGTTGTATATCTTGTTCTATATGATTTCCTGAATGTTCTCACCCTGCCTGCAGAAGTGTGAACAACTATACAGTAATACCTCATATAACATTAGTATCGAATAACACTAAAATCGCATAACATTAAGGAATCTGGGGGGAAGAATTGCATCAAATAACATTAAGATCCTATGGGATGCTTCAGATAACAACCGCAAAAGCCTGTGTGGTTACAATGTATCTCTATGGATCCCATAGAGGATCAGATAACACTAAAAATCATATAACACCAAGACTTGTGGAACCAGGTTTTAGTGTTATATGAGGTTTTACTTGTACATCAAGGCGGTACCACACATGCTGAATGGAAGTTTAAAAAACATAGTTCTAATCCACAGCCCCTTTTATTGGACAATGAAAGAGACCAAAATAGGAAGAGTTGCACCACTTCTTCTTCCACCTCTCCCACCACTTCATTATTGCCACCCAAGCAAACCTACTACCCCAAAGACATCATCTGATACCATAATCTGACCAAGATCAGTCCTGGCTATTTCTCAGATGAAAGAGTGAGAGGATTTTTTGTTTAGGACTGTAGTAATTCTTGAAAGCATTGCTGTCAGTCAGTGCTGGCAGTGCAGATAGACTAGTAGCCTAACCCCATGACTGAAATCCTGTTGCACACTTATGCAAACAGTGGAATGTTTGGAAGCAAATTGCTGTAAATTCAGAAAATCTCTATAGACATTATTTGTTGCATATTGCATTTTATGACTATAATGCCTATAGAGATTTCTTAATTTACATGTTAATTGTATAAAATGATTATAATGGTAACTTGTAAAGGCTCTGGCAAGATATAATGTTACCAATGAATACCTTCCTCTAAGGAACAGATTGTTAAGAAAGTTAAATCCCTTGTCCCATTAATGGTTTAACTTTCTCCTCTCTGCAGTCTTCTCACTCCTGCTGCTTTCCCCCTGTAACTGAGTTCAGAGAAAGAAGAGAACTAATCTGGCATGGAATCCGGGAGTAGTTGTAGAGTAACAAATTTTTTAGGGAAAGAGTTGGCACATGAATGATGCATTACGTCTGCTGTTTTTGCCTTTTAATATAAAGACTGCCCCATTTCTGCCTATCTGCATGATCAGTGCAGACCTGGTTTTGTTTTTTTAAAACCAGTCTGTCACTATGAAGGCTGCTTTAGACATTTCTTGCATGTTACTGTTATGCAACCTGTTCTTCCTGCTTGGCAAACATCATGAGGTTTGTGGACTACAAAACTGCCAAACCAGTAAGCTGTTACTCTCTTATTGTAGACTTTACACCTATTGGAATAAATACAATTTTTTTATGGTTTAGGAAACTGATAGTCTGCAGATACAGCAAGAAGATGGAAGCTATTTGACATATTTTTAGCACAGTTTTTCCATATCTATATATTCCTGAGAGCATAGACCATAAAAATACTATTTTATGATCATGAAATCAATATGAGATCGGATCAGCAAGTGGAAGCTAGGAGGCTAAGCTAGCTTAGAGATGTCTGTAGGACAGAGTGGACAGGCTCCCTTTACCTGCTTTGCCCTAGAACAGGGGTCAGCAAACTTGGCTCTCCAGATGTTCTTTGACTTCAATTCCCAGAAGCTCAAGTCAGCATACCTGCTGATCAGGGCTTCTGGGAACTGAGGTCTAAGAACATCTGAAGAGCCAAGTTTGAGGAACCCTGCCCTAGAATGCTTTGATTTCCCAACTGATTAAAAAAAGCTGGTTTCTTCTGCTCATGGAGGTCTCCAGCTGTGAGGGATTTTCCATTAGGGAGGTTGAGGATTCCTTAAGCCTACTACTAGTGATGGTGTACTACAAGTGATGGTACTAGCGATGGTGTTGCCAAAATCGGAAAAAGAGCAGGAAGTCTGTGGTTCCCAACAAGGGATACACAGCCCACAGGTGGACTTCAATTCCCAGAAGCCTAAGTCAGTACATTGGCTGATCAGTGCTTTAGGGAAATGACTTAGGCTTCTGGGAATTGAAGTCCAAACACCAGCATTTTGGAAACCACTGTTGCTCTCATATATAGGTTTGTGCCTTAGGAACTAGCACTGACCTACATGAGGACTATTCCATTCCTTCTATGGAATTGTCACAAGCATGGCTCCTTGTGGCTGACTTTTGTGTGCCCTTTCAACTGGACACTGCATTTGTCCTTTGGTTTGTGTTGCAAATGAATTGTAGTGCCTGGTTCCCTTTTTGACTGTGATCGTGCTAAAGTTAGACCGTGGCTAGGAAAGGGATGTGTCCATTGATGATGCAAAAGTGGCATGCATTTTCAAGGAAGCTACCAAAATGGCACCTGCACTCCCATGCCTATGGAAATAAAGTGTAGCAATTGTATGTCTCGTGTCAAAAAAAAAGCTCTGGTACAGTAACAACTTCTGTGTTGTATGAGAATCAACAAAGTGGAAACATTCCTGTTTGACTGCAATTTCCTGCTAAAATTTCTGCCACTCTTCTTGCTTCACTGATTTCAATTCCTCTTCTCAGTGAGTCTGAGTAGCTTAAGTGATGATGTTTTATATGGAGAGAGAGTCATGGCTATTCCAAATCAAAGGTTAAAACAAAGCTGACCTTTAATAGCCATCACGTTTGTTTATTTATTTGTGAACCTCTCACTCCACTCCATTAGTGTTGGTACTCCCTGGGCAACTCACAAAACACATACAATCATGCATTAAAGTCACCATATATCAGTGATGGCAAATCTTTTAGAGACCGAGTGCCCAAACTGCAACCCCAAACCACTTCTTTATTATAAAGTGCCAACACAGCAACAGGGGAGGAAGGAAACACTCCCATTGGGCTGCTGGGCAGAGAGGTGGGGCAAACTCTGTGCTGGGGGAGGAAGGAAACACTCCCATTGGACTGCTGGGCAGAGGGACAAGGTGAACTCTGTGTTGGGGGAGGGAGGAAGTGCTCCTATTGGGCTGCTGGGCAAAGGGGCTGGGAGAACTCTGTGACTGCACGTGTGCCCACAGAGAGGGCTCCGAGTGCTACCTCTGGAATCCGTGCCATAGGTTCACCACCACTGCCATATATTAAGTACAAAAATTACAATAAAATACTAGATAAAATTACATTTATATAAAATACACACATTAACAATATGCACACTGATAATACTAAGTGGCTGAAATCCTTGTTGCTTAGCATAGTAAATAGCAAGAGAGTTAGGCCCATTCAGGGCCATAGCCAGGGGGCTGGCAGTTTGCCCACCCTCAAACTCCTGGCAGCTTATATACATGACATATACAGTATATGTGACATTGTTACACATCCTGAAAAAATATTTGCCCACCCACATCTAGAATCCTGGCTATGGCCCTGGGCCCATTGAATCAGTAGAGATTTAGTTAGACAACTTCTCTGTTAAGTTCCATTGATTCAAATGGGCCTATTCTAGTGGCAACTTACCTAAATGTACTGTAGTAAGTTACCTCTAGAGAAGGCCCATTTGAATCTATGGAACTTGTGGAGGGATTTAGGTCAAGAGTCGATAAGACACACCTGCAAAGATATAACTCAATTTTATTAACAAGCCAATACAAGCTGGTGGGTTCTCTCTAAGGTGAGAAGAGCCCCAAATCACATGGGACTTACAATTTTATAACTTGCAGCAAAAACATCAATTCTCCCCTTCCCACTGTCTATGTAAAAGGATCCTGCCCTGCAACTGTATGTTTCCCCATAGGTTCAGTACTTTGGCCTCTTGTGCTCAGACATTTTACCTATGCCTATTTTCACCCACTCCAAAGACAAGATAGAACTGTGACATACTGTACATCAAACTCACACTTTAGGTCAACTCTTTCTATATTTACAGCTTCACACTCTGCAGTTAGCCTTCACTGTCTCCCAATAGCATATAATGGCTCAGTGGGTAAGAAGTTTGCCTTTTAAGCGGGAAGGCTGGCAAGCTGGCAGTTTGAGACCCGGGTACTGCATGATGGAATGAGTGCCCATCTCTGTCTCAGTTCCTTCCAACCTAGCAGATTGAAAGCAAGAAATTGCAAGTACCATAGATAAATAGGGACAGCTTCGGTGGGAAAAGATCTTGGGGACATGAAAGCAAAAATCCTTTCAACCCAGAATAATTTCGGACACAAAATTATTGTTATTATTACTGCTACAATACTGTAATATCATTTCTAAAAAAATCTCAGAGAGAGAGAAAGGATTTTTTAAAAGATCTATGCCAGAGGTTCCCAACCTAAGGCCCACAGGCCAGATCCGGCCCACAGAACTATTTCATGTGCCCCCACCCCTCCAAGGGCATTTGAGAAACAAAATGGCCATCCCTTTTGAAACTGTTGGGACAAAATGGCCACACACACACACACACCATCATGCAGGGAGTCCTTGGCGCTGACTGAGAGAGTGTGACCCGGCCCCCGACTTGAAAAGTTTGGGAACTCCTGATCTAGGCTAACTTTCGGTAGTGTGTCCCTTGAAGTGAGAGGATTGCTGGGCAGAGTGAGTGGTTTGGGTAGACACACCATATACTGCTTTGCCTCAGTGGCATAGAAATGTCTAGCAACACTTGTCTATGGACTGATCAGGTTGACGCTGGGGATGTAGGTGAGGAAGCTAAAAAGTGCAGTGGAGCAGTGAAATGCTAGACTGAAGCCAATCCAGATCTGTTTGTGTCATATGTGGGCACTGCGAAAGATGGGACAATTCTATCTTCTGCAGATGGAGGGGGGGGGAAGCCAACAACGGGTTTCAGCTGATGTAAAATTGCTGTAGGACTTACTGAACCATCTGCACTACTGCTAAAAATAAAATTATAAATAATGTACAGAGGTTCAGTCAGAGGCTGTTGTTAGGGTTCAGCACTGCTTTCTGTTTATGAGAATTGGCTCCTTAAGGGCACACATAAGATGAGTAAAATTCTGCACCTCCATATTTTTGTCATGGAAGGGAGGAATACTGAGAGATCTGTGGAATAATGAAAATGCATGGCAACATTTCTATTCATCCAACAGTGTGATTGTGACAGTGTCCCAATTCCGCATGACTTTATGTGTGCAGTGACCTGGATTTTTCAGTCTTAGGTAGCTGGGATGCCAAGCTAGGCCAGAAAGGCAGCAGAAACTGTGATGCACAAATCCCACTCTCCTGAGCAACATGAACCTCTGCAGCAATGCCAGAAGGCAAGACTTACCCAGTTTCGCTTCCTTTGCACTTATCTATACATGGACACATTAAGCAGAGGTGAAGGCACACAGCCGAACATGCCTATTGCTCTCTTGTCAGTTCTCTAGAGGCAACACAGCTTGGAAAAGTTACTTTTTTAATGGCAATTCTCAGAAGCCTCCATCACTAGTGGCCATGCTACCTGGGGGACTCTTGGACATGTAAAGGTAAAGGTTTCCCTTGCTCGAAAGCCAGTCGTATCCGACTCATCCCTGTTTCAAAGCCGAAGAGCCAGAGCTGTCTGCTTCTGCAGACGTTTCCGTGGTCATGTAGCAGGCATGACTAGACACTGGAGAGCATGGAACGCTGTTACCTTCTCACCGAAGCGGTCCCTATTTATCTCCTTGCAATTTCTTGCTTTCGAACTGCTAGGTTGGCAAGAGCTGGGACAAAGACGGGAGTTCATTCCGTAGCCCAGTGAATTCTCCAAGGTTTCAGAGAAAATGACTCTTGTAGTTCAGATACTTCCAGTGAGCAAACCCCACAAATATCTCAACACAAATTCATGGTTCCCCAGATGGATATTTTAACGAATTCTCCAGGTGGGTAACAAAGTGTATAATGTATAACAGAATATCATTTCAAGACATCTAGCTTTAGGATTAACAGGTGTGTTCCACATACATACTTCTTTAGACAGTAATGTGCACTCATTTCAAGATCTAGTGAGACACTCTGCTACATGGATTATTCTCCCAAATGAGGTCCTGGAGTTCTTTCTCAAAGGCTTGCCTTGGGAATATCTATGCGCACATGCTTCTCACTAAAAGAAGAACTATGGTATATAAGGGTGTTGGTGGTTGCGGAGAGTTGTATTGTCTCTCCAAGTCTCAGCCATGTACTTAATGTGGTGCAGAAGGAAGAGTTCTGGAAACCAAGGATCAAATCCCCACTCAGCCATGAAAGCTCACAGAGGATATGGAATTAGGAAAACCATTCGTATATCTCACTTACTTTGAAAGTCCTGTTAGGATTGCTATGAGTTGGTTCTGACTTAATGGTACATAACTAACTACACTAGTACCTCAGATAATGATGAGACTTGGTTCAACAAGCCTCATCATTATCCGGTTTTTAATGTTGTGCAATGCATTGATCGCACTATGTTTTAAAAAAGCCCTGTTCCCTTTCCGCTGCTACAGGACTTTTAAATGAATGATTCCCCCCCCCCTTCTTTTTTGTAATATTTTATGATGTTTTATGATGTTGTGATTTATATTGTGATTTATTTGCTGCTATGCTTTGTTGTTTTTGTGAGACACCCTGAATCGCATTGTCGAATGGGTGGCATATAAATGTGAATAATAATAATAATAATAATAATAATAATAATAATAATAATAATAATAATAATAATAATAATAATAATAATAATAATAATAATAATAATAATAATAATAATAATAATAATCGTCATCGTCATCGTCATCGTCATCGTCATCGTCATCGTCATCGTCATCGTCATCGTCATCGTCATCGTCATCGTCACCCTAGTGAGATATTATTTTAGGCCTATTCATAATAATCAGAATTTACATTTTCATACTGGATGTTTATGTCAAGATATAAATTTATGACAGCAAGACTCGGAAAGAGCCTCAGCTGCCATTTGTGATTAGATGCTAACCAACATGATCTATAATCTAATTAACCTGGAAAAGCTGCACATAGCAATTCAACTCTGTCTTTGAGTTATATAGGCTAAAATGATGAAGAGAGCAAATGGCTATTACATTTCTTATTGCTGGCCTAACTTTAAATCAATATAATCATTGTAAGTGCTACACTTGTGTAACAAACATGGTGTAAGAGGGGGGAAATTGACCTCTTGCAGGGAGTGGATAATAAGAGTTGCTAGTAGTAGTGAAACTACGTATTTAGAAGTGTAGGATTCGTCTATGAGACACACTCACTCTCATTCTGTTTCTCTTACCCTACTTTCTTCCTGCACACACATGTACATGCATTAATAGACTCCAAATTAGGACTCTGCTGCAGGAGGATTGGGCAGGAATCTAGGAGAAGGAGGCAGCAGCTGTCCAGCGGCTGCTCCTATTTCTTCTTGCATGGCTTGTGAAATAGAAGGCTAGTGGTAGTGGCCCCTGCTAAGGCTTTCTGATTACGTCCCTTTTGCCCCTATCCAACTCCTTTCTCTTTCTATTGGACTCAGCTATAGAGCACTGCAAAAGGCACAGACACACACAGGATGTTGGGTAAGCAAGAAGCAATGTTTTCCAAGCAGCCTGAGGAATGAGTTGCAGGTTGTCTCCTTTTCTGTGTTCTACTTAACACCTTGTTCACACACACATGCACAAAGACTGTGGTGAAGCAAGCCAAGCACCCAGATGTCCTAATCAGGCAGGGAGGCAGGCAGATGAGAGGGCAAGCCATCACCCATTAGTTAAGATGGAGTCTGAGTGGGACAAGACCATTCAGCAGGAGGTTCTGCACTGAGCAGGAGGGCTGGCCCTGAGAGCCTTTAATGGTAAAAGTCTCCTTTGCTTGAAAGCCAGTCGTGTCCGATTCTAGGGGGCAGTGCTCATCTCCCTTTACAGCCAAAGAGCCAGCGCCGTCTGCATCTGCAGACATTTCCATGGTCATGTGGCAGGCATGACCAGACGCTGAAGCACACAGAATGCTGTTATCTTTCCTACCGAAGTGGAACCTACTGTATTTGGCGGCATATGAGATACATCGGGGTATAAGACACACCCTGGTTTTTATACACAGTTTTAAGGAAAAAATAATTGTCTACATTTTTCATGAATTTTCAAAATTAACTCCAGGAGCTGGACAGGGCAGCCAGCGGCTGTGGAATGGGGGGGGGGCTTCGTTTGTTTGTTTGTTTTTTAGGGGTGGATGGGGTGGAAAGAGAGCTCCTTTGAAGTCCATTTATCTTGGATCCCACAGCCATTGGTTGCCAGCAGCTGGGGAAAAGTGGACTTTAAAGGAGTCCTCTTTCCACCCAATTCCACCCACCCAGCCAGTGGCTATGGGATGGGGGAGGAGCCCATTTGGGGGGGCTTTTAAAAAAACATATTTATTTACTTGCAATTTCTTGCTTTCGAACTGCTCGGTTGGCAGGAGCTGGGACAGAGATGGGAGCTCACTCCAGTGGGCAGCACTGGTGTCCTGGACAGCTGATCTGGTGATCTTCTAGTCATCAAGTTCAGAGTCTTAACCACTAAGCCACCACAGTCCTATACCATCCCACTATTCTATGATTCTTCCTCCAACTGCAGATGAAAGCCTTCTGAAGTAGAGGTGGGGGAATATCCTTATGCAATGTGAAGGGAGGCAGGTCTTGAAGGAAGGGCCATTCTGGAGAGACTGGAGCTGGTGGCTGCCTGAGGGAAGGGAATTAGCTCTGAGAAAGCCAATAGGGAGAAATCTGAGAGACTACTGGCTGAATGTTATTGAGTAAATTTTATATCTAATTTTATTGATACTGTACTGTATAATTCTACTTTTAACCTCTTTTTACTCTGTTCTATGTAATGCTATTTTATCTAATGTATTTTACCACATTTTAACCTGATATGGTCAGATGACTAGTAAGTTAATAAAGGATACTGATACAGGGAGCTATGGGGTGTACAAGTAACATTTGACTATTACAAATGAAACACTTAATTACAGTGTGGCCCATACGTTCCTACCCAGCCACAAAAAGAGTAGGGCTCTGCTGGGGGGTCGGAGGAAGGGCTCCCATTGGACTGCCGGGCAGAGGAGTGGGGTGAACTATGTACTGGGAGGAGGGAGAAAGTGCTCCCATTGGACTGCTGGGACATAGGAGTGGGTGCGTGCCCACGGAGAGCTCGGGTAGGGACTTATGGGCTGGATAGGGACTTGCAGGCCACCCTGTAGATTAATTTTCAGATCCAAAACCAAAACCAGAGCAAGCATATAAAGGTCTGCCATTGAATGTCTTTCTGATTTTCATAAGAAATAAAATCATGCTATGTTTTAAAGAAACAGAATATTTTGACCCTTAATTAATCTTAGTTGGTGTACTTATTTTTCTGCCATGGCTATTTGCCATCTCTTTATAAACCCAAGAAATTTTATCATCAATTTGAAAACTTATGCAGTTCAATGAGTGATCCCCATGTTGAGCTGAATATACAGAGCCCCAGTGCTTGTGGAAGGTGGGTCCATTTCTTATTCCCCCCCCCCCCTTTTCTGGAATGTATAGTTGCTTCTATTATGTACTGTATAACCAATAGGTGAATAGCTAATGTTTTGAGGCAAAATGAAGCCAAATGCTAGGATTAATATATACAGTATCCCCAAATCTATCAATGAGGGAACTCCATTGGGGAGAAGACCTAATACACTGTTGTAAAAGGTTAGAAGAATTAATAATGTATATCAGCTCAGTGCCAGAAGTGCTAAATCTTTATGCATAAGGTTTCCTCACACCACAGGGGAGCCATCCTATTTGAACCAGATCCAAAGACTAGCTACAGATGATACTGGAGTCAGTCTTGCTTTGGGGTAAATGAGCCTAACTTATCAGGAGAGCCAGGATTCCTTGCCTGACTGAGGGCAGAGGAATTCGGTGCTGCTACTTCTTCCATGTCTAGACCAGACATGAAATTGCCAGAATGAAGCCACCTTTTGGTGAGTTCATTCTAAAATGGAATGGCTACATGTGATAAAAAGATCCATTGGCAAAATATAATTTCATGCTTGTATCTGAGACACAGAGGAAGCTCAACTGGATGTCTCCATGGGGGCACTGCTGCAAGAGAATAACCGGCCCTCCCCAGTCTGTAACAGATGTGCTGAATCAATGAGACACTTGGCAGTGGCCTTTAAAAAGCCACTTTTCACATATGAAGGGGAGCAGAATGTGTGGTCTTCTCAATGCTATTGGACCTACAGTCACCACTATCTGGGAAAGGTTGACTAGGACAGACAGGCTTCCCATGTCTTTGGTGTGGAGGTGCTTAAGTGGATGAGAAGAGTGAAAATGGCATCATGATAAGAAACCAGACATGATATCATCCTGTCTGGAATGTGGAATAAAAAGGAGTTGAAAGGTCTGCAGAAGGGAAAACACTTTCAAGGAAATAGGTAGGCAGCTGGTTTTTTTTTCATAAAAGAGAATAGTACAGGTGGGAATGTATGCAGCTAATAACAACCCCACCAACGATCTGCTCTAGGAAGACTGCAGAGCAAAACATCTACTGTCAATATACTTTGACCTGAGATTTTGGGTTCCCTTTCCCCCTTGAGTAACCACATCCTCTCAGGGATTGGAAAAGTTACTTTGTTTTTATAAAGTAACTCCTTGGATCTCACAGCCACTTGGACCATTATGGCTAGTCCATTCTTTAAGTCAGGTGTGCCCAAACTATAGCCCGGGGCCGGATGCAGCCCGACGGCAATTCATACGGCCCATGAAGCCCTCATTGCTCCTTGAAGCGGAAGTAAAACGTGCCCATATGGATGCGTTTTACTTCCACTTCCAGGAGTGACGAGGGCTTCGTGCGACAGATGAATTGGCATCAGGGGCCACATCTGGCCCCTGGGCCATAGTGACCAGCTCCCTGAACCATGTGACCGGCCCACAGCCCAAAAAGTTTGGGCACTCCTGCTTTAAGTTATAGCCCCAAACTATAGCTTGCCCAAGTTGTCCCCCTGTTGGGGTTGGAGACTGGGACAAGGATTCTTTCCTAGCAACATAAACTGCTGGTAGGAATATTTCAAAACAGGAAAAAAGGGAAAACAATCTCCTCTAGCTTGCACTGGTAGCAGATCTGAACTGCCACCTTTTTGTTCTGACTTTGCCCAAAGCCAATTAACTACATATATTAAAAAGAAAGAAAGAAAAATAATTCTGGGAACATACTGTTATAGAAAGAAAAATGTTCTTAGAACAGAGGTGACAGTCTGAGGAATTCTTCATCAAGTAAACACAGAATTTATTTTAGTTAAAGAGGCAGTCACAAAACCATTGCCTAAAGCTGACAGATGCAGATTTATTTATTTATTTATTTTATTTTATTGAATTTATTACCCCGCCCCACTCGGGAGAACCCGACTCTGGGCGGCTTACATCGTCATAAAACGGAGGCAAAAAATAAAAACATATAAAATCATGAAATTTAAAAAATTATCTAAAATCAATTAAAGTTAAAAAACAGTACAAACTACACGCCAGTATCCCCCTGGTTCAAATCCGAAGTGGCACTCCTTAAGTGAGCCACTTAGTATGGGAACCCGTGTTCCCTGGTCCCCAAATATGTCCTGCCAGCCAGGTTTTCAAGCCCTTCCGGAAGGGCAAGAGCTCCGTCTGCAGGCGCAATTCGATGGGCAGGAGGTTCCAGAGGGTTGGGGCGGACACGGAGAAGGCCCTCCTCCTAGTGCTAGAGAGGTGTGCCTCTCTAGCTGATGGAACAACAAGGGAGCCTCTCCGATCCGCCCTGGTGGGCCGGACAGATGTTCTTAGGGTGACGCGGTCTCTTAGGTATCCTGGCCCACTACCATATAGGGCTTTAAAGGTAATAACCAGCACCTTGAATTGCACCCGGAGACATACTGGCAACCAGTGCAGCTCTTTCAGTCCTTTTTACAAACAAACTACTAAAGAAGCATGTGAGTCAGCTCACGCATCAAGCAGTAAGGAGAGAGCTTCATGTTCTGAGTTTAGGGAGTAACCCCCCTGCCTCTGATCATGAGTTACTTGTGCTGTGAGTTGTCACTGTAATATATCATCAGTCTTAAATCTACTGTTAATGTGAAGAGAAATGTGTTCTCCAGGACTACAGCTGAGGTGTGCATGAATAGTTAACTCTCTTCTTCTGAGAGTCAATATTATTATCAGTGCTCAGGCAGTGATATAGTTTATTGGCAGAGCAAAACAATGTTCTATTTCTATGAAGCAATTCTAAGACTGGGTCATTCCCCCCCTCCCCCCGTCACACTTCCAGCCAGCTCCCTCTGCTTCGGCCCTCCTCAGCGTTCCTTACTTTGTGGTCTTTATGCCAAAAAAACAAAAACAAAACCCAGAACTAAACCAGAGCTCCCAGAGAGCAAACTGGGTGGCAAAATAAAAACTTCTTATCTGCTTCTCTTCGTAACGAGGAGGTTTTAGATAGCGTCTCCGAGGCTTGTGTGTGTGTGTGTTGTCTTACCTCTTATTCAATTACGAGTCTTCATGGAGGCAAAACAGAGTTTATTGTCCCATTAGAATGATCCATAAAAAGCATAAATAATGTTCATAAGCTAAACATAGTCCACAAAACAAAACATAGTCCAATAATCATTTTAAACAAAACAAAGAGTCCATAGCATCCTGCTCCTTTGGTATCCGGAAAACAAACTAAAACCAAACCAAACCAAACCGAGCTGAACTGAGTTTCTTCACTCCCACAATGGGGTTTATCTAGACCTCTACACAGCTGTGTCTCATCTGGATCAGCTGAACCAAAGACATCCCTGTTACTAGAACAGCAAGCTAATAGAATTTTACAGAAGGGAGAATAGCAGTCTCTCTAAGCACCGAGAACTGAAATGATTTTAGGAGGCCTTAGAAAACTAAATTTCCTCCATTTCTTTTGGGCATGTTTAGGAAATGGGGATCTTCCCATGATTCCCCCCCCCCCAAAAAAAACAACAACAACAACACCCTGTAACTTTGAAACTGGATGCTGGATGAGCACCAAACTTGGCACAGATGTATCAGGCAGTCTGTTTTTTATCTGTGCAAGAATATTCAAAAACTCACTTGTTAAAACAGTGAAATGTGTTTTTTTCTTTTGTGGCTGGAGATGGACTTACTTGGTGTAGCACCGTTGCGATCCCAGGCCACGTCCATGGCCAGGGTTGAAGAGCTGCTGCTCCGGGCAGCAGGAACGCTGCCACAACCCCGGGCCACACCCATGGCCAGGGTCGAGCTGTTCTGGTGCCGGGACTTGGCCGTTGGGGTGGGGGCCAGACATCACCCCCCTGGCCAGCCTAGTCCCTGGACTGTCTGTGGCCGTTTTTGAACTTTTGTACTTGGACAATCGACGGGACCCTTCACCACCGTTGAGATCCTTGACCAGGATACAAAAGGCTGCTACAGCTGTGGCAATGATAGTTACTGTAGTGGATTGTGTAAGGTTTACAGGGAGTGCTATTCAAAACCAAGGGAATGGCAATAGCAACCTAAGGTGGCCCTGAGTGATGAACATGAGATAAGGCTTGCAAATTTTCCAATGAAATTGCAAACCTGCTCTGCCCATCTGAGTATCCATGTAGTGTCATGAGTGAATCTTTCTTAATAGACTGAGAGTGTGGCATTAACCATCAAGGGACTTTCAAGCAAGCCGCTCTACAGGGAGGTTGGCATGCAGTTTGTTCTAGTGTGTTCCAAAGTTGCTTTAATTTTTGTTGAGTTTCATCTGGCCATAGAAAATATCCTCCCCAGATGCATAGGTCCCACAGGAGACTACAACTGATACTGATAGAAATCTACATTTTAAATCATATATAGTTAAATTATTTTTCTATCCTGATTTAGCAGGATTTCTTTGTGACAAAACTGTGCCTGCAGGCCTGCCAAAGCAATCTATTAGCTGCCAAACATGACAATTAAATTTCTAGAGGCAGTCGTAGAGATTGTCCTATGAATAACACAGTGGGTTTGTGGCAAGGACATTCTCCGTTGAATCATCCATGTTTTTCAAAAACAAGATGATGAAATACTATTATTTGCCTTAAATCTTAGGTATTCAGATGGATTTTAAAAAGAAAAGAAACATGCATGAAAATATATGTACAAGCAAGAAGGCTGCCAGCTCAGCAGAAGATTATTTATTTAAATTGGGCATACTTTAGCTGAAAGATGCTCTCATTGTGGGATGACCACATAAAAAAAAGGCTGGATGAAATTCTAACCCGTTTAGTTTATCTGTTGAAATGCCCTACTTTAACACAACTGTTAAAGGTAAATGAGTCCCATTTTATTTTTCAAGTGGCCATTCAATCCCTGAGTGGCTTACAGCATTGGTCCCCAACTTTTGGTTTTTGGACTTCAATTCCCGGAAGACTTAGTAAATTACCCAAAGCACTGATCAGCCAATGTACTGACTTAGCCTTCTGGGAATTGAAGTCCAAAAACCAAAGGTTGGGGACCACTGGCTTACAGGAGCCATAATAAAATAGTGATCACACTTAAAAGAGATGACATGAAAGGAAAAGCATTTGGAGGAGGAAGAGGAGACTCAGAATCAGCCCAGGCACTTGATCTTAGTTACAAAGTTCTTATAATGATTTGCTGGAATGGAATCTCAGCAGAGCTTGAAGAAGATTGATAGGGTGGCTGTTACTGGAAGAGCCTGGACTGAGAGGGTCATGGCCCTTTAAGAAGAGGAACATTTGGCTGCTACACATTTTCAACATTCACATGCTTTAATGAGGACTCTTGAGGGTCTTTCAGAAGATCCAGTGCCTTCTTCAAAGGCTATGGAGAACCTTAAAGAAATCCACAATGCTTCTGATTATAAAATGAAAACTCAAGGGACACCCCAAAGGATATTTTTAGCTGTTCTCCTTTGGAGCAATGCTGCCTGGGTCACACTTAGAAATATTATTTTTTTGGAGCACAGTTCTCAGATAGTTAGATTAGGGAATCCTGGGAGATGCAATTCAACACTTCTAAGCTTTCTTCTGGACACAAATCAGTATTCTCAGCAGAACAACTCAGTCCTCCAGACACACAAAGAGAAAAAGATGTTCTCATCAAAAGTGCCTCCAGGCTCAGCTCTTTTCTGTTTCTTTTTGTTTCAAATATAAATCCCAACTTGTTCTCACCATCTGAAGAAGCCACTTGCCTCCCTTGAATTAAAATATTGTGAATCATGAGAGAATTCCCCCCAGCTGTGGCTCTGAATAAGGTCTGCAGCACAAACACGGGAAGAGAGACAAACAGCTTGTAGACAGCTTGGGTACCTCGGGGACTCTTAATGAAAAAGCAGTCGGTTCACAGGAACACCAGTCACTGTCACTGCATAATAACAATTAACAGCACAATTTATGTTCTTGCTTTAGACACCACTAGGGCAGGACCATAAAAACATTATAACTGTTCAGGCTGCTGTTTAGAGCAGACTCCTGAAGGTTTTGTGGTACTCTTCAGATGAGTTAGACTACAGTACGTTCCTTTCCCCCTGAAGCCAGGATATCATCACTCCCTGAGGATGATGGGCATGGCAGTTTTCTGGAATTTTCTGGTTTGGGGGAAACTGGTGGAGGTTTTTTTTTTTAAGGGTGGTTTTTCATGACTGGTATTTTCACTGACACTTCTCTGGCACTGGTGAGCTGCATTGTTCCATCTCACCACAGGACAGCACAAGACATGCGATGTGGTGACCCATGAGCTGAGGAGGAGCAGGATGAAAGTGTCCCATGGAGAAGATTTCATTTTTCTTCTTCTTCACTTCACAGTCCTCTGTTTTTGCCAGGACTTGACTGAATGCCTACATCACATTGGCATAGATAGCCTCATCTCCCCGGGTAGAAAACTGTAAGGCAGCATAAGAGACATCATCCATATTGGTAAGTATCTAGAAAGTCAACACCACACACAGGTTATCAGTTATGAGAAATAGGGACATGAAATATGCAAATCATACCTGTTATTTCTTACTTTTGTCTCAAATTGTGAGACTTTTTTTGCTTTTTTCTACCCAATTGAAACTAAGTAAAGTAATTTGGAAGCTAAGCTCCTCCTCTGACAATCCCACATAAGCAGCATTTAAAGAATTCCATCTTCTAATCTAAAGACATATTATCTACAATGTATAATTTGCCCTTCTGGCTAGCCTATTTTCTCACAGGTTATATCTTTGGAAAGGGAACCACAGTACTGTATATCATTGCAGTTAAGAACTGTTAAGGTAACATCTAAGTATATAGGTACTGTAGTTCCTAGTAAAGTTGTTTTTTTTTAAAAAAAAGAAGTTTCTTGTTCTTCTCCTTGGTCATTATAGCTCTTTGTCATTCTGGTCAGTTCATGTAGCTGAGAGTTTTAGGGTTGTTTCGGTTGGCTGCCTCTTGGGCTTCAACGTCTTCCTGTTCCAGCCATTTGTCCTTATCTTTCCTGTGGTTTTTCTTCACCAGCCAGTCAAACTCTGTGTATTTCTGGCTTATTTCTTCTATCACGTTTGCATCATTAGCTTGATCCTGTATTGGTTTGCAATTATGCCTGTGCGTAATGTAACAGTGGTGGGATGTCAAAAATTTTACTACCCCACCGTGATGTCATCACAGTGTGGGCGGAGCTGATGTCATGATGTCATGATGTGGGTGTGGCCAAAGAATTTTTTAAAAATAAAATAAAAATAAGCACACACACACACACCTCAACCCACCCACCCACAACACAAACCCGTAAATAAATTAAATAAATAAATAAAAATTACATTAAAATATACCCATCCACCCACCCCAAACATAAATCTGTATTTATGGTACTGTGGTAGTATGTCAATATAGGTAAAGGTATTAAATACACATTAAAATACACACAGACACACCACATCCAAAGGTGAGTCATTTACCCTGAGGAGCAGGCTATAGGGAGCTCCAGGCTAGCAGCTGCTTGGGAGGACAACAAGGAGGCTGTGCATACATGCCAAGCACTGTAGGCGTGCATGCACACCAAGTGCTTGGCGCGCATGTTCAGTGGGGGAACCAGTGAAAAGGTAAACCCCGAAGGTGGTTCCCCCCAAAAGCTGCTACCGGTTCTCAGGGACACTGAGAAAAGGTACTACCGGTTCTGGCGAACTGGTGAGAACCTGTTACATCCCATCGCTGAATGTATACGTTGTTGGCAGGTAAGTTATTGGTCTGTAGCTTCCAGGCACTTTTCTCTTTATCCTTCAGAATAAGAAGTGTCCTTCCAGTTGTTCACATTTTCCACTTTCTGGTGTTTCCAGAACCTGATTCATCTGGTTTATACACCTTGCAGGTAAGTTTGTTAATGATTTTAGTCAGAATCTATAAAGTTCATCTAAACCAGAAGCGCTCCAGTTCTTGATCTTCTTTGCCTACTTTTGTACCATTTGCTTTATTATCTGAATACAGTACTGTATCTTCAGTTTTAGGTGCTTTTGCTACATTTTCGACCTGCTTAATCCATCTTGCATTTTCATTGTACTCCTTATTGTTTTCCCACAAGTTTCCCCAAAACTTTGAAGTGTTCTCTCTGTTAGGCTTTTCACTAGTGGTGGCTATATGTTTATTTTCAAGGGTCTTGTAAAAATAATGTTAGTTAACTCTAAACTGTGAATTTTGTGGAAACTGCATTACACAATTATTGTATCATTTGATCTTTTCCTCAGTAGCTGTTTCAATTCTTGTTTCAATTCTTGAATTTTCACTGCAATTTGCTTGTTGCTCGAGTCATACCTTGTTATCAGGTTTCTTTTAATCTTACTATCTTTTTAATTTCCTTGTCTCAAATTTTTCAGACTAGTAAAATCTGATCAAATATGTTTGATTTTCAACTCCAAATTAATTTTCCTCTTTGGTTTTCCATTTTGAATCACTTGATTCTTTCAGACTTTCAAACCCTGTTCTTCAGTGGTAACATAAGCTGCTGCATACATTAGCTTATTTGTTTGAGCTGTTGTTGTTGTCGTCATTGTCATCTCATCACCATCCTATTGCAAGTCTGTCGAATTTATATATAAATGTTGACTTATTATTCAGCCTTTGATCCAGTGGGTCTTCTCTTTGGTTAAGACTAGCAATAAAGTACTGACCAATGTTCCCTAGGATTCTCTGTGAAAAACGTTTCTTTTTCAAAGGCTTTTAAAAATCTGCTTAATGTTTTGATACATTGCATTTGATATGCATAGATGCTCAAAGGTAATAAATAACAAAAAAGGGGCAGATTCTGTAAATACAAATAACCTGTGGTGGAGAGGCAGCAGATGCTGGTTCTGTTCTGACAGATGCATATTCTACTTCCCCCATGCTGTTTGGACTGGGTGCCTGAAATTAAGCCAAACAGTATGATTAGATTTCTTCAAAACAACAATTTAAACACAACAAACACCACCCCACACTCACAAGAAAGAATCATGTACTCCATATAGAAACATGTTAATAAATCCAGCACCGTTCTGTTATTAGGAATGGGTCCATGCTATGGAAGTCTGTCCTCTGTCCATAGAAGCCTCCTGGGGTTTCAATGTCATCAAGGTCAACCTTTCTTCCAGTCCCACCACCTTCACAGGCACGACCCCTTGAAGTCATAGGAAAGGGCCTTGAATTAATACTCTCTAGGTTGGGGATAATTGCACATGACAATTTGCCTATTCCATCCAATCAAGAGCAAATGATTGTTTAACCTTCATATTGCATCTTCTGAAAATCTTTCTGTGGCATTAAATCCTGAACAGAACCTTGTGCGCCCAAATCTTCACAGAGAGGAGCAGTGAGGGAAGTTTATATTGTCTCTTATCACCCTTGTTAAGCTCTTCTTCAGAAATGTGTTGTCTTAAACATAGTCTTGTTCTCAAACCTCTTTCCAGTCTTAATTTTATCTCCTTTCTTTTCAAGATATTCAAAGATTTTATGAAAATAGAATCTCCTTTTTTTACCTTTACATTGATATTTTCCTTATAATTCTTAACTCCTTTTTCTAGATTTCAAAACATTTCTTTCTACACTTATTAACACTATCATATCTGGCCTCAAGTACTGTTATATTTCCCCTGATTTTCTATTAGATCTTGGCTTGTCAAGTCCAGAATGAGGGTTTTTTAAACTTATTAGCTCTGCTTCCACAGTTGGAATACCAGCTTTAGAAATGAAATGTGCTGGTTTTCAATCTCTTGTATTTTCCTTTGCTGTTTGCGAGGCACTCTTGAGGGATCCTCAGTATCTACTTGGTCCTGAGGTTTGATGGTTAAAAGGTCCTTTATTGACTAAATGATCACTGATGTCAATTTTTGGAGTGTTAATATTAAACCTGATAATTATTCAAACAGGATTTATACCAGCCATCCTTGAAAAAAGCACTGTGGAGTCCGAAGCTCTAAATCAAAGCAATTGTACAATCCATTATCATCTTGAACAGAAGTAGGCTACAGATGGAATTATAGTATGTTTTACAGAATATTCAGATCTCATGAATTCATCCATTATTTTTGTCTTCTCACTCTGAGAAGACAAAACAATTATGTGTGCATTAATTTCTACAACAGGTATTGTATATTGTGGCATCGGGGTGGAGTTTTCACATTTTCTCTTTCCCCATTTTCCCTCTCACAGGGAAAAAGTTATCAGATAATTTATTCTTGTGTACTATCTTCTTAGCCAGGACCGTCTCTTGGTTTCAAGTTATAACTATATTGTATACAGTAAAACCTCGGATAACGTTAAAACCTGGTTCCACAAGTCTTGGTGTTATCCGATTTTTAGTGTTATCCGATGCATGTTAAAATCCTATGGGATCCATAGAGATACATTGTAACCACACAGGCTTTAGCGGTTGTTATCCAATGCATCCCATAGGATCTTAATGTTATCCGATGCAATTCTCCTCCCCAGATTGCTTAATGTTATGCGATTTTAGTGTTATTCGATGCTAATGTTATATGAGGTATTACTGTATGTGCTTAAACAATACAAAGACACTAAAATGTCTATGGAATCCAATAATATGTTAGCTTCAACAGTCTTTTATACAATTATAGCTACTTTCCTAGATTGCTTAAAATATCATTACGCAAACAAGTTAGTTGATGCTTGATGGGGTATGTTAGAACGTGAACAGCATAATACCATTAACTTTACATATACATACAGTATTTCAAATTTAGTTATTGTGCTTTCTGTTTGTCTTGTTGATTTATCTTGTTCATTTTATTTAATTTTAGTTGACTTTCATTATTTCAATATTCCAGCTGTTATATTATCAAACTGAACACCTCCAAAGTTTACAAACCAAATACATCTGCTATATCTCAGTTGCCTTCCTACATTGCAGGAGTTCCCAAACAATTTGTTGTTGTTCAGTCGCACAGTTGATTCCGACCCTCTGGGACCCCATGGACCACTGTCCGCCAGGCACTCCTGTCCTCCACCATCCCCCTCAACTCGCTCAGCTCTGTGCCCATTGTCTCTACAATACCATCTAGCCATCTCATCTTGGGCTGTCCCCTTCTTTTGCCCTCGACCCTTCCAAGCATCAAGGCTTTATCAAGTGAATCCTCTCTTCTCATTTGATGTCCAAAGTACTTTAGCTTCATCTTTACAATTTGACCTTCTAAGGAGCAGCCAGGGTTGATTTCTTCTCAGATTGACCTATTTGTTCTCCTCGCTGTCCAGGGGACTCTCAAAACTCTCCTCCAACACCACATCTCAAAGGTGTCTATTCTTCAGCGCTCAGCTTTCCTAATGGTCCAGCTCTCACAACCATACATTGCCACAGGGAATACCATTGGTTTGACTATGCAAATTTTTGTTTGCAATGTACTTGTGGATAAATAACTCTTACTTATAGTGTTTCTTCTTTCTTCCCTTTTATGTTGTTTGTAGTAGGGCCTCAGTTTTAATTTCCCCTCCTTTTCTTCCTGCATTTCAAGTCAGTTTCTTCAAAACCCTCAAGACTCCTTTATTAAGAGGAACCTCCTCACTGCTGGTTCAGCAAAGTCCCTCCACTTCTTCTTGTGCAATGTTAAACATATTTTAGGTTCATTAGACATTTATGCCCTTATCATCCTAGAGACAGACAGCGCCCACAAAGGTTGATTGCGGCAGTTAGGAAAAGATAAGTACAGTCAAAGAGTGCCTCGCTTAAAGAGTAACTCGCTTAAAGAGCATAATTTTCTCTGAATATTTGCTTCTCTTAACAAATAAAATCAACCAAAAACTCGCTTAACTAATAAATAAGGGTTCACAATCCCCCCTCCCCCCGAAGTCACAACTGGTCACTTAGAATGGTGTTTTGCTTAAAGAGCAAACTCGCTTAAAGAGCAATTTTGTGGAACACATTATGCTCTTTAAGCGAGGTACAACTGTATGAAGATTAAAACAGAAAAGTTCCAGCTCTTCTTGTCCATTATCTTGCTTCCTTTAAAAATAATTTTCACTTACACACCTAACCAGTATAGATCAGTGGTGGCGAATCCATGGCATGTGTGTCAGAGGGGGCACTCAGAGCCCTCTCTGTGGGCATGCATGTCATCGCCCCAGCACAGAGTTCACCCCACCCCTCTGCTCAATGGGAGCCCAATGGGAGTGCCTCCTCCCTCCCCCAGCACAGAGTTTACCCTGCTCCTCTGTCCAGCAGCCTAATGGGAGTGCTTCCTCCCTCCCCCCAGCACAGAGTTCACCCCACTCCTCTGTTCAGCAGCCCAATGGGAGCGCTTCCTCCCTACCCCCAGCACAGAGTTCACCCCACTCCTCTGTTCAGCAGCCCAATGGGAGCGCTTTCTCCCTACCCCCAGCACAGAGTTCACCCTGCCGTGTTGGCACTTTGCGATAAATAAGTGGATTTTGGGTTGTCGTTTGGGCACTTGGTCTCTAAAAGGTTTGCCATCCCTGGTGTAGATTTTTTTGTTGTTCAGTCGCACAGTCAATTCTGACCCTTTGCGACCCCATGGACAACTGTCCGCCAGGCACTTCTGTCCTCTACCATCCTCTAGCTTCTTCTGTCCTCTACCATCCTCTAGCTTCTTCTGTCCTCTACCATTCTCCTGTGCTTTGCTTAGGTTCATTAAGTCCCTTAAGCAAAGCACAGACAAAGATGCTTCCTGAGTTGTTTTCTTTCCCTTTAAAGGGAAAAATATTGGTTTTCATTGTGCTTAACAGGGTGGCTTGGTATATACTAATATACCCCAAATGATATATCACACCTCAAAGAAACCATGTTTAGCATTATTTAAACCAATCCAGGCTGGGATAACATGACTATCTGGTCACATCCTGGGTCAACAATGTGGCCCTCAATGTATCAACCTTCAATGACAATTGCACAAAATTACTGTATAACAATTATGTATTGTTATCTAGGTCAGTGATGGTGAACTTTGGCACTCTAAGTGTTCCAGGGCTTCAATTACCAGAAGCCCAAGTTAGCACTCCTGCTGATTAGGGTTTCTGAGAATTGAACTCCTGGAACATCTGAAGTGCCAAGGTTGCCCATCACTGATCTAGATCTACATGTTCTTCAAGTATGTAGAACTAAAATGTACTGAAAGGCCTATTACAGTATGGGGGAGAGGGCTGAAGCTCATGGTCACTATCCTATTGGAAACTGCCTGGATAGCTCAGTAGTGTAGTTGTCACAGACTGGAAGTTTGATTCCGAATCATGTCTCTAGGGAGAAAACCAGCTTTTGCCATCATAAGGGTGCCCACCAGAAGAAGGGCATGTCCATCATCTACCTAGGAAACCCTGGAACTGATTATTTTTCAAAGGCCTCTTTGAATCTGCACTATGTTAAATAAGCATAATGTTGTATTTACATATATACATTGTATTTGATATGCATCAGGGCTGTAGCCAGGATTCTAGATTGTGTGTGTGTGAGTGAGTGAGAGAGATTTTTTTCAGGAGGTGCAAACATTTCCAGGGGGGCAGCAATGTCACACTCACATATATAACATTGGCACCACAAGGGGGGGGGCTGTTAGCTCAGGAGGGTTCCCCCCACCCCCGGTCACTGGCTATGGCCCTGATATGCAGAGTTCCAGAGGGGGCACTCAGAGACCTATGGGTATGCATGCTGTCACCCCAGCACAGAGTTTCCCCTGCCCCCTGCCCAGCAGCCCAATGGGAGTGATTCCTCTCTCCCCCCAGAACAGAGTTCACCCCACCCCTCTGCGGCACAGATGGCAGCCCAGTGGCGTAGCGTGGGGGGGCGGGGGGGGCGGATGCCCCGGGCAGCGCCTTTCAGGGGGCGGCAAAATGTCCCCTCCCCACCCTTTTGCTGGCGAGCGCCCCACGTGCGCTTCGCCGCTTGCCACACACCTCCGTCCGCTCGCACCTCCATCCGCTCGCTCGCCCGGCTGGCCGTCGGGGGCTCTCCGCCGCCTGTTGCCCCTGGCAGCGGCTTTCAGGGGGAGGCAAAATGTCCCCTCCCCACCCTTTTGCTGGCGAGGAGGAGAAAAAGGGGTTTTTTTTAGGCGGACAATTCAAGGAGGCTCCTTGAATTGTCCGCCTAAAAAAAAACCCTTTTTCTCCTCCTCGCCAGCAAAAGGGGGGGGAGGGAAGGAGGGGCACGCCCGGTCGCCCGCCCAGCTGGCCGTCGGGGGCTCTCCTGGCGGGCGGCCCGCGTGCGCGCGGACGCTGCTCGCCTCCGCCCGCCCAGCCACCCACCCAACTTGCCGTGAGACGGGGCGCTCGTCGGGGGGGGGGGGGTGGCGCCGTGGCGGGGAGCCCCTGGGGGCTGGCTGGGCAGGAGGAGGTGGGCAGCGTGCGCGCGCACGCGGGCCGCCCGCCAGGAGAGCCCCCGACCGACAGCCAGCCCGGCGGGCGGGCCCCTCCTTGAATTGTCCGCCTAAAAAAAAACACTTTTTCTCCTCCTCGCCAGCAAAAGGGTGGGGAGGGGACATTTTGCCGCCCCCTGAAAGCCGCTGCCAGGGGCAACAGGCGGCGGAGAGCCCCCGATGGCCAGCCGGCCGGGCGAGCGGACGGAGGTGCGAGCGGACGGAGGTGTGTGGCGCGCGCGCGCGCGCGCGCGCCCCGCTAGTCAGCAGGGGGCTGGCTTCTACCTGGGTCGGGGGGAGGGGGTGGCGGCAGCGGCGAGCTGGGGGGGGGCGGCGAGTTTGTTCTTCGCCCCAGGCGGCTGAAGACTGCGCGACGCCACTGCGGCAGCCTGTTGAGTTTGGGCTCTCAGTCTCTAAAAGCATCACTGGAATAGATGCTCAAAGGTAAGAGCCAGAAATAACAAAAAGAAGGGCAGATTCTACGAATGAAGAGAACCTGTGGTGAAGAGGCAACTGATGCTGGTGCTATTATCACAGATGCATATTGCAGTTCGCCTGTGCTGTTTGAACCGGGTGCCTGAAATTAAGCCAAACAGTATGAGCAATTAGATTTGTTCGAAACAACAATTTAAACACAAATGTGAACACACAAAAGATGCATGTACTCCATATAGAAACATGTTTTTAAATACAGTACCATTGTGTCATTGGTCCATAATATAGGAAGGGAGGCTTTCCTCTCTCCATAAGAGCTTCCTGGGATTTTAAAACCATCAGGGATGACTTTTCTTCCAGTCCCACCACCCACACAGGCATGCCCCCCCCCCAGGTCAATGGAGAGGGCCTTCCTGGTGGTTGCTCCCACACTATGTAACCCCTTCCCATGGAAGGCCAGTTTGGCCTCTTCTCTGCTCTCTTTCCACTGGCAGTCAAAGAACCTCCTCTTCAGGTTACCAAGTAAGGGATTTAAATATACAGTAAAACCTCACATAAAGAGCACCTCGCTTAGAGACTAACTCGCTTAAAGAGCAAAATTTTATCTGAATGGTTACCTCGCTTAACAACTAAAAATAACAAAAACCTTGCTTAACAACTAAATCAGGGTTCACAATCCCACCCACCCCCGCCAAAAGTCACAAATGGTCACTTAGAATGGCAGCGGTGGGGCTTTTTCCAAGTGTTTTGCTTAAAGAGCAACTCACTTAAAGAGCAATCCCATGGAACGCATTATGCTCTTTGAGTCTCCTTTCAGGCCCCCCATCATGCAGCTGTACAGGTACCACTGTATATATTTATTTATGTATACCGTATGTTTATTAACAAAAAGTAAAGAAGATAAGAACAAATTAAAATGAACAACTAGAACATTATATGACAATACTATGTGTACCTTTCATCCAGCCGGACAGTATGAACACTTCTTTACTTTATTCCATCTACAATCTATTTAACTTACAATTGTCCACTCTTTCCAAAATTATGTGTGTTCAAGTAAAGGATTTTTAAGACGGATTAAAAAAAAAAACACCTTTTTAATGAGCTTTTTAATTGATTTAAGTGGTTTCTATCTTTTTTTAATTTGCAATAAGTTCAATCATTTTATTATTATTAATCATATTTACTATCCCGCCCCAATCGAGTATACCCAACTCTGGGCGGCTTACAACATGGTTTAAAATCACAAGTAAATCTAATATAGTAATGATATTTAAGACCTTAAAAATTCATAAAAAATTAAAACAATGCAGCAGATAAAAATATTATTTTACTATTATAATTTAATTGTTTTTCTAACTGCCTTAATTTTTGTCTTTTAAATAATTCATACGCCATCTTGAACCCTTTTCTTGCAGGAAAGGCAGAGTATAGATAAAATACATGGATTTGTTTATTTAAAATATTGTTACCCTTACTGCATTTAAAAATCCCTCTCTTAGACTGCCAGTCACTGAGGAAAAGCCTGGGAATTAAAAGAAAAGACTCCCTTGAAGATCTATCTATCTATCTATCTATCTATCTATCTATCTATCTATCTTTGGTTGCTATGGCCAAATATAATATGTCAAAAAAATTATAAGAAGCTGGCCTTACAGAAATCTCTCTCAACCTGTTATATATAGTGTGATGATGAATTGATTGTTCTAAAATAGGAGGGAAGTTCTGTATACAGAGCTATTAGTCCAATTAAGGAAACTGTTCTTCCTAGCTCATTGAAAATGCAACTGCTTTTATCTAAACAATACAGTGACTGAAATCTTGTCTGGAGGAGCTAAACTATTTGGGTTCCATTGTTAGGCATTTCATAGCAGCAGGAAGTTCCTCTTTAAAGTATGGTAAGTTGAAATGTCCTTTCTTGCCTTGAAATAAGACATTTTCAGCCCCTGCCATAGAAGGTTCTCAAGGGATCTGTTTTGTCATGGAGAAGATGTGGAAGGATGTGGGAGCAGGTGGAACACATAGGCTGGGGTAGTCACTAGCCGGAAGATGCTGTTCCCACTACAGACTGTCCTATGCCCCCTCTACCCACTGAATCTGGTGGTGGTCTAGGCAAATGAGGATTCAGATTTTCATTGTGGAAATGAAACTGAGCCAATGCACAAATATTCTGAAGAATTTTTTAAAACCCAGACCATTTTGTTGTATCACACAGTTCTTAAACAATCTGACATATCCCTTTCTCCTGTTCCTTAGTTAATAACCACTTGCATTGCTTTTATTTCCAGGCATGCTTCACTTTCTTAGTCAGCTTCACCACGCATATACCATATATATGCAAATATAAGTCAACCCGAATATAAACCGAGATATCTAATTTTGACCTTGAAACCCAAGGAAATAGATTGGCCCGAGTATAAGCCAAGAGACCTGTGTATAGACCGAGTCCCCTTTTTGGACCTCATTTTTGGGGTTAAAAAAACTCGGTTTAGATTCGAGTATACTGTATACAGTACATTGAACTGTAAATCTCTTTTACTCAAATATGTGCAAAAAACTAAGGGAATGGGGGAAGATATGTTGTGGTGACTGACAAATAGCCATAGATGGACCACATGAGGTCCTCCAGATGTTATGGGACTATAGCTCCTAATATCCTTTACCACTGGTCACACTGCCAATGTAGAACCCTACATGCTTCCCTACCACCATTTTAAATTAATCTCCTCCCTTTCCTTTCCTAACATATGCTAATACCTATGTTGCACAGGGGTGGGAAAAGCTACCTTTTTGAGATGTAACTCCCAGAACGCCCGCCAGCCAACATGGACAGCAGTGTGGGACTTTAATTGGGGAGAGCCTCAGGTGAGAAGCCCCAGAGACCAAGTTTCATGAAGAAATGTTGAAAGAGCTGAGCGTGTTTAACATGAAAATAATCAAGAACTAATATAACTTTGAACATCAATAATTGGACAGCAGGAATTCTCAACCTGCGGCCTGTGGACCAGATGTGACCCACAGCACCACTTCATGTTGCCCACCACCACACCGGGAAGTGCCATGTGATAGAGGAAGGGGCCCCAAAGCTGTCTGAGGAAGCGTGACCCAGCCGCCGCCGCCGCGCCCCCCCCCCTTCCGCTTTAAAAAGTTGAGAACTCCTGGTATAAAGCTCCTGCGAGTAGTATCTGAACCAAACTGCAAGAAAAGATATTTCGACTTACAGGTACAGTACTGTACTTAAAAGAAGGCAAGAAAGCAGTTGTCTAATTGCTTACCAGAGACAGAGGAATGTCCTTATGAGCTTTGACAGCTGAAAAGATAAAATATTGAAGTAATATTGTGTACTCTTTCTTTTTGGAAAAAGGAAGTCCAATCAGGGAAATGGCAAAACAAATAGCAAAGCAATAATACCTCCAGAATCTCACAAAGCTTGGGAATATTGGCCAGTATCCTACTACTTAAACATGGCACAAAAGGGGGTAAACCAGCGATGGTGAACCTATGGCACGTGTGCCAGAGGTGGCACTCAGAGCCCTTTCCGTGGACACCCATGCAGTCACCCCAGCACAGAGTTTGCCCCGCCCCTCTGTCCAGTAGCCCAATGGGAGCACTTCTTTCCTCTGCCCAGCATCCCAGTGGGAGTGTTTCCTCCCTTCCCTTTTGCTATGTTGGCACTTTGCAATGAATAAGTGGGTTTTGGTTTGCAGTTTGGGCACTCAGTCTCTAAAAGGTTCGCCATCATTGGGGTAAGCTATCTCACTGCTCCAGCAGGCTCCCCTTCCCCCATGTGTCTGTTCTTGTATTGGTTGCAAGATTGATTGTGGAAATGGTCATACAACTGGAAACCTGCCTGAGTTGTGCATGTGTGCATTTTTGTGATTGCCTTTCTGCTCCACATTTAGGCAATAATATACTGGCTGTAATGTTGGAAAGTGACAGCTTCTTCCTTATTGATTGAGACTTTGAAAATGGCACAATACCTATTAATTCACTTGTTACTCACAATGTAATTTGAAGTGTCATTAGCATGTTACTATGAACTTCATCATTGTTATTAGCTTTGTTTGTTTTTTATAGTTTGTCGGGCATTATTGTTGTAACTGGCTGTATAGGTATGCTTTGACTGCCCAATGTCGTGAGAGGCATTTATTCATCTGTAGAAATTTATTCTGATTATAATGCCTGAAGTAACTGTAGGACGTTTCTAAACAAAGATAGATAAACAAAGAAACAAAAGTTTAGATTGATCAACCTCCTGCAAAATTCCCTTAAAAGTAATGTTTCTGCAGCATCAAATGAATGCCACTTGTTATATGCAGCAAACAAAAGATTGACAGCATTGACATTATAATGCTTAGAATTAATGTTGTAGGCCCTTGTTGCCACAGAAGGAACAGCAAATTTCCTTCCAGCAAATTTTGGTGGAACATCCATTAGGTAGGCAGGCAGGCAGATAAGTAGATTGTGTATGGTCACCTTACAAATTAGGGAATAACATGGGAAAGCTGAGATGATGGCCGCAGGAAGACAAGAGATAAGAAGGAAAGAACAACTTTCAAAGGTTGAGTGAGTCAAGATAAAACCAGGGACTTTTTGTAAGTTTCCACTCACCTTTTTTCTTCTTTAGTGTACACATCAGGAGTATAGCTCCTATTAAAATGATCAATAGCACCAGAAAAACAGTAGGTAACAGGATTGTGTAGTCGGAGAAAAAAGGGCTAGAACAAAAAGAAAGAAGGTAACTGTAGTAGCACTTGTCTGAGCTAGTTGCTGATAGTTTGACATACACATCAGGAGAGGTTATATGAACCACCGATTGACTCCAAATTATTCCAGTTAGAAAGCTCACAGTACTTTTTCTTGGAGGCGTCTGTGATAATGAGGGATACAGTAATACCTCGGATAATGTTTACCTTGGATAACGCTAAAATCGCATAACGTTAAGTAATCTGGGGAGGAGAATTGGATCGAATAACGTTAAGGTCCTATGGGATGGATCGGATAACAACTGCTAAAGCCTGTGCGGTTACAATGTATCTCTATGGAGCTTTAACGTTATCCGATCCATCCCATAGGATTTTAACATGCATCAGATAACACTAAAAATCGGTAACACCAAGACTTGTGGAACCAAGTCTTAGCGTTATCCGTGGTATTACTGTATTTCACTACCTACTTCTGCAGATACATTGAGAACCACCCCATCCTTTTCACCTCCAGAATGGGTCTCCCCCACCCAACCCCATCAAATAAGGAAAAAGCTTAAAAAGTCAATGTGTAAATGAAGGTGACATATGAACACATAGCTAGCTATGCACTTCCTATGCTGAGTAACACTTAGAGTGGTGTTTCCCAACCTTTGGTTTTTGAACTTCCTTTAACAGAAGCCTAAGTCAATTCTCCAAAGAGCTGATCAGCCAATGTACTGGCTTAGGCTTCTGGCTTCTGGTAATTGAGGTCCCCTTGTAGTGTGTGTGCCCCATGTTGGGAACCACTGACTTAGAGAAGCAAAACTAAGAAATTAAAAACCACAAATGGAAGTTAGGGACACTTTGCAAAGTTCTCTGCAGTGGTATTTCTGTTGGCCTTCGGAAGGATGGGCTTCAATACCCAAGAGCTGCACAATGGGGGGCCTGAAAGGAGCCTCATTCAGGCATCCCCTGCAAAAATCCTTTCAACCCAGAGTAAACAAACAAACAAACAAACAAACAAACAAACAAACAAACAAACAAACAAACAAACAAACAGTGATCTGTTGTTTTGGGTGTGGCTGTTCTTACCTTAAGGAGCTTGTTGTTGTAGTCACAGGGACATCTGTGGTGCTGGGAGTATCTGTAATAATTACAGGTGTCACTGTCGTAGGCTCTAAAACAGAAACCCCAAGTAACAGGGTTGTGAGGACTTCAGAATCAATCTTCCCTATGCTTGAATTCCACGATAAAATGCAAAAGTGTGAAGGTCAGAAATTTGTTTCAGAACATGTCATTAGCACTCAATGATAGTAAAGTACTCATCGCTGTCACATGAAGCATGTTCCTCACACATACATGTTGCTCAATGTCTTCTAATATCAGGATGACTTCAGTTACTGAAAAAAGGCTGTGAAGTGGTAAACTCTTCCTTGCATCACAGCTGAGGCTACTACATGTTTCAGTAATATTTGCATGGGAACCCCAGATATAAGGGTCTGCTGTATAGAGGCATGTGGCAAACAATAACTCACTTAAGGGCTCACTTACTGTACTTTGAGTCCTGCCTGAGTCGCCACGGCGAGTGGGCGGTGATATAAATCTAAATAAATAATAATAATAGTCTAGCACTAACTGTGGCAAGTTTTGCACTCCATTAGTTTGCTTTCATTTCCATACCTCTTTTTAAAATGCAAATTAAATAAAACTTTCATTTTCTAGATTTACAATACTGTTCAATATCATATATTGTCCATGTAATATTATTTTTATACCTCGGGTCACCTGGAACTGTATACCTGTTTAAATCTATCACATCTCAGCTGAAATGATCTAAAAATAAAAATTCATAGAAACCTAATTATTCTCTCTCTCACACACACACATATACACAGAAAGTGGGAGCGAAATAGGGACAAAAACTTACCGCTGTCTATTTATTTTCAACTACTTTTAATTTGTCTGTATTTTGGGCTATTTTTTCATTCTTGTCTTCCACCTTATATAGTGAAATACAAAAACCTTGAAGCTATCAAAGCTGCAAAGGCTCCATCTGTTTTCAATTCCCAGTACAGTATTGTCAAGTCACACTTCAGGATATCAGCAAATTAAACACACACAGAGCAGAGGAAGTGAAAGTCATAATAGCAATTAGACTTATATACCACCCTATAGCACTCTGAGTAGTTCACAAGTTTATTTGCATTTTGCCTCCAACATTCTGGGTCCTCATTTTACCAACCTTGGAAGGATGGAAAGCTGAGTCAACCTGGATCCCAACGAGGATCGATTTCACAACATTTTGGCTGAAGTACAGCAGTCTAACCACTGCACCACCAGGGCTCAGTCTTGGGCTGTAATAAAGTTAAAAGTCTGCAGCAAATATGGGATTTTGCAGGAGGTGGCAGGATCCCTGCCTTTCTTTTGGAACTCTTCTAGGTTTACCTTGGTGCTGCCTCCATCTTTTCTCCTGCTGGAGCAAAGGGAAGATGGAATAGGTGCACTAGGTCTTTAGACTGGCAGCACTAGAAGCCATCCATCTGAGAGCACTTTCTATATCTAATGCCAGAGCCTATTTGTGGGAAACATAACCATTGGCTCTGCTTGCTTTAAACATTATTCAAGGCATGGGTTTCCACCCTCACACACTTCCTTTCCCTATCATCTATTTCCTACTGCCACTCTATGCTTCCAGTATCTCACCGCTGACCGCTGGGGAGCTTGCATATCTTTGCTTCATTTTGAGAATATTTGGTATTATGTGACAGCACTAAGGTTTGTTTGTCAGCTTGGCTGCTAATATGTTTGTCATATATTCATTTCTACGATCAAATATTTAAAATGTATTGTACTGAGAAATATTGTACCAAATATATTTTAATATTAGAGGGGGAAAGGGTCATGTCACCGTCTCCTCCTCACCCTCCTCCTCCTCCACACAAAGTCCTCCTCAGTATTGATGAAGTTGCCACCCTTCATCAAGATGGATTCAAGTGGGATTTAATCCACTTGGGAACCATCACCCTTCCCTATGTATTTCACCACCCAAGTCCTCAGTGTTGTCAGGTTAGCTAACTGCAACTTGACACTCAGCATTGAGTCGCTGGCAGTAGGGTCTACTCTATTACCATAGGAGGATAACCTGGCCAGGAAGCAGTGGCACTGTGTATATGGAACAGATCCATACTAGAGAAATGGATTACTAGAATGGTGGTGTCAACATTAATAACAAAAGCACAAACAGAAATGAACATGTCAAGAAAGATTTGGTCTTTGGAGATGAGCCGAAGAATTTTCATTTTAGCCAGAAACAGGTGTTAAGAGATAACCCATGACTGGAAGAAGGAAATTGTTAAGTAAGGAAAGCATCTGAGTGTCCTTTTGGGTAAAAGGTTGGTGATGTATCTTCAGAATTTAAGCAGGGATTCCTCTGAAATCTTATCCCACAACCCTGAAAGTACCGCATCAGTCACCTCAATGCAACACTGAGAGTGTGACTACAATAGAAAGTCGAATCGGACCAATTTGATTTGCAATCCATATTATGTTTGAAATTGCAGTCACTGCTCACACAGAGGCTACAGATTGAAACACTAGAAGCTCCTCGGTGGAGTTTACTATTAATACTGGATGTGATGTGAGTTGCATTCCAGCTCATAGTCCCCCCTTCCTTTTGTTAATAATGATGAGCCAGAGATATGGTGATAGGGTGATCTAGGACTAATTTCATATGTATTTATATCAGGACTGTGGTGGCTTAGTAGCTAAAATACTGGACTTGATGTGTGCCGTGAAAAAAAGGAGCAATTACTGCCTTCTATTGACATTTATTTATTTATTATTATTTATTTATTAGTTCAAATTTATATTGCCGCCTACTCGCCGTGGCGACATCCTGCCAGAAAGAACTTCAAAGAAAAAAGATTTTGGCTAGCTAGTGTTTTTCTGGTGTTTTGTTATTTTCTCCTGGAATGTTCATTATTTTGCCTCAGAAATTTGCTCTATTGGTTTGGGAAATCTTTTTAATACCAAACCGGAATTTGCTTAGCCATTCACATCTCTAACGGTTTCCATTTTCCCCCTTTTAATATAAAATAAAAATCCTTTTCTCAGACAGTTCTGGTACTTAAATCTAGGTCTTCCCTGGTGTTTTAGTATTTTGTAGTGGGTGTGGTGGCAGTTTTACCCTTGTGAGTTAGGTATCTTACTTCCCAGATTCTAGCCTTGTGTTTTTTGTGAATTTTGACTGAGTGGAGTTTTGAACTCCATGCCAGGTCCAAGTGTTGGAAGCAGTGGTGGGCAGCAAAAAAAAAAAATTGCTACCACACTGTGGGCAGAGCCTACATCGTGAGTGGACAATCTAGTCATGGGCAATCCAGTCATGCCTGCCATATGGCCATGTATACATCTGTGAACACAGACAGCACTGGCTCTTTGGCTGTAAACGGAGATGAGTGCTGCAATCCTAGAGTCGGGTATGACTGGCTTTTGAGCAAGAGCAACTTTTAACTTTACTAACCACTTACAACTAACCACAGCCAAAACCTTAAAGGTAAATGTTGCCCTTGCTTGAAAGCCAGTCATATCCAACTCTAGAGTTCAGTGCTCATCTCTGATTACAGCCAAAAAGACAGACAGACAGACAGACACACACACACACACACACACACACACACTCCACCCCTCTCCATACCCACGCAAAAGTCACTTACCCCGGGGAGCACGTGGCAGGGCGCTTGGGCGGCTGTTTTTTCTCCTCCTCCCCCACACTCAGGCTGATGTCAAGGAAGGAGAGCAGCATTGGTGCGGCCATGCTGGGCCCAACCGCGCTTTCTCCTTCTCCTCCTAGCATGGCGCGCACACACCATGGCACACAGTATGGGTGTGCAGCATGCGTATGTATGGCACACAGCATGGCATGCATGGCATGCATCATAGCACGCAGGGGGAGTGGGACCCCAGGGGAGGCGGCCACACCAAGGCCAGGCCGCAGCCCCATGGCCATCGACTCTGCTGGCTGCCTGGACTTGGAAGTAGAGGAGGAGGTGGGCAGGGTGGGGCAGGGCAGGGAGGTGGGCGCGGCCACCCAATTTTACTACCACCCCACCTGAAAGGCCCCCAATTTTGCCATCCACCCCCCACTCAAAGGCCACCCAATGTTACCACCACCCCGCCCAGACTGGTGTGGACCGATCACTGCCCGCGACTGGTTGGGAGGATGCAGTGACAGGTAGGGACTCGATGTTCCTCACTACAACTGACCCTTCCTTGGGCTTCCTTACTCCATGAGAAGAAAGGTAGTGTGTCAGAATAGCAAGAGAAAAGAACCCTGATAAGGTTAATTTGAGCAGAAAGCTGCTTTTGTCTTCACATGAAGAAGGATATTCACAATCTGCTACACACAAGGCCTCTCTACATGAGCATTATTGGAGGTATCTCTCTTTTAAGGTTTAAGGATAAAAACAACTTGCTTAGAAGTGCATCTTCTCAGCATTTTCATATAGTACAGCTCTTTAGAAATTCAATATGTAGCTGGGAATAAGGCCCTCATAAGTAAAGGCACACTGGATCACTTCCCTCCACACCCCTCTACATCTCTCTTCTCATTTTGGTTGCATTTGGTTTGAGATTCTTATAGATTTTTGGAAAACTACTTACCTGGCAGAGCAGTAACATGAATAGGGAACCCATAATCATTCCCAACAAATTCTATGCAACACCAGTAAATCCCAGTATCTTCCAGTGAAAGATTCTCCAGTCTGACAGTAAATTCAGAATGTGTATGATTGTCCTTGATTGAGAATCTGCCATCCTTCACTTGTGCCTCAGTTCCATGAGTTCGGACAACTATGCGGCACGTACTCCAGTCAGCTCCTTTACACCAGTATTTCTTATATTTTTTATAGGCTCCGTCATACTGACACTCTATAGACAGCGGCCGCCCTAGATATCCACTCACTTCTGAAGGACCTTTTATACTCCATGTGTGCCCTGCAAAAGAGAATGAGCCCAGACTGAGACAGTAATTTAAGCTATGCCCCCTCTTTGTGGAGCAGAAAATCCTGAAATGACAAGTGATACAACTAGAAGTTTCCAAATGGCAGTTTATAAAAGGTGTAGGTAGGCATCAGAAGGGCTGGTCTGGAAATTTCTAAATAGATGCTTATATGAAAAACAACCACTGTCAAGATTGTGTAGAGCTGAAACAAAGGCTATCTGAAATGAGATGCAATATGTTCCCTTACAGTTATAGAGCCAATATCCAAAACATGAACCCACTTTTCACACTGGAGTCTCTGGTCTCAATGAGATTCTGGTGAGGCCAGGTTAACCAGAGCTCATTAGTCATTCATTGCTCGGGTCCCTGATTACACTAAGCAACAAAAAAAAAATTCTCTGCTACTGGGTTTAAAATATGTTCCTTATAGTAATTCATATGTGCTGAATACAGAACTGCAGTCGGATTTGCTCTGGCATGTCAGGAAAAAAAGATATGTACATGTAAATGTTATCAAGGAAAATGCTATTAACTATGTTGAAAAGCGATTGTGAGAAATTTTAGGGAAATTAATGTGCGTGCTTTGGGATGAAAACACTAGATATTATAATTAAGAAGTGAATTATAAATGTTTATTTATCTCTGAAATGAGTCAGGGACCCTTAGTTACACTAAGATTGACAATGGCTTGGTTTAAAAGTGTGTAGAGCTTCTTGCTTTCCACCTGTGAACATCTTCTGTTGCTCTCTGCAAAAACCAACAGTAATCCCCCATCATGTTCGGATTGAAATGGCCTTGATATCTTGCTTCCATGGTGGACATCTCCTGGTGGAATCTTTCACTGTGCTCGTCACTCACGGCTCCCATATTTGACGGAAAGAAGGTGAGATGCGAATGCAAGAAATGCATCTTTAGTGACATTCGGCAACCAAGGTGCTGGAAGGCTGTTAGCAAGTTGTCCACAATTTCTGTATAGTTGTCTGCTCTGTAGTTCCCAAGAAAGTTGTGCACGACAAGCACAAATGCGTCCCAAGCTGCTAGTTCTCGTTCCATGAGCTCCAATCTGAATTGTGGACATCAAATCAACTTTCGTACTTCTGGTACAACGAAGACTCCTGCTTTCAATTTTGCCTCAGTTTTTATCTTTCCAAACTTGCCTTTTAGGTACTGAAACCACGATTTGTTTTATCCATCGCTGCAACAAACTGTTTCATAAGACCCAGTTTGATTTGGATAGAGGTAGATAAATCTTATTACGATCCACAAGAGGTATATGTTGAACGTTGTGCTGTCTGATTACAGGTAAATTTCTGGGTGGCCAATTTTTCACTATGTAGTGATTCTTGTCATCGGGAGTAAGTTCCACTCCTTCAGTCTGGAACCCAACAGTTCAGACCTTTCTTTTGACAGGGACAAATCGCGAACCAGGTCATCCAATTCGGCTTGGCTGATCAAATGTGGCTTTTTAATGTCATTGTCAGGATCATTCGTGTAATCCATAGCTCCAGCGTCACTGTCATTACCTTCAGTATCACTTTCTTCGTTGTTCATTGCATCGGATAAAGAAGGAATTGGTATTGGGTAATCTGTACCATGCACCACAGGCTTTAGAGCAGATTGACAATCCGGATACACAATTTTTAACTTGTTCTTCTTGCTGTTCCCGGATATGATGGTCAAGCAGAAATAGCAATCCGAATGGTGATCTTTCTGCTCCCGCCAAATCATGGGAACAGCAAAAGGCATTCGATTTCGCTTACCGTTTAACCACTAGGTTAGGCCGGAGTAGCAGACGGTGCAACAGAGATGAGGAGCCCAGGATTTTGTTTGATCTCAGATTTCACATCCGAAGTAATGTTTGTAAGCTATACGTAGCTTTCTGGACATGTTCTTGCATTGGTCAGATGTCGTATACTTGGCACAAATGTAGCAAAAGCAGTCCAGACAATTCACACAGCTGTGCCTATTCATCTGTCATTAACTGAATCACCATGTACCGAATTACCAAATCGTCTTATACGAAATCACTTAAATGCATGTTACTGCGACTGCTGATTAATAAAACACAGAACCACTCTTCCCACTTGTCCCCGGAGCCTCCGCCTGGGCTGGGAGCTTAAAAGCCGCAACGGCAGCAGGACTTTTCACGCCACTAAGAACACCTGCGGCCAGGCAGAGAGGCTTGGCAGTTGTTGTGGGATTTAGTAGTTTTCTGCTTATTTTTTTTAAAGCCTTGTGTAAACTTGATGAGTTTTGTAATTTTTTATTGTTGCTTGAAATTGATGCCTATTGAATGTTTGATGCTGTAATGATGTTGAGATGTTTTGTGATATTGATACTGATTGTTTTTGATATTTACATGTTGTGTCTATGAACTTGCTGTTTTATCTGTGCTTGTGAACCGCCCTGAGTCAGTCCAACCGAGTAGGGTGGTATAATAATAATAATAATAATAATAATAATAATAATAATAATAATAATAATAATAATAATAATAATAATAATAATAATAATAATAATAATAATAATAATAATAATAATAATAATAATAATAATAATAATAATAATAATATGACTTCCGGCTGATTAATGTTTACATTAACTTTAAATCCCGACGTCCTACAACATTTCTGATTACAAAATCGGAATCAGCGCACCCTATTACATAACAATCACATTATTTTCACCCAGTAGCAAATTTTTTGTTGCGTAGTGTTATAAACTGGCCGGCAGCTCCAGCTACTCTTTGTAAATGCACTGCATTGTGCTGAGTGCTGGCTGTGTCATGAAGCAGAGCGCAGCAGTGAATAGTTGAGAACAAGGTATTGGAGGAGAGGATGACCTGCACCTTACAACACATTAGAAATCCAACATGCAGCAGGGAGTAAGGCTCTCATAAGTAAATACACACAGGATCACTCTCTCCCTCCCTCAGGTGCAGTGGAGGAAGATTTCCCATTGTCCTCCTTATGGAACAATTTGTCTGTAGGTCTAGTCTAGTCCACTTTTGCATATAGAACAGTAGAGGCCACCTTTACAATAAGCCGAAAGCAGGAGCAGCAATGCCATAGGTCAATGATGGCAGATCTTGGCTCTCCAGCTGTTCTTGGGCACACACAGACACAGACACAGACACAGACACAGACACAGACACAGACACAGACACAGACAGACAGACAGACAGACAGACAGACAGACAGACAGACAGACAGACAGACACACACACACACACACACACACACTGTTTCCATGTAAAGAAGGACATTCTGAAGAGGAGACTGTCTACTATTTCTGGAACCTCTCTGTGTTGTCTGGATCTCCTGGTTTTTCAGGAGTGATAGATGGACAACTCTTCAAAGCATCTGTCTTCAGAGTTGACAGATGGGAAGGTGCTAGCATTCTCTTCCCAATCACGCATTCAAATTCACCCTTTTTGAACACCTGAATAAAACTAAATGTTCGGAGCAAAATAAAAGTGAAGAGAGACGGGACCCTGTTTTTCCTCCCTCCTGTTCTTGGCGCAGAATGAGTGTTTTATGTGCTATCAGGGCACAACTAATTTGCAGCAGCCTTTCAAGGTTAAGTGAGGCATTTAAGAAGAAGTTCTACCAATTCTATGCTACCCATGGTAGAGTGATGGACTAGGACTACCTGGTTTTTAATTTATCTAGCCAGATATCTCGCTGAGGTAATGGAATAGACCATACAGCCAGCAACTCAACACCGAGTTTTGAGTGGTGGTAAATAACTTGACTCCAGTGGTGGGATTCAGCAGGTTTGCCCCAATTTGCCAGAATCAGTAGCAGAAATTCTGTTTGGCCCGACCCATCCAAGTTTTGAAATAACACAGGGCTTTCCCCCTGGCCACGCCCACAGAGTAGGTAGTTTTTAAAAATTGAACCCCACCACTGCCTGACTCCCTAAAGGGGCCAATGGCTATGGGTAGATGAGGTCCTTTAGGAGGAGTGATGGCCCCCTTAGTGGTGGAAATGCCACTGGAAACCATTATATTGGGCTCAACAGCAAAATAAGCGAAGGTGGAACTACTTCACTAATTCTGATTCCCAACAGTCATGGAGGAGGAAGAGGTCATGCCAAATGGACTGGGTGTGAAGGCGCACCTTGTCAATATCCTCAAGGCTGCGGCAGTCCACTGCAATCTCGGTGTTAAATCCTGCATGTCTCATTTAATGTGTGCTGCAGAAGATGGCTCCATGATCACAGTGGGAGGGTCACTTCATGGATCCACCCTAAACAAATTCATGCCAGCAACACTTTTTCTGTTTGTCACTCTGCGAAAATGATTTCCAGGAAAAACGTATAGTCAGATACTAGTAACAGCCAACAATGACCTGGATTTTAAAATCTGAATTGTGGCATTCTTGATGCAAAAGATATATTCACTAGAAATTTTTAAAACAACCTAAGCATGGGAAGTTGTTAATACACTTGTCTGAGGAAGTGGACTTAACACACAAAAGCTCACATTTAAATGAAGGAATTATTCTATAAGGTGCCACAACATTTTTGTCTTTTTGTTTTGTTTTTTCTCTGATATAATTGAACAGTCTCTCTTCCACCCATTTCTTGCTGCCTTGAGGTCCTCTCCCCACCCCCCAACTTCATTTCAGCAAGTAGGATGTAATAATTCTGTCATTGCTGCTATTACTAAACAATAGGGAGTCAGGCTCCTGGGTGCAAATCACTCAGACATTTACCCATTCATCCAGACATAGTTTTGTCCCTTTCATTTCTGTTCTGCCCTTGAGATTGACAAACAGGACCATAGCCAGAGGGGCCAGAGGGGGCCAAAAGCCCTCCTGAGCAAATAGCCCAACCCACCCACCAGTTGGTGCCAATGTTATATATGTGAGTGTGACGCTGTTGCCCCTCCTGAATTATTATTATTATTTTGCCCCTCCTGAACCCCACCCCTCCCCAGATCTAGAAGCCTGGCCACAGCCATGCTAACAGAAGGCGTGAAAATCAACAAAAATGAAAGGACAAAAGAAGAAAATACATATACAAGTCACTTAGAAAATGGTGGACTTGCAAAGTGATGGAGAGCATGTAAAATTAGCCCCTGACATCTCGTCATAAAATATAATTATTATTTACAATGATTTTTAGTCTTTAAAGACAAAGAACCTTTAGCTATGAGCCTGTGTGCCTCTAACCCCTAAGAACTCTCTCTTTTTGTGGAGAGGGGGGCACAGATGCCCCCATAATTCTGGCTGGCATTGTTCTCCCTCAGAGTAGACAGACAAAGCAGGACCTCTCACCTGTTGGAAGGAGGAGCACTGTCACAGTTAAGAGTCTTTGCAGCATGCTGGCCATCCCTTGTGGCTTGCATTATCCTGTTTCTTCAGCACCTACTCTTTTTGATGCTGTGAGAGAAATCGACTTCCTTTTCAAGAGAAGTGTGTTTTCTTCCAGCGTTTGCACACTACAAAGTTTATGCTAAGTGGACTCCGACCACTTCTGCTTTCTCTGTTCAGTTTGGAGTGCTGTGGTAGGCTGAGCCTCTTCACAGTCTTGAGGATATGAAAGCAGAAATGCCATTGTTCTTCCTGAAATTTTGTAGTCTCCATCTTCATCTCCCCCCCCTCCCCTGCTTAGTGACATGAGATGAAATTCAGAAAATATTGTGACAGCAATATGAAAGAGCCAGAAAGAAGTGAGTATGCTGTCCTTCTTGGGTGGAAACTAGCACACCATAGAGCAATACCATATATTCTAGCCTGAGGAAACAGAAGCATGGTGTGAGGGTAAAACTATCTTAAATAGAAGCAGAAAGCTGTTTGGAAGGCACAGTTGAGGCTGTAAACCTCGTAAAACATGTGTGTTTTATGGACCTGAATTATCCAATCGTTCTAGGGCTTTCAAAGTAAAATATTTAAGAAATGGGGTGTCTCCTTTCACCCCACCCCAGTGGGTTTGCTTGACCAAGTAGGGATTTCAACAAAGTTCTCTAACTCACTATACAATACTGGGCATAGTGATCAGTTATCCATAAAGTAATCTTTTATCCAACAAAAGCTATTCAACAAGAAACTACTAGCACAAATGCAAAGTTTTCTTCTTTTAATAAGATTGCCAATCTTTGGTCCTAGAAGAAAAGAACAATTACAAAAAGAAAATTGTGGTCTAAAAGCCACCAGTTAACTGTAAATTACAGCCACCAAGCACTGGACATGGAATATAAGGGTTTAGTGCTTATATCAGCAAGGTCCACAACGGCAACTTCACTCTTTATTTGCACATTGCAAGGTCTTCTTAATTTATACTGAAAGTAATGTTACCTAAATTTTAAGATCAAACATCACTGTTTCATTTTATTTCTTTTTAATGAAGTCACAATCAAAGAACCACTACATACACATGGGCCAGGGCATGAATATATGGGGAGAAGCCAACGCTTAATAGATAACATATGAAATAAAATAATACAAGGTTTGATATAAACCTCTGCAAAGGGGCTTAATTACAGGGGGAAAATAGAACTAATTTTATAAGGATTGGTATAAAAGCCTGCCTAAGAGCATTGGTAAAGAATATTGATTATTCCAAGTGGGTCACGTACTCTGGCAAAGAATGCAAGCAATTAAAAGTTAACAGATCTGGCTTCTCCCCTCCAAATAAGAATGTAAAACTAATTGTCTCTCTTTTGTCCCCATTCTCTGAGCCTCAAGAGTTTCCCCAGAGGTGTGACAAAAGGTGTGGACTCAGTAGAATCGGTTTTCCTGGCTGAAAAGCAAAGGCACTCCTCTTCGTTCATTCACAGATTCAGAAAGGAAACAATGTGACAATTTACAGACTGCAATTGACTAAAAAGGGACACTTTGTATCAGAACTTGCCTAAAGGAGATTTCCTCATCCAACAAACAAAGATGTTTTCAGCATTTTGCCATTAACCTTTGTATTTGTAAATTGTCATGTGTACTTTCGGAAATTACTTCTGCACTATTTAATTAAGCTTTTGTAACATGTAATCAAGAAGTGTAAAGACCCATTTAATTGCCCCCGTTTCAGAAAACAGCATTTGTACCTGCCTTTACTTGATTAAAAGTATAAAAATGTTGGGGAGTAGGAGGGACTTCAGCTCATTCACAGAATAGCGTGGATGGGTTCACGAGGGTGGTTTTTCTTTAAAACGGGTGAGGTAGAGACTTCTAGTTTATAGCCGGCCAATGTAAATTAGAACCCTTAATACCAATAAACCAATTTTGTTTTGATCAAAACCATGCCTCGGTGTCAGTTTTTGAGGTTAATTAATTCTCCACCAGGAAACGAACCAAGCCCTAATTTTTAAGGTAACAGTAACCAGAAAAATTACTAGGAAATCAAAAGAACATAAATGGGAATCAAGAAAGGATTTAGAGGAATTTCTGGCTGTGTTTTGGGAAGATGAATAGATAGATGGATTTCATAGAATAGAAGGTGGAAAAAATGAGGAGGCAGTTAAGGGTAGCAATACTTGCAAGATGGTTTTACTATTGTGTTTAACCTGCAGTATAATAAAGATAACTTCCAGTGATACCAGTAGCATTATTGCGGTGGAAAAGCTTCCTAACAAGCAGAAGTCAGGGACTAGCAAAGGATCCCCAAATGAAATGAGGAGACAGCTTCAGAGAAAAGGCCTGTATTACAACTAATCAGCCAGGCTTATATCCAAGTACTAAGGACTGAGTATACTGTATATGCAGTTCCTAGTAGAATTGATTTCAAAGTTTCCAAATATCTAGGGAGTCCTTTAGGAGTCCAAGGGCTCCGATTACTGTGGAAACAACAACATATTACTTCCTCCATAGATGATCGACTTCAATTTGCAAATCACGGTATTTTGTGATTTTCTCCAGTTGTTTGCCTTCAATTTGTGCATCTCTTGGTATAGCAATGTCAACAAACCAGACCTTTTTCTTTTTCACAACAGTTATATCAGGTGTGTTGTAAGACAAATGGCTATCTGTTTGAATTTTAAAGTTCTTACAAGGCTGGATGTAAGAAAAGACATTACAAAATGACTTGAGAAATCAGCACACCTCAGAATAATTACCTCCCATAACTATCTTTTAAATTATGATCAGAAATGCACATTCTCAGCATCCTCATTCCTTTTAGCTCCTTAGAGATTCAACATGCAACATTCAGTAAGGCCCTAGTCATAAGTATATACACAAAGGATCCCTCCCTCTACACCCTCATCAGCTCTCTTCTCATTTTGGTTAAATTTGGTTTGAGATTCTTGTAGATTTTTGGAAAACTACTTACCTGGCAGAGCAGTAACATGAATACGGAACCCCTCATAACTCCCAACAAATTCTATGCCACACCAATAAATCCCAGCATCCTCCTGTGAAAGAGTCTCCAGTCTGACAGTAAATTTAGAACGCCTCTGATAGTCTTTGATTGAGGTTTTGCCAGCCTTCAATTGTGCCTCAGTTCCATCAGTATGGACAACTATGCGGCACGAACTCCAGTCAGCTTCTTTACACCAGTATTTCCTATATTTTTGATAGGCTCTGTCATACTGACACTCTATAGACAGTGGCTGGCCAAGATATCCAATCACTTCTGGAGGGCCCTTTCGACCCCATGTGAGCCCTGGAAAAGAGAATGAGCCCAGACTGAGACAGTAGTTTAAGCTATGATCCCTCTTTGTGGAGCAGAAAATCCTGAAATGACAAGTGCCTTTAGTACTAGAAATGCATGACTGGAAGTTTCTAAATTGTTGTTTACATGAAAAACAGCCACTATCAAGATTATGTAGAGCTGTAACAAAGGCTATGTGAACATGTGAAGCAATCTTTCCCCCCAATATCCAATACACGAACCTCCCTTTCACAGTGGCTAACCTTGGCACTCCAGATGTTCTTAAACTTCAATTCGCAGAAGCCCTGATCAGCAGGAGTGCTGACTTGCATTTCTGGTAATTGAAGTTCAAGAACACCTGGAGTGCCAAGGTTTGCCATCACAGTGTGACTAGAGTCTCTGGTCTCAATGAGATACTGGTCAGGCCAGTTTAAGCACAGCTCATTAGTCACTCATTACTGGGGTCCCAGATTAGTGGCTGTCAGCTCCAGGCCACTGTGTTGTCCTCGTTTTCCTAATTTCTGAGGGCCGGACCCAGTCGGTGTGGCTGGAAGGCGAGAGGTCCAGCCCTAGGCCCCTGCAATATGGGGTGCCTCAGGACTCTGTTCTTTCACCTCTCCTATTCAATATCTACATGAAACCACTGGGTGAGATCATCCGTTCCCACGGGGTGAGGTATCATCAATATGCTGATGATACCCAGCTGTATATCTCGGCCCGTGGGGACCCAAGCGATGCAGTGAAAGTCCTTTCCAGGTGCCTGGAGGCTGTCAGGGTCCGGATGGGGAACAACGGGCTATAGCTGAATCCCGGCAAGACTGAGTGGCTATGGGTCAGGGGTCCTGCGCTATCTCGGGAGTTGCCATCTTTGGTTCTGGATGGGGCAGTTTTGCCCCAAACAGACCCGGTGCGTAATCTGCAGGTCCTCTTGGACTCACGACTACTGCTTGAAGAGCAGGTGGCAGCCATGGCCAGGAGGGCTTTGGCACAACTTCGTATAATATGCCAGTTACGCCCGCTTCTAGACCGGGACTCCTTGCTCATGATCACACATGCTTTGGTCACCTCCAGACTTGATTACTGTAATGCACTCTGCATGGGGCTGCCCTTGGTGACCATTCGGAGGCTGCAACTGGTTCAGAATGCGGCTGCCCAGGTCATAATGGGGTCCGGGCTCTATGCTCATGCCTCACAATTGCTTCAGGAGCTGCACTGGCTGCCAGTGTGCCTCCAGGTGCAATTCAAGGTGCTGGTTATTACCTTTAAAGCCCTACATGATAGTGAGCCAGGATACCTAAGAGACTGCATCATCCCAAGGACATCTGCCCGTCCAACTAGAGCAGACCGGAGAGGCTCTCTAGTTGTGCCATCAGCTAGAGAGGCTCATCTCTCTAGCACTAGAAGGAGGGCCTTATCTGTGTCTGCTCCCGCCCTGTGAAACCTCCTGCCAACTGAGCTGCGCCTCCAGGCAGAGCTGCTGCCCTTTCGGAAGGGTGTAAAAACCTGGCTGGCAGGGCAGGTCTGGGGTACTGGAGGTACAACAACCTCAGCCTGCTGGCTGGTTTGACCTCCTCCCCTGCTCCCTTAAGTTCTTATGTTTTTAAATTATATAAAGTTTTAGTTGTAGTTTTAATTGGTTTTAACTGTGGATTTTGAGAATTTTGAGAATTTTAGCTTGTATTGTTTTGATGTTTTTTAGGATGTGTTAAACCGCCCTGGGTTGCCTTCGGCGAGGAGGGCGGTATAGAAATTTAAATAAATAAATAAATACTCTTAGTAAAAGCACTCAGTCTTGCAGAGTGCTGGCTGTGTCATTAGGAAGAGCTTAGCTCTGGGTACAGAGAAAGAGCTTCCTTGAAGATTTGGGGGGGGGGGGAGTTTTTGAACCACAATCGGGCGTATCCTGATAATGGCAACTTTGTGTTGCCAGCTAACATTTCTCACACTAGATCAGGCAAAAGGAAGTACAGAATGAACTCACCAAAGGGTGCCTTCATTTTGGCAGATTCACGTCAGGAAGAAAAAGAAGAATTGGATAGGTCAGAATAAGATATTGGAGGAGAGGATGACCTGGTCCACAGCTTTTCAGGTGCAGTGAAGGCAGAGGCGTAGCTACCGCCGTATCTGCCGTATCAATTATACGGGGCCCCTGGGCCACGGGGGGCCCCAACGTGCGTAAGCAAAACAAATCTTTACCCTTCCTAAGGGCCCCCAAACAAATTTTTATACGGGGCCCCGCCAAGGCATGCTACTCTTCTGAGTGAAGGGAGATTTCCCATTGTCATCCTTATGGATAAATTTGTCTCTTGATCTAGTCTACTTTTGCACATGGAATGGGAGTGTCCAGCAGCAGTAACAATGCCAGAGGTGAAACCCGCTGAGAAAAGAAGCTGGGGCTACCCTCCCATAGCTACTCATGACCTCCTCCCCACCTGTAGCCACATGTCAGGATATCTGGTGGCCAGTTATCTTTCAGAGAGTTGTTAAGATGATTCTATGGCTGAAAAGGACTGGAAAGGGAAAGGAATCACACCTTTTGAGGGAAAAGGCAGGAGGCAGCATTGCAAAGAGATGCCTCGGGAAAAACTCTTATCAGCAGTTTTTAACAGTACTGTATTACAGCATGGTTTGACCCCCCAGTATGTCCAAGTTATAATACCTAGCTTTTAATTAAGTTTTAAAGCTTTTTTAAAGTTCTTAATTTTTAAAGTGTTTTTAAAATTGTTGGAAATCACCCTGGGTCCCTTCGGGGAGGAGGGTGATAAACAAATATAAATAAATAAATAAATAAATAAATAAATTACTGTAATTTGGAAGCATGAGGAGGGAGTTTTAGTTCCACCCAGCCTGTTGCTGTTTCCATGTAAAGAAGGACATTCGGAAGAGGAGACAATCTCCTGTGTCTGGAACCTCTCCGTGTTGTCTGGATCTCCTGATTTTTCAGGAGTGATAGGTGGACTCCTCTTCAAAGCATTTGTCTTCATGTGTGGACATTGAGGGTCTGTGGGCAGATGGGAAGAGGCTAGAGTTCTCTTCCTAATCACATGTTCAAATGCACCCATCTTTTGAACTCCTGAGAAAAGCTAAATAAACCATGTTCTGAGCAAAATAAAAGTGAAGAGAGGAGGGACCCTGATTTTCCTCCCTCCTGCCCTTGGCTCAGAATGAGTGTGTTGTGTGCTGTCAAAGGTCGCCTTTTGCTGGAAAGCCAGTTGTGTCTGATTCTAGGGTTCAGTGCTCATCTCTGTTTACAGCCAAAGAATGCACAGAACACTGTTTACCTTCCCACTGAAGTGGTACCTATTTATCTACTTGCAAATTCTTGCTTTCTAACCGCTAGGTTGGCAGGAGCTGGGACAGAGACAGGAGCTCATTCCATCGCGCAATACTGAGGCCTCGCACTCCTGACCTGCCGGTCTTCCAGTCAGCATCTTAACAACTTGAACCACTGTTATCAAGGCACAACTAATTTACAGTGACCCTAATATGACTTTCATGGTTTAAGTGAGGCATTTAAGTAGAGGTTTTACCAATTCTATACTACCAATGGCAGAATAATGGACTAGGACTTAAAAGATGTTGGTTGGAATCCCAAGATCTACATGGGTTTCAAAATCTGAATCACATTTAAATACAGGAGTTAGTTTTTAATACGCCACAAAAATTTTGTCTTTTGTTGTTGTTTTGTTTACTTTCTGATAGAGTTGAACAGTCTCCCTTTTATCCATTTTCCATTTTTTGTTGTCTGAAGGCCTAGCCCCCCACCCCCACTTAACTTAATTTCAGCAAGTAGGGTATAAACATTCTGCCATATCTGTTATTACTAAAAAAGAGAGAGTCAGGCTGTTGGGAGCAAATCACCCAGACATTTACCCATTCATCCAGATCTACTTTTGTCCCTTCCACTTCTGTTCTGCCCTTGAGACTGACAGAAGGCACTGAACTCGACAAAAATGAAAGGACAAAAGAAGAAAATACATATACAAGTCACTTAGAAAATGGTGGACTTGCAAAGTGATGGAGAGCATGTAAAATTAGCCCCTGACATCTCGTTATAAAATATAATTATTAGTTACAATGATTTTTAGACTTTAAAGACAAAGAACCTTTAGCTATGAGCCTGCATGCCTCTAACCCCTAAGAACTCTCTCTTTTGGGGGGGCACAGATGCCCCAATAATTCTGGCTGGCCTTGTTCTCCCTCAGAGTAGACAGACAAAGCAGGACCTCTCACCTGTTAGAAGGAGGAGCACTGTCACAGTTAAGAGTCTTTGCAGCATGCTGGCCATACCTTGTGGCTTGCATTATCCTGTTTTTTCTGCACCGACTCTTTTTGATGCTGCAAGAGAAATCGACTTCCTTTTCAAGAGCAGTGTGTTTTCTTCCAGCGTTGGCACACTACATGGTTTATGCTAAGTGGACTCCAACCACTTCTGCTTTCTCTGACCAGTTTGGAGTGCTGTGGTAGGCCGAGCCTCTTCACAATCTTGAGCCAGGGTTCTCAACCTTTTTAAGCTGGTGGCCAGATCACGCCCCTTCTAACTGTTGGTGGGATGGACTGGTGTCCCACCATCACCACTGCCGCCCTGTTATGAAGTGGCGTTAGGGACACATCAAGCCAGATGGAGAGGGAAAGGGCAGTGGCAGCAGGGATGGGGAGAGGCTGGATAGAATGGTGCTGTGGGTCGCATACAGTCCATGGGTCGTTCGTTGAGAACCCCCGATCTTGAGGGTGTGAAAGCAGAAGTGTTATAGTTGTTCCTCAAATCTTTTAGTCTCCATCTCCATCCCCCACCCCCACCTCCAAGCTTAGTGCCGTGAGATGAAAGGTGGAAAATATCATGACAACAATATGAAAGAGCCAGAAAGAAGTGAGTATGCTGTCTTTCTTGGGTGGAAACTAGCACACCATAAGGGCAATACCATACATTCTGGCCTGAGGAAGCAGAAGCAAGTATGAGGGTAAAACTATGTTAATAAAAATTAGAAGGCTGTTTGGAAGGCACAGTGGATGCTGTAAGCCTCGTAAAGCCTGATAATATAGTGACCGAGTCCTAGACAATGCTCAGAACTACTACATGAGAAATAATAATGATGTTTCAGGATTTTTAGCATTAATATATGTTTAAAACCACACACAAGAGTGCACTGGCTCTTTTCATAAGGGTCATTCAAAAGACCAAACATGATTCTCCACTGTCCAGAAATGTTGTCCATTTAACAAATAAATGTTTGAAGCACTTTTTTCTTTATTCATTAATTTAAAAACATTTTAGTTATCTGTTGTGTGTGTTATGTACCAATAAGTTGGAACTGACTTATCCAATTCTTCTAAGGCAGTGATGGCGAACCTTTTAGAGACCGAGTGCCCAAACTGCAACCCAAAACCCACTTATCACAAAGTGGCAACAAGGCAGCGTGAACACTATGTTGAGGGGGGGGAGTGCTTCCATTGGGCTGTTGGGCAAAGAGGCAGGGCAAACTCTGTGCTGGGGGAGGAAGAAAGCATTCCCATTGGGCTCTCGGCAGAGGGGTGAGGCAAATTCTGCGCTGGGACGATGGCCAGTGAGTTTTCTTCACCAAGTAGGGATTCCAACAAAGTTCTCTAACTCACTATACAATACTGGGCATAATCACCTGTTATTCATAAAGCAACCCTTTATCCATCAAGAGCTATATAAATTTATATAAATATAAATTTGAACTAATAAATAAATAAATAAATAAATATTCAACAAGAAACCACTAGCACTAATGCAAAGTTTTCTTCTTTTAATAAGATTGCTAATCTTTGGCCCCAGAAAGAAGAACAATTACAAAAAGAAAATTGTGGTCTAAAAGCCACCAGTTTACTGTAATTTGCGCCACCAAGTACTTTGCTGGACATGGAATACATATATGTATGGGTTCAGTGCTTATCTCAGCAAGGTCCACAAAGGCACCTTCACTCTTTATTTGCACATTGCAAGGGCAAATAAGAAGTGCCGATGAAAGTCTTTTTAATTTATACTGAGAGTAGCCAGAAAAATTACTAGGAAATCAAAAGAACATAAATGGGAATCAAGAAAGGATGTAGAGGAATTTCTGGCTGTGTTTTGGGAAGATGAACAGATAGATGGATTTCATAGAATAGAAGGTGGAAAAAATGAGGAGGCAGTTAAGGGTAGCAATACTTACAAGATGGTTTTGCTATTAACTGCAGTATAATATAGTTAACTTCCAGTGATTATTGCAGTGGAAAAGCTTCCTAACATGCAGAAGTCGTGGACTAGCAAAGGATCCCCAAATGAAAGGAAGAGACAGCTTCACAGAGACAAGCTCTGTATTACAACTAATCAGCCAGGATTAGATCCAGGAGATGTGGTGAGCAGCCAGCCCCTGAAAAGACAGGGCAGTGACTGGCACAAAGCAACTGTTCTACAATAAGCTGATCAATGGTCATCTCAAGAATAAATTAACAGTGGGGAAAACCTAAGATGAAACAGAAGACTTATTTGGAAAGTAAAGACATGTCAGATGATGGCATCAGGCAGAACTTGGATTTCACTTTTTTGCAAGCAACAATTTTACACCTGTAATGAGCTTCTTACCATGATATCCCTTTCCTCAACCAACACAATGGCCTGAAAAGTGTTACTTGTGTTGCACAATGAATAATGCTGCATCACCCATTGGTTTTTTTTGTTTTGTTTTTTTTGGGGGGAGGGAATGTTTCTTTTAACCATAATAATAAAAGGTTGGGAGGCAAGTATCTGCAGTTCAGGCTTGGCATAATATTACATTGTCTGGTTGATATGCTACCCAGTACACATTCAGCCCATTTCCTGGAGCAGGTTTTAAGTTTTTGCTTAAAGAAGGGCAAGTCTCTAGTTCGGGGATGTCCAAACTATGGCCTGTGGGCCAGATCTGGCCCCCATTGCTAATTCATCCGGCCTGCACTACTCTCACAGCTCCCAGAAGTGGAAGTAAAATGCAAAATGTGTTTATGACAGCCATGGGTAATTTATGGCAGCATTCTGCACATGTACATTTTACTTCTGCTTCCAGTGAGAGGAACCACATGACTGTTCCAGTGGGATGAACTACCCCTGCTCTAGACCTTAAGAATGCTCAATATATACCAAAACACATAGAATAGTTTAGATTAATTGTTTATGAGAAGTAAGCCTTTTTTGGTGATTAACCAATGAGTAAAACTATCTACAGCTGGAGTTCACAGATACCTAAGTAGAAGATGTTACAAGTGTGAGAATGTTTGGTTGTCAAAGAGCTGCCTTCCAAATGTGGATAGAAAGCAGTTAACTTATATCAAAATAAACTGAAGGTAGATTATGGGAAGCTGCAGTCCAAACAAGAAACACAGAAACAGAAAATGTATTCTATTTTATCTTCCACTAGTTTCTGGGAACTTAGGTTGGAGTTTCAGCTTGCGTTGATCTCAGGAAAGAAAGAGTTGGCAAAAAGAAGGGTGAGGAGTATAAATTACTACAAACTTCCACTTGTTATTTTTGAGGTTGTTGTGACTATTTCTGAAAGGAGGTTTCAAAAAACAATAAGCAGCGATGGAATGTAACAGGTTCTCACCAGTTCGCCAGAACTGGTAGTAACTTTTCCCAGTGTCCCGGAGAACCAGTAGCAGCTTTTGGGGGGAACCACCTTGAGGGCTTACCTTTTCACTGGTTTCCCCACTCCACATGCGCACCAAGCACTTGGTGTGCATGCAGCCTATAGTGCTTGGTGCGTATGCATGGCCTCCTTGCTGTCCTCCCAAGGGTGGAGGAGGAAGAGAAGCTGCTAGCCTGAAGCTTCCTATAGCCTGCTCCCCAGGGGAAGTGACTCACCTTTGAATGTGGTTTGTCTGTGTGTATTTTAATATGTATTTACTACCTTTACCTATATTAACGTACTACCACCGTTCCTAAAAAGGCCTAGCGGCCTGGCTTGGGGTTTTTAAGCAAAGTCTTGGAGTTACCTCATCAATAAACTACACCTGTTCTGTTCCAATTGCTGTTCCAATTGGAGAACCCTTAAGGAGGTGCAGCTGTTTTACATTTACATTAAGGCATATTATCCTAGAGAACTGGTTAGGCAAAGACTTAGTACCTAACTTCTTTAACTGTTAAAAAGTTGAAAAGTGCCAAAATGAAGCCATCTTGTGGTGAGTTCATTCTGTAGTTCCCTCCATCTGACCTAGTGTGAGAAAGATTAGCCAGAATAAGCTTTAAGCTCTGGTTTAAAAGCTCTGGTTGATTTGTGTTTGGGGTGGGAACGCGTTGGAGTGGAGTGTTTGGGTGTATTTTAATGTATTTTTATTTTATTTATTTATTTAATTTATTTACAGGTTTGTGTTGTGGGTGGGTGGGTGGGTTGAGGTCTCTGTGTGTGTGTGTGTGCTTATTTTTATTTTATTTTATTTTTTATTTTTTATTTTTTTTCTTTGGCCCCGCCCACAACATCATAGCTCAGTCCACACTGTGATGACATCATGGTGGGGTAGTAAAAACTTTGACACCCCACCACTGACAATAAGGAAATGATAATGATCTTTTCAAAGAACTAATTCTACAGATATGAATTTGTCTGGGGAGCATTTAATCAGTAAAGAATTCACTGTGGACAGGCAAGCATGGAGTCCCTATGATGTTTGACCACACAGAGGAACATTGAAGGATAGACTTGAGGGGCAGGCATTCAGATAAAATAAAGTATATAACAGATACATTGTGGGAACAAAGGAGAATAAAGGATGGCAACTGAAGGAGATCAGCACTGAAAGCAGACTCTCTTGGTGGGTGAATTATTAAAATAACTGCAACTTGAAAGATAAGGATGGCTAGTGAGAGTAAAGTAGCAGATGCTATGAGTGGCAGCACAGTGTTAGAGATAGCTGTGTATAGTGTATCTTATCCAGCAACTCTTACGACAATTTCCTCCCTTAGGAACCTGTCATACTGTAGTGTTGAAAGCAGTTTCAACTGCCAAGTTAGGCTTTTGTGCCTGGGATGAGAAGGGACACGGTCTTGTTCTTTGCTTCAGGTAGCAAAATGTCTTGGGCCAGCTCTGCTGAAATACTACATTGAACACTCTGTTCATTTCCACTCTTTGTAAAAGAGAAGAGATGTTGCAATATGGGGAAAAAAACCAGTAGATGCAGCTGGTGTTGCAGTTCCTAAGAAAAATGAGGAACTATTAAGGGCAACACCCAAATCTTGTGGTTTGAAACCACTAAAAGAGCTCTTTAAAATCTTCAGTGAAATGAAAAAATAAAGGCATAGGGTGGTCCAGATATTGTAGGACTGCAAATTTAGACTCACCAGCAGAGGCAGTACAGGTATGAGTAGAGTTGCCATAATTCTCTCCCACAAAACCTGGACAGAAGTACAGTCAAACCTCGCATAAAGAGCGTCTCGCTTAAAGAGTAACTCGCTTAAAGAGCAGATTTTTCTCTGAATGTTTGCTTCGCTTAACAAATAAAACCAACCCAAAACTCGCTTAACAAATAAATCAGGGTTCACAATCCCCCACACAATTGGTCACTTACAATAGTGTTTCACTTAAAGAGCAAACTCGCCTAAAGAGCAATCCTGTGGAACGCATTTTGCTCTTTAAGCGAGGTACAACTGTATACTTGACAAAAATGGGTGGGTTATCCACAAAATAGCCTTTTTTAAAGCAAACATAATATAATAGCAGCTATAAAACACTTTCAAATTAAATATATCAATATACTGTATAAATGAATTTATTTACAACAGATAATTCTTACTGTAAAATGATCTGCTGTACTTTTGAGAAGTCCTGTCACAGTCAACTCTTAATGTCCTCAGTTCCAGGAAACATGCTGGTCACATTTATCAGGTGGTGGTATGAGGCAAGAACTTTAAGATTTGTCTCCAGTTATACTCCAACTCCAATGTGGCAGGAAATACTTGTTTGATGGTGAGAGTTCAAATTTATTTTAATGGTGTAAAAGCCGCAGGTCGGGCGAGCGAGGGAGCACGCTGACAACCCAGCGCACCTTCGGCCATTGTCTCTGGCCGGAGGGAAAAGGCGAGGAGGCGAAAGAGGAAGGCGAGGAGGCAAAGCCGCGGGTCGGGCGAGCGAAGGAGCGCGCTGACGACCCAGCGCACCTTCGGCCATTGTCTCTGGCCGGAGGGAAAAGGCGAGGAGGCGAAAGAGGAAGGCGAGGAGGCAAAGCCGCAGGTCGGGCGAGCGAGGGAGCGCGCTGACGACCCAGCGCACCTTCGGCCATTGTCTCTGGCCGGAGGGAAAAGGCGAGGAGGCGAAAGAGGAAGGCGAGGAGGCAAAGCCGCAGGTCGGGCGAGCGAGGGAGCGCGCTGACGACCCAGCGCACCTTCGGCCATTGTCTCTGGCCGGAGGGAAAAGGCGAGGAGGCGAAAGAGGAAGGCGAGGAGGCAAAGCCGCGGGTCGGGCGAGCGAGGGAGCGCGCTGACGACCCAGCGCACCTTCGGCCATTGTCTCTGGCCGGAGGGAAAAGGCGAGGAGGCGAAAGAGGAAGGCGAGGAGGCAAAGCCGCGGGTCGGGCGAGCGAGGGAGCGCGCTGACGACCCAGCGCACCTTCGGACATTGTCCCTGGCCGGAGGGAAAAGGGAAAGAGAAGGAAGAAAAGCAGCGGGTTGGGTGGCAGAAAAGACTCACACTACCGATCCAGCGTTGCAAAACCAGAAACAAGTAGCTGCATGCATACGATAAGTAATTCAGTTACAATAATTTAGTTGACTATAGAGACTTTACAAATAACTGACTCGAACAATACTGAAATTACAGTAGAGACTTATAGCGAACTTACAGTAGAGACTTTATATATTGGACTTCATAACTTCATATAATCAATGCTAATTAGCTATTTTAGTCTGATATTGTTAAAACTGTGATAATATGCATGATAATACTTTGTTTTAAACTGTGATAATATGTATGATGAGAGGATACTGACGTAGAAACCGGCAAACCAACGTCAGGAATTTTGCCAAGAGAACCCTATGGACCAAAACAAAAGGCAAAACAAATGGGGCAATTTAGATGAAACAGGATGCTTAGCACAGCAGATCAAAAGAGGGGTAGGGACAGGAAAGGGGGAGGAGAAATACAGTGTTGCAAGGAACAATACTGTATAGGGACATGGAATGTGAGATCTATGAACCAGGGAAAACTGGAAGTGGTAAAAAAGGAAATGGAAAGAATAAGCATTGACATCTTGGGAATCAGCGAGTTAAAATGGACAGGGATGGGAGAATTCAGCTCTGGAAACCATCATATCTACTACTGTGGACAAGAAAACCTCAGAAAAAACGGAGTAGCCATAATTGTCAATAAAAGGGTGAGAAAAGCAGTAATGGGATATAATCTCAAAAATGATAGAATGATGTCAGTCAGAATACAAGGCAAGCCATTCAATATCACTGTAATACAAGTATATGCACCAACCACTAGTGCAGATGAAGCCACAATTGACCAGTTCTATGAAGACTTAGAACACCTCATAGAACAGACACCAAGAAATGATGTACACATTATCATAGGAGATTGGAATGCCAAAGTAGGAAATCAAAAAGTAAATGGAATAACAGGCAAGTTTGGTCTTGGAACACAGAATGAAGCAGGCCAAAGACTGATAGAGTTCTGCCAAGATAACTCACTGGTCATAGCAAACACTCTCTTCCAGCAACACAAGAGGAGACTTTACACATGGACATCACCAGATGGCCAACATTGAAACCAGATTGATTATATACTCTGCAGTCAAAGATGGAGAACTTCCATACAGTCGGCAAAAACAAGACCAGGAGCAGATTGTGGCTCAGATCACAACCTACTGATTGCAAAATTCAGGCTTAGACTAAAGAAAATAGGAAAAACAATTAGGCCAGAAAGATATGACATAGAAAACATTCCTTGGGAATACACAGTGGAGGTGTGGAACAGATTTAATGGCTTGGACCAGATAGACAGAGTGCCAGAAGAATTATGGACAGAGATGCGGGACATCCTGCAGGAGGCAGCAAGAAAAACCATACCAAAAGAAAAGAAGCGTAAGAAAGCTAAGTGGTTATCCGAGGAGGCTCTTAAAATAGCGGAGGACAGAAGGAATGCAAAATGCCAAGGAGAAAGGAAAAAATACAATCACTTGAATACAGAATTTCAAAGAAAAGCAAGGAGAGATAAGGAAACGTACCTGAACGAACAGTGCACAGAAATAGAGGAAAACAATATCAGGGGTAGGACTAGAGATCTTTTCAAAAAAATTGGGGAACTCAAGGGAACATTTAAAGCGAAAATGACCATGATAAAAGACAAAGATGGCAAGGAGTTAGCAGATGCAGAAGAGATTAAGAAAAGATGGAAAGAGTACACAGAGGAAACAAAAAGGACCTCAACACCCCTGATAATCACAATGATGAGAACATTGAACATGAGCCAGACATTCTAGAGAGTGAAGTCAGAAAGGCCCTAAAAAACACTGCAAACAACAAAGCCAGTGGAGTTGATGGTATCCAAGTTGAACTTTTCAAAGCACTACAAGATGATGGAATCAAATTATTGCATTCTATATGCCAGCAGATTTGGAAAACAAAACAATGGCCACAGGATTGGAAAAGATCTGTATACGTTCCACTCCCCAAAAAGGTTAATGCCAAAGAATGTTCAAATTATCGAACAATTACGCTCATCCCTCACGCTAGCAAGGTGATGCTCAAGATAATACAGGATAGACTGCAACAGTACGTGGAGAGAGAATTACCAGAAGTGCAGGCGGGTTTCAGAAGAGGCAGGGGGACTAGAGATCACATCGCCAACATAAGATGGATCATGGAAAAAACAAAGGAATATCAGAAACAAGTCTACTTCTGTTTCATTGATTACACGAAGGCTTTTGATTGTGTCGACCACAACAAAATGTGGCAAATAATTAAGGAGATGGGAATACCAGAACACCTCATATGCCTCATGAGAAATCTGTACATGAATCAAGAAGCAACAGTTAGGACAGAAAATGGAATGACGGAGTGGTTTGGAATAGGAAAAGGAGTAAGACAAGGCTGCATTTTGTCACCATGCTTATTCAATTTATACACAGAGCACATAATGCGCAATGCAGGAATGGAGGAATCACAATTTGGGATCAAAATTGCTGGAAGAAACATCAACAATTTGAGATATGCAGATGATACCACCCTCATGGCAGAAAGTGAGGAGGACCTAAAGAAGCTCCTAATTAGGTTGAAAGAAGAAAGTGAAAAAGCTGGCTTGAGACTCAATATCAAGAAAACCAAGATAATGGCAACAGGCCCTATCAGTCCCTGGAAAATAGATGGGGAAGAAGTAGAAGCAGTGACAGATTTTACTTTCTTAGGATCTAAGCTCACTGCAGATGGTGATTGCAGCCATGAAATAAAAAGGCGACTGATTCTTGGGAGGCAAGCGATGAGAAACCTGGGGAGCATAGTGAAAAGTAGAGACATCACATTGAAAACAAAAATTCGCATAGTCAAGGCAATGGTATTCCCTGTTGCAATGTATGGTTGCGAGAGTTGGACCATTAGGAAAGCTGAACGGAGAAGAATAGACCCCTTTGAGATGTGGTGTTGGAGGAGAGTTTTGAGAGTCCCATGGACAGCGAGGAGAACAAATAGGTCAATCTTAGAAGAGATCATCCCTGACTGTTCCTTAGAAGGTCAAATAATAAAGATGAGGCTAAAGTACTTTGGACATCAAATGAGAAGAGAGGATTCACTTGAGAAAGCTTTGATGCTTGGAAGGGTCGAGGGCAAAAGAAGAAGGGGACGGCCCAAGATGAGATGGCTAGATGGTATCGTGGAGACAATGGGCACAGAGCTGAGCGAGTTGAGGGGGATGGTGGAGGACAGGAGTGCCTGGCGGTCAGTGGTCCATGGGGTCGCAGAGGGTCGGAATCGACTGTGCGACTGAACAACAACAAAAAGTTTTAAAAATCCAGGACTTTAACATGCTTTTTATTGAACTGGCCGGGACAATTTTTCCAACTTTGAATCTGGGACAATCCCGGTTTTCTGGGATGTATGGCACCCCTAGGTAAGTGATGAGAGCTGCAGTCTGAACATTTGGCAAGTGTCTTGTTCCCCACTCCTGCTGTAAATAAAACTGAAATAAATCATTAAAATAAATTGGTATTGTCACTGACCAAGATTTCCGGTTAAGATGGTGTAGAGGTAGCAGACGCTTTCTTTTGCTCCGCATCAAAGCGAGTTCCCAACGAGACATTAAACGAGAAATATAACAATATATTTGAGAGCAAACTAAGGTCGGATTCTTGCCAACCAGCTGCAAGCTCACTGGGAAAGATTGGGGTTCGGAAGATCGGGGCTCGGAAGATCGCGCTCCGGTTGGGCTCAGCTGAGGCTGAGCCGAACCGTGGGAGCTGATCGGGAGCCGGAGATCACCAGGTTAAAGCGTACCCGTGACTGACGGAAAGCCCGAAACGGAAAGTTAAGTAATACAACTATGAGGCAATGAATAATGGGGCTTTAGATGGAATAAAAAGGAAAAAGTCTAGGAGGAACGTACAAAAAAGAGAGGCGAACATTGGACATAAATAAGGACTGATTTAAGATTTTAAAAGTGAGTAAAGAGCAGCGGTGGGCAAGAGCATAAAGAGTATAGCGAAAATCGTAAAGAGAACAAGGGGGAAGAAGAAAGAAAACCGGCAACAGACATTCAGTTAGAGAGCATTAGAAACACCGGAACGGAGGAACAGAAGACTGGAGGGTTTTCCCTTACTTTTTGTGTTGCTGGCTTCAAGATAAAGTATAATTGCTGGGAGGAAGATTAAGAGCCCCTTCGGAGTTCCCCTTTGTCCCGTTTCTTATCTTGTCTCTAGGTGGAACAATGCAAGGACTTTGGGGGGGGGGGGTAACTAATCACGTGCTATCGCTAAAGAAGAGACAGAGTTAAGGACTGGAGCAATTAGTCCTGATCTTTAAAGAACATTACTGCGAAGCAACGAAAGACGAACTTTTTCTTTCACTTAACTGTTTCTTTCTCTCTCTAAGTTTTCATTTCTTTCTCTCGCATCTTTCTTTCTTCTTTTTTTTCCTTTCTTTCCTTTTTTTCTCTCTTTCCTTCCCCCCCCCCTTCCATACTTTGATCTGGTCTGTGTGAAATTGATTTGATTTTTTCCTTTATTATTTTCTTTCTTTTTTTCTCTCTTAAATATTTCTCTTACTTCCCCTCCCTTTAATAGTTAAATAGATATATATATACTTTCTCTCTTTTTAGTGAGACTCCGTTACCCACTGTTGCCCCCTTCTGGAGTCCTCCCCCTTCCCCTCCCTTTGTGTTTTTTTTCCTCTCCCAAAATAACTCCAGGTGTCTGTCTTATCGGTGTCCTTGACAGACTAAAAAAAAAAAAACCATATATATATATATATATATATATATATATATATATATATATATATATATATATATATATATATATATATATATATATATATATATATATATATATATATATATATATATATATATATATATATATATATATATATATATATATATATATATATATAAGATAAGAAAAGCAGCACAGCAAAAACAAAGCACATATTTAGATAAGCTGCTTAAAACTGTTATATATAAATTGAGTGTTTAGTTACCACTCCCATAAATACAAATATAGTAATATAAAAATATAAATATATAGTTAAAAAAAACAATATTAATCATAATAATTTGGGATTCATTAGATTGAATACAAAAAAACAATAACTATACAAGTGCAATTTAGTAGATAATTGAGTTTTTTTTTTAAAGAGTATCTACATATTGTGAGCTGGGAGAGGTAATTAAATAATTAAAATAAAACCTGATTGGCAGGTTTTGGGGTGGTTACCAAATATGGAACAAAGAAAGGAAGAAGAAGGAGTGGTGAAATCTAAGAAAATTGAAATAAGAAGGGAGAAAGAGAAAGAGAAAACGGAGCAAAGAGAAAGATCACCTCATTCGAGGGAAACACCACCAACAGACCAAGCTCAACTATTTGCTGAAATTGCCAAGATGATGAAAAAAATGGACATGACTATACAGGATAACGCGGAACTAAAAAAGGGGCAACAGGAAATAGTAAAAGGTATGAAAGAAATGAAGGATGAAATGAAGCATGATAGAGAGGAATTAACAGCCAAATATGATAAACTGGCGGATTCGTTCACAGAATACATGAAAGCTGCAAAAATTAACTTTATGAGAGTAGACCAATGCATCCGGAATGTGCAAACTGATGTGAAGCTCCTGCAAAATGAGATAAGATTAACAAACCGTCAAGGGGGGCGGAGTTAAGATGGCGTAGGGAGAGGAGCGGATTTCTTTCCCTCTGCCGAAGAATGGGTAAAAACAATGGGATTTAGCTGAGAGCTAACAGCGATCAAAGTAAAAAAGGGATTCCGCGATACTGAGAGCGTGTGGGAGCGAAAGAAAAAGAAAAAAGCCTCGCTCAGAGACGGCGCTCGGGGAAGAAAAAAGCCGGAGAGTGGTGCCCGGGAGAGCGCGCTCCGGACGGGGAGGTGGATCGGATCCTTGGAAGGGGATCGAGGTCCCGAACCAGTCCGTTGAGCCGCTTGAGGGCGGAGATCTGGGTCGGCTGGAGGAGTTGCGGCACCGGAGTCACCCCAAAAGAAGGTTCGGAGAGCTGTGAATGAGCTGGAGCTGAGGACGGGGGGCAGACGGGGTGCTGGCGAGCGTGAGAGTCGAATGAGAGCGGAGATTCCTGGCGAGGCGGAGGCAGTTGCGAGAAGCTTCGGAGGGTTGGAGTCGTGCGTTGGAGCAAGATAAGAGTGAAGGAGGTCTATTTTCTTCTCTCTTGTATTGTATTTGGAGAGGAGGACATTGGGAGCGGGGCTCTTCGGAGGGGAATAGAGAAGCGCAAGTGATCAAAGCTGGAATAAAACTGCTGGGAAGGTTGGAGAGGAGGCTGGAAATTTATTTTTTTTTTTGTGGATTGTAGAGTGAATACATTGATGAGAGACAGTGGGCATTGAATAAACGAAGGGGCTTTGATCGCTTACATAACTGTGTGGACGGACGGGGCAGCAATGGCGGAGGAGAAAGTTTTCTAAGGGGCGGAGACGAAGGGCTTTCTTTGTTTGGCGAGACACGCATAAAGAAGCACTGGGTAAAGCTGCCCTGGGAAGACGCTCGGCAGATTCGCTTCTTTGACTTGCTTTTTGGTTTTCGGCTCAGTTTGAAAGTTTCTCTTATCCACCCACCCCTATAATTTTGGACTTGGACGACTTGAATAAGGACACTGGGGTGTTGGTTGGGGAGGGAGGGAAGGGAGATGGAGGAAGCAGTTAAACCTAAGGGCCGGAAGGGTAAGAGGGGCAAAGAGCAGGAAGAGGAGGAGAGGAGCACTCCATCACCGAATCTGGAGCCTCAAACAATAGTAGAGTCTTCCACAGCTACGGAGCAAGGAACCTCCCTCGATCTGGCCCAAAAAATGGAAAATATGACGACATTACTTCAACAAATGGCCAAGAATTTGACTGACACTCAAGTAACATTGCAGAAAGTAGAAAAAGCTGTTGAGTCTAACAGTGAGGAAATGAAAAAAGATAGGGAACTTGCCAGGCTACAATATGAAAGCCTGGCTAAGGCCCTTACCGATGTGAAGAAAGATGTGGCAGTTAATACACAAAGGATTGATGAGATTTCAAAGACAATGGACAAAGAAGTTAAACAGACCATCATAACAGTGAATGAGTTATATATTCAAGAGCATGTGCTGGAAGACAAGATGGCGGAGCAAGAGAGAAGATTGATGATGATGGAAGAGGGATGGAGAAAATTTAATTTAGTGATTCGACACGTGCCATTAAGGTCGCCAGATCAGCTGAAAGAGAGAGTTCTGGAATGGTTGAACTCACTCAAAATGGGAAAAGATTTTGGATTGGATGATATTGGCGCTGTGTATAGGGTGGGGGGAAGGAGAGACAAGAAGACACCTAGAAATGTTCTAGTTAAATTTGCAAATTGGGCTGATAAATTGAAAGTTATGTCCTTTATTAGACAAGCTGGGTCTGGCGCCCTTAAAATAGAAGGGCAGGATGTGGAGGTCTACAATGATATTGCGCCCATGGAGAGGAAATGGAAATTTACAATGAAACCAGTAACAAGATTGCTGATGGCAAAAGGGGTCAAATATGGTTGGCGATTTCCACAACAGCTAAGATTTTTTTATGATAAAAAATGGCACGTGTTAGATGTGAATACTGATGCACTGTTGTACTTGACGCAAATTGGCTTGATCAAGGAAGCTGATACTGATTGGATCTTGTTGCGAACAGAGCTGTTTAAAGCAGGGGTGATGGGACCATTGGTGGGCCGGGAGGAGGAGGGAGCAGTGGGAGGAGCAGAGTTACCAGGGACAGGAGCGGAGTAGGTGGGAGGAATATTCTCAGCAACCAAAGAATAAATTTAAATAGTGGCAGAGGGAGGAAGATCTTATTGGAGGAATTATATGCCATTTTTTTCCGGTCCCCCCCTCCCCTCTTTGAAGAACAAAGGTAGCATTAGAAAGGAAGATGCGGGGAGGGTTGAAGATGGGCAGAGAATAGGTAAGTTCTTTGTTTTTGTTTTTATTTCTCTTTATTATCATTATTTCTTGTTTAAGGGATCCTATATCCATGTTAGTTTGTATAATTTTTTTAGTAGGGGAACGGGTTGGATTTCACTAGGGAACACGTCCGGGGGGACAAATGAACTATGGGGTGTGGAGGTACATATAAATGGTTAAGTCATTGAGGTTAATAACATGGAATGTGAAGGGGACAGGGAACGCCCTGAAGAGAAATAGATTGCAAGTGTCGCTCAATAAAGATAGGGCTGATATAATTTTTCTGCAAGAGACCCATCAAAAATCAGGGGAAGTGAACAATTTGAAGGTAAGGGGAATCGAAATATATGAGAAAGCATATGGGACGTCCAAAGCCAGGGGAGTTGCAACCTTGATTTCGGAGAAACTGGGATTTACCGTGAATAAAACCATAGCTGATCCAGAAGGGAGATATTTAATAGTTATAGGTAAAATAGAAGAAGAAGAGATAACGCTGGTTAATATTTATGCCCCAAATGATAAACAGCAAGAATTTTTTGACAGAGTGGGAAAAATTCTGCAAAAGGAAGGGACCAGATGCATGGTCTTAGGAGGAGATTTTAACATGATGTGTTCGGATATAGACAGTACAAGTGTAAAAAAGAGAGGTAAAAGATACATATTAGAGGAGTGGAGGAAGACCATGGGAGTAAAGGATGTCTGGAGAGAAATTAAAGCCCAGGAAAGAGGATATACATATTTTTCACAGGTACATGACATGTATTCAAGGATAGATTACATATTTGTAACAGAGGATTTAGTTAAAACAATAGAGGATATAAAGATTGGGACATTTAGGGAATCTGACCATGCAAAGGTCACTGTGGATATAAATCTCAAAGAAATTGAAAAAAGAGGTTACATTTGGAGATATGATGGGAAGATATACCAGGAAGAATCAATGAGAAAGCAGATTATGGAAAAGTGGGATGAAAGCTGGAAATTTAATGAAAATAACGAGGTTAGCCGGGGGGGAGTTTGGGATACAATGAAGGCAATTTTTAGAGGGGAATCGATAAAATTAGGTAGTATTAGAAAGAGACAAAATAGAAATAGAACCCAGGAACTTGAAAATCAATTAGCAAACTTACATAAAGATTATGCAAAAAAGAAGGATCAGAAAACACTGCAGGAAATAAAAAGAATAAAGAAAGAGTTAGACGGGAAAGATATTGAAAAAATCAAGAGAGATTTGATATTTTTAAAAAGGGAATATTTTGAATTTGGTAATAAAAACTCCAAGTTATTAGCGAAAGCAGCTAGAGATAAAAAGAATAAAGGACAGATGGGGGTGCTGATAGATAAAAATGGGAAAAGATGTAACAAAAGCAAAGATAAAGCACTCCTAATTGAGAACTTTTATAAAAATTTGTACTCTAAAAAGGAGATAAATAGGAAGAAACTGCGGGAATTTTTAGAGAAGCAAATACCTAAAAAAATCACAGAGGACCATAAGAATAAAATGGAACAAGCAATATCTATAAAAGAAATTGAAGATGTAATAAAAAAATTGAAAAGAGAGAAAGCCCCCGGGGAGGATGGTCTATCAGCTGAATTCTATAAAGATTTCAGGCCCTGGGTCACCCCGAGACTGCAGAATGTGTACAATGGGATTTTAGAGGGGGAAGCAACGCCAAATTCCTGGAATAGATCGATAATAGTTTTGATCCCCAAACCTGGTAAAAATTTAGAAAATGTTGAATCTTACAGGCCAATTTCCCTGATTAATCAAGATGCGAAAATTTTCACAACAATTTTGGCAAACAGATTAAATGGATTCATAGCCAACTATATTAAGGAGGATCAAGCTGGTTTTGTTAAAAATAGACACATGGCAGACTTAATAAGAAGAGTGGTTGACATAATGGACTTAGCAGAAAAAAGAAAGGAAAAGATGGGATTTTTAGCTCTAGATATTTTTAAAGCCTTTGACTCCTTACAATGGGAAACGATCCATGAGATGATTAAAAATTATGGATTTGGAAAAAAATTTCAAGGAGTTATTGGAAGGTTATACGAACAAGGGACGGCAAGAGTCAGATTTAACGAAAATTATACAAACGATATTAGACTAGAGGCGGGAACGAGACAGGGCTGTCCATTGTCACCACTATTGTTTATTATGGCTATGGAATTACTGGCAAATATGATTCGTCAAGATGAGGAAATAATAGGTAGTGAAGGAACTAAAGTAAGCCTTTATGCGGATGATACATTGATAACGACAAAACATCCAATAGAAAGTTTGGCTAGAATAAATAAACACTTGGAAGATTTTGAAGAAGTAACGGGATTGAAAGTTAACTGGAATAAAACAGAGATGATTTTAGTAAATGGAAATAAGGAAGATGAAGAGATAATAAAAAGGAACTATAAAGTGCAAATTACACATGAAATGAGATATTTGGGAGTGATAATATCACGTACAATGGGAAAATTAAAAGAGCTGAATTATGGCAGACAAAAGAAGGAATTGGAGAAGAAAATCACACAATATAGTAAATTAAATCTGTCATGGTTCGGTAGGATTGCTATGTGCAAAATGAAGCTGATCCCAAAGTTGAATTTCTTGTTCGATGTTTTGCCATTAGGACACACAGATAAGGAGTTAAAGGTGTATCAAAATATGATTAATGGGTATTGTAATGGAAACCGAGGAGCAAGAATAGCTAAATCACTGTGGTATGTCCCACAAAAAGAGGGTGGATTAGGAATTCCAGATGTTGGTAAATATTACAGGGCCTTTCAAATAAGAAATATTATAAAGATTTTAAACAGACAAGAAACAATATGGGAAAAAATTGAAAGGAAAGGTCTTATGAGGAAGGGAAATGCACAACTTCTAGGGAATGGAAAGGAAAGAGGGGAGAAGAAATCACAGGGACTGATGCTAAAAGCAACATTAGAGATATGGGACAAAGTGAGAAAAGAGCTTGCTTTAGGGATGTCACCAATACTAGAGGTCGAAGACTTTCAGGATTTCCCAATCAAGATGGACAAAAGGATCAGGGATATATTGGCAGAAAAGAAGATAAAATTATTAAAAGATTGGGTCAATATTTGCAGAGACCAGGAAAGAAGGGAGGAGCTGTACACGCAATTACGGTTGGACTGGTTTAAGATCCTCCAGATAAATAATTGGAATAAAAAGTTTTTAAGGGAAAATGGTCTAAATAGAGAATGCACAGAACTTGAGACACTTATGGGTAAAGTCAGAAATGAAGAACTGGGGGTCAAGGGATTAGTTAGCAAAATTTATAAGATCTTGAATAAAAGCCAAAGAATACAAGAAGTGTTAAGACAAAGCTGGGAACAGGATTTAGACAGAAATATAACAGCAGTAAAATGGAAAAAGATGTGGGAAAGAAGGATAATGAAGACAATGTCGGTTAGAATTAAAGAGCATAATTATAAAATGATATGGAAATGGTATAGGACCCCAGTCGACCTGCATCGAATGTATAACAATTTGAGTGATAAATGTTGGAGGTGTAAGAAAATAAGGGGAACGTACGAACATATGTGGTATAGCTGTGATGTATTAAAAATTTTTTGGGGAAGAATTGAAAAAGAAATAGAAAAAATACTAAATATGCAGGTTAGATTGGGGTCAGACACAATTCTTCTAACCGACATAGAAGATTATGATATGAATAAGGATAATAAAGAACTTCTGGCTATAATGCTGACAGTCGCGAGACAATGTATAGGGAAAAACTGGAAAAGTAATGAACAGGCAACTATTCAAGATTGGTATAAGCAAATGTGGGATTTGGCCTTAAACGAAAAACTTACATGGGATTTAAATTGCAGGAAAGGAAAAGTGCAAAGCAATAATTTTTGGAGGATCTGGGAACCTTTTATAAACTACACTTTAGAGAGAAAAAAGGGCATACTCCCTGCACAAGATCAGTATGACTTTTGGAAATGTTGAAGGTATAGATCCCCCCGGACATTACACATAGCACCAGGGTGATGTTAATGATGTTGTAGAATACAAAGTGGAGAAGATCATGTTTAATAGTAGAGTGGTAAAAGAAATATTGTTGAATAGAATAATTTACAAGGTCTTCACATTTCAATATATTTTTCTTTGTTTTGTTTTGTTCTGTATTTTTATAGATCTGTATTTTTGTATCTTTTTGTGTTTTTCTGTATCTTTTTTTTAATATACCTAAATAAAATTTATAAAAAAAAAAATAAAAAAAAAAAAAACAAACCGTCAAGCCAAGGAAACCAGATTTAAAGTAGAATTACAAGAAAAAAGGGTAGACTTGCTGGAGGAGCAAGGGAGAAGACAAAACGTGATAATTCGTAAAATGTCTGAAAATGTGCCAGATAGATTGAAGGATAGAATTATAGATTGGCTAAATTCACTTCAAATGGGTAAAGAATTTGCACCAGAAGATATCGTAAGTGCATATAGACTGGGTACGAAAAAGGGGGAAAGTAGGGAGAGAAACGTAATGGTAAAATTTGCAAATTTGGCAGACAAATTGAAAATCATGGCTTTTATAAAACAAAATGGATCTGGCACATTAAAAATAAATGGTAATGAGGTAGAAATCTATAACGACATAGCTTCAGAAGAACGGATCTGGCGATTCAAAATGAAACCCATCACAAAACTTTTAAGAGAGCACGGGATTGTATATAACTGGAGGTACCCGCAACAGATGAGGTTTCACTTCGGGGAAAAAATGTATACTCTTGACAATAAAGTGGATGCATTGGACTACATATGTTTTGCTGGATTGGTGGAAACAGGATCACAACAATGGAGCCAACTGAGGAGCGATTTGATGGAATCTGGTGGAATTGAAAGGGAGGCGGGAGGGGAGGAGGAGGAGATGGGGGCAACAGGGGGTTCGGATGGTGGTGGGAATGATGTTGTATTGGTGGATTCAGACGAGGGTTAAGCAATAGAATAGTGGTGCGGGCAAAGAAAAATAAAACATGGTAAGAGACGATAAAGGATACTCTATGCATAATAACGGAAGTCCCCCCCTCCCCTCTTTGGAGGACAAAGGCAGCTTTTCGGTAAGAAGAGTTGGGAGGGTAATCGTAGTACTAGGTGAGTTATTTTATTTTTTTGGTGATATGAATGTTTATTTTTATTGTTTTGTGTTAATTGGTAAACAGGGTAGCACTTCCGGAGAAGGTCATGATATCCAAAATAGTTTGGTTCAAAAAAATGAAAGAGGTTAAAATTTTGTCCTGGAACGTAAGAGGTACTGGCAACATGGTGAAGAGGAAACGATTAGAATCAGCCTTAAAGAAAAATAAACCGGACGTAATTTTCTTACAAGAAACCCACCAAAAATCAGATGACGCAAATAAGATGACTCTGGGGTGGATCCAAAATTGCGAAAAGTCATTTGGCTCTTCAAAAGCAAGGGGGGTAGCAATATTTACATCAAAAAGATTGGGGTTCAATATAACAAAAAAGATTTCAGATCCAGAAGGGAGGTATTTGATACTCAAAGGCAACATAGAGGAAGAAGAAGTAACACTAATTAATATATATGCCCCAAATGATCATAAAAAGGAATTTTTAGATAAAAATATATCAAATTATAGAAAAAGAAAAAACAATAAACATGATAGTAGCAGGAGATTTCAACATGATAAGATCCGATATAGACAGCACTAATAAGCAACAGAATAGAAAACAAGAAATGCGGATTATAAATAATTGGATAAAATTAGTAGGATTAAAAGATACATGGAGAGAAATGAAAGGTTTAGAAAGAACATACACATACTACTCTCAAATGCATAATTCATACTCGAGAATAGATTACATATTTGTGACGGATAATTTAGTTAAAAGGTTAGAGGATACAGAAACTGGAATTTTTAAGGAGTCGGACCACACAACAGTTTTATTAGAAATAAAGATAGGAGGAATGAAAAAAAATTAACAACTGGAGATACGATTCAAGAATTTACAAGGATAAGAACTATAAAAATAAAATAATCAAAAAATGGGAAGAGAATTGGAAGTGGAACGACAACGGGGAAGTAGGATTTAATACGGTTTGGGACACAATGAAGGCGATATTCAGAGGAGAGAGTATTAAACGCGCAAGCATCATGAATAGACAGAAGAAAAACAAAGATGAGGAGTTGGAGAGAGAAATTAAATCTCTCCAGAACAAACATGCAAAAGATAGGAACCAGGAAACATTTGATAAAATGCAAAAATTAAAAACTGAATTAGTGGGAAAAGATATAGAAAGAGTAAAAAGGGACTTAATTTACCTAAAAAGAGAATATTTTCAATATAGTAACAAAAATTCAAAACTTCTGGCAAGGGCAGCAAAAGAAAAAAAATGTAAAAGGGAAATCCCGACATTAATAAACAATCAAGGGAAGAGATGTAATAAGACAATAGAAAAATTAGAGATAGTGGAAAAATTTTACCGAACATTATACTCCAGAAAAGAGATAGACGCAGATGAACTGAAAAATAGATTTCAAGAACAGAACAAAACAAAAATAAAAGATGAACACAAGAACAAATTAGAGGAAGTAATATTGGAAAAAGAGGTCAAAGTAGCGATAGGAAAATTGAAATTGGGAAAAGCTCCAGGGGAAGATGGACTATCGGCGGAATTCTACAAGGAATTTAAGGAAGTGGTTGTTTCAAAATTGGTGAAATTGTATAATTTTATTCTTGATGGAGGTGAGATCCCAAATTCTTGGTATAGATCTATAATTGTATTAATTCCGAAGCCGGGGAAAGACCCAGATAAAATAGATTCATATAGACCCATTTCTCTAATAAACTTGGATGCAAAAATTTTTACCACTATACTCTCCAATAGGTTGAATACCTTTATAGATCAATATATAAATAGGGACCAGGCGGGTTTTTTAAGAGGAAGACATATGGCGGATCTAACAAGAAGGGTTTTGAATTTGATAGACATAGCAGAACAAAAGAAAGAAAATGTGGGTTTTTTGGCTGTTGACATCTTCAAAGCCTTTGACTCACTCCAATGGGCGTCAATAAAGGAATTGATAGAACTATATGGATTTGGAACCAAATTTCAAAAAACTATTGGTAAATTATATCAGAAGGGGTTTGCTAGGGTTAGAGTCAACGACACTTATACGGCAGACATTCCACTAGAGGCAGGAACAAGACAGGGATGCCCACTATCCCCAACATTATTCATACTGGTCATGGAGTTACTTGCAAACGCAATAAGAAATGACAGGGAAATAAAAGGATTAGAAAATAACAAAATAAACTTATATGCGGACGACACTCTAATTATAATAAAACATCCCATGAAAACACTGGAGAGAATACAACTACATTTAAATATGTTAGAAAGAATCACTGGCCTTAGAGTAAATTGGGATAAATCAGAAATGATATTATTTAACAGCAAAAAGGAAGAGCAGGACAAAATCAAAGCGAAATACAAAATACAGGTTAAAAATAACCTGAAATATTTGGGCATCACTATTACAAACAATTGGAGGGATCTAAAAAATCAAAATTATGACAAAATGAAGAAAGAACTAGAGAGAAAGATAATACAATATCAAAAATTGAATTTGTCATGGTTTGGCAGAATTGCTCTTTGTAAGATGATGTTGATACCAAAGATCAATTTTCTATTTGATACCTTACCTATTAGAATATTGGATAAAGAGATGGAGGAACTTCAAAATAAATTAAACAATTACTGTAATGGGAAACGTAGAGCAAGGATTGCAAAAAGTTTATGGTATGTGTCTCAGCAGGAGGGGGGATTAGGCTTACCAAATCTCAAGAACTATTATAGAGCGTTTCAGATAAAAAATGTGATAAAAATTTTGATGAGGGAAGAGACAATATGGCAAGAAATCGAGTTGAAGGAAATGAGACAATTTGGGAACTCAATCTTTTTAGATAAAGGAATTAAAACTGTAGGAATTAAAAACAAAATGTTAAAAATTCTGTTGGAAGAGTGGAAAAAATCAAAACAAGAATTGGCGCCAAATGTATCCCCAATTATGGAAATTCAAGATATTAAAAATTTTCCCATAAAAATTGACACAAAAATTGATATTCTGGAGAAAGGGGCGGCAACGTTGGTAAAAGAGTGGATAAGGATATGTAAAGATAAGACAAAAAAAGATGAGCTGTTTGAGCGGATGGGATGGAATTGGTTTCAACGAATTGCCGTAGAAAAGTGGAACAAAAAATATCTGCAAGAAAGATCACTAGAGAGACCAAATACAGAAATTGAAGAAATAATATTTAAAATAAGGAAGGGGGAAATCGGAATTAAGGGGCTGGTCAGTAAAATATATAAAATATTGAATAAAGGGAGCAAAGCCCAGGAAATATTGAAAAATATATGGGAGGAGGAATTAAAAGTGAAAATTTCAGATAGTGATTGGAAAAAAAAGTGGAGTAAAAGAATTATGAAAAATTTATCAGTAAGAGTAAAGGAGCATAACTACAAAATGTTATGGAGATGGTATTTGACACCTATAAGACTGCATCAGATAGATGAGAAAAAGAGCAATAAATGTTGGAGATGCAAATCTACACTGGGTACATACGAGCATATGTGGCTAGAGTGTAAAGTGGTAAAGGCCTTTTGGACTAAAATCAAAAAAGAAATGGAAAATATTATGGGAATACGAGTAGAACTAGACTCAGATACAGTGCTATTGACAAATGTGGAAAAAATTAATGTGGACAAAGACAAAAAAGAGTTAATAGCCGCTATGCTGTCATCAGCCAGGCACTACATCGCTAAAAACTGGAAGAAGGATAACCAACTTAACACGGAGGATTGGTACAAGGAACTGTGGGAATTGGCATTGAATGACAAACTGACTTGGGAAGTGAAAGTTAGGAAGGGTGTAGTACAAGAGAACAGATTTTGGAGGATATGGCATCCATTTATAGAACACTCATTGTATAACAAAAAATCAACACAGCCAGCACCGGAACAAATGAGTTTCTGGAGGAATATCTGAACTTGGATTAATCGTAACCTCTCTGGATATTGTAAATAGCACGGGGTGTTATCATTTAAAATGTATACGTCTGTATTGTATTGTATCGTAATGTAATGTCATGTATGTTTTCCCCCCTCCCCTTGGTTGGTGCTAAACATATTTATATGGGTATCGAAAGTAACTCTGGCAAACAATTAACTAAAATATAAATACAAGTGAATAGAACAATGTATTAGAACGCGAGGAATATATAAGACAACGAAGCATACCCATTCTATGTGTTAATTCATGTTGTATTTTAATATATTATGCTTCCTCCCATTTATATACTGTATGTAATGTAAGGTTATATATGTTTCTTTTTTTTCTTGTCATATGTGTTTCTTATTTGCTTTTGTTTGTGTTGTTGTTTGTTTTTGTAATGTCAGTAAATTCAATAAATTGATGATAGGAGTCACTGACCAAAAGCAAAATGAAACTCCACAGTATACTTTAAGAGAAATCTCCTTCTAGAACAGGCATTCGCAACAGCCCATGGGCCAGCCCCAGACCTGAAGCCAATTCATCCAGCCCCCCAATCACCTCGCCACTCCCGGAAGCAGAAGTAAAACATGCACCACACATGCGCAGAACACTGCTCAATGCATGTGTGGCATGTGTTTTACTTCCACTTCCAGATGGGAGGAACCACGTGACCAGCCTGATCAGCTCCCCAGAAAGTGTGGTCAGGGCCATGGCTTGAAAACATTGAGAATCACTGATCTAGAAGTTGTGTCTTGTCAAGTACAGTTGTACCTCACTTAAAGAGCATAATGCATTCCACGGGGTTGCTGTTTAAGCGAGTTTTCTCTTTAAGCGAAACACCATTGTAAGTGACCAATGGGGGGGGGGACTGTGAACCCCAAGTTATTTGTTAAGCGAGTTTTTGGTTGGTTTTATTTGTTAAGCGAAGCAAACATTCAGAGAAAATTCTGCTCTTTAAGTGAGGTGCTCTTTACGCGAGGTTTGACTGTGCTGGTCAGTGGTGGGATGCCAATTTTTTTATTACCCCACGTCATCATAGTGTGGGCAGAGCTAACGTCATGACATCATGATGTCATGGGCGTGGCCAAAGAAAAATAAAATAAATAAAATAATAAAATAAAAATAAGCACACACACACCCCTCAACCCACCCACCCACAAAACAAACCCATAAAATAAATAAATACATCCAATAAAAATTACATTAAAATACACTCACCCACGCAAACACCCAAACACCCACCCCAAACATAAATCAACCCACCCACCCACCTACCCCAAACACAAACCCATCACTTACCTATTAGTATAATTGCCTGGGCAGCACCATGTTGCAAGATGGATATGGTCATTGTACTGGTTCTCTAGGATAATCTGCCTTAATGTAAATGTAAAACAGCTGTACCTCCTTAAGGGTTCTCCAATTGGAACAGCAATTGGAACAGCACAGGTGTAGCTTATTGATGAGGTAATACACATTAAAATACACACAGACACACCACATCCAAAGGTGAGTCACTTACCCTGGGAAGTAGGCTATAGGGAGCTTCAGGCTAGCAGCTTCTCTTCCTCCTCCCCGCTTGGGAGGACAGCAAGGAGGCTGTGCATATGCGCAAAGCACTGTAGGCATGCACGCACACCAAGTGCTTGGTGCACATGCGCAGTGGGGATACCAGTAAGCCCCGAAGGTGGTTCCCCAAAAAAACTGCTACCAGTTCTCTGGGACACTGGGAAAAGTTACTACTGGTTCTGGAGAACTGGTGGGAACCTGTTACATCCCATCGCTGGTGCTGGTGTATTGTATAATATATTTTTTTATTGTTGTTATTATTTTGCTATTGTATTATATATCTGTGCTAGTACTGGTAATAACTTTTCTCAGCAGGAGGGAGTTGACTTTTTAAAAAGGTATATTGTTATAGGAATTTTATTCCCTAACCGTATTGTATTTTCATTTCCCCCCTTAGATTTATTAACTGTATGGTTAGATTTATTGATTGTATTGTGTAACATTATGTGCGATATTTATATTATGCTGTTGCATCTATATTTGAGATTGTAAGACTGCACTGTATGTTATCTATATTGTTAGCAGCTCTGAGTCGCTTTGGCAAATATAGTGGCATACAAATACAAAATTCTGCTCTTTAAGTGAGTTAGTCTCTAAGTGAGGCGCTCTTTATGCAAGGTTTTACTGTACCCTATATACTCGGGTATAAGCTGAGTTTTTTAGCCCCAAAAATGTCCCAAAAAGGGGATCTGGTTTATACTCGGGTCAACATCCATGAGGGTCCCAAGGCCATACCAGGTTGAGATGCGCCAACAATTTAATTAATATTACCATATTTTCAGGTATTTTGATTATTGAAACTAATTAGCAGCTGCTGCATTCCCCACCCTTGGCTTATACTCAGGTCAATCTATTTTCCTGGGTTTTCAGTTCAAAATTAGGTACCTTGGCTTATATTCGGGTTGGCTTATACTCAAGTATATACAGTAGTAAAAATCCCTGAGATTTATAATACGGTAGAAGAAGAAGCCTGTCTTGTCTGGATTGTCTCTCCACCATTCTCTACACCTTGAAGGGGGGGAGATACCCCTCTTCCTTTTAATTTCCCAAATTGATTGACCCTGCAAGCTGATGGATTCTGGCACTTGGAGTAAAAGAAAGTATCTTTTCAAAGCTCAGCCTACCTCAGGTGGAAGTCTAGCCATTTCTCTTCAGTGCCATAAAAGCACATTTGAATTTTCTATCCGTGTTTGCCCTCTGGGGTTGAGATATGGAACATTTGACACGTTTAGTTAGATATACTGTACTTTCATTCAGCTGGATCATCCTTCTCTGAGACTAATGTGCCTTTCTGTCTGATTCCTGCAGACTATCTTGGTTGGAGACAGTGGAGTTGGGAAGACATCGCTGGTGGTTCAGTTTGACCAGGGCAAATTCATACCAGGCTCTTTTTCTGCAACTGTGGGCATCGGATTTACCGTAAGGGCCACTTGGCTACTGTAGCTATATTTGGGGATTGTTTGCTATCAGAGAAACCTTTCAAACATCTGGCTATTTGCTTTCATGTGCAATGAATGACCTCGGTGGAGATTAGTATTGAACAAAAACAAGCAAGGATTCTTGGAAGCCTGGCCCAAGCACTGGTGTAGATGTAATTATTGTAGATGTTCTTGTATCTCTGTATCATCATCCCCCCAATAGTCACTCTTTAGATTTTTGTAGGGTTTTTGTTTTAAATTACAGCTCCAATTGGCAATTGTGTTTCTACTTGTGAGAGCTTCAGTCTAATCTAATAGATCTGGAGAAGATCAAGTTGAGGAAGCCTGTTTTACTCCCAGCTGGCTTTTTAAAATCACAGAATCTACTCAGCAAACCAAATATATAGCTGCTCTGATAGAAGTCCCTAGTTTCCTGCACCACCTACATCCCTCTCTTGAATGTTATGCTACTCCTGCTATTTTTCTTTTCCATCTTAATTTTCTTCCTTTTAGTGCCACTGCTTCTAGAACAAAACTAAAGGGAGAGCTAATAATAAGACCCAGAGAGTTGCTTCCAGTTCTTCCCCTTCTTCATGTCAGGCATGAGAACTAATGAGATAGAAGAAGAAAAGTTGGAGACCAAGCTGGAACGGAAATTGCATTGGTGCAAGTTAAATGTTTAAGGGGGGGGGTGTCATAAAGATGACCCAAGCACCCGACTACCTCTTGCCTGGCTGGTCCAAGTTGCTAAACAGAGTTTGGTTTCCATCATATATTTACAAGCAAAACTGCATGTCACACGTTAGTTCACTAGGGTGGTCATACAATCTTCTTTGGGGGGGGGTAGTCCTCCGTTTGAAGGGCAGTCCAGCCCAAGGGTGGTTTAAAGATTTAAAAAAATCAGAAAGTAAAGCTGTTAAAATTATATTTTTAATGTTGAATTTATATATGTACTTAAGATATGGAGTTTTATGACAACTATGGCCCTTCTTTATCCCCTTTTGGTACTGCAGATTGTCCTTTTTGGTACTGTTTAACTGGCTGCCCTATAACTCACTCAGAGCTAAGGGGGACATTATTAGGTAGCCATTATCAGCCTGACAAGGTCTTTTTGACAGCAATCCCAAAACATTTACACCACCACCACCACCCTGTTCCCATTAGCACCTGGGGGTGGCTTTGACCATTTGCAGACCCTGACATCTCACTGGCTAAGTTGCATTATTACTCTCTCCCAATTGGCTAGAGCCAACCTTTGTCATGTGACAGCCTCTCACCCTGAATGGCTTCTTACGGGTGGGGTTTTCAGGGACTCTTGCTCAACTACTGCTCACACCTTGTTCCTCCTGCCTTGTGATCCTAGCTTGCCTGCTTTGCCTTGCCCTGCCTGTATGTTTTGCTTCCTGCCTTTCCTGCCTGGATGGATTCTGCTCTGCCCTGGGCTCCATCTGCCGCTTCTGAGTTAGGCTCACCCCAGCACAGAGGCACCTTGCACTGTACTGCACCGCACCGCCCACACACAACCAGGTTTGTAACCTTCCTCTGCCTCAGCTCAACACCTCCTGGGATGTCTTCAGAAATTTTGCTTTTTCGCACCATAGCTTTGTAATGGAGACCCCTAAGACAGGGTCCTATGAATGATTTAGCAAACTTTTGACCTGTCTGCCAAAATCCTAAATTATGAAATCATTTCATGTAACATCCTTTATTCTCTTTACTGTTTGTTTCTCTGTATTAATATATTTCTTATAGTTACCTTTTTATCCCACCTCTGTTCTAGTTAGTTCAAGGCAATGCTCATGGCTAACCTGGCCCTCCCCGGTAAAAGCCCTGTAGAGTAGGCCAGGCTGTGAGAACACGAATTGGCCAAAGTTCCTAGTGAGTTTCATGGCTTGGTGAGGGCAAGTACTGGCATTGCCCGAAGTCAGGGCACCGTTCTAGCCACAACACCCTTCTGGCTATGTTCTAGCTAGCCTTTCAAGAGACATTGGCGACACATGTAAATGAAATGTGTGAGAAAGGAATGTGTTCTAGCCCTATCACCCTCTGGTGCTATTTTTGCCAGGACGACCGAAGTGCCAACAGCAGAGCTCGGGCTATCACACTCCCTTTTCTGCATTTTCAGTCTACACTCTTAAATGCTGTCATCCGACTCATCAGCGGGTGTCAAAATTGTGTCTTGGTTTGCAGAAGACTTCACACGTTGTAGTCATCTTAATCCCAGCCGCAGTTTTCACTTCTGCCACAATTTGCTCAGAAATTCAATGGTTTATGAATGAAATGCAAGCCTGACCTCTTGTGGCAAATAGGAACCAATCCAGGAGATCACTGGTTTGGTCTTCTAATGGCTGTCTCACGCTCTTAGCGGCCACTTGCTTTATTCTTGTTTGGTGAAAAACTTATTTGAATCCATCTGAAAGATTCTTCCAATCATAGAATATATTGTCATTAGAATGTTTGCTAGGCAGGAGGGGTACTTTTTACCAAGACATTTCCCCCCTGTGAAAGGACATTTCTGCTGAAACATTACATGGAACCCAAATAACAGTACTGTACAGTGGAACCTCGGAATTAATGCATTCTCCGGGATGTTTCTAACAGTGAAAATTACTTTAACCAAATTTTCCATCCAAATGCATTGAATGCAGTTTCCCATAGGAATGCATTGAAAACCAAAATACCTTAACCGAAACATGGTTTTATTTATTTATTTATTTATTTACTCACATTTGTTATCCCGCCCCAATCAGGTAAACCCGACTCTGGGCGGCTTACACATAAATTAAAAACATAGGTTAAGCCCATAATAATACAATACCAATATAAAATTCTAAAAACTCACAGAATTAAACAGCGGGAAATAAAGGAGAGAAAGGCTGTCCCTTAGATCAGCCACCCCATATGGGATCCTCCCTTCGTGGATCCCCACATTTGCCCTGCCAGCCAGGTTTTTAGGCCCTTTCTAAAGGGAAGGAGCTCTGTCTGTAGGCACAGCTCAGTTGGTAGGAGGTTCCAAAGGGCATTCAATGCATTCCCATAGGAATGCATTGAAAACCAATTAATCCATTCAAAAAAAATCTGCAAACCAAGCCACTATTTTCTATGGAGTTCCTTTTGCTATGTGATTTTTATGTTAACCTGAGGTTCCACTATATTGATGAATGTAATCTATTCATTTTTAAAAGACCAGCAGTGTACCAGGATATTTTCATCCAGAAGTGCTGGTATTCACAATAGTTTCCAAACAGGTGAGACTTGCAATAAAAAGTTGCAGTATGAAGCGCTCAAAATTCTTCTTCTTCAGCCAACCACACCACTCCTCCTCCGTCTTCTTCTTCTTCTTCTTCTTCTTCTTTGATTTTCTGTCAAAGCTGTTTCTGGAAGCTGACATCGGAAGCAACTTTGACGGCTGTAAGGCTCTCTTATATGGCATTGTACACATCCGCAGGCTCTGGAAATGTCATATATGGGAGTGTGGTGAAAAAGTAGAGCCCTCTGGCAGGGATTCAAAAGGTGTTTTTGTGTGGGGATTGGGACTGCTCCAGCTTGCAATATATGTGGACATCGTTTTTTTAAAAGTGAACCAGCCCATTCCCAGATCACCCCAGACAGCAAATAATATCCACCTGGATGACTGCAGACTCAGTAGGTCTATAATTGATTAGTTTAGCAAACAGTTTATGAATCAATTGCAAGTGTGCCCCCTTGTGGCAATTTTAGGCCATTGTTTTTTACTGGGATTGGCAGAATTCATGGAATATTTTCCACACATTTTCACAAAGTGCAAAGAAAAGATTGGCTCAGAATGGATCTCTCCTCCTCCCTGCAGTTCTTCTTTGCAAACTGAGGCTGGGAGAAAGCAAAGGGGAACTCTTAAAACACATCTCAAGTATCATTCTGAACATGTCTTTCCCCACATGTATTGCAGTTTAGATAAGTGGTTTTTAGAGTTATAGGGTGTGGATGAAGGAGGTTTTCTGGATCAGTTGTATGCAGTCAGTTGTATGTGTACTTTAGGTGAAAAATCACAAAAAGGTTGGGTGTGCCTAATGGGTCGGGAGGTGTGGCACTCTGCAGGAATGAGCCGGAAATTAAAGTGGATAGGCTTTTTAAAATAAAAGAAGGCATGAGTTGGTGGCCATTTACAGTTATGGAGAACCTTGGCACTCCAGGTGCTCTTGAACTTCAATTCCCAGAAGCCCTGATCAGAAGGAGTCCTGACTTGGGCTTCTGGTAATTGAAGTCCAAGAACAGCTGGAGTGCCAAGGTTTGCCATCATGTGAATAGAACAATGAGGCATACTTTAACTAATGAGAAGGGGATAATTTTCTTGTATGGTGAAGCATATATCTCAGAACAGCATTCCTCTTTGCCATGAAGTAAGTGTATTTTTCTATCCTAATAAAATCCAGAGAGAGAGAGAGCTATTGTTCGACGGTATAATTACATCCCTGACATAAAATGAGGTCAATTGAAAGTGAGGGTAATAGTTCCTGTCAATAATACAATATATAATAATATACTCAGTAATATAGGCCAGCATCTCTGGAGAGAACCAGATTAGGGAACCCTGCAAGTAAGCAATAAGGATTCAATCAATAGTCCCTAACAAAGTCATGCAATAGCTGACAGGTTAAAACTCCCCACAAGTGGATGGGGCTGAAGTACTGCATGGTGGGTTTTCTTCACCAGTTCAGAATTATGTATGCTTTGAAATGTTATTTATTTATTTATTAGTCACATTTGTATTGTCGTCCACTCAGCAAGTGACTCTGGGCGGAGTACAACAATTACATCATGAACTACATAAATCCCACTAGAGAACCATAAAATACTTAAAACCAGGAAAAAACCCAATTAAAAATACAATTAAAAAATTAGCTCGACAACTACAAAGAGCGAAGGAGCGATATTACTATATCAGCCAGTAAGGGAGGGGGTCACCGCATCCCTTACCGCTTTGCCAGCCAGGTTTTTAGTTCTTTCCTGAAGGGCAGCAACTCCGTCTGGAGCCGTAGCTCAATTGGCAGGAGGTTCCATAGGGCCAGAGCAGACACAGAGAAGGCCCTGGTGCTAGATGTTAGCTTTTGTGGATCAAGTCCACTTCATGAAAACTAACATTAAAATACAGGAGTTTGTCTTTAAGGTGTCACAATGTTTTTGTCTTTTGGTTTTGTTTACTCTCTGATATCCCTGCACAGACTAACTTGGTTTTTGTTGTTCAGTCGCACAGTCGATTCCGACCCTCTGCGACCCCATGGACCACTGTCCGCCAGGCACTCCTGTCCTCCACCATCCCCCTCAACTCGCTCAGCTCTGTGCCCATTGTCTCTACAATCCCATCTAGCCATCTCATCTTGGGCCGTCCCCTTCTTCTTTTGCCCTCGACCCTTCCAAGCATTAAAGCTTTCTCAAGTGAATCCTCTCTTCTCATTTGATGTCCAAAGTACTTTAGCCTCATCTTTATTATTTGACCTTCTAAGGAACAGTCAGGGATAATTTCTTCTAAGATTGACCTATTTGTTCTCCTCGCTGTCCATGGGACTCTCAAAACTCTCCTCCAACACCACATCTCAAAGGCGTCTATTCTTCTGCGTTCAGCTTTCCTAATGGTCCAACTCTCACAACCATACATTGCCACAGGGAATACCATTGCTTTGACTATGCGAATTTTTGTTTTCAATGTGATGTCTCTACTTTTCACTATGCTCCCCAGGTTTCTCATCGCTTGCCTCCCAAGAATCAGTCGCCTTTTTATTTCATGGCTGCAATCACCATCTGCAGTGAGCTTAGATCCTAAGAAAGTAAAATCTGTCACTGCTTCTACTTCTTCCCCATCTATTTTCCAGGGACTGACAGGGCCTGTTGCCATTATCTTGGTTTTCTTGATATTGAGTCTCAAGCCAGCTTTTTCACTTTCTTCTTTCAACCTAATCAGGAGCCTTATTAGGTCCTCCTCACTTTCTGCCATTAGGGTGGTATCATCTGCATATCTCAAATTGTTGATGTTTCTTCCAGCAATTTTGATCCCAAATTGTGATTCCTCCATCCCTGCGTTGCGCATTACGGTTACCACTTCAAAAATTTAAACAAACATGCAATTGAACCATTTTTTGCATTTCTTGCCCATCTGTTTTAGGATATTACTGCTGCAAGTAGAAAGTCAAGACAGTCAAGGAGAATGGTTTTTGTCCGTCAGTTTTGTTCTCTTGGCTGTCCCTGTTCGATCAAGCAGATAAAAGGAATTTACTGAAAGGGATCCAGCCTAGCAACTTAACATGTGTGGAATGTTTCACAGGGCTGGGAAGCAGATTGCTATCTCAGTCAAAATAAACAATCCTCTAAAGGTGGGATATTGTCTGGGTTCTGTTCTGAAACATTTCAAGGGAATGGCCCTTTGCATATATGCCTGTCGCCAACTTGTCCCTGATCATCTGTCTGGAACCAAATAGCATTTCTTTGACAGTAAGAGATGTGATGATCTGAGATAAAAAGACAAGTTATGGAAAAACTCAGTCTTTTCAACAAGACAAGAGCAAAACCCACTCCAGGGTCATTTAAAGAATGGGTTTATCTAAAGCAGGTATTTTGAAGATAAATGCAGCTAACTTATCAAAATGTACACAGATAGCAGGAGCTCTGGCAGAGAATGGAGTCTTTCTTAGGGAAAGATTGCAAACTATGGTGGAGTAAGAAAAAAAAAACCTGACATAGTGCAGTCCAGGGATTTGCAGCTCAGTTATGTCCTCTGTCGTAAATCTCAGAGAAATCTTTAAGCAAACTTCTTGGTCAAAGCCTCAAGCTTACGTTCTTTGGTTCTGAAGGATGGGGATAATAATAGAGAATTCCCTTACGAGCTTGCTGCAAGGTTTATTGACGCCATCCATGTCGTTCCTGGAACACAATGGGAGCTGCTGCTTTGCCCCATGGCACCAAACTCCAGAGGCGAATCTATTGGTGGGTGATAGAAATAGAAATGGTAGCACCCCTTGGCCCTATTCCTTTCCTTTTTCTAAAAGCATAGAATCACTAAATTGGAAGAGGACTTTGTAGGCCATGGAGCCAAACCCTCTGATCGATGCAGGAATCCAAATCAGAGCAGACTTGACAGATGGTTGTCTAATTCTCTCTTGAATGCTTCCAGTGTTCGAACACTAGCATCACCTCTAGAGGCAATTGGTTCCACTGTCGTACTGTCTAACTGTTAAGATTTTCCTCACTTTCAGCCTATATCTTTTTTTTTTAATTACTTGTAAACCGCCCTGAGTCACTTCAGTGAGAAGGGCGGTGGAGAAATATGAACAAACAAATAAATAAATATCTGACTTCCTTTAGTTTGAGTCCATTACTGTACATCTTGCACTCTGGGAGGATGGAGAATAAGTTCTGCCCTTCCTTTTTATAATTATCTTTCAGGTGTTGTGGAAATTTTATTTCTATTTTCCCCAGCTGCTACACACAAAAGGACTCTAGGCACAATATCTTAAAATATTATTAATTAATTTATTGCATGCATAAGCCAAATAAAATCAGAACACATTCTATAAAGTACAATACTTTAATAATAAAGAGATGCAAGTAATATTAAGATTGGCCAATAATATAGAAATTTTGGAACAAAGCAAAGACAGGTTTCCCAAAGATCCCGTGTTTGCAATGCCCAACTGCCTGTCTTTTCTCCTCCCTTATATACCTTCTAAGACTGCCTTTTTTTCTAGTACATTAGGTCATGTCATGTTTTGCGCAGTGGTGGGATGTCAAAAATTTTACTACCCCACCGTGATGTCATCACAGTGTGGGTGGAGCTAACATCATGATGTCATGATGTTATGGGCGGGGTCAAAGAAAAAAATACAAAATAATAAAAATAAAAGTAAGCACACACGCGCACACACACACACACACACACACCACTCAACCTACCCACCCACTCACAACACAAACCCATAAATAAATTACGCACTGCACATGCACAATGGGGGATACCAGTGAAAAGGTAAGCCCCGAAGGTGGTCCCAAAAAAAGAAGAAGCTGCTACCGGTTCTTCGGGACACTGGAAAACGTTACTACCAGTTCTGGCGAACTGGTGAGAACCTGTTACATCCCATCACTGGTTTTGCGGTTAGCAAGATACACGTGAGACACGTGGTCAGTATGAGGCACGTGTAACCCTGTCTTGAGCCACCCGCTAGGGTTCCTCTTTTCTTTCAGGTCACAGTGACATGATGACTCCCTTTATATCATTTTGATTCTACTTTTAATTAAAATGGCTGCACTTATGTCAAATAATATGAATCAAAATTTATCTCTCACACAGGCATTTGGAGAGTGCTATCATGTTCCCTCTCAGTCTCTTTTTCTCAAGGCTAAACATTCCTACTTCCTTCAATCTTTCCTCTTATGGCTTGGTTTCCAGTCCTCTGATCATCCCTCTTTGCAGTACTCTAGATGTGGTCTGACTAGTGTTGAATACAGGGGGACTAGTACCTCACAGTTTTTGGAGGATAGGTAAAGGTCACCCTTGCTCTAAAGCCAGTCGTATCTGACTCTAGGGTTCAGTGCTCATCTCTGTTTCATAGCCGAAGAGCCAATGCTGTCTGCATCTGCAGATGTTTCCGTGGACATGTGGCAGGCATGGCTAGACTTCAGAGTGCACTGAACGCTGTTTACTTTCCCACCAAAGTGGTCCCTATTTATCTACTTGCAATTTCTTGCTTTTGAATTGCTAGGACTTCTGTTAATGCAGCCTGAAATAGTGTTGGCCTTTATTGCAACCACATTGCACTGTTGACTCATGCTTAGTCTGTGATGTACAACAAAATCCTTCTCACTCGTAATATTACTGAGCCAAGTATTCCCCATCTTGTAACTGTGTATCTCAAGGGTGCCCAAACTATGGCCCGTGGGCTGAATCAGCCCACAATGCCAATTCATCCGCCCACGCTGCCCTCGTCACTCCCGGAAGTGGAAGTAAAATGCACCCATACTTCCACTTCCAGGAGTGACAAGGACGGTGCAGGCCAGATGAATTGGCATCAGGGGCCACATCTGGCCCACAGGTCATAGTTTGGGCACCTGTGGTGTATTTGGTTTTTTGAATTTCTCCCTGTTAAATTTCATTCTGTTGGTTTTAGCCCAGTGTTCAAGCTTATAAAGATCTTTTTTTAATTCAGCTCCTGTCTTCCAAAGTATTGACTGTTTCACCCAGTTTTGTGTTATCTGCAAATTTGATAAGAATGTTCTCCACTCCCTCATCCAAATCATTAATGAAAATGTTGAAGAGCACAAGGGCCCAGGACTGAGCCTTAATGTTGTAGTTTTTTTTAACAGGGGCACCACTTTCTCCTCTTCCTATTTCTAAGGGGGTCAGGCTATATTCATGGCTCAGAGCAGAGTGGGTGGGAGATGTTACCTTTGGTCTCAGGTGCCAAAAGTGCTACTTGGGGTTCTGTATTACCCCTAATCTTATCCCTAATGGTGATTATTTATTGTCATGAATGTGCATGATGCTTGGAAAAAATGCATACAGTATACGAATATGCTTTCTCATTAACAATTAAGGGTTTTTTTTAACTTAAAATTTGTGCTATGCGAGTCAGACTTTTCCTGTGGAAAAACTCACATAACGAGCATTTCTATGGGGAAAACTTGCATAATGAAAATTTTTTGCTATTTGAGTTTTTCCATAGGAATTTTTGCTATGTGAAAAAACTCACGTAGCGAAAAACTTGCATAGCGAGCAGCCTCGCAGAATGAATTATTTTCGTTATGCGAGATTTGACTGTACTAGTGTATATGTCACTGGAGACACTAAAAAAGAGTTTCCTTTAGCACTTTTAAAAGACTAACAGGGTTATTGTGTCAGGGCTGGATCTCTTAAGACACTGAAATGTAATGCAAGAATCTGCGACATTTTGCTGTAAAATCCACAAACACTATGTACAAAATTTTTAATAGTAGACACAAAAGCTTATCCCACATTCATAAATAAGGAGGTTTGTTTTAAAGAATTGTTTCCATTGTATGCACCTTTTCTAAACGAGGAGGCATCCCTGGAGCTTTGGACAGCCTTTAATTGATGGGAAGAAACTGTTATAGACAAGCAACTATTTCTTTCCTGCTGACATAGAAATAATTTTATCAAGCCATCAGTGCTATAGGCCCTTCAGACAAAACAGCACCAGTTCTAGTGCAAAGTGCAAAATGATCCAAAAAAAGGATTTACAATTACAGGCTTAGGATAGAGACTATTTCCCCCTTTCTTTGCATTGTGAAATCCCTCATAACTGTCCCTTGTAGAACTTTAAATCCCTTTAAAAAATTTAAATGCACATAATCCACCAAAGGATAAACTACCTTCAGTTGTCTTGGTCTGATACATTTACATTTCTTGAATATTTTCCACCACATTGTTACGAACACTGGAAATACAGGTTCCTCTTGCAGGTGACATGGAAAATCTGGACAAAATAGGAGGTCTTTATAGACCTAGGAAGTTAGCGAAGACTTTTTTTTAAAATGAACAAAGCATACCTGTATGTGCAGTTTGCCTGTATATGTCTGCATGCACCATTACTTATCAGATTAAGAACAGAACATTGCTACACACTTAGAAAATAAACCATAATGATTGCTACATTTATTCTGATTTATTGCTCTCAGAAAGTTTAGTTGAGTGTCTTAATTTGTGATAGAACTCATGGCAATTGATGCACCTCTCTTTAGGTTTCAGCCAGCCTGATGCCTTCAGGAGTGGAAAGTGCACACTAATTCTTCATCCCAGAATTAAGGGCTAGGTGCAGCCTGACACCTAGATACTTTCTAGTCTAGGGTTTCTCATCCTTGTCCCCCCAGATGTTCTTGGACTTCAATACCCAGAAACCCTGATCAGCAGGTGTGCTGACTTGGGCTTGTGGTTATTGAAGTTCAATAACACCTGGAGGCCAAAGGTTAAGAAATCCTGTTCTAGTCATTTATTCAATCTGTAATCTCTATTTGAAGACAAAACTGGCACTCCTGATACAAGCTGTGTTGAGTTTTCTGGGTCATTTGAGGATGGAGGGACAAGCTAAATGAGATTTAGCCCACTTTCACCTGTCTAAGTAGCTACCCATCCATCTATCAAGCTGCTGCAGCTATGCTTTTATTAAAATGTTCTGTTGAGGAACAGTATTTCAGTGCATTGTTTCAATGACAGGGGATCTAAGTGATGCCTTGAAACAGCAGTCATCTATCAGTTATTTAAAAAGCACAGCTGCAGTAGTCTACCATATACACCAATATAAGCCGATTTTTTTCAGCACCAAAAATGTACCGGAAAAAGCAGACTCAGCTTATACTCGAGTCATCTGCTTTCTTTTCCCAGTTGCGGGGGAGATCTGCACATTTGAGACCATCTGATACTGTGATTTATAGCGCTGATGAGCACTAGCAGAATGTGAGTGTCCCTTTGAATGGTTTTTTTAAAAAAATAAATTGACATTTTTACCCTTAGTCGTATCACCACAGCTCATCATGGAGAAACAACATTCTGTCATAGGCTGATTTTATTTTAACCACTTCCTAACCGCAGAATGTAGATAAACGTCCTGCTCAGGAAATGGTTAGATCTGGATCATGGCTGCAGCCATGATCTTATTTATTTTTCTCCCAGTGACAGGTTTTCACATAGAAGTGATCCAGGTGGCTGAAGAGCAAAACACACTCCCACCCACACCCACCCCATCACCTGCGGCACTTACCAGGCTCTCCTGTGTCTTCCCTGTTAGAAATGGATAATCTTGGACCAAAACATAATTTTCATTTATTTTGATTATTGAAACTCACTAGTAGCTGCTGCTACTCGAACCAATCAGTTTTCCTTGTTTTGCAGGTAAAATTAGATACCTCAGCTTATATTCGTATTGGCTTGTACTCGAGTATATGTGGTATTTGGGGGCACATGGCTTTCAGGATCACCAGCTGATCAGCTGTAGTGTTGCTGTAATGTCTAAATAAGAGGAGCAGCTGATCATTGGTAGTGCTGTCACTGATAAACTGGTAATTCTGGAAGCCACACACTACCAATCCCAATTGCATCATTCTATTTTATCCCATCCACAGTACATACTCTGGGAATGGGTTAAAATCGGTCCAGCAATTTAGGAGAACCTCCTGATGGGGGTCCTAAAATTACCATTCATTTTTGTTGCATATCGAAATTATTAGCAAAAATGTTTTCAGCCATTCTAATCATCACGATTTCGATCTGTGGATAGATGCTCTGGGAGCCTCTTTATGTATAGATAAATTAGGAATTTCAGCTATTTTTCTATATTGGCACGCCGGCGCCTCCTGTCTTTTAAGATAGGGATGGGCAGTGTGGCTGAGTATTGGGAACAAATGCATTGTTGCAGTCATAATAAATCCTGTTATGATGCACATTGTATTGTTCAGTTGTATTGTTCATTGTATTGTTCAGTCCAACCGATGAACATATTTGCTGTTGAGCCATTATGGAGCTCCATAGTCTGCAGTACTGTAGACAAGGTATACTGAATCGTAGCTGTTGTCACATCCCACGTACTGCTGCAGAGTTTTTATAGTACAGCCAGTGATGGGATGTAACAGGTTCTCACCAGTTCGCCAGAACCGGTAGTATCTTTTCTCAGTGTCCCGGAGAACCGGTAGCAGCTTTTTGGGGAGAACCACCTTCGGGGCTTACCTTTTCACTGGTTCCCCCACTGTACATGCACACCTACTGTGCTTGGCGTGTATGCACAGCCTCCTTGCTGTCCTCCCAAGCAGGGAGGAGGAAGAGAAGCTGCTAGCCTGAAGCTCCCTATAGCCTGCTCCCCAGGGTAAGTGACTCACCTTTGGATGTGGTATGTCTGTGTGTATTTTAATGTGTATTTAATACCTTTACCTATATTGACATACTACCACAGTACCATAAATACAGATTTATGTTTGGGGTGGGTAGGTGGGTGTATTTTAATGTAATTTTTATTTTATGTATTTAATTTATTTACGGGCTTGTGTTGTGGGTGGGTGGGTTGAGGGGTGTGTGTGTGTGCTTATTTTTATTTTATTATTATTTTAAAAAAATCTTTGGCCCCGCCCACATCATGACATCATGACGTTAGCTCCGCCCACACTGTGATGATGCCACGGTGGGGTAGTAAAATTTTTGACATCCCACCACTGAATACAGCATATAATTTCTCATTTGAACTTTGGTCGTCATGTTGGTGAGATGTTGTTTATAGAAAAGGGTACAATCTATAATGATGCCCAGATATTTTGGATTGAAATAGTGGTTTGAATTGGATTGAACTGAATACCATTAAAGAAGATTGTAGGTTGTTGTTTGGCAAAATCATTTAGATCAGTTTCCTAACCTTTGGTTTTTGGACTTCAATTCCCAGAAGCCTAAGTCAGTTCCCAAAGCACTGATCAGCCAATGTTCTGACTTAGGCTTCTGGGAATTGGAGTCACCATGTGGAGCATGGGCCCCACATTGGGAACCACAGCTGAAAACACACCATAAATGCACGTGTGGCTGTTGTAAATCCATTTACAGCAGCCTCAGATGCATTTTACAGCAGCAATTACAGTGTGCAGGGGAAACCATGTGTCCAGCCCGCATAGCTGTCAGAGGGGGCATGGTCTGGCCCGTGGTGCAAAACCATTGAGAATCTCTGGCCTAGATGAAAAAAAGACACCCAGCTATCATTATTATGCACAGCCATCTATATATTTTGAGTGGGAGGTGAGAATATACATACTCTACTAATAATAGCTTTGTTGCTTTGCCTAAATAATTTATACATTTGTTTAATTTGTTAGCCTCCCTGCAGTCTTTGTCAAACCAGCTTTTCAGGTGGTGATAAATTTTGCTTTGCTTCCTTTTCTTTCCTCTGCTGATCAGTAAAACAATCAACTAATTCAGTGAGGTAGATGGGAGTCTTTTTTTAACCAAAATCTTCTTCTTGCTTTTTAATTATTATTTTGTACTCCTGCTGGAGAGTTCTCTCTCCAGTAATCAGCTGATTCTTTAGACTATCTTTGCCTAGAGGGCAGTGTCCTAAATCCAGTTTGCCTGATATCTGGGCTCTAGGTAGCTTCAATTGATATTTTGAAAGAGAGGGGTAGGTGGTCAATTATGCCCTGATTATTTAATTTGAATTCTAATACAGTATTTTAGAAAAACTATAGACTTCTACTGGCATGTAATTGATGACGTCTGTTTCTTGCAAGGAAATAAATGTATAATATCCAAAGAGATCCATGGTATCATGAATGTATCAACAATTACTAGAAACAGTCTAGAAACCACATTCATCAGATTGTCTGCTCACCTGCTTTTTATTTGCTAGTCCCACCAATTCATTGGGACTAGGTGGGAGTAACAACTGGATTTAGGTCAAAATTAAAAGTTTGCTGCTGGTCAACCATTAACCAGTGATGGGATGTAACAGGTTCTCACCAGTTCTCCAGAACTGGTAGTAACTTTTCCCAGTGTCCCAGAGAACCTGTAGCAGCTTTTGGGGGGAACCACCTTCGGGGCTTACCTTTTCACTGGTTCCCCCACTGCGCATGCATGCCAAGTGCTTGGCAGATATGCATGGCCTCCTTGCTGTCCTCCCAAATGGGGAGGAGGAAGAGAAGCTGCTAGCCTGAAGCTCCCTATAGCCGGAAGCTCCCTATTTTTATTATTTTGTATTTTTTTTTCTTTGGTCCCGCCCATGACATGACATCATGATGTTAGCTCTGCCCACACTGTGATGACATCACGGTGGGGGTAGTAAAATTTTTGACATCCCACCACTGATTGATACTCCTTTACCACAGATTAAGGTGTACACAAAAAGAGCCTCCTCAAAGATTGTGTTATTTTTGAACCACAATCAGGCGTACCCTGGTAATGGCAACCTTGTGTTACCAGCTAATCTTTCTCACACTCGGTCAGGTGAAAGGAACTGCAGAATGAACTCACCAAAAGGTGCCTTCATTTTGGCAGTTTCGCATCTGGCCTAGACACGGAAAAAGAAGAAGCACAGATTAAGGAATGGAGCTGCTAAAACTGAAAACAGTGGAAATAATTTTTTAATGATGCACACAAGATCTCAGGAGAGTCTGTTTGGTTAACATTAGGCAGTATCTTGTGACCCCAGAGAAATAAGTTAATGTTTCTCATGGCACTCTGCCTGCTCTCATGTTTGCCTAATTTTATTACGTTACAAACATTTTACCACTTTCTTCTTTTCCAAATAAATGCAAAATGGGTAAGAAATGCAGTTAGCTATTCCATGGAAAATGTAATTGCCTCTCCATTAACTCAGCCCATCTTCAACAAGTTGTTTATATTTCCTATCTGTTAAAAGCCAGGCAGCAGATTCTATGGAGCAATTTCTAGACTTAAGAAACTTCTACCTGATCAGGTGGATGGGGGGCAGGGAAGAGGGAAAACTATTTTTGGTTGTAGATCAAACCTTAATTTCAAACAGCTGTAGATCATGTACTATTTCCATGGAGAAAATGTATAAGCATTATCCCGGAAAGTTATACTGAAATTGACAATTACCATGAACATTATTTTGTACAAAGAAAAGGATTTGCTTAACATAGATTAAATAAGGTTGTCTACGTAAGTGGATCCTTTACTGTTGTGCAAATAAATGGGGGGGGGGGATCCATGCAGACTGAAAAACAAACACCTTTGCCCAATGTGCACACACATTCTGTTTACTTGATGGATTTTGTCAGATAAAAAGACTTGAAATGAATATGAGAATGTCTGTGGCATCACATTTATTTTTTTCTTTGATATTGCTTGACTTTCATGCTGCAAGTAACTTGAGGGGTTTTTAAAAAAATAAAAATGCATTGATTTAAATCCTAATGCTTTAACATTCACTGCCTGAGGCTGATAGCTTCCTTAGTCTTACGTGGCATAAGTGACACTTCTGGACTTTAGCCAACGTGTTAAGTGCCAAGACAAAACTATAGGAGGAGTCTCTCAGAGCAGTTTGGAAGAGAAAGACTTCATTTAAACATTCCGGTTAGACTTCCCACAAAAAAATCAGATCTAGCATTTGTTCTCAGTGTTGCATTTAATACTTTTGCTAAGTGTAAGACGGACTCAAAGAAGGGATACACACGTGAGAATCTATGCATGGTCCTAGAGGGCAGGACTAGGCATTTCACCCTCTGCAGTGGTGGGATGTCAAATTTTTTACTACCCCACCATGATGTCATCACAGTGTGGGTGGAGCTAACATCATGACATCATGATGTGGGCAGGGCCAAAGAAAAAATAATAATAATAATAAATAAAATAAAAATAAGCACACACACCTCAACCCACCCACGCACCCACAACACAAACCCGTAAATAAATTTTAAAAATTAAAATACATTAAAATACAGCCACCCACCCACCCCAAACAAAAATCAACCAGAGCTTTTAAACCAGAGCTTAAAGCTTATTCTGGCTAATCTTTCTCACACTAGGTCAGATGGAAGGAACTACAGAATGAACTCACCACAAGATGGCTTCATTTTGGCACTTTTCAACAGTTAAAGAAGTTAGGTACTAAGTCTTTGCCTAACCAGTTCTCTAGGATAATATGGCTTAATGTAAATGTAAAACAGCTGCACCTCCTTAAGGGTTCTCCAATTGGAACAGCACTTGGAACAGCACAGGTGTAGCTTATTGATGAGGTAACTCTAAGACTTTGCTTAAAAACCCCAAGTCAGGCCGCTAGGCCTTTTTAGGAACTGTGGTAGTACATCAATATAGGTAAAGGTATTAAATATACATTAAAATACACACAGACACACCACATCCAAAGGTGAGTCACTTACCCTGGGGAGCAGGCTATAGGGAACGTCAGGCTTGCAGCTTCTCTTCCTCCTCCCCGCTTGGGAGGACAGCAAGGAGGCCGTGCATACGTGCCAAGCACTGTAGGCATGCATGCACACCAAGTGCTTGGCGCGCATGCGCAGTGGAGGAACCAGTGAAAAGGTAAGCCCTGAAGGTGGTTCCCCCCCCCCCCCAAGTTGCTACCGTTTCTCCAGGACACTGGGAAAAGTTACTACCGGTTCTGGTGAACTGGTGAGAACCTGTTACATCCCATCACTAACCCTCTGGCTTTAAGACAGCCTGCTGTCCAACGGTGTAGTTGAGGTTTCAGCCCAACCAGCACAGAATGGAAGGGTGGATGTCTTGTTTCTCATTTCCCCGAAGATGCAAAATGTATTGTTCCAGCTTTGACTACATGCCTCTGTCCAGTTTTTAAAGTGGCTTCTCTCTTTGGCAAGATGAGGTGGGAGGGTGTCTACTGCATTTAGAGATGTAAAATTCCTGAGAATTTTGAAAGGAGGGGAAAAACCCTGGAATGGGGGGGGGGGCTGGAAAATTGGGAAAATACTATTTCTTTCTAATTTCTGCAAGTTACATTCAGATTTTTTATTTTATATGTGTACAACAAATGCATATTTGGTAAAGATTAATATGTAATAAAATGAGTTTTTCATATATAAGAAACTAAAAAATACATTTAGCAGCCATGAAATGTGCATGGAACATCATTAATGAAAAATTTCCGCAAGTGAAAACATTAGGTTGTGCAGCACATGGTTTACATTTGCTATTTCGTGACATAATGAAGTTAAAGGCAATGGAAGATCTTCAGTCTGATGTCAAGAAAATTATCACATTTGTTAAGAAACATCACAACGTTCAACAAACATTCATGAGCATTCAAAAGGAGAAAAGTAAAAGATCTCAGAAGAATTCTGCAAGAACAGTGAAACTGCCATCTGTTACCAGATGGGGAGGGATAACGATAATGTTGAAAAGTCTCCTGGATGGAATGGAAACTCTACAAACAACTTTTATTCAAGATGGTTTACCACTCAATAATCAAATAAGGAAGGTTGTTTTGGACAATGATGTATTATGGACTCGTGTAGAATCTACAGCGGTTCTTCTGAAACCCATAAGTACTGTTATAACAAGAATAGAATCTGATAACACACATTTGTCTCAGGTAACTGAAATGTTTCCTGAAATAACAAGGAAAATAACAGGACCTGAAGGACTGTTAGTAAAAACACCCAGAGTAAAGAATGAGGAGCAGAAATTTTTGGAAATAATAAGGGAAAGAAAGAACTTTTGTTGAGGAGATATTCATTTTGCTGCAAATCTAGTTGATCCGTGTTTCCAAGGAAAACACTTATCAAATGATGGTGTCTCCAGTGCAATGGAATTCGTAACAAATAACTCAGAAGAAATTGGACATATAATATAAATTCAATATAAATTTGAACTAATAAATAAATAAATAAATAAATGTTTGCTAAATCACAGCAAACATAGAACAATACAAAGCAAAGATGGGTTTTTGGAGCAAGCAGTTTTTGTGGGAAAGTGTAGAGCACACTTCACCACTCAGTGAGGTAGTGTGGGGGCAGGGGAGGCGGCCCGCCCTGGGTGGCACTTTCCAGGGAGTGGCAAATTGTCCCAGTGGGAGGTGAGGTGACGAGGGTGCTCCTTTCTGGGTCTGCAGTGATGGTACCATCACAGCACCGGCCTTGGTTCTGAGACAGCTGGGAGTAGCCGGAGCCGGGAGACCTAGTTGAACTGAGGGCAAAGGAGAGTGGACTGGAAGGTTGAGGAGCACCAAGGTGGGGCACCGGGACTGGCTTTGCCCCTGAAAAGGAGTTGAGCTACTCCTGCGTCCATGGCTCCTCCTCCACCCTCTCCCCCTGCCTTGCAGCACCGATGGGTGCACGTGGGGGCCCCCTCCGGTCCTTTCCACCTGTCGCAGCTCCTGCCAACCTAGCAGTTCAAAGGTAAGAAAGTGACAATAAATAGGGGGCCAGGGGGGAGCCTAGAGGTGGCGGCAAGCCTAGGGAGGGCAGTGAGCCTAGGGAGGGCAAGTTTGGCCTGCGCCCCGGGTGGCTGAAACCCGCGCTATGCCACTGTCACCACTTGCATGGTGGAAGGGGCTCTGCGAAAGTCAGATCTTTAGTCGTGTGGCCATAAAACTGTTATCCATTCCCCCCGACATCAGCTTCTTCTGAACGCATCTGATCTGCCTATAGGAAAATACACACTATGGCTCGAAACTGTTTGATGAATACAAGAGTCAATAAATTAGTGTCTATCCATTCTCACCTGCTTCTGGAGGAAAAGAAAAGTGGTGGGTGTTCAAAAGAATACAGCAGTGTCGTTACATCTGAAGCTAAAGAAAGTGCAAGTTTCGACTCATCTGATGAATGTGGAAGTGATTAAAATTGTAGACGTTTTTGGGAACATAAAGTAAATGTAAAAAACTCATTACTTTGTTATCCTCTAAAATTTCCAATTATAATTATTCCATTAGTTAAGTTAAATGGATTATTGTACTTTTTGTTAGTAAAAGAAATATTTTTACTTCATTAATGGTATATGTAAACCAGTGATGGGATGTAACAGGTTCTCACCAGTTCTCCAGAACCGGTAGTAACTTTTCCCAGTGTCCAAGAGAACCTGTTGCAGCTTTTGGGGGGAACCACCTTCGGGGTTTACCTTTTCACTGGTTCCCCCACTGCCCATGAGTGCCAAGCACTTGGTGTGCATGTACGCCTAGTGCTTGCCGCATATGCACGGCCTCCTTGCTATCCTCCCAAACGGGGAGGAGGAAGAGAAGCTGCTAGCCTCAAGCTCCCTATAGCCTGAAGCTCCCTATTTTTATTATTTTGTATTTTTTTTTCTTTGGCCCCGCTCATGACATGACATCATGATGTTAGCTCCGCCCACACTGTGATGACATCACGGTGGGGTAGTAAAATTTTTGACATCCCACCACTGATGTAAACCTCATTTTGTAACATAAGCCATGGAATGATTTTGGGAACTACTATCTGAAATAAAATTCAAAGGAATAAAAAGGATGACATTTTTTGAAAAATCTAGTTTTTTGAAATGCATTTATTTCACCCTGCACACTCGACATGCTTTACTTCTGCAAACTTCCCTCTTTTCAAAATTCCCGGAAGGTTTACGTCTCTAGCGTGTGATTTATACAAGTTTATGGTGCTCTGCACCATGTGGAATTGTATGCTCCCAATCTGCTAAAGGCTTTTCTTTCAAAATAGCTCATGCCCATGAATTGTAGAAGCATTGACTGCATTTCCCCCCAATTTTTCCGTTCCCCCCCAGTCAATTTTCCCTCCCCAATTTTCCCGGCTCCTCTCACCCCACCCCCCCGGCCACCTTTACATCTCTAGCTGCATTAGACATGAAAAGCTAGTCTTCATCTGGGTATAACTCTTACTGGGAGATAGATGGCTTACACGAAGATCTCAGGTCACATTCTACCTTTTACCAGGCAGAGTATGAAGCAACAGCAAGGAGCTGGACAAGACACTACTTTTGTGTCCCATAAATTAACCTACTGCCCTCAGGAGGGGCAGAGGAGGCCATCCCACACCAGATTCCTTGTGGAACAGTGGTTAAACTGCTTTTTTGTTGTTCAATCGTACAGTCGATTCCGACCCTTTGTGACCCTATGGACCATTGTCCGCCAGGCACTTCTGTCCTCCATCCTCCTCCTCAACTCACTCAGTTCTGTGCCCATTGTCTCTACAATACCATCTAGCCATCTAATTTTTGGCCGCCCCCTTTTTCTTTTGCCCTCCACCTTTCCCAGTATCAAGGCTTTCTCAAGTGATTCCTCTCTTCTCATTTGATGTCCAAAGTACTTTAGCTTCATCTTTACTATTTGACCTTCAAGGGAGCAGTCAGGGTTGATTTCTTCTAAGATTGACCTATTTGTTCTCCTCACTGTCCAGGAGACTCTCAAAATTCTCCTCTAGCACTGCTGTACTGCAGCCAAAACTGCTGAAATTAAGTTCAGTCCCAATGGGGGTCAAGGTTGATTCAGCTTTCCACCCTCTCAAGGTCAGTAAAATGAGTACCCAGCATCTTGGGGGCAAAATGCTAATTAATTTGTGAACTGCACTAAGCACTGTAAGGTAAAGGTTTCTCTTGCTCGAAAGCCAGTCGTATCCGACTCTAGGGGTCAGTGCTCATCTGTTTCCAAGCCGAAGAGCCAGCACTGTCTCCTTCTGCAGACGTTTCCATGATCATGTGGCAGGCATGACTAGACACTGGGGCATGGAGTGCATGGAACTCTGTTACCTTCCCACTGAAGTGGTCCCTATTTATCTACTTACAATTTCTTGCTTTCGAACTGCTAGGTTGGCAGGAGCTGGGACAGAGACTGCAGTACTCAGGAATCGAACTGCTGACCTTCCACCTCCCAGTCAGCGCCTTAGTGACTTGAGCCACAGGGTGGCATATAAGTGTAATTGCTATTGCTACTAGAGCTGGTGTAAAATCCAACTGCCAGTCTGCCTGACTTCTTGCCAGAGAACTTGGCTAGGAGGAGTTGATTTTTTGTCTCAGGCAGGAAAATGTTGGGCAGCCTTGATTCTAGTGTATGTTGTTTCATGAACAGATATTAAACCTTTCTGTTCCAATCATCTATTGCAAGATTTTCCTTTTTTTAAATACAGGGATGTTCAGTCTTTCATTTTCATCGATGCCTGGGGAAAAAACCTAAATGTATCCAAGACCTGGTTTTTAAAGCAGATGGACATGGAACTGTGCTCTTACGCACCTTCCAGAACATAATTAGATAAGTTTTATTATCATTGACCAGTAGGAAGTGCCAGGGTCAGAATTGTCATAAATGACTTCCCTTCTCAAAGCTTTGCAATGACTGTATAGCAGGGATTCTCAACCTGTGGCCCGCCCAGTGGTGGGATGTCAAAAATTTTACTACCCCACCGTGATGTCATCACAGTGTGGGCGGAGCTAATGTAATGACATCATTATGTGGGTGGAGCCAACATCATGGCATGGGCGGGGCCAAAGAAAAAATATAAATACAGTAATACCTCAAATAACATTAGTATCGGATAACACTAAAATCGCATAACATTAAGCAATCTGGGGGGGATAATTGCATCGGATAACATTAAGATCCTATGGGATGCATCGGATAACAACCGCTAAAGCCTGTGTGGTTACAATGTATCTCTATGGATCCCATAGGATTTTAACATGCATCAGATAACACTAAAAATCGAATAACACCAAGACTTGTGGAACCAGGTTTTAACGTTATCCGAGGTTTTACTGTAAATAAAAAATAATAAAATAAAATAAAAATAAGCACTCACACACACACCCTTCAACTCACCCACCCACCCACAACACAAACCTGTAAATAAATTAAATTAAATTAATAAAATAAAAATACATTAAAATACACCCACCCACCCAAACACCCATCCACCCACCCCAAACACAATCAACCAGAGCTTTTAAACCGAAGGTGGTTCCCCCCAAAAGCTGCTACCAGTTCTCCGGGGCGCTGGAAAAAGTTACTACCGGTTCTGGAGAACTGGTGAGAACCTGTTACATCCCATCGCCCGCCGCACCATTTCATGTGGGCCACCACCGCCTCCACCACACCAGGAAGTGGCATGGGGTGGAGGAAGGGCAAAATGGCCATCTGGCCCCAGAAGCTGCCTGAGGAAGCGTGGCCCAGACCCTGACTTTCAAAGGTTGAGAACTCCTGCGGTATAGGGATGATTATGAATAAATATAAGAAGAGCTGGAGGCTCAGCCCATAGAGTTACTGTTTTATTAAAACTTCTCTGTCCAACGTCATCCTCCCCACTGGAGCAATTTGGGAGATGGGGGAGAATTGTGCGGGTAGATAAATGCCCCGATTCGGAACAGATCCGTGTGAGCTCACATGGGGAGCGCCTAAGTGGCACACGCCAACAAACCAGGGGCGTAGCCACCGCCGTATCTGCCGTATCAATTATACGGGGGGGGGGGGGGCCCGGGCCACGGGGGGGGGCCCAACGTGCGTAAGCAAAAGGCAAGGAGAGTGTATATTTAATTTGAATTGTTTGTAAAAAAAATTGGAAAAAGTGACAGATAGATAATTATATATTTATTATTTATTACATTTGTTACCCCGCCCCAATCGGGAGAACCCGACTCTGAGCGGCTTACATAAAAAAATAAAAAATAAAAGCATAAAGTAATCTACAACAGTAAAACATCAGGAGTTAAAAATCATCAGAGGTTAAAAGCAATACACAATTATGATGAATAAATGGCCTTCATGACCACCCCAGGATCATCACAGGACTCTCCCTGCCTGTTGGAGAGGGGGAATGAGGGCCAACTGTGTGGACCAGCTAGCCCACCCATAAAGACCTTGCTGTCTCTTTTCTTGACTGTATTGTATTTTTACACTGTATTTTATTGTATTGTTTTTTCTTTATATGAAAAATTTATTGATTGTATTATCTGTGCTGCATCTGTTAAATTTTTATATTATGCTGTACAGTAAAACCTCATATAACACTAAAACCTGGTTCCACAAGTCTTGGTGTTATATGATTTTTAGTGTTATCTGATGCATGTTAAAATCCTATGGGATCCATAGAGATACATTGTAACCACACAGGCTTTAGCGGTTGTTATCTGAAGCATCCCATAGGATCTTAATGTTATCCAATGCAATTCTTCCCCCCAGATTCCTTAATGTTATGCGATTTTAGTGTTATTCGATACTAATGTTATCTGAGGTATTACTGTATTTATATTTGAGATTGTGATACTGTATATGTTGTTTATGTTATGTGAGCCCCTCTGAGTCACCTCAGTGAGGTAAGTAGAGGGGCATATAAATCTAATTTAATAATAATAATATTTTTTTAAAATTTTATGCAATTTTTTTTTCTTGTGTGAGAAATCTTTACCCTTCCTAAGGGCCCCCAAATTTTTATACGGGGCCCCCGCCAAGGCACGCTGCTACGCTTCTGCAACAAACAAACCCCGTTTCGTAACGTGTGTATGTCTCGGGTTCTCTCCACGTTTGTACCGTGAAGAGTCCCTCACATTATCTCTCCCCTGGGAGGAGGAGGGAAGGGGCGGCCATGTACAGCTGGCCCGCGGGGTCAGGCCTTCTTTTGCCCCCACACTACTACTTTCTCCCCTCAAAAAGCCCGATCCTTTCCCGCTCAAAGTGCGTGTGTGTGTCTGTGTGGGTCTGTGTGGGTGCTTCTTGCCCAGCGCAGCTCAACGGCCAAAGCCGCCTCCGCCGCTCGGGAAGGGGCGGTTCTGCGAGCCCGAGGGAGGAGGCGGCGCGGCGGCGGCGTGGCCGACCGACGGAGCCCCCTCCAGCCTCTCCCCGGCGGCTCCTGCTCGGTGGCCATGCTCCGCCACTGGGGACGCGGCGCCCCTCCGACGGGCAACGGGACCGCTTCCCCTCCGCGACTGGAGACGGTGCCGTTCCTCCGGAGCAGCAGCAGCAGCAGCGTCGACTACGACATCTCTGGCAAGGTGGGAGCACCGGTTTCCCCCCTTAGGGAGGGAGCCTAGGGACCCCCAAAAGTGGCCGAGCGCCCCCCAACACAACCCCACCGCCAGCCCTTCCTGCGCCCTGGAGGTGAAGCCTCTCTTCCCCCCCAGGAACGGCTCATCCCTCGCCCGCCACGTCTTCCAGGGACTTGGGAGGGTGGTTTCCGTATATGTGTGTGTACATTTTTCAGAGCGAGAGGTGCCCAAACTACGGCCCGTGGGCCAGATCAGGCCCCCGGCGCCGGTTCATCTGGCCCGCACCACTCTCGTCGCTCCCAAAAGCGGAAGTGAAACACGCCGTCTGGGCACGTTTTACTCAGTGATGGGATGTAACAGGTTCTCACCAGTTCCCCAGAACCGGTAGTAACTTTTCCCAGTGTCCCGGAGAACCAGTAGCAGCTTTTTTGGGGGAACCACCTTCAGAGCTTACCTTTTCACTGGTTCCCCCACTGCACATGTGCGCTAAGCACTTGGTGTGCATGCACGCCTAAAGTGTTTGGCGTGTATGCACAGCTTCCTTGCTGTCCTCCCAAGTGGGGAGGAGGAAGAGAAGCTGCTAGCCTGAAGCTCACTATAGCCTGAAGCTCCCCAGGTATTTTAATGTAATTTTTATTTATTTATTTAATTTATTTACAGGTTTGTATTGTGGGTGGGTGGGTAGGTTGAGTGTGTGGGCTTATTTTTATTTTATTTTATTTTATTTTCAATTTTTTCTTCGGCCATGCCCACATCATGACATCATGATGTTAGCTCCGCCCACACTGTGATGACATTACGGTGGGGTAGTGAAAATTTTGACATCCCACCACTGGTTTTACTTCCGCTTTCCAGGAGCGACAAGGGTGGCGTGGGACGGATGAACTGGCATCAGGGGCTGGATCCGGCCCACATGGTTTAAGCAGAGAAATAGCAGCTTTAAAATCAATCCCATCCTGTTGCAAAACAGATTGCAAGGCACGTTTTACTTCCCCCTCTGGTGGGAGACGCCACGTTACCAGCCCATACCCCAAAAGTGTGGGATTTGTGCGTAGTTTCTGTATTGTTTTTAACTTTTGATGATTTTTATTGATGTAGATTGTTTTATATTTATTTTTTATCTTGATGTAAGCCGCTCAGAGTCGGGTTCTCCCGATTGGGGCAGGGTAATAAATGCAATAAATAATAATAATAATAAAAGGTTTGGGCACCCCTGTCTTAGAGCCCCACTTGGACCTCCCAGAGCAGGGGTCACCATACTTGGCTCTCCAGATGTTCTTGGACATCGATTCCCAGAAGCCCTGATCAGCAGGTGTACTGATGTGGGCTTGTGGTAATTGAAGTTCAAAAACACCTGGAGAGCCAAGTTTGCTGACCCCTGTCCCAGAGGAAAGGGGACTGGTGAGGGTCCAGCCTTCCTCTGCCGTGGGTAGAGGTGGGTTGTCTTATTTGGTGGTTCAGTGGTTAAGAAGCTCGCCTTGTTAGCTGGAAGGTCGGCAAGTCAGCAGTTTGAGACCCAAGTACTGGATGAGAGAGTGAGTGCCCATCTCTGTCCCAACTCCTGCCAGCCTAGCAGTTCAAAAGCAAGAAGTCGCAAGTAGATAAATAGGGACCACTTCGGTGGGAAAAGATGTTGAGGACATGAAAGGAGCCTCATTCAGGCATCCTCTGAGCGGGGTTCCTACAGCAGAAATCCTGTCAACCCAGGAAACACCTTTGTGTGCTTCTGACATGATAAATTAAATTTTGCTGGGGGGAATGACGACTCTGCACCAACTCAGGGGATCGATCTTTCTCTTCTCCTGCAGTATTCCAAGACTGTTGCTCTGTCATCACTTTCCCTCTCCTCTCCCCACCACACTGCCTTGTTTGCTTTGAGGTGCACACCTCAGAAGTTCAACAGGTGCTGCTTCCCCAGCCTGGAGATGCAAGTGGCAGAAGCCAACTGAATCTCTTGTCTGTAACTCAGTTATTATAAAGGATGTCCCAAGATTCGCCCCACGTAAGTGTCAGGATGTAATTTCAATGAAGTTTGGTCTAAAGAGGTTTATTCCAGGAAAAGCAGTCAATTGGCTGTCTTCACGGAGGCCTTGAAATGTTTAAAAGGCAGCAGGAAATTTCCATTTAAGGACTTCCTCCCAAAAGGGAGGAGATGCTGCATTTTGCATTAGCACATTTAACACCCCCCCCCCCAAAAAAAAAAACTATGGGAGGGGGATTCCAGACCTGTCATTCTCCCTTGTTAGACTCTAAACTGGGCTTCCTCCAGCTGAGCCGCAGTGGTGAGCGGCCTTTTGGGCCAGTCATGCGCTCCAATGCACATCAACAGATATCTTGGACTGTGTTCCCCATGAGTGGGGGGAAAGACTTGTATGTAGAAAGAGGTGGACAACAAGTAGGGAATATTTTGTAAAAAATTGGGATGGATATTTTGTACATAAAGGTACATTTAGCTACATTTTCCCTAGGTGTGGTGACTTTTGGGACACCCTGTAGCTCTGCCAGGAAGGGTAGCCAAAGTTGCATCTCGCACTGTGAAACAAATTATTGTTTGCCCCTGAACCTTGGCAAAATCATACTTATAACTTATGCTGGGATCAGGAGAGGGAGAGAAATTGCTTGGCATTCTCTTTCTTGGTGGTGGTGACAGCAGCAGCTCTCAACAGCTGCTGTTCAAACCACATCAAGAGGAAGCTGCTGAAAGTGAAGTTTGTGGGAAGCCGATCAACAGAGGCACCTCTCAAAGAGGAAAGCAGTTAGGTGGGGGAAGGATTAAAGCAGGCAGGGGAATTGGTTTCCTCCATTTCACTTTTGTGTCATGTGCACTAGTCTTCCTCAGGGAAGAAGGAGCTACAGGAATCCCACTATAAAGTGATGTCAACAAGGGAGTGTAGGGTATTGTAACTTCAATTCCCAGAAGCCCTGACCAGCAGGCGTGCTGACTTGTGCTTCTGGTACAGTAAAACCTCATATAACACTAAAACCTGGTTCCACAAGCCTTGGTGTTATATGATTTTTAGTGTTATCTGATGCATGTTAAAATCCTATGGGATCCATAGAGATACATTGTAACCACACAGGCTTTAGCGGTTGTTATCTGAAGCATCCCATAGGATCTTAATGTTATCTGATGCAATTCTTCCCCCCAGATTCCTTAATGTTATGCGATTTTAGTGTTATTCGATACTAATGTTATATGAGGTATTACTGTAATTGAAATCCAAGAACACCTGGAGGGCCAGGTTTGGAAAACCCTGATCTAAAAGATGTTTTTTTAAATCATTTCCCCTCACAGTTTACAGACAATCAGGGAAATGTTCAATTTCCAATATTCTGAAACAACTTGTCAGCCCTTCAGCATACTGTACTGGGACTTGGCCCTGTAAGGCTCCTGTATGTCCTATTGCCATCATCCACAGATGCTGGGAATGGCATATGTGGGAATGTGCTGAAATAGTGGAACCTCTTGAGTGGGTCTCAAAAGGCACATTTGAGTAGACTGGGTCTGCTCCAGTGTGGTTAACGTAAAAAAAATTGGACCGGCTTGTCCCGCATAAGTTGTGGAAAACAGACTTAATGTCTGTCTGAACGACCCCTTGGTTGCTTTATCTACTGCAACCGTTACAATCATAAAACCACAGAGCAGATGTCTTGGTTGCGCCTTCCAAGAATAGAGGGTTTATTCCCAGTCCTTTAGTTTTAAAGAGTTTTCTTTTAAAAAAGAAATTGAATCTTGCAGGCCTGGTGTTTTTGGAATACAGCATGTAAAAAACTTAACAGTAGAATTCTGGTAGTAAGGGATTCTGGGAATTGTAGTCCAAAAAGTAACTTTTTAAAGCCCTGTGATATGTCTCCTGCTGAATCCAAGCTGTGAAACATGGAAGGGCAAAAACAGCCTTGGATGAAGAAAAACGAAGTTGTGACATGAAGCTGTTTCTCACCTTACTACCTGATTATCCTAAGTGTAAAGCTTTGCCTCTGGCAAGCCAGACCCGGTTCTTGTGTCCAGAGATTTGAATGAGCCTCATTCAAGTCTGTAGTTGGGGAAGCTGGAGCTGATTTGTACATGAGAGCCATTAAAAGAGTCACTTCCTTCAACCAGCAGAGCCAGTTTTGCTGTCCACCTAAACAGCTAGTGTAGTTTGTTTATGAAAAATGCCTATTGCCCCCCAACCCCAAATGACGAGACAAACAAGCGTGCTGGGTTTAAAACTTGGGCCACTTTACTGAAAAACATATAACTGTGACCAAACTGTCTGCGTGGTGAGAGTAACACAGGTGAATCAATCCAATTGTTCTTGATGTTAAGCTAATAATTGAATTAGTCCATAACAGAAGTGGCATCCTGGTTCACACTTCTGCCCTTGTTTCAGGTGAACTTGATATAGGGCTCCCAAGACGTCCAACTTGGTTACCCCTGTTCCTGGAACGCATTTAACCGACCACCACAGACCTCACCTTGCCTCGCTCCTTTTGGTCAGTCAAATGCGCTCCTTGCCTGAAATGGCTGGACTAAGCAATGGTTCACCCGTGCTACCCGCCAACACAGCTCAAATAACACCAACCCCAATTCTCAACCCGCAATGCAGTGTGGGATGGGCGAAAACCCCATGCACCAACCGGCCAATCATGGTGCATGCAAAAAGTCCCATCCGGCCCACGAGGCAGCCAAAACAATCACACTGCATGCGGGGGGGGGGGGAGAACAAAAGACTGCTTTCGGCTCTGTCGAAAGCGCGGTGCAAAGAGGCCGCGCCAGAGGCCCCCCCAGCCTTATATAGGCCAGGCTCCGCCCCTGCTGCATGCCGCCGCTTGCCCGTCTCGCCCCAGGAGGCGGGGAGCAAAGCGCGCGCCCGTCCATTCTTTTGAGTAGAGTTCTTTGGGCAACCCAGCCAGGTCATGTACTTCAAACCTCACCACCATTTCCCAAGTTCAACCTACCATGTCTACTGTTTGCCATGAGCAGGACGCTGCCTCTCTTGCTTGCTGTTACAAACCCTTTCAGAGTTGGGTTAGTTGTGGCATGCCAAAATTGCCCCCTCAGTGTAGAGGGACAAATGTGGCTGCAGACGACAAAGCAGGCTTCTGAATGGTCCCAGCTTATCTTTAGCTTTCCACTTGCAAAAGAAGACCAGGACTGCCCAAACCCAATGAGCTTCTAACGCCAATTTTCATAGTGTAAAGCCAGGGGTTGTAGCCCAAAATGGAACTAAATAGAAAGCTCAGAAGCAACCTGCTTGTTGTCTTCCTTTTGTGGTTCGCTAATGTTTGCCATGAAGCAGGTTCTTGGAACTCCTGGTCTGGTCTGGGAAGCATCTTGTAGCTCTGTGAAAGCACCAGGCAAACATAAGCATCATGTACTTTAAACTCTGGCAGGGCACAGGAGAATAAAAATGGGATAGTTCAGATGAAGCATTGTTTCCCCTTCACTGTTTCTCTGCTCAAAAGGGTTGACCCCTCTGTAGCTTGGGTGAAAGAGGCAGTGACTGTGAAATTGTGGTGTGTGTTTCTTAAGTCATTGCTTTATAGAGTGACTGGGGTCAGCTGGAACACCTTTCATTTTAGGAGTGGTTGGCACTTTCTTCTGTGAAGCAAGACAAAAGGGGAAGCGTTTCAGCAGAGTGTTTCAACGAAGGCAGGCCTTGCTTTTCACCTTCTCAAACTAGGCTGCCCTGGCTTTCGCTGGTAGGTGGCCTTTTGGCCATTCGCCTCCTTTGGCTTTTCTACTTGCTGGGATAGAACCAGAGGCAAAACTTTAATGCTGTTTAGCCATTTAATCGGGACTTTAGTGAATTAGTCTTAAGACACTGAACTCAACAACTGGAAGGCTGGTAGGTCAGCGGTTTGAGCCCCAAGTGCTGTACACTGAAGTGAGCTTCTGTCTGCCCCAACCCCTGCCAACTTAACCTAGCAGTTCAAAAGCAAGAAGTTGCAAGTAGATAAATAGGTACCACTTTGGCAGGAAAGGTAACCATGTCCTGTGTGCTCCGGTGTCTAGTCATGCCTGCCACACATCTACAGAAATGTCTGCAGACACAGCTCTTTGGCTGTAAATGGAGATGACCATTGGACCCTAGAGTTGGATATGGCTGGCTTTCAAGCAAGGGAGACCTTTACCATTACCCAATCATTTAATCAGTATCTCAGTTCAATTTCAGAGTTTTTTGAAGGGTGGGCAAGAGGAACCCTTTAGGCGAAATGCTTTCCAGTCCCTTCCACATCTAGAGGCCCACCCTTTCCCTCCCCCCCCTCTCTCTGTTGTTGCCTACTTGCTAACCTCTTGTGGTCAGTTTTTTTTTCTTGCTCCCACCAGAAAGAGGAAGGCAAGGTTAGCAAATGCTGCTACTCTTTCCCCTTGTTTCTGCCACTGCTCATGTTCACGAGCATGAGAGGGCAGGTAGTAACTGGTTACCCAAACAGAGGAGAAACAGTAGTAGGGCCATGAGATTCTGGGAGATGGCAGTTAATAATAATTTCGTGTCAGATATTATTCTGGGTTGAAAGGGTTTTTGTGGAAGAAACTCCATTCAGGGCAAGCCCAAATGAGGCTCCTTTCATGTCCCCAAGAGCTGGGACAGAGACGGGCGGTCAATCCGTCATGCAGACCTGCAGACTTGCCAGCCTTCCAGCTAACAAGGAGAGCTTCTTAACCACTGAGCCACCACAGCCCCTGGAGATGGCAATAAGGTAAAGGTCTCCCTTGCTCAAAAGTCAGCCATATCTGACTCTAGGGTTCAATGCTCATCTCCATTCACCGCCAAGGAGCCAGGATTGTCTGTGTCTGCAGACATTTCTGTGGGCATGTGGCAGGCATGACTAGACACCAGAGCACACAAAACACTGTCACCTTTCCTGCCAAAGCAGGACCTATTTATCTACTTGCAACTTCTTCCTTTTGAACTGCTAGGGTGGCAGGAGCTGGGACAGATGACCAGAACTCACTCCATCATGCAGGACTTAGGTCTTGACCTGCTGACCTTCTGGTCATCAAACTTAGCATCTTAACACTAAGCCACCAGAGCCCCTGAGATGGCAATTGCTGCAATTCATCTGGCCCACACCACCCTCGTTGCTCGCTTACTTCAGCTTCCAGGAGCGCAGCACGGCGTAGCACAGCGCGGTCCGGATGAATCGCAGCCAACCCATTCGTGTGGATTCACAGGGGCTTGGGCTTCTGGGAACTGAAGTCCAAGAACATTTGGAGTGCCAAAGTTCACCATCACTGATATATAAGGTTCCTCTTTGTTTGAAGAGTGAAGATGCAATCCAACCAGCAGCTGTGTCACACAGCCTGCTCCCCCCCCCCCCACTAACCTCAAGAAACAAAGCTTGGCGTGGACAGCTGCACCAGTAGTGTTGGGATGCGGGCGTTATGCCCGTGCCTCACCGCTGCTGAGGGAGCTGCACTGGCTCTCAGTTTGCCTCCGGGTGCAATTCAAGGTGCTGGTTATTACCTTTAAAGCCCTTTATGGTAGAGGTCCAGGTTACTTGAGAGACCGCATCGTCCCAAGGACATCTACTCGGTCCACCAGAGCGGACCGGAGAGGCTCTCTGGTTGTGCCATCAGTCAGAGAGGCGCATCTCTCTGGCACTAGAAGGAGGGCCTTCTCGGTGTCCGCTCCGGCCCTGTGGAACCTCCTCCCAATAGAGCTACGCCTGCAGACAGAGTTGCTGTCCTTTAGGAAAGGAGTGAAAACCTGGCTGGCAGGTCTGGTCTGGGGAGTGGATGGTTCAATTTCCCCAGCCAGTTGGATGGTCTGACCCCCAGTACGTCCAAGTTATAATACCTAGCTTTTAATTAAGTTTTTAAGTTTTTTAAAGTTTTTAATTTTTTAAGTGTTTTTAAAATTGTTGCAAATCACCCTGGGTCCCTTCGGGGAGGAGGGCGATAAACAAATATAAATAAATAAATAAATAAATATGTCACACTCTTTTGAAACTTTCATCATTTTCCTTCACTGTCCACAAGAAATTGGAGCATGCATAAAGAAGTGGTCTTGAGTCATGAAAGCTTATGTCATGTTTGATTTTTCTGTGATCCAATAAAGATATTGCCTTTGTCTTGCATTTGTATTGTGTAAGGACTGCATAGCTCTCTTTGTTTATTTTTTGAAACTACGGGGAATCTGATGGAAAAAACAGGTTTCTTCTCCTACAGATTTTCATGAATGAGACCAGGGGTGAGAAATGTGCGGCCTTAAGGCCACATGGGGTCTTTTAGGTCCTTACGCGTGGCCTTTTGATGGAATCCAAATTTTGCAGAGCAAATCTTTTTATTTTTATTAATACATTTTTGTTTGTCATTTATTTATTTATTCTTTTATTTATCCATCCCATTTTTATACCACCCATCTGGGATGTTTGCCACTCTTGATGGTGTATAGCAGTTAAAATAACTAATAACAGTACCATTCAACACAACAATAATAATATTATTTGTCTTTTATATGTTCATTTTATTTTTGTAATTTAAAATTAACAAATACTTTTCATTTTTTATTTTAAAAAATCATCAAGTACATAGCAGTTAGATTTTCACAAAATAATGTACATTTTAAAGTATATCTAATTGAAGTTTCTTGAACCCAGCCTTATTTGATTACAGGTAAATTAATGTAGCCTTCCAGAAGGAAGCGGTTCCCCACCCCTGGATTGGACCAAGGAAAAATTATTTTTAGTCCAAGATGGTTTATGCCACAATATCCTAATAACAATAACAGATCTGCTGTGAGAAGACTGGTTGGTTTGTTTTTTCAGTTCTCACAGCAGCACAAATAATGCATTAGGTGTTCCCTTTTTTGGTGTGACAACTAATCTAACGAAACTAGGAAGTCTATTTGTTTAGGAGGAGTGGATGCTGGTTTGCCTGTTTGCTCTGCTATCATGGTGCCTGGGTGAGGCACCTGCAAAGGAAGGAGAGGATCCCAATCCAGACAAATTTTTGCTCATGACATTTCCCACCTGAGTAGTGTAACTGCATAATGATTCTGTACTTCTATTTAGCTTTTATTTGAAGACGATTCATGCCACAGGGAAGCGAGTACAGTACGTGTTTCTGGTTGCAGTGACTTTGTCTTATTTATTATTTATTTATTGGACTTATACCCTGCCCATCTGGAATGGACTCCCACTCTGGGCGACTTAGGGCAGAGGTTCCCAACCGGAGGCCCGTGGGCCGGCCCCGGCCCACAACGTCATTCTGTCCAGCCCATCACCACCTCCGCCACATCCTGAAGTGAAAGTGGGCTCATTTATGTCAGACGTAAAACACGCACATGCAAACATGCTCGCGGCTGTTGTAAATGTAGAAGTGGGCATATTTAGGACAGCTGTAAATGTGCCCACTTCCAGGGGGCGTGGTCTGGCCTGCTCAGCTGTCCGGGGCGAGGTCAGGCCCATGGTGTAAAAAGGTTGCCACCCCTGTCTTAGAGGATATTTTGCTGACAAAAGGCACAAGAAACAAACAAACAAAAACACAAGTAGGCTTTTGACCCTAATCACATGCTGCCCATAAATCAGTGACAGAGCTGGCTCTAAGGATGGGAGGGATATGTAGGTTTTGGGCTGTGCTAGCCAGTGAAAACCACCTGAGGGATTAATAAGTGGCTGGATCTTGCAAAAATTTGTGTTAGCTGATAATGTGGAGAAGACAACCCGTGTCTTAGTAGGGAGGAGGTGAGCACAACTCCCAGATCTCAGTGGCCTGGTGACTTCTCCAGCCCCATGTTTTGGTGCAGGTTTAACTGCTGATCTAAAATGCTTGTTTCTGTAGTAGGAAATCTCACTGTAATCTTATTTCTCTCAAGTAAGTGCACAGATGGAATATACAGAAAGAGCCTCCTCAAAGATTGTGGTATTTCTGAACAACAATTGGGCGTACCCTGGTAACAGCAACCTTATGTTGCCAGTTAATCTTTCTCACACTAGGTCAGGCAAAAGGAACTATAGAATGAATTCACCAGAGAGTGGCTTCGTTTTGGCAATTTCACGTCTCACCTAGACACGGAAGAAGTGCACAGATGGCACTTGAAGGCTTGTTAGCAATTTTTAAAAACATACGGTGCATTCAGAGGCAAAGTTGAATATGCAGCACTGCAGCTTAATTGGTTAGTTATACAGTAATCCCTCAGATAACGTTTACGTCGGATAACGCTAAAATCGCATAACATTAAGTAATCTGGGGAGGAGAATTGGATCAAATAACGTTAAGGTCCTATGGGATGGACCGGATAACAACCACTAAAGCCTGTGCAGTTACAATGTATCTCTATGGAGCTTTAACATTATCCGATCCATCCCAAAGGATTTTAACATGGATCGGATAACACTAAAAATCGGATAACACCAAGACTTGTGGAACCAAGTCTTAGCATTATCCAAGGTATTACCGTATCAGGTTCTTTCTGCTGGTGGCTAGTTGTTTAAAAATGTACCAATCTAGAGGCAGGGCTATGGTTCCAAAGCTCAGGTTATATAGTCTGACTCTAGAACGTGGATACTGTACTTCACTAGGTCAAAGCAGAGGCTAACCAAATGATGTGGAAATTTAATATACTGTAGCAAGGATAAAGTATTAATCCCTGCTGTAAACTGAAACAGTAGCTGATACTTAAAGTTGCTCCAGAGGGAAATTTGTGTGAAAAGGTATTAAGGGTCCTGGAAAGAAGAGCAACCAATTAAAGGAAAGAGTTTGTATATTTCTATTTGTTCTACTAGAGGAGGCCGTCACAAGAAACCCCAGAATCTCCAAGAGCATTTATTTTGGATCACAGTGTACTGACTTAGGCTTCTGGCAATTGAAGTATCCTTGTGGGACCTGGGCCCCATGTTGTTAACCACTGGCACATAGAGAATACATACTGGTATTGCTTTTCCTGAACTCAAACCTCCTTGAAATATATGTAAGGCTGAACAAAATATGCAGAGGTTGTCCCATAACTACTCTGTTCAAGGGACTCTTAGATTATCCTTTGTTAACACTGCACACAGCATGAGAAATATAAAGCTTTCAAAGATCACCTGCATTATTTGGTATGACTGGGAAATTTAAGAGGAGATTGAAATTCATATCCCACCCCACCCCCTTATGATTATCTGATTTTCATTACCTGAAATTCTCAAGTATTGAAGTTCGGATATTTCCAGATCAGAGCTCAAGAATCTTATCTTTTGGACTACAACTCCCGGAATCCCCCAGTCAACATTATAGACAATAATTTTCCCCCTAAGCTCTGTCTTGGCTCCAACAGGCAGGAGAGAAGCTTCTGAATATCCTGTTTGTGCAGCAGATTGGACTCAGTGACTCTTGGGGTTCTTTCCAGCTTTCTAATCTATGGTTCTGTGAAACAGGATATTTGAGTAAATCTAAGAAGAAAAGGGCAATGGGCGGTTATGTCAACGCCCATCCTCATAATCAGTAAGAGAGAGAAGAAGTTGACCAGGTTTACCCAAGGGCAGCCTTTATTGTGCTCACTTGAACCTGGCTGCCATGGTCAGACCCTAGATTCCCAGTTTCTCTACTGTTCCTCTGTCATGCCAGCCACTCCGCCCAGCCCCACTGAAAGCTATGTGCTGTCCCCCTGCACTATTAATGGGCTTTTGCACCCCATGTTGTAGGTGATGCTGATTGGCGATTCAGGCGTGGGGAAAACCTGCTTCCTCATCCAGTTCAAAGACGGGGCCTTCCTCTCTGGGACCTTCATAGCCACTGTCGGCATAGACTTCCGGGTGAGACTGCTACAGCTGCCAAAATCTAAAGAGAGATGCATTTGCCACAGAATATGGAGACAGTTGTCAGACATCCAGCTGTGCCTCTACTGAGATCAGAAGAAGGCAGGCCAGATGTGAGCATGACATGGCATGTGTATGCATTAACATGCTTGATTTGTGTCCTTTAAATAGCAAGCAGGATCAGAACTACAACTCACAGAAAGGGGTTTATAACCTTTTTCTACCCTCACATTGGTGCCATTAGAAATCTGAGGTCATGGACCAGTCTTTGTTACCTGGGTGGATTGCTGCTGTTTATAGCTTCTCCCCTCCCTCAAGTGAGGAAAGAAGCATCAGCATCTGCTACCCTGTGTGCCAGTCAGCAAGAGGAGGTGGCAGTGACATCAGTGGTGCTTTTCTCCCCATTGTTACCCACTTGAATACCCAGGTGATCCCTGCGCATAAAGTCTTGGTCCTTCAAGGTCCAGGCGTTATACACATGGCCAGCCAAGGAGCACCTGGGATATACAGGTGGATAGTGATGGGAGGAAGAGTTTTGATACCTTTTTCTAATGATGTGTGATAGGAAGGTTGTGGGTGGCATTTCTGTTCCTCTCTAAGGTGATGGAAGAGCTTGGGTTGACACTGTGTGCACTCCAGAACCATTAGTCTTTGGAAGGAGGCTACTCTGGCAACAGTGGAAGCATTTCCTCCTGGGCATGACAGTAGTTAGGTCCATGATGGCGAATCTTGGCACTCCAGGTGTTCTGGAACTTCAATTCCCAGAAGCCCTGATCAGCAGGAGTGCTGACTTGGGTTTCTGGTAATTGAAGTCCAAGAACACCTGGAGTGCCAAGGTTCACCATCACTGAGTTAGGTGATGAAGTGATGACATTCAGTGGTACAGTGGGCTGAAGATGAAAGATCTCTTGGCTGATGTGTCCTCCTGTGACTGTGAAGAAGACAAATCAGGCATGCCTAGTCTTTAACATTTGTTTAACTTTTCATAATTGGTTGTAAGCATTCCTGGTTGTGGAAACTTGTGAGCAGGGAAAAGAAACATAATGTAGCCTATTTTGTTGATGTGTACAAATGAGAAAGAAAACAATGCAAGGTTCTGTGCTATTTTAGGAGCAAGGTGATATCTTTATTGGATCACTAAGGAAATAAAACATTACGTGAGCTTTCATGGTGTTTGATTAATTTTTGTGATTCATTAAAAGTGTCACCTTGTTCCAGCATTTGTATCACACAGCTGTCTTTGTTTGTTTATAGAACTACAAGGATACATGCTAGTCTTTACCTTGTTAAAAAAATGGTTGCAAAGCACTGTCACCAACACAGATCCTCATGCCTTATTGGTTCCAGAAAATAGGAGACATGACTTAGATCAGCTCACATTGATATAAGCAAATTTTATTTGTTCAGCTCCATAGAATTATTGGGGTGGGGGTGGTGACACAGCCGGAAAGCACAATATTTTGTATTTAAACTGGCTGATTTTAAAGTAGTAAACTACTCTTTCTGATTTCTGTGCATTGATAACTGACTTTATTCTCCCAGTAACTGAGCATAGCAGTCTTTCTATTCAGCTTTCTGAAGGAGTCTTGTGCAAATTTGCCTTAAAATCTATCTAGCTAATTATTATGCTTTAACTCCATGGTGGAGAGGTGGCTTACTTGGAATTTTTTTGTCAGACATTAAAACATTTTGTACTGTCTGTGTATAATGCTGAACACTGAACATCATAAGAAGACTAATGAAGTAGATAAAACTAGTGTAAGGCTTCTCTTATAACCATATATTAGCTGTTTTATGAGGCTGGAAATCTACCAGCTTCCATCTTTCCTTGGCAACTAAGCGAATAGCTGCTTGCTGTTAGATCTAGCCAGGTTTTTCTGATTTTTTTTCCCCCTGGAGCTTTCCTCTTGCCCTCCTCCAAAAATTCAAACTGCCTATCTTGTGAAAATCAAATACAGTCAAACCTCGCATAAAGAGTGTTTCACGTCTTAAAGAGTAACTCGCTTAAAGAGCAGAATTTTCTCTGAATGGTCGCTTCGCTTAACAAATAAAATCAATCAAAAACTCGCTTAACAAATAAATCGGGGTTCGCAATGCCCCCAAAATTGGTCACTTTCAATGGTGTTTCGCTTAAAGAGCAAATTCGCTTAAAGAGCAATCCTGTGGAACGCATTATGCTCTTTAAGCGAGGTACAACTGTACAGTAATAGCTTATATTGCAATGTGGTACTGAGAAATTGCTTCTGTTTTACCCAAGGCTTCATGGATTTTAGTGTGGTTCATGTAGACTGGGCTAGGCATCTTCTCCCAGCTCTACACAGAACCTTAGTACAGTGGTACCTCGCTTAAAGAGCATAATGCGTTCCATGGGATTGCTCTTTAAGCAAGTTTGCTTTTTAAGTGAAACACCATTGTAAGTGACCAATTGTGACTTCTGGCAGGGGGTATTGCGAACCCCAATTTAGTTGTTAAGCGAGTTTTTGGTTGGTTTTATTTGTTAAGTGAGGCGACCATTCAGAGAAAATTCTGCTCTTTAAATGAGTTAGTGTCTAAGTGAGGCACTCTTTATGTGAGGTTTTACTGTACTGCTGCCACTGACAGAACACTGGAAATTGTCCATATCATTTGGCATAATCAGTTGTTACATGCATACACAACATGTATGATCTAGATCCCTAAGCATGTGGAAGTAATTTTTCAGCAACTGTCTGTATGGCCTTCAATCTTGTGATCAACAATTTTGCCGAACTACAACTCCTATCATTCACAGTTGGCATGCCCAGCCTCTTCATATTGAAGGTTGATAGGAATTGAACTTTTGGTATTGCTGGGCAGTACCAGGTATGAGAAGGCTGAATTCAACATACAGTGTTGTCACGGTATTGAATGGACAGGGCTATAAATTTGTCACATTTTGTATAGGAGAGAAGTCCTGAGTTTACAACTGAACTGAATTATAGAAAATAGTAATTCAAGAGATGCCGTTGTTTCTTCTTCTCCTCCTCCTCCTACTGCGACTACGATGGGAAAAGCTGGACTTCTGCATGCCCTTTCTCCCTTTCCTCAGCTCTTTCAGCCTTACCTGTTTGTCAAATTGTGGAGCAGATCAGATGTTTAGGAGCACATTTCCCCCCTGAACTTTTAAAAAGTTACAGCTTTCAGTGGAATCTATTCAGCAAACACTTGCACAAGTTGTCCCTGGGGAAGAGTTTTTATTACTATCCACCAGAGATTTCCTGTTTTTATGAGTTCAGCACTTTCAGAATACTGATTCTGTGAGTGATGATATGTGTATTGAATTGAAATGTTGCCACCAACAATCTTCTGTATCTTGACATATCTTGTTCTCAGCTCCTGGGGATGGCTTTCATCACTTTGCGGTGTGAACATGACATTTGTTGGGCAGACAATCTATCCAGTTTGTAGACTGAAGGTCTGTTGAAACTGTGCATGAGGAGTGAGGAATGGGAAGTCTTTGGAATGTTAGATTTTGATACTGCAGGTAAAAGAGAAAGACAGCACTTCAGGAAAAATGTCTTTAGGCTTCTCCACATCTTCAACAATATGCAGATTTGATTGTGCTTAAATGAGATTGTGCTCAAATTTTCACACCTCAGTAACAGACTGACATTATGGTTGACACATGAGTGACCCAAATTGATCTTCCCCTCCCTGAATAACATTAAATGGCCAGAATCCTATTGATTAGTCCAGCTGGTGAAAGTATAGTGACATAAATTGAACCCACTAATTAATGAGCTGCCACTTATACCCCTTGTCACGCATCAGCTGATATGACTGGTGAATGACAAGAGATAAATCAGAACTTTTTAAACTCTTCACCGCTGCAGTTTATTCCTTTACACTAATGCTGTTATAATTAACTACGGTACTTACAGTACTGTAGTTGGATTCCAGCCAGTGAAATAAATAATGGCTTGATGCCCCATTATGTGCTTCTTTTAGAAAACATTACTGGATGTAATGTTTTCTAAGTTGGACAAAGTGTGGGAGGCAAACTGGGGGCAAGCCCACAGCTTCCATAACAATGTCACTTCCCAGCTTTTTCACCACCACTGTTGCAGTAACTGTTGATAATAATAAAGAAGCAAGAATGCTACATCATGGTGTGACAGATACCAGAATGGGCTAGTAAAACTATTTGTCAGGTTAATATTTCCTTTTATAAGCCTGATGCTATTAGAGGGGGACATTTGTCAGTGGAGGGGCTGCAGTGGCTCAGTGGTTAAGAAGCTCGCCTTGTTAGCTGGAAGGCCAGCAAGTTGGCAGTTCGAGACCCAGGTACTACATGACAGATAGAGTGCCTGTCTCTGTCTCAGCTCCTGCCAACCTAGCGGATCGAAAGCAAGAAATTACAAGTAGATAAATAGGTACCACTTCTGTGGGAAAAGATCTTGAGGACATAAAAGGAGCCTCATTCAGGCGTCCCCTGAGCGGAGTTCCTCCAGCAACAATCCTTTCAACCCAGAATAATTCCTGACACAAAATTATTATTTATAAGTGGAGAAGTGGTGGATGATAGACAGATTAACCTTCCTTCTCCTATCTCCTCTCACCGTGCACTCACCTTAATTTTCTCCATATATTTATAGTTCTTAGTACCGGAGTTCTCAACCTTTTTAAACCAGGGGCCAGGTCACGCTCCCTCAGACAGCTTCAGGGGTCAGACAGCCATTTTGTCCTTCCTCCACCCCATGACACTTCCTGGTGTGGTGGAGGTGGATGGGCGGAGACACATGAAATGGTGCTGCAGGCCGCATCCGGCCTGTGGGCCACAGGTTGAGAATCCCTGTCTCAGTATATAAAGCACTGTAGGCATAAATGGGGCTGTGTCATCCTATAGCTGTAAAAAAATGAATACTCTCTGTTCAGGCTGCAATCAAAAGGTAATTTGAGATGTTTATCTAGAATCACAGCTATAGAATGATCGTATATTAAGCTCACATCACCTTTGAGACTTTCTAGTACTACTGCCATAGGTCGCCATTAATCATTGCTAATGAAAAAGAAAAAAGTACAGGGGGAACCATTTGCACTGGGCATGACCATCTAGACTAGTATAAGATCACTGGCTTGTTATATGTGCTACAAGCCTAATTGAAACAAGAACCCCAGAGCCTCATCTAAGAGAACAACTTTGGGCTATGACAATTTATACTGCAATCAAAAGCCTCTGATTTTGTTACCCAATGGTGTGTTTTTTTTTCCTGTGACTGCTGGAGAGCTTTTTACAGAAAGCTTCTGTCAACCTAGGAATTCGAAAGCAAAAAATTGCAAGTAGATAACTAAGTACCACTTCAGTGGAAAGGTAATAGTGTTCTTTTCACTCCAGTGTCTAGTCATGCCTGCCACGTGACCATGGAAATGTCTGCAGATGCAAACAGCGCTTGCTTTTGGGTTGTAAATGGAGATGAGCAACAGTTGTTGAATACAACTGGCTTTCAAGCAAGGGAGACCTTTTTTACCTTTTAATCAAGAATACTAGGCTTCTGCTCACATGGGCCTGAAACAGATCTATATCAGTCACTATGGCTAGACGTAATGTGGGAATGGACTGGAATTATAGTTACAGATTGGCACACCTGCCTCTTCTGGGATTAGCAGGGAGGACCTCTTCTGGGGCTTGGCAGGGTGTCTCTGTCTTCATAGAGCAGGTCTCAGAGAGATAGGCAGTGGCAGGCTTCCTTCATGTTCTCTTAAGTACCGTATGCAGAATTGGATCCATTTCCCGGTTCCAAGTCCTGCATCACCAGCAGGCAACCCTCCCTCAGTCCTTTGCCTAGTCCTCCCCTTTTGTTGAGAGTGATGAGTGCCCTTTCCCCTCTTCGTCTGTTCAGTCTCCACCCCAGCCCCTAGATATGGCACATCATCCCGTCTCCCCACCTGGAGCCTCGTTTCCATATCGGCTGTCCCAATTCACAAGGACACCTCCCTATTAGTCCCTGAGCCTCCTGCTCATTACTGGAACTTTTAACCCTTGCCTCACTTCTTCTGGGAGAGCCAAGGTGATTAGAAAGGAACTCTTACTATGCTCAGGCAGTAGTGCAGTTGAGCATAGAGCAAAACAAGGGAGGTTTCTTCTGGTAGCGTGTCTTTGTGTGTGTGTCAGTCAAAAGAACAACAAACTTCAAAGAGAAACAGCTGCTTTATTCATCAGGTTCATGTAGGATAGTCCATGGAAAAACGCAGATTAAAAGGTCAAAACAAAGAATCAGTCCAGCACACAGTCCAGGTACATTAGGTAATCATTTTGAAAAGAAAGTAATAATCCCACGCCATAGCCAGGGTCTTATGCCATCGAGATCCAGAATTGAACTCCCTAACTTCTCCGCAAAATGGAGAATCTGCTTGGACCAATCAGGTAACAGAGAGAAACATTCTCAAAACAATGGATTGTTGACACACATGTGCAGTCAGTGAAGACAAAACACGCTAGAGAGATAGGAACACAGGAACACTAAAGTGTCAACAAGCCATCTCGTGACACGTAGGCTGTAGACACAGATGGGAAAGGATTTCTTTGAGACTTTCTAGGAGGCCTAGCTAAAAAACTGCAACTTCAAGCCTTGGGAAACATGAGGAAATATGTCGTTTCCTGACACCCCCAGGCCACCCTGTCACTGGGGGCTACATGAAGTCCACCGGGGAGCATGGGTCTGAGGCAGAAATCCCAATCTTCACATCAGGTAGCAACTTAAGAGAGACCAACAGCAGCAGGCTAATACACTGGAGTTAACCTGCAGACCTGCACAGTGGTTAGTTTCAGCTGCACAATGCTCACACTGTTGTGTATCCTTGCCTGAATCCCAGTGGAATTACTGTGTGGACCTACAGCATTAGGGAGATAGGAAATTCCTCTCTTGGAAAAGGTGGTTTTACCTTGACCTTTCTGTTTTATGCTGCCCCTCTTGAGAATTGGGCCGAGAATTGCTTTTGATCAGGAGTTCTCAACCCTTTTAAGCCGGGGGCTGGGTCACACTCCCTCAGACAGCTTCAGGGGCTGGACGGCCATTTTCCCCTTCCTCCATAACATGGCACTTCCGGGTGTGGTGGAGGCAGTAGGGGGCACATGAAATGGTGCCATGGACCGTGTCCGGCCCATGGGCCGCAGGTTGAGAATCCCTGTTTTTGATCAACAATGATCTCAAGGGAAGGTGTCCTCTCAAATCAGTCACCTGACATTGTGGGGTATCAGCTGCTGGGGTAGAATAGGAGAAGCTCACGTTTCTATTCAGTCATGAAACTCACTAGGTGATTTTGCCAATCACATCTTCTCAGCTCAGTGTACCCTGCAGGATTATTCTAAAGATGACATGGGAAAGAAAACCTTTGATGCCACCCAGAACCAGGGGTACCCAAACCAGGGGTGCCCAAACTATGGCACGGGTCACGGAATGGGCCCCCAATGCCAATTCATCTGGCCCACAAAGCCCTCGTCGTTCCTGGAAGCGGAAGTAAAATGCATCCATATGGGCACATTTTACTCTCACTTCCAGGAGGTACAAGGGCTTCGTGGGCTGGATGAATTGGCGGGGGCTGGATCCAACCCCTGAAGCATGTGACCTGCCCAGCGTCTGAAAAGTTTGGGCACCCCTGCCTTAAACAAATGGTGGGGTTAAAATATGAACCTTTATAACTGGGATGTTTAAGGGCCTCTCAACACCCATTTATACAAAACTGCATTTTGCTTCTAGGGTTGTTTGGCCCTTTCCCATTTTTCTGTTGTATCATTGCTTGAGATCAATTAACATGGATGATATCTATGAATTATATATCTAATCTGTAGAAACCCATTAGCAGGAAGTGAAGAGAAAGTTTTAGAACCCAACGTGGGGCAGGTTTGTTAAGTATGACTTCTAAGAGTCAACTGGCATGATAAACCTAACAGGTATTTAGAAGCAGTGTTCCCTTAATTGATGAAACACACCTGCTTTTTATCTTTGTCTTAAGTCAAAACATGGCACTGCATCAACCAAACTGCTTTCCTGAACACCCATGAGTCCTTTGAGACCTGTGTATGTGATAAATCTAAAAGGATTCGGCAACATTAGTTTTTCCCTTCAAAGAAACTTGGAGCTGGTCGGTTTTTGAGCAGGCTTAGAAATGACAAGAGGAGAATCGGACATACAAAAGGTCTTTCCAGAATTGCTGGCAAGACACTGAGAAAGACAGTACTGTACAGGCATCTCTTTCTTTCTCACTGACATGCAAACTCTTTTTACCCAGCAGGACTTAATTGCTGCTGATTGTCTGATATTAAACTTCGTATTGTAAGAGCTGGCTTCCATTTAAGTCATCTAGGGAAACCCAGAGCTTGCTTTCAATCTCCTTTATACACTAGTGTGGTTTTATTTTGTCTTTTTCTTCCAGAACAAAGTGGTGACAGTAGATGATGTCAAAGTGAAGCTTCAGGTAGGTCTGCTGAACTCGTGCTGAAGTTGTTTCTGTTGCAAACCTCTACTGAACAGATTCAGATTGTCTTTCTCTCTTGCTTTTATCTACTGCAAGATGAGTGAGTTCTGTCCATTCCAGAGCTTCAGTTGTTATAGATCTGTCAGGCTAGATATATTTTCACCAGTCCAGAAGAGACAGGTTCAAATCCCTGTTTGATTGTGGAAAACCTCTGGAGTCTGGCAGTGGTAAAATATCTCACATGCCTCGAAAACCCTATGAGGGTTATCCTAAATTGGATGTAACGTGATAACACATAGCAGAAATGTTTTAATAATTCTACTTCTTTGGTCATAATCCTGTTTGTTGAGACAAACATAAGGCTATCCCTGCTCAAACGTACTAGATGTTCCAGCTCAGCAACAAGGGGATTTTGTGTAGATTGATTGTATGTTTGGTCATTGTGGTTCCTGTTTCAGTTGATCATGCAATGTGTTGGCATAAATGCTTTGTAAATAGCATTTCCACCTTGTTATAGTAGCTAGTGTGGAGATAGCTCAACATTACACTTCTGTTGCAGCTCAGAAGGACTTGGTTCCACGAGTCTCGTCGTTATCTGGTTTTTAACGTTGTGCGATGCATTGATCGCACAACATTTTAAAAAACCCTGTTCCCCTGGAGGCTGCAGCAAGCCAAAACGTCAGGATTTGAATCCCGACGTTTTGGCTTGCTGCAGCCTCCAGGGAGGTAGGAGAACTTTGGAAACAGCTTGGATCAGGTCCCCCCGACCCCCTGGAGCCAGCAGGGCTCCATTTTTAAAACCCATTTTGGGCTCTCTGACCCCCCCCCCCCCACCACCACCAGCTCTGAACAGGTTGGAGGACCTAATCCAATCTGTTTCTGGCCTTCCCCGACGTCCCCGGCCAGTGCAACAAGCCAAAACGTCAGGGTTCAAACCCTGACATTTTGGCTTGCTCCACTGGTCGGGGACGTCGGAGAAGCCCAGAAACAGCTTGGATCGGGTCCTCTGATCTCCCTGGAGCAGGCAGAGAGGTCAGAGAGCCCGAAATGGGTAAAAAAATGGATTTTTTTAACCCATTTCAGGCTCTCTGATCCCCCTGCCTGCTCCAGGGAGGTTGGAAGACCTGATCCACAGCTGCAGGGTGGCTGGGGAAGCTGACAGGGACTCCCTGTCAGCTTCCCTAGCCACCCGCCCATGCCTCCGCAGCTATGGGGTGGCTGGGGAAGCTGACGGGGAAGCCCCCCGTCAGCTTTCCAGCCACCTCACACCTGCCTCTGCACTGCAGGGTGGCTGGGAAGCTGAACGGAGAACCCTGTTCAGCTTTCCAGCCACCCTGCTGCTATGAAACGACTGCATCAGATAACGCTAACAGATTGTTATCTGATGCAAAATTTCTTTAAAATTTTTGCATCATTATCCAATTTGAGGGTTATCCGATGCAGTCGTTATCTGAGGTATTACTGTAATAATAATAATAATAATAATAATAATAATAATAATAATAATAATAATAATAATAATAATAATAATAATAATAATAATAATAATAATAATAATAATAATAGTGCAATACAAGAATGCAGGAAGTTAAAATGGTTAAACACTGCTGTTGTTGTGCGTCACCAAACTACTTCTGATTTATGTCATCAAACTACTATACGAATTAATGGCTTCCAAAACAGTCCTGCCTTTAAGGCTGTGGCTTGGTCAATCCACTGCTAGTTAAGCACTAAGAAAGATGATAGAACTTGGGAAATTGTTTTTAAAAGGTACCAAAATAAAGCCTGTCTGGGAAGGAAGTGCTTGTCATAACCCTTATCCCTGAAAGGTGTGATCATGAAAAGAGTTGCCTAGAGGTTTTTCTTTTGTGTTGATGTGATTTACACCCACACTGGCATCTACATTCTGCTAATGCACTAGAGTAACAAAGATTTTTCTCCCGTCTTGTTGCAGATCTGGGACACTGCTGGCCAGGAGCGCTTCCGGAGCGTGACTCATGCTTACTATCGTGACGCACAGGGTGGGTTTTCCAATAAGAGTACCTTGTTTCATCCCAAGTTAGTTCAGAGCTGGAATTCTCAGTGGAGCAGCCATTTATTGGGAGAACTTGATAAAAATGCAAAAGGATCATAGATCTCAGGTAGAGCTGATATTTTGCATACAGGAAGGTCCAAGGTTTAGTCCCAGAAACATCATTTTTAAGATTCACAATAGGGAAAGCTGGCATTGCACCCTTGCCCCAGAGATGTTGGAGAGCTCCGGCTGATCAGCATGTTACGATGTTCAGACAAATGGACGGGTGGTTTGATTTACAATACAGTAATACCTCAGATAACGTTTACCTCGGATAACGCTAAAATCGCATAACGTTAAGTAATCTGGGGAGGAGAATTGGATCGAATAACGTTAAGGTCCTATGGGATGGATCGGATAACAACTGCTAAAGCCTGTGCGGTTACAATGTATCTCTATGGAGCTTTAACGTTATCCAATACATCCCATAGGATTTTAACATGCATCGGATAACACTAAAAATCGGATAACACCAAGACTTGTGGAACCAAGTCTTAGCGTTATCTGGGGTATTACTGTAAGTTAGTTTCATTAGTAGTAAATTGTTGATGTCAGTGAAGGAAATGAAATGCATATTTTCTTGTCTTCCAGCACTACTCCTCCTCTATGATATCACCAACCGTATGTCCTTTGACAATATCCGGGTAGGTATTTAATGTCTAGGGACAGTGGTGGCCTAGTGTTAAGAGGCTGAACTTGATGACTGGAAGGTCAGCAGGTCAGCAGTTCAAGACCCAAGTGCTTCACGATGGAGTGGACTCATGTTTCTGTCCCAGCTAGTAGATAAATAGGTACCACTTCGGTGGGAAAGGTGACAGCATTCCATGCACTCCAGTGTCAAGTCATGCCTGCCACATATCCATGGAAATGTCTGCAGATGCAGACAGCACTAGCTAGAGATGAGCGCTGAAGCCGAGTTGGATATGACTGGCTTTTGAGCACGGGGTCCTTTACATATTTAATTCCTGCAAATTGAAGACACAATTCTGTAATGAAACCTAACGATCACCCAGCCTTTGTATATTATTATCAGGTTTGAGACTCCTCCATTCATCACGGGAGCAAGCTAGGAACTTAAAGGGGCAAAATAGCTAGGGTTGGGTGGGGTGATTTTAAATCGAAAAGCCCTTGGATTGCATTGGTAGCTTACAGCAGTTTTGGAGTGGTGAAATCACCTTTCAGATGGCAAATGTTCAGACATTTTCACCTGCATGTCAAACTGCTGATGCATGCATATCTTTGGGCCACTTTAAAAACTGGCAATCATGTAGGAATTGATGGAAGAAAATATTTTCAGTAAACTTAAGTGCCACTAACCTTGCCAGAAATATCAGTAGTCAGAACACCCTCAAGGGCATGGCACTCTGCAGAGTTCAAGAAGACAAGTCTGTGCAGTGGGATGTAAGTGGAAGGAAAGGAAGAGACAGGGACCACCAGGGAAAGAATAAATATTTATTTATTTGAGCCACATAGAATTGTGATGTGATCATCTGCAAGACTTAATCTAAGAAATATTGGTGGCATGAGAAAAGTACTGTATAGCATTGGCTTTACTACGCTTGTATGTATTGGTTGGCATGTTGCACTTCACGTCGGGGCTATCTTGCTTTATACTAGCCCTTTAAATGAAGCTGCCCATCTTACTCAGAGGACACCTCTGCATGCAGTGTTCCAAACTGGGAAGCTGTAGTGCTTCAAATCTACTGCTCAGATGGATGGCTCCAGTCGCTTTCATCATTTCCATACCAGAACAAGCAGTCACAAGGGATGGGTGTCCTCTCACAGTCCAGCCCAACTTTAGGAGCCCCCCTGACTCCATGATTAGAGTTATATTTCCCCCAGATTTTATTATTACATATAATGCTGGCCATTGCTGTTTGACATCACATTAATTTTTTCTTTCTCCCCTCCGCCTTCCCTTTTCCTCTACCCAACTTCCTGTAGGCCTGGCTCACAGAAATCCACGAATATGCCCAAAATGATGTGGTCATTATGCTTTTAGGCAATAAGGTATGTACCATTTCCTGAAATTGTGCTGCTTCCTTGCAAATGATCTCCCCAGTTTCTTGACTCTTCTCACAAAGATCCTCTGTTATTGCTGTGCATGTACCGTAGTTCTCCACTGTAATCAACAACCAAAAGAAATTCTTCATGCCGCTTCTGTTTTTAGTACATCTGGCCACTGATAAGTACTTTAGGCTTCATGTTGACTACACCATTATGAGCTTTTGGGTGGCTTATGCTTCCCACTTGCCCTGCCAGCTGTACTTCCACATTGTCTCAGTGGCTTGGAAATAATAATAATAATTTTGTGTCAGAGATTACTCTGGGTTGAAAGGATTTTAGGGGACGCCCGAATGAGGCTCCTTTCATGTCCCCAAGTGCAGCTCTCGGGTATCGAAACCCGACCTTCCAGTCTCCAGCTCAGCATCTTACCACTAAGCTACCAGGGGAGCTGGCTTAGAAATGCCAGCCAGACTGTCCTATAGCATTTTAAAGATGTAGCCATTGTAGCATAAACTTTCATGGATTAAATTAGATACACAAATATCACCATTGGGTGATATTTCCACTCTCTCCTTCCCCGGTCTGTAACATTATCTGTGCATTTATAGAAATGTATAAGGAAATACCCAAACCCCCAGAACATGATGTGAGAAGCATCTTTGACCGTTAGATACATGGATAAGATAAATTAACCAGCAGAAGATGGAAAACTGCAGATCTGTTAGAATAGTGAACTGACTGTAGGAAGTGTAGAACGCTGTGTTTGTGTCTAATGTAGGGGTGCCCAAACTACGGCCCACAGGCCAGATCTGGCCCGTGGTGCCAATTAATCCAGCCCATGCCGCCCTCGCTGCTCTCAGAAGCAGAAGTAAAACGTACCCGTGCATGCACAGAACACTGCCGTAATGGACCTGCAGCTGTCATAAACGCGTTTACGACAGCCGCAGGTCATTTACAGCAGCATTCTGCATAGGCACATTTTACTTCCACTTCCGGGTGAGAGGAACCATGTGACCTGCCCGTAACCCAAAATGTTTGGGCACCCCAGTCTAATGCATAAAGTTAGATGTAAAGTTAAAAGAGGAATAATAATAATAATAATAATAATAATAATAATAATAATAATAATAATAATAATAATAATAATAATAATAATAATAATAATAATAATATGCTTACTTACTGGAAACAAAGTTCATGTAGTCAAAACATTTCCTTATAATGCTACATTTCTGATTGTTATAAGAAATAAATGTGTACTATGCATGAGACATTTTGGTATACAGTACAGTATTGTCGTTGTGTAAACAGTACTTGCAAGAGTATGCCGTTGGCCCTTGCTGAACAAGAGCTGCCAGCAGAGGGCATTAAGGGCCTGAGGTTTTAGCCACTGACCTTCTGTAGGATGTTGCATAGCTTGCCTCCACAGCAGTCTGTGGACCAATGGAAGTCTAAGAAATTGAGTGCCGGAATATATGGGTCTGTCCCAGAGAACAGTCATTTGGAACTGCCAGGCCTTTTATTGTTATGTGTCCTCAAGTTACTTCCAACCTATGATAACCGTCATAAGGTTTTCTAGGTATGTGAGATGTTCAAGAAGTGGTTTATCATTGCCACTCCTCAGTGACTTTCTGTCACTGAGCATGACTTGGAACTCAGGTATCTTGTGTCGTTATCTAACACTCTTGTCCACAGCTTCTTACTGGCTGTTATTCAGGGATTTACCCCCTACAAGTATTACTTCAAAAGTGCACGTGTATCTTTCAAAATTGATGAAAGAATCAGATTTTTATCCTCAGGGCCCAGCATTAGACCAGACTCTTGGGTATCAGGTAGGCTTGTCAGATGTTACTACAATGACACAGTAGCAGCTTGCTAAGGCAGCCTTCTCCAACCTGGTGTCCACTATTTATTGCTTTATTACATTTATATTCATCCCTTTCTCTAAGAAGCTGGTGTATATAGTCCTTGTACTTTATACTCACAAAATTCTTGCAAGGTAGGTTAGTCTGAAAGAAAGTCATCAGTGAATGTCATGGCTGAGCAAAAATGTAAACATGGGTCTCCTTGATTATATTCCAACACACTAACCCAGGGGTGGCCAACCTTGGCGCTCCAGGTGTTCTTGGACTTCAGTTACAAGAAGGCCAAATCAGCTCACCAGCTGATCAGGGCTTCTGGGAACTGAAGTTGAAGAACACCTGGAGCACCAAGTTTGGCCACCCTGCTTTAACCACTGTAGCTTGTTGACTACAGATCCCATTCTTTTCTGCTACCTGGACCATTTAGCAGCAGGGGTGAGGAGAGTACCTGCTCAAGTGAAGTAACTATCCAGTGATAAGTTCTGAGGTGGCTACAAGAAATGATATTTTGAACAACTAAAATGGAATCCATTGGGAATCCAGGCTATTCCTGCCTAATATTGTTACGAGTGTTTGATATGGCCAGGGATTCTTCATTTTTTTAAAAAAATCTCAGCTATTGGAAATGCCTCAGGGAGAAAGCACTGTGGTCATGGTCTGCCTCAGACAACCTGTAATGTCTCCTCTTTTACCTGCAGGCTGATATGAACAGCGAAAGAGCGGTAAGAACAGAAGATGGGAGATCATTAGCCAGGGTGAGTGGACAAACATAAACGTTAGGGAGTGGGCAGTTCAGCCTTGCACCATCATTCCTCAACCCCTTAATATGTGAGTGTGGGAGAACGATTTGGCTCTGTGTGCCAGAGTAAGAAGTGACAGAAGGGTTTCACTGGGCTTTCTGACAAGCAACATCCACTCTTTGTGTTGTGTTTCCTCCTCAGGAATATGGAGTGCCTTTCATGGAGACAAGTGCGAAGACTGGTATGAACGTGGAACTGGCATTTTTGGCTGTAGCAAGGTGAGTAATGGGCTGTTTCTCTTCCCAAGAACTGTGTCAGTGTTCATAACATTCAGAGATGTTCAGTGGTCTTACTTTCATATCTGGCTTGCCCCTGTTACTTGCTGGTGTAGCATTAGTGCCTATGGGCACCTTAGAATATGGGGTATGGAAGGTATAATGACCCCAGCACATTGGTTGAGCTGAGCCCCTCTCTTTTTCTACTTTTAACTAGTAGTTGTAGCATCTGGTGTGTTTTTAATCTGTTTTTAATCTTTTTCAGTTTTTAATTTTTAAAAGTTTTAAGGTTTTTAGATGGAAGCTCCCACTTCCTAATCCTGGGCTTTATCTGCCCAGGGAAGGAAAAGACTAACGTCCTCTGGCCGGAAGGAGGAATTGATTTTAGTTGTTTGCATTGTGTGTGTGTTATTGTTGTTTTGTTTTGTTTGTTGTTGTTTTTCCTGATTGTTAACCGCCCTGAGTCGCCACGGCGAGTGGGCGGTGATATAAATCTAAATAAATAAATAAATCTAAATAAATAAAATAGAATAGCTCAGTGAGGTGGCTATTAGACTGCCACTGACTTTCCAAAATGAAGTGTTTATAATTAGGCAGCTGCTATATTCCTTTAATCCAAGGGGTTCTCAACCTTTTGAAGTTTGGGGTGGGTCACCCTCCCTCAGACAGTTGGCAGGCCAGACTTTTGGTCCAGCTGCCAGTGGCGGCGGCGGCGGAAACAGCTGCAGACTCATTTACGGCTGTTGTAAATGTGTTTACAATAGCTGTAAATGAGTCCACTGCTGTTATAAATGCATTTGCAACAGCTGTAAATGAGTCCATGACCAATACTGGCACTGGTGGCAGCTGGAGTGAGGCTGCGGGCCAGTTGATTTGGCACAAATGGGCTGGATCCGGCTCATGGGCTGTAGGTTAAGAACCCCAGCTGAACCTCTGGCTTCATTGCTTTAGTATTTTTCGCTTTGGAAGGCTTTTCAACTGTTCAATCATTTTAGCTACTTTCTTTGTACTTTTTAAGTCCACAGTATCAATTAAGGGGGGGAGCAGTCAGAATTATGCACAAAGGCTGGAATCCCATAGTCTGTTTCTGATGGCATCATGATGACAGAAAAACTTTTAACAGCAACTAGCCATAAGTTAAGAAGTGAGAATAGGCAATTACAGTAATACCTCGGATAACGCTAAGACTTGGTTCCACAAGTCTTGGTGTTATCCGATTTTTAGTGTTATCCGATGCATGTTAAAATCCTATGGGATGGATCGGATAGCGTTAAAGCTCCATAGAGATACATTGTAACCGCACAGGCTTTAGCGGTTGTTATCCGATGCATCCCATCGGACCTTAATGTTATTCGATGCAATTCTCCTCCCCAGGTTACTTAACGTTATGCGATTTTAGCGTTATCCAAGGTAAACATTATCCGAGGTATTACTGTACTGCTATTGCATGCCAAGCCATATGACTCCTATGTGATATAAGTGCCAGTGCTGACTTCTTAACTTATAGCAAAATTACACTGAAAGTGACACTGCTGGTGTGATGCCGGTGGACAGGCCTGAGCTGGCCCGGTGGGATAACGGGACGTGTCACCGCGTACCCCTACTTGTAACTTAAAGGGGCACACCACCTCGGCATTGCCACTTCAGCTCTTCTTGCCAGGCTTCCCTCCACCCTGTGGGAGAAAGTCCAAAGCACCTCAACAGCGGTGTGGAGGTAAGCTTGGATTGGGAAGAAAACCCCATGAAATTATTATTATGATCTCCACACCTCTACCAAAGCGCTGTGGACTGTCTCCCACAGGGTGGAGGAGGGGAGCCCGGCAAGAGGAGCCAAAGCAAGAGCGGAAACTGTTGAGGTGGCGTGGCCCTATAAGTTAAAAGTAGGGGTGTGTTGTGACACATCCCAGTATCCCGCCAAACCAGCACAGGCCTGCTAGTGATTGTAACTGTTAGGATTCCCACCAGTATTGTAACTGTAGCCATATAACAGATCGATAGAATGGCATCAGGATGGTTGCTTTTTTTGGCACGGTCCTGTTGCCAAAAATCTCTCAATGCTAAGAAAGACACTGCTCCTTCCTCCCCCCTGTCATATCTGTAGTGAGGAGTCTTCTTCTCCCACCAACCTTGCTTCTTTTTGGGTGAGGTTGTCGTAAGCAGTTCTGATCTTTTGACTCTTGTCTCTCCTTTTGCTGAGGAACTGAATGATTTGAAGACATCTTTTTTGGAGCTCTTCACACTCTCTGTTGTGTGAGAGAACATTCAAGGGTGTGTGCCACTGATTCGCAAGGGTCAATGTCAGCACCTTTGGGCGGGCGCAATGTTTGAGCCTGTCAAGATCATGTCATACTTCCTTTACTTTCCACCATGGGGATAAGATGAAATCTGTTTTTCTCTGGCTCAACTGTGCTTTTCCACAGTAAGGGAAGGAGTCCTGCTGCCAAGAGAGAGAGCATCTTAAAGTCAGTTTTTGCCCCTATGCTTTTCAGAGAACTCAAACAGCGAGCTGCCAGTCATCCGGAGGAGCCCAGGTTCCAGATCCACGACTATATAGAGTCACAGAAAAAGCAGACTGGATGCTGTGCCTTCCTTTGAGGGAGACGGATCCAAAGGGAGACCTCATGCCAAGAAAAGAGAACAGGCTGGCACAGAGCAAAGGACAATGCTCTTTGAGAGATCCACTCCAAGGACAATCCTTTCTTAAAGAGAATATTGTTTGTAAACGATAAGTAATAAGTATGTTATGCCTGTTTTTGAGGGGTGCGTGTACATGCAGGGGTGTATATGAATATATGTCTGTGTGTGCCCACATGAGCAAAATATTATCACAAAGGCCAAGTACATGGCAAAAGTGTGTTTAAAGCAGAGGCGGCCAATATACCAATGCTTTTGTGGAGGATAGATCTCCCCAAAGGATAGCGAATTCCCTTTGGCTACCATGCCACTTTCTTTCAACATCTACCTGGGACCCCTTTGGAATGGTTAAATAGCCCCCCTCAGAACCAGGGAAACTGGGCTATGGCAGAGATGTGGAACTCAAAGAAAGAAAAACTCCTGTGGGCAGGCTCTGTAGGAGCATGTTGCTTGAGATCTGTTTCGAGTAGGCTGAAGGGTTAATTTCACAATAGCACCATGACTGGGAGTGGGGAAAGGCCATCATCTTTTCCTTTGCCCTGAAAGGTGATGCTTTATGTCAAAAATTAAATTGTCAGGATTATTTAGCAATGAGAAAAGGAGACAGATTTCCTTTTGACCTCTGCCCCTTTCCTGCTTCCCACACCCAAGGATCCTGCAGTCAGGGCTGCTTCCTTCTCTGCCCTTCCTCCTTCGGCCCCAAGGAAAGGACCAAGAGAAACAAGCATTATTATTTCCAATGCCTGTTACATCAGGAGAATACTCCGGCTGTAGCTATCTTGGAGAGAGATCACTCTGTAGCTTTCTGACCAAACCCAGAAAAAGTTGTAGAAAGTTGGCTCTTCTTTTCAATTATTCCAAGCCAGGAATTTAGGTTTGGGTATGGAGGTTGGGGTTGGGATGAGGGGAATTTATCCTATCTCTCCAGAAAACACTGACCATCTCCATTCCAGCCTCCCCTGCTATGGTGCCCTCCAGATGCATTTGATTACAGGCTCCATAATCCATAGGCAAAGGCACAGCTGCCTGGTATTGATGGGCATTGTTATCTCAAATACATGGAGAATGCCAGGTTGAGGGAAGGTGGCATCTATGCAAATAAGTAGTTGGGATTCTGTCTGCTCCAATCTTGGAAAAGGGTAAAATTGTTTGCCCTGGAGATGTCCTTAGTCTCTTACAAACCATGGTTGGGTTTTCAGGGAAAGAATCAAGTGTTGTAGGGAGCAGCACTTAGCAGTAAGGCTTGCTTCAGGCCAAGCAAGAATGGTGCCAATCTTGAAACTGGATACCTCTTGCTCCTCCTGCAAATGCTCCACGTCGGCATGCTTTGAATGGTTGCTTCCTGGTATTACATTATCTTTTTTCCTAAAGTCACACCATTCCTTCAAAGCACAACCAGACAAGCACAGGAAGCCTGTATTTGCTTCCCAACTAGATCCAAAGAAACAAAGCAGCAACAGAAAATATATTGCCAGCAAGTTCATTCTAGGACAAGCCTATCTTTTATCATTTCAGAGAGCTCCTGTTCTCATAAGTTCCTAACAGAATAATCTAACTTGGGCCTCAGCTTTTATTTATCGACTTGGGCTGCTAAGATGGTGTTTGCATCTAAATTCTCTGGAATGATGCAGACTTTGAATGTGCCATAAAAGAGGCACAATGAAAGTGAGAAAGAGGAGAGCGTTATAACCTTCTGCCTTATGGAGGCTCCTCATCCATTACTTTTTTTTGCCTCAAGCCAGTCTTTTTGTGTTGTGTTATGTCCTAATCAGTAGCTCCCTGACTGGGATATACCAGGTCTACAGACTTGTGAACTCCCAGATGAAGCCCCTCCACTATGGCTTGCTAAATGCTTGCTATGGCAGGAAAATTATTAAGCTCCAGAAGGTTGTATTTTGTTCACCTGTCACATGTTGTATGAGCCTCATGTGTCTGTACAGCCAGAGAAGATGAATTGTGATGCATGTGTTGCAACACAACTTTCCATTCAGCTCATACAACGGAATCAGTGATGGGATGTAACAGGTTCTCACCAGTTCTCCAGAACCGGTAGTAACTTTTCCCAGTGTCCCAGAGAACCTGTAGCAGCTTTTGGGAGGAACCACCTTCGGGGCTTACCTTTTCACTGGTTCCCCCACTGCCAAGCACTTGGTGTGCCAAGCACGGCCTCCTTGCTGTCCTCCCAAACTGGGAGGAGGAAGAGAAGCTGCTAGCCTGAAGCTCCCTATAGCCTGAAGCTCCCTATTTTTATTATTTTGTATTTTTTTTCTTTGGCCCCGTCCATGACATCATGATGTTAGCTCCACCCACACTGTGATGACATCACGGTGGGGTAGTAAAAATTTTGACATCCCACCACTGAACGGAATCCATGTTTTCGAGAGACATTTGAGTGCTGTCACTTAGTTTGTTGCAGCCTAATTTTCTAAAGAAACCAAAAAATCCAGACTTTTCCAGGGAGACGGACAGTTAATTTTGGCCAGGACTTAGAAATTTTCAGAGGTCAAGGAACTACAGATACCTATCCTGGACCATAGAAGACCATATCTCTGGTCCCCAAAACATTTTTGTAAATTTAGTTTTTACTCACTCACTCACTCACTCACTTTAGATTCTGGACTTAATGATCTCATGGGACGACTATGCTTTTGCCTGAAGAAGGCAACTTAATGGGTTGGAGGCCAGTTTTCTGTACCAGGCACTGTCTAGAGGTGGCAGAAATTGTAGAAAGCCACTAATAATAATAATAATAATTTTGTGTCAGAAATTATTCTGAGTTGAAAGGATTTTTGCTGGAGAAACTCCACTCAGGGGGTGCCCGAATGAGGGTTCTTTCATGTCCCCAAGATCTTTTCCCCCACTGAAGTGGTCCCTATTTATCTACTTGAAATTTCTTGCTTTTGATCTGCTAGGTTGGCAGGAGCTGGGACAGAGATGGGTTCAATCTGTCATGCAGTACCCAGGTCTCAAACTTCTGACTTGCCAGCTTTCCAGCTAACAAGGTGAGCTTCTTAACCACTGAATCACCGCAGCCCATAGCTACTAATGAAACAAAATTAATAGATGTCCATCTCCAGTTTTGAAAATGGGCCTTATTTTTAGTTTTTAAACTGCAGGGGGAAATCACCCCTACTGAAGATTTCCACAAGCTATAAACTGTTGTATTTTGCCAGATTAAAAGGGAGCTGGAATAGGGCAAAAACAGACTTGAAGGGCTCCATGGCATTTTTCTCACCCTTCCTTCAAGCAACCATGTGTTTTAAATGAGTAGTGAAGCATAGAATTGAAATTTCTTCCATCTATGTTCACCCATGCTTTATTATTGCCTTTACATTCCTGATATGCTACAGCAGGGGTTCTCAGCCTACGGCCTGTGGGCCAGACCTGGCCTGTGGCACCATTTCATGTAGCCCACGTAGTCGCTGCTAGTGGAAGTAAATGCATTGTAAATGCATTTACGACAGCTGTGGACATGTTTTATGGCAGCGTTTACGGTGGGGGGAACCACCAGTCTGGCCCGCTCAGCTGTCCGACCCATGCCATAAAAAGGTTGAGAACCCCTGTGATAGAGAGAAAAAACAAAAAAAATTTTTGCCAGCACCAGTTCCAAAAAGGGGGGGGGGGGACACCAAAAGGTTCTGTGCATGTAAAATTTTTAATGTCACTTTAATTGTAGCATCACATGATTAGAACAAAAGTGAGCTGGCTCCTGCTGTAAAACATATTTATTGGGTCTAAGCATGATGAAATGAATACCTATAGTCAAGCACAACCCTGGGCTATACATGTGATTTTAAATACAAGAGCAGAAAAGGTGGCTGGGATTTACAGTGTCTGCCTCCATTTCCTAGCCCAGGTGTTCAGGCATGGCCTATTTGCTGCTTTCCTACCTGCTGCTACTTCCACAGAGACACTTGGGAGACAGGAAGCATCTGGGCTGGCTATGATGCCCCAGATTTCAGGCCCGCAATCCATCCCCTGCTTCCGTAAGTGTGACATCTGTTATAATGTGACGCTGCATCACTCCATAAGGGAGTGTGCACTAGATATTACAGTGATATACTATAATGGGCCACATTCAGAAGATTTGCCTACATATAATGGATGAGACATACCATTCCTTTCACAGGAGTCTTCAAAATATAATTTAGCTTGGTGGGGACATATTGAAGAGTTTGGGGAGGCACATGGAACCTTCTCTGGCTAGTTCACAGGTAATTAACATCATCCCTCCCCCCAACATGCTGGGTACTCCTTTTACTGACCTCCAAAGGATGAGAGACTGAGTCAACTTTGGTCTATGTCATGACTGAACTCACAACATGAGCAGAGTTTGGGATTCAGTACTGTAGCTTAACCACTGCACCATCAAGGCTCAGTAATGGGCTATACTGGCTGGGGGATAATGGGAGGCATAGTCTGATACATTTGGAAGGCAATAAGCTGCTAGTATTCTTCCATCCCCAGTGAGAGAGATCAGAAGCAGCAGGACTGGGAAAGCTCTACCAGCACTTGAGTCTGATGAGAGCCCTGTCTGCTGGATCAGACCATTTTGAGCTGAACCCATGTCCTACTTTTAGAGCTATATCCAAAGATTGGAGAAGTGTTCTTTTCTAGACTATGTCCCCCAGAATTTCCTATTCAGCACAAACCTTCAGACATGATAACTCAGTGGACATGTTAGCACGGAGATGGTGGGAACTATGAAAGTGAAGCTTTTCCCTAAATTGAAAAGAAGTGGGTACTGTATATACTTGAGTATAAGCCTAGTTTTTCAGTCCTAAAAATGAGGACAAAAAAGTGGACTTGGCTTATACTCTGGTCACTGAGTGTGATGGGAAAAGGCGGCTAATAGCCTTCACTACCCACTTCTCCAGTCTTGTCGGTGCATCTCAATCAACATGGAGAAAACTCCTTTCTGCTGCATCTTATTTTCATGTACCGTATTTTGATTATTGAAACTCACTAGCAGCTGCTGTGTTTGACACCCTTGGCTTATATTTGGGTCAATCTATTTTCCTGGTTTCTCGTCAAAATTGGGTACCTCGGCTTATATTCAGGTCGGCTTATACTCGAGTATATACGCCAATTAATATTTAAAACATGTGTTTCTCTTCTGGAATACCTGTTATCATCCACTGCTCTGACCCTAGTTCAAAGCAGAAAGGGAAAAGAAAAGAAGAAATAATGTCTGAAACTCCTTATGTCCTCTGGTTTTATATTAATTGAGAGTTGACTGTTTGAGTGGATGATTCATAGTAAAATTGTATGGCTACAGCTTGGAGCAGGGGGAATCATATAAGCTCCCTGCTTTGTTTTTGTTTGGGTTTGTTCCTGTTCCGTATGCATGCCTAATGCAAATCTTTCTCCCTGCTGCTGCCGAACGTGAGGATTTCCAAAGAACTAAAATGGAAAGGATGTATGTTACTGTACATAGTATGTTTGGTGCCATTCCTAACTCAGAGGAGCAGACTGGTATTTTAATATGTGTTTTTAAACACACTCACTTTAAGGCAGGGGTAGGCAAATTACAGCCCATGGGCCGGATCTGGTGTGCAGTGTCAAATAATCTGGCCCTCACTTCAGCCGCCGCTGGAATCAGCCGCGGACTTATTTATGGCTGTCGTAAATGCATTTATGACAGCCATGGATGCGTTTACAGCAGTTGTAAATGGCGCGGGGGAACCACCAGTCTGGCCCCTCAACTGTCTAAGGGAGCGTGATCCAATCCCTGAGTTTAAAAAGTTGGGGACCCCTGATTTAAGGAGTTCTTACGGTTGGTGGGGAGCCTCCAGACATGTAGCAGTTTCTAGTACAGTAATACCTCGGAAAACGCTAAGACCTGGTTCCACAAGTCTTGGTGTTATCCGATTTTTAGTGTTATCCAATGCATGTTAAAATCCTATGGGCTGTATCGGATAACGTTAAAGCTCCATAGAGATACATTGTAACCACACAGGCTTTAGCGGTTGTTATCCGATACATCCCATAGGACCTTAACGTTATTCGATCCAATTCTCCCCAGATTACTTAACGTTATGCGATTTTAGCGTTATCCGAGGTAAACGTTATCCGAGGTATTACTATATTTTATTTATTTGTATTGTATGTTAAATTTATATACCACCCATTTGATGAAAGTCATTACCCTGGGTGGTATAGAACAAGGAAAATAAAAGCCCAACCACCAATCGAAACACACACAGACTTTAAAATACAAAATGCATATAGTACAAAAAAGAGAGAGACAAGAATAAAACCCATGGCAACCGTTGAATAATGGTGGACCAAAAACAACACAATAGAAGGATATTAGAAAAAACTTCTTGGTAAAGCTCTGTCTCCAACAATTTGAAAGGATTGGTAGGAAGAGATCTGACGAACTTATACAGGAAGTGAATTCCAAAGGAACCCTAGCAGGGAAGACACTCCCAAGGTCCCAAAATATTCAAGGCTTTGTATGTTGGTACCAACAGCTTGAATTTGGAATGTAAGCAAACAGCTAGTGCAGGCAGGCCAGGATTGAGGAAATATGATTGAATTGCCAAACCCCAGAAACTAACCAGGCTGCTGCCTTCGGGACTTGTTGAAGCTTCTGCACTCTCTTGAAGGGTAGACGCACATAAAGAGCATTGCAGTTACCATTTTTTTGAGATTACCAACGTGCAAAATAGCATCTTCTCATCCAGATAGAGATGTAACTGGACAATCTGCCAGAGGTATCAAAAAGACATGGCCATAGCCAATGGTGAAGGCTCATCCATTATAGCAAATCTTGGAAATACTGTAGAGTAAGGGGTTGAGGGAAAACACTTTAGCATTCAACAACATATCCTTGGTTGTTCTGTGGCTATTTAGACCAGACTTTCCAAACTGAGCACTCAAGGTGTGCTGGATTACAACACCAATCATCTTACCAGCCTGGCTGGAGATGAACATGCCAGAAGGATGCTCAGTTTACAATGGTTCATCTAAAGCATGTCACTATGTTTGGCCCAAGACTCAACAGTTGAAAGGAGTCACCACCAATTCCTTGCATTTGTGCCCAAAACAATTTAAACCTCTTTTTTTTTTAATATCACCAGAAGCTTCTGCAATTAGCAAAGTCCTGACAGAGTAATCAACATTTCTAGGCTATGGAGAAGCAACATTTGAACACTATGTCCCTATTCTTGTCCTTTGAAAGCAGTGGTGAAGAAATTTATGGTAGTTCTAAGACTGTGCCATTAATTCTGTATACAGTACCTCTATCAAGGGCATTACTGTATCTAGACTGGGGTTCTTTGGAAGCACGATCTATCTTGCTCCACAAGTGACCCTTACCCCTGTTGTGGAGGTAAAGGCTGTAGATCTTTCAGTAGGGTTGTCTTTAGTAAAAACTCCCCAATCTCATATTTTCCCCAAAATCTATGACTAAGTTTTCTAGTTTTACACCATTTGTTCTATAAACATCAGGTTTTCTTACACCCTAGAAAAGTGTGTCTTCAAACTTCACAAATGAACAAAACTTGCCATAGGTTTTAAGGATAGATGCAAGAGCAGGAAGGAGGTGGCAACCAAGATCCCAACTGCCATTTGACATCGCAGAAGCCCAGGGGGAGCTACGTTTGAACCATGGTTATATGATTATCTCAACTTTTCAAGATACTCCAGACACCCACCAACAGCCAGAGAGCAGAAAGAAATCTATTATTGATTTAGAAAAAAATATTATTTTTGTGCTGTGTTGTTTTGCTGATTGTAAGCAAGTGGGTGTCAATATAAATAAATAAATAGAGGGATGTTGCACTTTTACATAGCTTTTTCTATAAAAACGGCAGGATTTGAGAATGTTGGATAGTTTTTTTCCAAATTAAAGATTTTCTTTAGCCTCAGGGGGGCAGATCTAACCTTTTTGCTAACATAATATTATGACAATGTGTGATTTTATTCTGATTTCAGAATCTAATCCTCCTACAAGTCTATCTTTTTGATGTTGCCTGAGTAGACATTTGTGACAAGTTTGCTTACTAGCTCATACATCAGCAATGATAAGTGATTCCTACATTCCTTTTGGTGCCATAAAGTGAATTAACTCGACTCGCTTACTGAAATTCTGCTCAAAGACAGGCAATTGTGTGACTGATTCACTACACACTGCTGCACTTCAGCTCATTTCACACATGCACACACTCTGCACCACCTCATTCCATCTTGTTTCATTCACTTTCTAGTGGCAAGAAAAGCACAAGTAGCTACTCTCAGGCTATGCAACAAAACTGACTCAAGAACTGATTGTCTCTGTGGACATGTGCAAGCACATGCAGCAAGACAGAGGGATTAGTTGACCTCTGGAAAGACCTTTCCTGTAATACTATTTTGGTGCAGCCAGCTATGGCTTCTACAATAAGGTATATAACCCTAAGCTGAATAGACATTAAAATGTGATCGCATGCGTTTGTGTTTAATCATAGCCTCATCTACTATGGCAATCAATCTAACACTTGTAGACCTGTGCACATCCACAACCGTATCCATCATCACTACCACTACCTTGATTAAGCCAACTCAGAGTGAGGACACGAAGCACTGACTTCACTCTGAATTATATTTAATGATACTACAAAATAATTCTCCCCTCCCCCTTCCAAACTTTTAAAACTTGCCTATGCCGCCCTTCTACTGTGAAGTGCGTCAAGAATAATCCAAGTGTGGGAAACATCTCCTGCTCTCATTAAAAACAAGCAAACACATTCTTTGCATTGTATAGCCCCTTTCCCTGAACAAAAATAAATACAGGGAATCCAACAGCCTGATGAGTGAAGACATGCCACACAGCACCAAGCATGTTCATTCAGAAGTAAGTTACACTGAACTCAGTAAATCCGAGCTTGGAGCAAGCCTGACTAGTAAAATTCCTTAGTAAAGGAATGTCAGAAAGGGCATGGATGGGCACAGAGAAGTTCTTGGACTGCAACTCCCACTGGCCCTAGCTGACAGACGATAGTAATGGATGCTCAGACATTTTGCAGCCCTGCCTTAAGGTTCCTTAGTGAGATTGTCAGCCATCCTGTACATAGCTAATGTCAGGAAAATCTATCTATAGAATTGTATCCATGAACCTGATCACATTATAAACAAATTCTCACCAAAAAAAACTGTGTCCAACTAATGACACTATTCTAGTTTAATGACATAAAAACAGAGAGGTAGACTTACAGCAGAGCTTCCACGCCAAATGAATTACATCAGGATGCCCGATCTTTGCAGTCTACACTTCTCTGGTCTACCATCACTTGTCTAACAATAAAATGTCAGAAAAATATCTCATTTGTGTTTTGTTTTTTGCTGATTAATGCATTGTTCATACAGTTCCATCACCTCTGGGATCAACAATATCATATGATCTCAGACCAGTTCTTCCAGCCAGTTTTTTGAGATTCACTCCAGTGCAGTAATGTTTGCACCAAGGGTGTTTCCAACAATCAAGAACCCTGTTTGACATACATGAGACTTTTTGTTCTGGCTAGTATTTATGGGTTGTAAATTTACAGAATTCAGTCTCAGAGAGGGAGTGTGTGTGTGTCATTTTTAAAAGAAACCATCTTCTGGTTGGGAAGTCTTTTTTTAGTTTTATGTACACTTCCTCAATTCCCCCATTGATCAGACTATTGGGGGGGGGGGTTTGAGCTCCTGCTGGTCACAATTAGTTTTCCATTTGTTTTGCTGCTATGCTTTTCTTCTCCAGGTTCAACCAAAACTTTTCATGATTGGGTCTTCCCATCTTTTTTGGGGGGGTGGGGGGCTGCCAAGGAATCTTCTTATTCCTCTGGGATATCACTTGGTATAGGGGTTGTGGTGGCTCAGTGATTAAGAAACTTGCCTTGTTAGCTGGAAGGCCAGCAAGTCAGCAGTTCAAGACCTGGGTACTGCATGATGGACTGAGCGCCCATCTCTGTCTCAGCTCTTGGGGACATGAAAGGAGCCTCATTCGGGCATCCCCTGAGCGGAGTTTCTCCAGCAAAAATCCTTGCAACCCAGAATAATTTCTGACATGAAATTATTATTATTACTACTCGGTGACTGCTGCTGTCCAACGCCCATCTGTGCACTTACTGTGGATTAGTACCATGTTTGCTCAGTAGCATTCCATGGTGTCCAATGAGATTTTTATTTCAAATAAATATAGAGAGAGGTGAGATCTACAACAAAACTTTGCAGCTACTTCCTATTCAGGTGCTATAGTTCAGGGCTCTAGACTGCCAACTCCAGGATATACTAGTCCTTCCACCACCTATTTTCTATTATTTCCAAATGGATTGTCAACATTCTGTGGGTATTAAAAGCATATTAATTTCTCAATAGGTTGTTGCCTTCTTGGGTAAAAAGCAGCATTTATATAAGCCTTGAGATCCAATGCCTTTATAGTACAGTACAGTATTTTGTTTCTTACTGCCCGCATATTGGCTGCTACCCCTGTGGTATTCATTACCAAGGCTTTTTGTTAGAGGGAGCGATTGGATTGCTGCCGAAAACACACAGAAACAAGTCTCTTCATTCAGTGAAGTTTGCCTCCAAGTAACACTATATCAGAAAGGGTGGCACATTTTATTACTGTTCGGAAACCCAACAAGCATCTCGCAATTGTGCCAGTAAAGAAGGTACCCTTCATTGGAAATTTGTGTTGCTACACCGTGTGGGTGTGGGAGAATTCAGATAAGCAGTGCATATAGTAATGAGATCCAGAGTTTGACTAGACAGCTTCATAGTCCAAAGGTGACGGGAAAAGTAAACTTGATCTGTTAAATTAAAACCCTCCTCCTCCTCCCCTTCACATACTGCAGATGCCAGCATTCTCCAAATACCTTTATCATCCCACCAACAGAATTGCTGCTGCGGCAGCCAGGCTGTCTCTTGAGATAGAAAATATATTTCTAACAAACAACTGTAATGCAGCTCCTTCTTAGCCTGATCCCTTATTAAAAGACTCCTGGCCAGGTCAGAAAATGGAAAGTGCAGAGATTATGCTGAAGCTGTCATCATCCTTTTTTAAAAAAATCAGAACTTTTATTCCCTTTGGGAAACTGTTCAGTTTGGCTAATTTTCCTTCTTGCTGTGGCATTCAATGTGACCTGCAATGTTTTACTTTTCTATCCAGAAGGGCACGGTTTCCCATTAACAAATTGCCTCCCATTCGAGGGGAATGAAGAACTACAGCTCCCAGCATTCTTCATTAAGCCATGTTATTTCATACATCGTGGCTTAGCAGCTAAATATATAAATCCTTGGATACCTTGGAGTTGTTGTTATAATTCAGCGAGGGGTCTGCACATTGATCGACGTCTCCATGATGACATTCCACACGTGCAAATGGACTCGAGAAATCAAGTCCACTTGCATGTGGTTTTTTAGCCATTTGGATATCGCATCACCCACTGGCTAGGCGGACCATGACATGTGCCCTCTGCTTTCACCTTGGCCAAGGGATCTGACGGAGGATGCTTTGATGAGTTTTAGTCCTGGCCTAACATCATGGACAAGAGATGGGCAACGGTGCCTAGTTAGACCGCTCAAGCCCCCACACTCCAACAAGGCTCTCACCTAGTGGATGAATATATAATTAATTTGTAAAATTATTTGACGTCCCTCCCCCGGTTGATTGTCATTCTGGGGGAGTTCTGGTGGCCCAGCGATTGAGGTGCTGTGCTGCTGCTGCCAAGACGTTGTGAGTTCGGTCCTGAGGGGATGCAGGGTATTGTTGATTTTGTGAACCGCCCTGAGTCGGTTTTTGCCGAGTGGGGCGGTATATAAATCAAATAAATAAATAAATAAATAAATAAAATATATTCAATACAAACCATAATTCCGTATGCTAATGCTAGTATCTGTAGAGGGAAATGGATGACAAGGCATAGCTCACAAGAACATTTGCCAAGGGTCTGATTGGCAAATGACTAGAAGCCACGCAAATGCAGAAGCTGGTTGTGAGTAGTCTTTGACAATGGGAAGGCATTCTGCTTATGCGTAGAGTTTACCAAACTTGCCCTGAGAGAAAGAATTTTCCTGATGAGGAGCAGCACACAGATTTACAAAAAGATATATATTTTCGATGCAAGGAGAAAAAGGTACATTGTACAACAATTTCCCGATTATTATACTGCCACTAAATACCATCTGTGTATAATATGATGGATGGAACCCTTTCTCAATCATCAAGAATTATTTTAAGGAATACTTACTTATTCAGAACTATTAATTTAAAAGGCGTTGACACTGCTTGGTTTTAAAATCTAACATTTCATTACTAATGCCAGATTGAAATGGGAGAACCACTGGAGGGGGGAGGGATGTATCTGAGTATTGGGGTAATGCAACCCTAGAATTCACTATGCTCACCCTTGGGTTACTGTCTGCTTGGGTAAGTAATGGCTTTTCTCCAGGTTAGTTATTTTGTCTTCTTTTGGTTCAATACCTGCTAATGCATCAGTCTAACCACAGTTTTATCTTCAGGGTTCCCTCTGGGCTTTCCCTCTCCTTCGCAGGCACAGACTCCCTCCCATTCTGCTTCTGAGCTGTACCAGCCTGTACTTGTGTTGTAACCATACCTTTTCATTTTCCTTTGGGTCCAGTGATGGGATGTAACAGGTTCTCACCAGTTCTCCAGAACCGGTAGTAACTTTTCCCAGTGTCCTGGAGAACCGGTTGCAGCTTTGGGGGGGGAACCACCTTCGGGGCTTACCTTTTCACTGGTTCCCCCACTGCACATGCACGCCAAGCACTTGGTGTGCATGCACGCCTACAGTGCTTGGCGCATATGCACGGCCTCCTTGCTGTCCTCCCAAGCAGGGAGGAGGAAGAGAAGCTGCTAGCCTGAAGCTCCCTATAGCCTGCTCCCCTAGATATCCTAGAGCAGTGATCAGCAAACTTGGCTCTCCAGGTGTTCTTGGACTTCAGTTCCCAGAAGCCTTGATCAGCAGGAGTGCTGACTTGGGCTTCTGGGAATTGAAGTCCAAGAACACCTGGAGAGCCAAGTTTGCAGACCCCTGTCCTAGAGAACTTGTTAGGCAAAGACTTAGTACCTAACTTCTTTAACTGTTGAACAGTGCCAAAATGAAGCCATCTTGTGGTGAGTTCATTCTGTAGTTCCTTCCATCTGACCTAGTGTGAGAAAGATTAACCAGAATAAGCTTTAAGCTCTGGTTTAAAAGCTCTGGTTGATTTGTTTTGTGGGTGGGTGGGTGTTTGGGTGTATTTTAATGTATTTTTATTTATTTATTTATTTATTTACAGGTTTGTGTTGTGGGTGGGTGGGTGGGTTGAGGGGGCGTGTGTGCGCGCATGCTTATTTTTATTGTATTGTATTTTATTATTATTTTTCTTTGGCCCCGCCCACAATGTCATGACATCATGATGTTGGCCCCGCCCATGATGTCAGCTCTGCCCACACTGTGATGACGTCATGGTGGGGTAGTAAAAGTTTTTGACATCCCACCACTGTTTGGGTCTCATCCTTTATCACTCCCATGAAGTCTTCATGCTTTTCCAAGCGTCTTCTGACAACTTTGCCAACTGCTGCCGAAAGATTCCCTTTTCCACACTCCAGCCAGAGAAGAGCCAATCAGATTCTGAGTAGGTTGAATCCTGTCGCTATACTATTTTATGAACCAAGGACCAACATATGGTCACGGAAAGTCCACTTATCTCCCAATCAGAATGTACCAGCCTAGAGTCCTGTGCTTATTATATAAGGCAGAAACCAGGCTTATATAACCAGTTTTATTGCAAGTCTGGCAATTTAACAGCCATTTTCAGTCTGGCAGCCTAGCCTTTAAACCCTCTTCCACGTCTTCAGCAGAAGGTGTAGCTCCTTTTTTATATTTTACACTTCCGTTTCACAAACAACACCCAATAAAATATTCACTTTTTCACCATACTGGTAGACATTTTCTTCTCATCCTGATTCATGGTTTCCCCACTGCTTTCTCAAATCTTAAAGAATGTTTTAAACTGGAGTCTGGAGTTGAATCTGTTTCATCTTGTCTGTCAGCTCGCTTATCTCCATACTTGATTTAAAGTGGAGTTTTGGTCTTGCCAGGTTAGCAAGCCAGATAGTTGTAAGAGTTCCTTTCTCTCACATCCTTCAAGTAGTCTGTAAGTCTGGGGTGGGCTGGGGGGGGGGGGCATTCATCCCAGACTTAATGTGAATAGACTGACAGGTGGTGACACTTTCTCATAAGGAAGTCAAAGAGGCACTGTGGTTTTGCTGGTGACAAAAGTGTAAGCGTCGTTTCAGGAAGTGAAAAAATTGTAATACTTTATTATGGAGGATTTTTTAAAAAAGTCTGACATGTTTTAGCACAGGGTTTTTAGCCTTCCTTGGAAACATAAATTACAAATCTCAATGCCTTTCTTAGACTTCACTCTGGCATGAAGACTAAGAAAGGCATTGAAATTTGTAATTCATGACCCTAAGGAAGGCCAAAATGTTGTTATTTGTAGCAGCTGTACAGCAAAACAGGGCAGGTTTTTAGGCAATTTTATGCAAGTCTCCCAGTTCACTCCTTTTTAGCCCAGCCAGGGCCATAGCCAGGATTCTAAGTTGGGGGCAGGATTTTCAGGAGGGGCAACAATGTCACACACACATATATAACATTGGCATCTTGGGGTGCTTGGGAGGGGGCAGGGTGTTAGCTCAGGAGGGTTTTCGCTCTCCTCTGGCTATGGCCCTGAGCCCAGCTAATAAACACACACGGGCTAGATCAGTGGTGAGTAGCAGCCAGTTCGGACCGGTTCTGCCAAACCGGTAGTAAAAATCCCAGGTGGTCTCCTGGGAGGTAGTAACCCTCCCGAGAGACCACCTGGGATGTTTGTGTTTTTTAGGTGATCAGTTCGGTCTCCTCTCCAGACACCCTTCCTTGCAGCCCAAAATGGCTACTTGTAAGTGCGCATGCATCAAAACACACTGAATATTGGAGGCGCGCATGCATCAAATAGTATTTTGACGCATGCGCACTTACGAGCAGCCATTTTGGGCTGCAAGGAAGGGCACAGCAGCTGGCTGTTGAGGCCCTAAGTGGCCTCTTTGGAGGAGTGGCAGCAGCCTTCCCTCAACCGCTGACGCTGCTCCATTGCTGCCGCCGTGCCAGGCCAGGCCATGGTGCACCACCCAGCCAAGCCAGGCCGTGCTGCCGGACCAGGCCACGCTGCAGGGCCTGGTCAGACCAGGCAGGGCTAGGCTGCGCCACGCCACCACCTGGCATGCTGCCGCAACACTACTGTTGCCGCCTGCCTGCTGCTCCCTGACCCCAGCCAGGGTAAGTGACATGGGTTTGTGTTTGGGGTGGGTGGGTGTTTAAAACACTGTGTTTTATGTAGTGTGCTTTTATTTCTATTTAATGTCTATTTTAATTTGTATTTTTATGTTTTTTATTTCTATTTAATGTCTAATTTGTATTTTTATGTGTTTTTATTTCTATTTTTATGTGTACTGTATTTTTATTTTATTTTATTTTTTACTTTGGCTCTATGCAAATCATTGGTTCCGCCCACAACATCATGACGTCATGTCGGCTCCGCCCATGATGTCATGACATCATGATGTTGGCTCCACCCACAATGTCAGCTCTGCCCCCTGGGCTAGATACGTGAAGGAAAGAAAAATATCATTTACTCACAAAATGAGGTCAGAAGATACATGTGCTCAAGAGTCTTAATGAAGTTGGTTTAGAAAGAAGTAAAGCCTTTCTTCCAGCCATGTGGCCTGGAAGATGAGCTCAAAAAGATATCTTTCATCTTCCAAAGCAGAAAGCGAGAGAAGGCCAGAGTAAAAAAAAAGGGCCTTAAGACATGCAAATAGTGTTCTTTAACTTTCTTTATTGCACTACTGGGCTAAGAATTAACTGGGGGAAAACAGAAACCATAGTTTGTAACCATAACAGCTTTGAAAAGGAGAATGTATGTAATACACATGGCCCGCAAATTAAGGACAGCTTGAAATACAATAGAAAAATTAAAGAAATTAAAGCTGTCCTGGTTTGGTAAGGTGAATGTATGCAAGATGAAAATTTTGCCCAAAATTATTGTTGTATTGGGGAATTTCCCAATAAGAATAATGGAGAAATAATTAAAGGAATGGCAAAAGTTATTAGATAGATTTTGTAATGGAGGAAAGAAACCTAGGATAGTGAAGTCGTTGTGGTATCAATGTCAGAAGGAGGGTGGTCTAGGAATCCCAAATACAGTATAGCAAATTATTACAAGGCGTTCCAAATACAGTAAAATGTATAGTAAGTAAGTTGACACAAGATAGTACAAAAACTGAAGAAAGTGACTGGATGGAATACAAGGCATATAAGGGAGGTTTGTTTTTAATGGATCAGGAGACTAAAGTTAAAATCAAGAACAAGACACTAAAAGATCTATACGTAGGATGGAAGAGACTAAAAAATAAATTAGCTCCAGGTGACTCGCCGATTTTGGAAGTCACAGACATGATGGACTACCCTCTAAAATCAAATAAACAATTAAACTTGAAATTATCACAAGATAATTTATTGCTATTTAGTCAGTGGATAGCAAAGTGTGGAGATCAACAAAAGAGAAACACAATATATACAACATTAGGTTTAAGTTGGCTACAAAAAAGGCAAATGGAGGCATGGGATAAAAAGATAAGAATTAGGGGGCACATAGAAAGATCTCCAACTGCGTTTGAGGAATTAATATATAAGTTGAGAAGGGGTTTAATGACAAGCAAAGGAACAGTTGGTAAGGTTTACAAGATATTAAACAAAAATGAAGGCCCACAACATCTTTTAAGGGAAACTTGGGAAAAGGAATTGGGTATAGTAATTAATAAAGATGCTTGGAAATGGAAATGGAACCGTTTAATGAAATCACTGTCTATTAAAGAGAAAGAACACAATTGTAAAGTCCTATGGAAATGATACATGACCCCAATACGCTTATGTCAAATTAACAAAACAGGGATAAACACATGTTAGAGGTGTGGGAAAGATATTGGCACTTACCAACACATGTGGTGGGAGTGTGATTTTGTGAAAGATTTTTGGGAAATGATAGAAGAAGAATTGGGGAAAATATTGAAGACGACAGTTAGTTTAAACCCTAAGCTGTGATATTGGGGGAATTGGATGACCTTAAGTTAGGTGATAATAAGAAAGAGTTGGTAGTCACCTTATTATCAATGGCAAGACAATTAATGGTGGGCAAATGGAAAAATAAGTTTGTTATAAGCAAATATAACTGGTATGTGAGCGCATGAAGATTAGCGCTTAATGATAAACTAACAAATGAGATGAAGATAAAAAGAGGTTTAATAAAAAAAAAATCTGGAAAATATTGCAGCCTTTTGTTATATTTGGTCTGACAATCAGAGACGGGGTCAAGCCGTGCCAGGAAGCACTGGAATTTTGAGAGAAATAAAGAAGAATAATGAATAAGAACAAAGATAATTAATACAGGAATCACTTTGTACAGCACGGTGTAGGGAAAGGGTTGGCGGAGGTTTATGTGTTGTCCAGATTTGTTGTTGTTCAGTCGCACAGTCGATTCCGACCCTCTGCGACCCCATGGACCACTGTCCGCCAGGAACTCCTGTACTCCACCATCCCCCTCAACTCGCTCAGCTCTGTGCCCATTGTCTCTACAATACCATCTAGCCATCTCATCTTGGGCCGTCCCCTTCTTCTTTTGCCCTCGACCCTTCCAAGCATCAAGGCTTTCTCAAGTGAATCCTCTCTTCTCATTTGATGTCCAAAGTACTTTAGCTTCATCTTTATTATTTGACCTTCTAAGGAGCAGTCAGGTTTGATTTCTTCTAAGATTGACCTATTTGTTCTCCTCGCTGTCCAGGGGACTCTCAAAATTCTCCTCCAACACCACATCTCAAAGGCGTCTATTCTTCTGCGCTCAGCTTTCCTAATGGTCCAGCTCTCACAACCATACATTGCCACAGGGAATACCATTGCTTTGACTATGCGAATTTTTGTTTGCAATGTGATGTCTCTACTTTTCACTATGTTCCTCAGGTTTCTCATTGCTTGCCTCCCAAGAATCAGTTGCCTTTTTATTTCATGGTTGCAATCACCATCTGCAGTGAGCTTTGATCCTAGGAAAGTAAAATCTGTCACTGCTTCTACTTCTTCCCCATCTATTTTCCAGGGACTGATAGGGCCTGTTGCCATTATCTTGGTTTTCTTGATATTGAGTCTCAAGCCAGCCTTTTCACTTTCTTCTTTCAACGTAATCAGGAGCTTCTTTAGGTCCTCCTCACTTTCTGCCATTAGGGTGGTATCATCTGCATATCTCAAATTGCTGATGTTTCTTCCAGCAATTTTGATCCCAAATTCTGATTCCTCCATCCCTGCATTGCGCATTATGTGTTCTGTGTATAAGTTGAATAAGCAGGGTGACAAAATGCAGCCTTGTTTTACTCCTTTTCCTATTCCAAACCACTCCATCATTCCATTTTCTGTCCTAACTGTTGCCTCTTGATTCATGTACAGAGGCAGGAAAGAACTTACAACTTCCTTTCGGTCAGGCTAGTTTTTCCTCTCTGTCTCTGGTTACTGCATGCTGGGGTTGCACTAGAATACTCAACACAAAACACATGGGCTCCATATTATTCTCCATAATAAAGTGTTTCCATTTTTTTATATATCCTGAAAATACATTTTCTCATTAATCACTACCATTTACTGGATGTTAGTCCGTGATATTTTGCCAAGATGTTTTGCCACCTGAAGCAGAGTAGCAAATGACACCCCTTTCTCCAGAGTTAAGATACATGTCGTCCAAGACCAGCCACATTAACCAGGCTCCTGAGGCAGAAAACCCTTTTCATCTCCTTAGCAGTAAAATACAAAAGTAATTAATTAATAGCAAATGATTTATGGCTATTTCATGACACACCAAATCTGCTTCCTGCAACAGCTGTCTCACAGTAGGGTTAGCAAGTCAAATTCCACCCTTAGTTATCTCTGAACAGATGGAGTGGCTTTCTTCTTAATTCCCTAATCAATATTTGACTTTACCTCTGAAAAGGCAAAACAAGGAAAGAAGCGTCACCCTCTTTGACTCAATATCAACAGTTTGTTTAAGAGGAAGGCAATTAAAACATAACTAAAAGTTTTAGTTATACTTGCAGTGCTTTCCTTGACCTAACAGGTTTTCTAGAACTTAGGCCTTGCTAGTAATGCGTGGATTTCAGCCGCCCGGGCTTAAGCCAAATTTGAACGTTGGATCCCGCTCCTGCTTCTGGAAATTGTAGTCCAAGAACACTCATAGCCCAAAATGTGCTGCCCGGGGCTGCTGCCTCTCCCGACGCCACTGGGCTTTGCATTCACATAGAGTAGACCCATGATGGCAAACCTTGGCACTCCATATGTTCTTGGACTTCAATTCCCAGAAGCCCAAGCACCCTGTGAATCCACAGGAATGGGTCTACTGCGATTCATCCGGCCCGCACTGCCCTTGTCACTCCCGGAAGCGGAAGTAAAACCCGACAGCGGAGCTCCGAATCTCACCCAATGTTCCGGCTCATATAGTTTTTATAGTGGGTGGGTTTCAATTGTCTTTGACCAGCAGGTGGCCAACTGTTGATTAAATGCAACAAACCTTTTCTTAACCTGAAATTCAAGACTTTGTGGTACCTGGGTATTCTACCAGTGGAAGACCTCTGTGGAAATTTAGTAAGTCTCTCCCGCTGCCAGCAGTCTTCAGCCGTGCCCTACATACCATTTCAGGTGCTGCTGCTTTTAAAAAGGAAAGGAACAAACTGGAGCAGGTCTGTGGTGTGTGTGTGACCCACTTCCTGTGACCCAGTAAACTACAAATGATCCCCTGCTGCAAACCACCAGAAACCAGGGATCTGATTTCCTGTAACATGTAGGATCTTCTCTCTCCTGTGTTTGCCAGCCATTTTCTGCTTATCATTAACACAGCCCATTGCAGCAGGTACTCAGGGCTTCCAATTTCTGCTGGGCAGGTGATGCTGGTTGTAGCTGAATAATTGTTTCCTTTCTTTCTGAAGTATGGAGATGCCAGGATTTCCCTCTCTCCCCTGCATCCGGTCCCTCAACCCTGCTTCAGTTCCTCACGTGGAACTTCTGTAATTGGGAAATACTGCATCGCTGGCTGCAAGAGTCTGGGAGTTATCCATAGTTGTGACCAGTGGTGGGATGTCAAAATTTTTACTACCCCACCATGATGTCATCACAGTGTGGGCGGAGCTGATGTCATGGGTGTGGCCAAAGAATAAAAATAAAATAATAAAATAAAATAATAAAATAAAAATAAAGACACACACACCCCTCAACCCACCCACCCACCCACACAACACAAACCAATGGTGCTTTAGGCTAGCAGCTTCTCTTCCTCCTCCCCACTTGGGAGGACAGCAAGGAAGCCGTGCATACACGCCAAGCACTGTAGGCGTGCATGCACACCAAGTGCTTGGAGCACATGCATAGTGGGGGAACCAGTGAAAAGGTAAGCCCTGAAAGTGGTTCCCCTCCAAAAGCTGCTACCGGTTCTCCGGGACACTGGGAAACGTTACTACCGGTTCTGGAGAACTGGTGAGAACCTGTTACATCCCATCACTGTGACACCCTCACATTCTGCCAGTCTATAAAACAGCTATAAGAAAAGTCATTATTGTGGCACCTTGAAAACTAACAAATGTATTCGGGAGAGAACTTTCAAGGAGACCCAAATGAACCTGTTAGTTTTCTTTCCATGTGTGCTTCCCCCTCCCCTTCTACTTGCTTGGTTGGGCAGCTTTTGTGATGCAGATCAGCAACTATGACTTCTTTCTTCTTGGGTAATTAAATAACGATTTAGTCATAAAGCATAGGTATGCAAAGTAAACAAACTCTTCCCAAGAAAATGTGCAGCCTCTTCTGAGTAACTCTTCTGTTAAGTGTCTTCCCACTTTCTTCCTTGACTATTTCACATCAGGAAATTCAGGCTGACAGAGAACCCCTTGTACAGCTTGGCGCATGGATTCGATCTATGCTGCGGTATACGGTTGTCAGAGTAATCGGGTGAGGTGATGCAAAAGGCTCCTGTATATTTAACATCTGCACAAAATGATTTTTTTTTTTTTTGGTTTTATTGAGATTTCCTCAATTAATGGCTCCAACTTTCAAACCATGTCAAACTATGATTGTGGAAATCCAAGGGACCTTGGGCAGAGGTTCTCATTCTTAACCGGGAGTGGGATGAGCTGTGTGTAGGCATGTGCTGTGGGCCACAGGGACAGCGAAATCCATCCTGCTGCACCCTCGCCTCTGGTACCCTGGGGTACCAATAATAATTTTATTATTATTTTATCTGCCCAGCGCACGGCACTTTAAGCTATTGCTCCAAGATCCCTTCTTCAGCTTGGAACAATGGGTTATTCTAAAGTGCACCGGGCAGAGCAAGGGAGGGGCGATGATGACCAAGGGATGGGGGGAAGGCATCCCCTTCCTGGGCATCTTCTTTTTCTCTAGTGGGAGCAAAGTGAAAGGGTGGGAGAGCGGTGGAACCGAGAGGGGTTGTGGGTGGGTGGGCCCAAGGGACAGGCTCGCAGCCACTGCCCCACACAACTTACGCAAGCCTCTGAAGCTCAGCGGCCCCTCATCTAGCCCAGCGGCTGATAAGGCAAGGGGCCACGTGGGACTGCCAGGCGGGAACGAGGCTGCCTCCCGGCCAGGGGAATGACATCCTTCAGCCAGGGGAGGGGGGGAAGGGCTGTGAGGGGCTCTTCCCAGTGGTGGGATGTCAAAAATTTTACTACCCCACCATGACATCACCAAAGTGTTTGCGGAGCTAACATCATGGGCAGCGCCAATGTCATGACATCATGATGTTGTGGGCGGGGCCAAAGAAAACAAATTTAAAAATAATATAAAAAATAAGCACACACACACACACCTATCCCCCCCACAACACAAACCTGTAAATAAATTAAATAAATAAAAAATAAATTAAAATACATCCACCCACCTAAACACCCACCCACCCACAACACAAATCAACCAGAGCTTAAAGCTTATTCTGGCTAATCTTTCTCACACTAGGTCAGATGGAAGGAACTACAGAATGAACACACCACAAGATGGCTTCATTTTGGCACTTTTCAACTTTTCAACAGTTAAAGAAGTTAGGTACTAAGTCTTTGCCTAACCCGTTCTCTAGGATATCTAGGGGAGCAGGCTATAGGGAGTTTCAGGTTAGCAGCTTCTCTTCCTCCTCCCCTCTTGGGAGGACAGCAAGGAGGCTGTGCATACGCGCCAAGCACTGTAGGCGTGCATGCACACCATGTGCAGTGGAGGAACCAGTGAAAAGGTAAGCCCCAAAGGTGGTTCCCCCAAAAGCTGCAACCGGTTCTCCAGGACACTGGGAAAAGTTACTACCGGTTCTGGAGAACTGGTGGGAACCTGTTACATCCCATCACTGGCCAGGTGCTGCCAAGGAGCGCTAAAGGCACTGGGCGGAGGCTGCCCTTCTTTCCTCCCCTCTCTCTCTCGCTCTGCACTTGCTTTGCCTTCCCAAAGAGTCTGCCTCTGCCACCTCTCGCTCCCCCCCCCGCAGCCCCCTGGAGCCTGCTAGCGGGCAACGGGGCAAGCGGCTGCGCCTTAAAGGGACAGAGAGCGCCTGGGTCTGGCGTGGTGCCTTTCTGACGACGCGCGACCCAGTCCAAACTCCGCCAGAGACAGTGATGGGATGTAACAGGTTCTCACCAGTTCTCCAGAACCGGTAGTAACTTTTCCCAGTGTCCCAGAGAACCTGTAGCAGCTTTTGGGGGGAACCACCTTCGGGGCTTACCTTTTCACTGGTTCCCCCACTGCGCATGCATCCCAAGTGCTTGGCAGATATGCATGGCCTCCTTGCTGTCCTCCCAAATGGGGAGGAGGAAGAGAAGCTGCTAGCCTGAAGCTCCCTATAGCCGGAAGCTCCCTATTTTTATTATTTTGTATTTTTTTTCTTTGGTCCCACCCATGACATGACATCATGATGTTAGCTCTGCCCACACTGTGATGACATCACGGTGGGGGTAGTAAAATTTTTGACATCCCACCACTGGCCAGAGACTGGGGCAACGCAGCTTCTGCGCGCCTTGCCTCCTCCCCGCCCCCATCACTCCCTGTCCAGCGCCCTCTCATGGTATCCAGCACACCCCCGGATGCAGATGATGACTCCCCATCCTGCTGGGCCAAAAGATCAGCACTGACTGAGAGAGCTTCCCTGATCAATTCCTTACACTGTATCTGGAACGGGAGGGAGTGTCCTCTGCTCCTTTGCCTCAGGCTGCAAATCCTGATGAGTCCCTCTGAGGCAGGTGAAAATAACGCGTGACACAGTCTCCTGACATTTTTGAAGTGGTAACTGTGTTAGCCTGTGCATGCATATCAGCCAGTAAGCAAAACAAAAAGACAAAAACGTTGTGGCACAATAAAGACTAACTCCTCCATTTTAATGAGAGCTTTCATGGATCAAGTCCACTTCAAGTGGATCAAGTCCACTTCATCAGACATGAGTGAGATTTCGTGTTATCAATTTATACATATCAGGTATAAGCTCATACCATGAAATCTCACTCTTATGTCTGACGAAGTGGACTTGATCCACGAAAGCTAACATTAAAATACGTACAGGATTTAGCCTTTAAGGTGCCACAACATTTTTTGTCTTGTTTACTCTGAAGTCTTTCTGAAAGTCTCACCGCTTCTGGCAATGAGGACACAACGTTTCCACAGGCGTATCTCCTTCCATTTCCTCATGAGCACCGGCGGCGCAGTGGTTAAACTGTTGTACTGCAGCAAGGTGATGGGATGTATCAGGTTCTCACCAGTCCTCCAGAACCTGTAGTAACTTTTCTCAGTGTCCCGGAGAACCGGTAGCAGCTTTTGGGGGAAAACCACCTTCGGGGCTTACCTTTTCACTGGTTCCCCCACTGCGCGTGTGCACCAAGCACTTGGTGTCCATGCATGCCTACAGTGCATGGTGTGCACGGCTTCCTTGCTGTCCTCCCAAGCAGGGAGGAGGAAGAGAAGCTGCTAGCCTGAAGCACCATTGGTTTGTGTTGTGTTTTGAGGGGTGTTTGTATCCTTATTTTTATTTTATTATTTTATTTTATTTTTATATTTTTGGGCCCCACCCATGACATCATGATGTCATGTTAGCTCCGCCCACACTGTGATGACATCATGGTGGGGTAGTAAAAATTTTGACATCCCACCACTGAGCAAGAACGTTGTGAATTCGATCCTGATGGGGATCCTGGGACTCAAGGTTGACTCAGCCTTTCGAGGTCGATAACATGAGGACCCTGCATGTTGGGGGAGCAAAATGCGAATTACTTTATGAACCGCCCAGAGGGGTGCACTAAGCGGTATTGGGCGCCGTATAAGCTATTGCTCTTTCGGTCCCGGAGGTGGGAAGCAAAGCAGCTGCAACTAGTCCCTAATTGAGCTAATTAAGTCACCTATAATTAAAGCCCAACTGGGTCACGACACGAGTATCACACTTATTCCACACTTGGTGAGCTGGTACTGCCCCACCCGTGTCTTAACACAAACAGGCACCTTTCCCAGCACATGAACCCTCGTCTCCAGCACAATTCTCTGGGGGAAATCCCCGGGCGTTTAAACCTTCGCTTCTCCGGCCTCGCCCAAGTTCCCCAGGCGGAAGGGTCACTAAAGTTCCACTGCCAAGGCACCCCCCCCCCTAACATTCCGCCTGCCTGCGAGAAAAGGGAGAGAAAACTTTCTTAGGTAAAGGTAAAGGATTCCCTTGCTCGAAAGCCAGTCGTATCCGACTCTAGGGGTCAGTGCTCATCTCTGTCTCTAAGCCGAAGACCCAGCGCTGTCTGCTTCAGCAGACGTTTCCACGGTCATGTGGCAGGCATGACTAGACACCGGAGCGCACGGAACGCTGTTACCTTCCCACCGAAGGGGTCCCCATTTATCTACTTGCAATTTCTTGCTTTTCGAACTGCTAGGTTGGCAGGCGCTGGGACAGAGACGGGGAGCTAATGCTGTTACCTTCCCACCGAAGTGGTCCCCGTTTATCTACTTGCAATTTCTTGCTTTTCGAACTGCTAGGTTGGCAGGCGCTGGGACAGAGACGGGGAGCTAACGCTGTTACCTTCCCACCGAAGTGGTCCCCATTTATCTACTTGCAATTTCTTGCTTTTCGAACTGCTAGGTTGGCAGGAGCTGGGACAGAGACGGGGAGCTAACGCTGTTACCTTCCCACCGAAGTGGTCCCCGTTTATCTACTTGCAATTTCTTGCTTTTCGAACTGCTAGGTTGGCAGGAGCTGGGATAGAGACGGGGAGCTAACGCTGTTACCTTCCCACCGAAGTGGTCCCCGTTTATCTACTTGCAATTTCTTGCTTTTCGAACTGCTAGGTTGGCAGGCGCTGGGACAGAGACGGGGAGCTAACGCTGTTACCTTCCCACCGAAGTGGTCCCCGTTTATCTACTTGCAATTTCTTGCTTTTCGAACTGCTAGGCTGGCAGGCGCTGGGGCAGAGGCAGGAGCTCATTCCCGTCCTGCAGGACTCGGGAATCGAACTGCTGACCTTCCGCTTCCCAGCCAGCGCCTCAGTGGCTTGAGCCACTTTCTTGGAACGCCCCAAAACAACCAATGGAGGAAGAGGGGGGCGGGATTTGTCTTTTCCTATTTGCATGTCTCCTCCCTTCCGCGGGCTTCGCTTTGGAGGGGCGTGACCCCATCCCGAATCTCATTGGCCCTGCGCGGGACTCCGCGGGAACGGTGCCCGCCCCCTCGATAAAGAGTCAATGACAGCGCTTGGAACGTTCAGACAGCGGGGAAAGCTGCGATTGGTGGAGCGGTGGAGGTTCTCTTTCTTTTTTACCCCCACCGTCTCCATTCCAGGGGCGGGATTTCTCTTTTCCTATTTGCATATCTCCTCCCTTCGGCGGGCTTCGCTTATGAGGGGCGTGACCCATCCCGAACCTCATTGGTCCAGCGCGGGACTCCGCGGGAACGGTGCCCGCCCCCTCGATAAATAGTCAATGACAGCGCTTGGAACGTTCAGACAGCGGGGAAAGCAGCGATTGGTGGAGGTTCTCTTTCTTCTTTACCGTCCCGTCTCCATTCCGGGCCCGCCCCGGGAACACCTGCTGCTGCTCCAGAGCGCTTTCTCCGGGGGGCCCCCCCTCTTTTTCCCGCGCCTTTGGATCGCTCGGCCCGGGGACAAGCAGGCGATGGACAACGAGGGCGGGAGCGAGCCGCGGCGCCTGCCGCTGCCCCGGCTGTGCTGCCCGGAGAAGGGGCCCAACGGCTACGGCTTCCACTTGCACGGGGAGAAAGGCAAAGTGGGCCAGTTCATCCGCCTAGTGGAGCCCGACTCCCCGGCGGAGGTCTCCGGGCTGCGGGCGGGCGACCGCCTGGTGGAGGTCAACGGCGAGAGCGTGGAGAAGGAGAGCCACCAGCAGGTGGTGAGCCGCATCCGGAACTCGCCGGGCTCGGTGCGCTTGCTGGTGGTGGACGCCGAGACCGACGAGCGGCTGCGGCAGCGGGGCCTCGTCTGCCGCGAGGAGTTCACCCGGGGGCTTCCCGAGGAGGAGGAGGCGCAGAGCGGCCCGGGATCGCCGGAGGCCCTCCCCGAAGAGCCGGAGGGGGACGCGGAGCCGGAGAAAGCCGTCGACGAGGAGCTGAACCACACTGCCCATCGGGTGAATATCTGGGTCACGTCTAGGAAAGAGGGTCGGGGAGGGAGGCCCGGGGCCCGAACCGGCGAGGGAAAGCATTATTATTATTATTATTATTATTATTATTATTATTATTATTATTATTATTATTATTATTATTATTATTTATTTATTTATTTATTTATTTATTTATTTATTTATTTTTAAATTTAATACCCCGCCCCAATCGGGAGGACCCGACTCTGGGCGGCTCACATCCAAAATAAAAACAAAAATAAGACCCAACACTAAAACGTCAGAGTTAAAACCATCAGAAGTTAAAAACAACACAGGGCTATATTATTATTATTATTATTATTATTATTATTATTATTATTATTATTATTATTATTATTATTATTATTATTATTATTATTATTATTATTATTATTAAACTTATATGCCGCCCTACTCAGCGAAAACCCGACTCAGGGCGGCTCACGACACAATCAAACACCATGCAACAATTCAATAGAAGAATAAAATGTCACAGCACAATGAACTATCATACACATCAATAATTCAAACAATAGAATATCATAAAATACAGTACGGTAAGATAAAACCCCGATATACGTCATAAAGTTACAAAAATATTACACGACCCATAGGAGCATTACACAATCTTACAAAGAAACAAAGTTACAAAAAGGCACCCCCCCCACCCCACTCACCCTGGATCCTGCCCATTAAGCTGGTGGCCACCAACAGACTGCTCCCCTTCCTTCTGTCCAAGGGAAAGGCAATGTGTCCATCTGACATGTAGGTGCTTAAAAGAGACCGGGGGAGCGGTCGGCGGACGCCCGGGTGCAGTTTTCGGAACCCGTTCAGACGCACAAGAAACGAGTCAGGAAACTGGAGCCGGAGGATGGCGGAGGCGGGGAAGGAGGTTCACTTGGGTGTTCTTCCTCCCCCCCCCCGTCCCCCCGCTGACTTTCCAGCATAGTATTTTTCGGAGGAGAGTTGGATCTGTCACTTCAGAAAAGTAACTTTTCTGGTGCGCGTGTCCTGGTCAGCGGTGGGATGTCAAAAATTTTACTACCCCACCGTGATGGCATCACAGAGTGGTCGGAGCTATCGCCATGATGTCATGGGCGGGGCCAAAGGGAAAAAAATACAAAATAATAATATAATAAAATAAAAATAAGCACACCCATACACACACACACACACACACACACACACACCTCAGGCCTTTTTAGGAACTGTGGTAGTACGTCAATATAGGTAAAGGTATTAAATACACATTAAAATACACACAGACACACCACATCCAAAGGTGAGTCACTTACCTTGGGAGCTTCAGGCTAGCAGCTTCTCTTCCTCCTCCCCACTTGGGAGGACAGCAAGGAGGCCTTGCATCCGCGCCAAGCACTGTAGGTGTGTATGCACACCAAGTGCTTGGCACGCATGCGCAGTGGAGGAACCAATGAAAAGGTAAGCCCTGAAGGTGGTTCCCCCCAAAACCTGCTACCGGTTCTCCAGGACACTGGGGGAAAGTTACTACCGGTTCTGGAGAACTGGTGAGAACCTGTTACATCCCATCACTGGTCCTGGTGGATAAGAAGTCTTCATTGGAAAGCCCTTAGGTCTTCCCCCCCTCCCCCCACGCCAAAGGCCTGCGTCTTGGAGGTATATCTTTCCTCCGTCTGTCCATCTCTCGGGCCAGGGGTACCCAAACTCCAGGTACCCAATTCATCCGGCTCACAAGCCCTCATCGCTAGTGGAAGTAAAACACGTGCCATATGGTGCGCTTTACTTCTACTTCCGGGAGCGACGAGGCTGTTGCCCCCCCCCCCCCGTGACCAGCTCTCTGAACCACGTGACCGGCCTGTGGCCTGAAAAGTTTGGGCACCCCTGCCTTAGGGAATGTGACGCCTGCCTTGAAAGCTTGGTCAGCACCCAGCACACTCTCTCTCACAGCACACTCTCTCTCATGTACTCCTCCCTCCATCAGTAGATAGGAGGGATGTCATCCTGTGGGAAGGAGCTGGGTCTCCTGATGATCCGAATGTAATAGAGCCAGATCGGAGTGTTCTTTTAGGGACAGTAGTAGGTCGTTGGAAGCCCCAGGGGAGGTGGTTGAGCTCCTCCTCCTCTATTAGATCACTGAAGCAGAAAGAACTTGGCAAGCCTTTGGCACTGCCCTCTTGGATCCAGTGGGTTGTCTGGTGTGCACACTTGAATGGAGGTATTGATTTGTTCCTCCTCTGCTGCCATGCTCTAAGAAGCCCTGGGTATCACATCTCAAAATACCTTGTTTTTAGAGCCTCTCAAGGGCTGACTTTCTGTGAGCTGCCTTAGGTCCCATCGTGGTGAGAACGGCAGCACAGGAATGCACTAACTAACCTTTTGGAGGCCTTCTTTCTCCAATGTTTAAAACTGCTTTTATTGTTGTTTACAGTTTAATCCTCGATCTCTCTGCTGAAGTAAATCCCATTGCATTTAAGGGGCTTACTCCTGGGCAAGAGGGTGCCAGGTTGCAGCCTTAATCTCATGCTGCTTCTCTATTCTTAGCATAATAATTGCTTGCGCTCAAGCCAATTCTGATTTATGGCAACCCCTTCCAGAGTTTTCCAGCCAGAAAGTACTCAGAAGTGGCTTACCATCCCCTTCTTCTGGAGGAGGGGGGCACCCTGGGACTGCCCATGGCTACACAGGATGGCTCTTCTCCCAGGAGACACACTGGGAATGAAACTCCCATACCAAACCCCCTGAGCTATTCAGCCTGTTTTCAATACATGAAAGAAGGAAGTATTTTGCTACTTTAGAAGAATTTTATAGAAAATAGATTATTCAATTAAGAAAATTCAGTAGTGTATTATAACTGGTAACTTGTTACATTCATTATAAACTGGGGGTTCTCAAGGTTTTTGCGCCACAGGTCGGACCACTCACCCTCAGACAACTGAGCGGGCTGGACATGTGGTTTCCCCCATCGTAATTGCTGCCGCAAACCACGTTGGGTGCATTTGAGCATGCACGGGTGCGTTTACGGCTGTTGTAAACATTTTTGCTTCCAGGGTTGCTCCCGCAGGCCGGATGGAATGGTGTCAGGGCCATAGGTTGAGAACCCCTGTTCTAAACCTTCAAGGTAGAATGGGATAATAAGATAACCAAAGAAACCAAAACAAGTAATGCCTGCTAATGAACCTGATGAAATTGAGCATTTAAAATCTGATGCAGTGATGAGATGATAAATTTGTTTCTACCACACCCTGACGTCACAGACGTCGTGGGTGTTGCCACTGTCATGACATCATGGGCGGAGCCACCGTCACAACATCATGATGTTATGGGTGGGGCCTAAAGTAAAAAAATAAAATAAAATAAATAAAATTAAAATAAATACACACACACGCCTCCAACCCACCCACCCACCCAAACAACCACAACACAAACCTGTAAATAAATTAAAGAAATAAAATAAATCAAGAAATAAAATAAACATTAAATAAAAATACACCCACCCACCCAAAAAACAAATACACCCACCCACCTACAACACAAACCCTGGGTCACTTACCCTTAAGTTGTCCGGGAGGCTGGAGCAGAAGAGGCAGTGGGGCATCGGCGCAGCCAGAACAGCGGCCTGGCTCTGCACCAAGGAAAGGCCACTTCCGCCGCTTAAAAAAAAATTTCCGGGATTCTGTTCCTTTTCTTCTAGATTACAGTCTTTTATGGCTTACCTGGAGGAATAGCTATTGAAAATAACAAAGGTGTATCTGATTGCATCTCCAGTCCTCATTGCAGCATGTTGTCTTCTGTTTTGCCCCCAATCTGCGTAGAGAATCAGTGTTCATGTAAACAAACCATTGTTTACTAACCCACTGGAAATCACAGTTTATGGGTTGTGAAGTTTTTGGCTTATGAAATCTGGCTTGCTTACACTATTACTTACTGCTACAACTGAACACAGAATGGTGGCTTGTTTATTTATCTGCACATCCTGAAAAAAGGGTTGATGGAATGAGTGGCAATGGCACAGAACAGAAAATAAGGAAATAAAGTATGGATTGTTCACCCCTAGATCACCTCATGGCTAAAGCAGGAAACCATGGAGAGAATGGCTTAGTGATGGATAGGGAATATACCACCCTCAAAAGGTGTTTGAGCAGCAGGGCTCATTATTCCACCTCTTTGACTGTGCCCATGTGACTCTGGTAGGATTTGCATATGTTGCAAATTTATGAGACTTTTGCCATGTGTGACGTTGAGAAAGTTTAGTTTCTGTTACCATGTACCTGATCTACACCTTTGAAAAAAGCGCAGTACTGTATATCAAAGCAACCAAACAAAAGAACAAGATAATCTCTAAAGCAATATAGACCAGTGGAGACTGATCTTCTGCAAAAGAGGAATTGGTGGTCTTTGTAGGACCTACAGCAAGACCTTTGAAAAGTATAAATTATGGCCAGGTTCAGAAAGTAGTCTTCTAGGTATTCTGCTCCCAAAGTTTTTAGAGTTGACTCTAGATTTCTAACTTGCAATGGAGAAGCCACAACTGAAGAGAGATAAAGACAGGATGAGCTTCTTTAAAATCTCCCAGGTAGAACACAAACATGATCAAGAAGCTTTTGGAGTGCCATCAATTCAAGTCCAATTTATCTTTCTTCCCAGGATATTCTACATAGAGAATACACAGAAATGATTTGCCACTCCCTTCTGTGTGTGTTGTGCAGCTTTCACAGGGCCAGGCAGGCTGATTTTCTTCCAAGGCACAAAGGTCAAAGGAGAATCAAATGTCTAACCCAAGGGTCCCCAAGCTACAGCCCATGGGCTGGATTTGGCCTGTAGCATCACATCATCTGGCCCATGCCCTTGCTGTGGCCTCCTCCTCAATCCTTGTCCCCTCCACTTGGCTTGGCTTGACCCTGCCAGTGTTCCATAGCAGGTCAGATGATGTAAGCCTTATAACATCCTCCCTGCTACAGAACACTGGCAGGGTCATGCCAAGCCAAGCAGAGGGGACAAAGATTGAAGCGGCAGCAGGAGCAGGCGAGCGTGGCTTCTCCAGGCTGCTGAACAGGGAAGCCGGGGAGGCGGGCGGGCGGGCGGGCGGCGGCGGCTCAGGGTGGTTCTGCCGTTGGTGGCAGCGGGACCACCAGTCAGGCTCCTCAACAGTTTGAGTGACAGTGAACTGGCCCCCAGCTTAAAAAGTTTAGAAACCCCATGGCTAACCCCTGGCTAGGTGTTCCAGGGGTTGGGAATTTAATTCCAAGCTGTCCAGCCAACTTTGAACATTAGTGATTAAAACCTTGTATTTCCAAACCTAACCATGCTTGGGATTTCTAGTGAATATATCACAGCTTAGAAATCTGTGGTACATCTTGTATGCAGATGTGAGGTTTTTAAATTACTTCTCATGCTCTTTGGCTATCCCTCTGTGCCAGTCCTGCCATGTGTTTTGCATGAAATTGTGCTTTATAAGCAGATGAAGCCTGGAATCTATTGAGGCCTTGGAGAAGCTGATACTAAGCTGGTAAGTTCCTAACCATAAAGGTGAATGGATGACTATTTGGAGCATTCAGGAAAAGAAAGATATGAAATGAGGTGGGGGAGAGGGGAGATATTACATTAAAAAGAAGAAACCTCTAAGCTCCCACATTCCTCTTTATCTTATTATAGCCTTTCTTTTTATCTATACTAGCCCAAAATTAAATGGTAGACAGGAAGTATGAAGGATATTAAACAACAATTAAAAATAGAGGCACTCAAATGAGATTTTGTGTTCAGGCCTTCAATTAGATTGTAGTTAGTTCAGCTGTAGTTCACATGTGTCTGCCAGAGCTGAGCCCTAGTATTGCATGCAGTTTTCTGTGTGGCCGAGGCCCACCTGAAGTTAACTATATGAATGCTTACAGGAGGGAGTGTAGATTTGCTTTTCAGATTGCACACTGGAAAATGTATTGCTTTGGAGGAAAGCATTCCCAAGGGCCCATCTTCCTGCAGTGAACTTCAGGGTTGGCTCTGCAGGTCCTGGAAGGAGGTAGGCTTGAAGGCCTGATACCCTCTTGGAATGTGAGAGTCACCAAGTAGATCTTGACCAACAGCAAATGTGGGTGCATCTAATGTCTCTGAAAGAAATTGCTTGCCTAGAAATGTTTGGAACTACTAGGCATGTGATTATAAGAAGGATATGGGATAAAGGTGTCAGTAAAAACCCTGTTTTAGGTTGCACCACAAAGCAAAGAGGAATTCAGAAAGGCAGGAAAGGATATCTCAATGTATCTGAGGATACTTTTTTCCTGGAAACAGAAAAGGTGGATCCCAGCTTGCCATGAAGTGACCCACACACTGTGATAATAGAACCATCTCCTGCAGTACATATGAAATGAGACATGCAGGATTTAACACCGGGATTGCAATGGACTGGTGCAGCCTTGAGAATATTAACAAAGTGCACCTTCACCCCAGTCCACCTGGCATGGCCTCTTCCACCTCTATTCTCTATGTAGAATATCCAGGGAAGAAAGATAAATTGGACTTGAATTGATGGTACTCCAAAAGCTTCTTGATCTTGTCCATGTCCTACCTGGGAGATTTTAAAGAAACTCATCCTGTCTCAGAAACTCATCTGCTCATTTTGCTATTGGACCCAAAATGATGGTTTCCAGTGGCATTTCCTCTACTGAGGAAATGCCATCACCCCAACTAAAGGGGCTAATCCACCCGAAGCCTTTAGCCCCTTTAGGGAGTCAAGTTATTTACTGCCGCCCAATACTCGGCATTGAGTCGCTGGCTGTACAGTCTACTCCATTACCATAGCAGGATGTCCTGCCAGACTGATGGTCAGATGACTAATCATTAAATAAAAGATACTAATAATGATATCTCAATGAGACTGGGATGACCTTTTACATAGTTGTCACTACCTTACACAGGAGTAGTGTGTGGCTGGGCTTACGGTTGTTTTGGATAGTAAAATGCTTTCCTGAAATGTTTTAAAACCTGATCCTCCAGATATTTTGGACTGCAGCTCATATACTGTTTTGTGTGTTGGCAATGCTGTATGGGACTGATGACCATTGTTGCCCCAAACATCTGGAGGGGACATTAATCCCAGTGAGTTCCAGTGATTGTCATTAAGCAGAATGGAACCCAGAGTTGGTTGCTGTTCATCCCATCCCTTAACATTGCCTTCGATTCCAAGAGCTGATGATGGCAGTGGTGTGCTGGCCCACAGGGAAACAGGGACTCATCCTGGTGCTCCCCAGCGACTGGCGCCCCCAGAGGCAGGCAGAGGTAGTGGAAATGTATGGGATTCCTCCCCCCAACCCCCAATAGGCACCCCCATCACTTCCTGTCCACTGCCCTCCCAAGGTGTCCAGCACACCCCTGGATGATGGAAGTTGCAATTTGAGTACATCTTCAGGAGCACATTGGCAGAGGCTGGTGTATTCCATCTCAATCAAGATAATCAAGTGTGATTTTGTCCTAGAATCTTGACCTTTAAAGAACCTCTAAGTAGTTTATCCAGTTTCTGTTGCTGCAGATCATCTACCAGCTTAGTTGCCACAAGAGAGAAGTCTGCTTAACTTCTTGACTATGTAGCTTTCTTTTGTTGCTCCTGTACTGAAAATGTTTCTCAGTGGTCAGTTTATTGTCTTCTGTCATCTAAATCCACTGCTGTTTATTTTTGAACAATTTATTTGGTTTTTGAATTTACATATTCATTGCTTTGTTTAAACCGATGGGGCAATCTACTGTTCCCAACAAGCTCGGAGCAAATAGGCAGAAAGAAGTGATGTTTTAATGCCATTGTGGGATTAAATCTGCAAAGAGCCTCTCCTCGATGAATTTTTCTAGTTAAAAAACCCAATAACTTCTGCATGTTTGATTGTGTAGCTCTTGGAGGACAGAGCTGTGTGTGACTTTGGCAAATTGTAGTCAGTTCCTAAGCGTTGTGAAAGCACACAAAGCTGGTGCAAATGGCAAGAGCAGGGTGGCATTTGATCAGGGTGGCATTTGAAGGGGGCATGAGCACTTAGCTGGTTGTATCTGTGGGCTTGCTGATCCTTTCCTATGGGAACTTCCCACCTTCAGCTGAGCTTATTTCTACTCTCTAAGCCCAACTACAGAGAAACAGCCCTAGGCAGCATTGCAGAGGAAGATGGGTGGCTTAGGGAAGCTGATCTTCTTCATCATCATCTTCTTCTTCTTTACTCTCAGCTCTTCCACCACCACTCCTAGCCTGAGGCTGGGAAACTCACCATTGTCTTTGTGTTACATCCAGTGTCATGTGAACAGAAGTGCAGTGAAACATTCCTTCTCTTTCACACCCTCTCCCTGATCTGTTCCAGAGGGTCCCCCAAACTATGGAACAGATTTGGAGTGGCCATGAGTATGGCCTTTCCCCCTCTTACCAGAGACTGGTTTCCTGGCTGATCAATGACTCTTTCAGGTGATCTTTCAGGTGACATTATAATGGAATGGAAACTTTGGCAGAGCCCTTTCTTTTGTCATTCTTGTCAAGTTTGCTGCTGTAATTTCCTAAAACAAAGTTCAGAAGTTATCTGAGAAACTGTAAGGGGTTAGGTGGTGGTCTGTAATTTGGGGGTGTGGTAGCTTAGTGGTTAAGACACTGAGCTTGATGACTGGAAGGTTGGCAGTTCAAGTCCCCAGTGCTGCATGATGGAGTGAGTGCCCATTATCTGTCCCAGCTCCTCCCATCCTAGAAGATCAAAAGCAAGAAATTGAAAGTAGATAAATAGGTACTACTCTGGCAGGAAAGGTAACAGCATTCTGGCATCTAGTCATGCCTGCCACATGACCATGGAAACATCTGCAGATGCAGACAGCACTGGCTCTTTGGCTATAAATGGAGATGAGCATCATACCCTAGAGTTGGATATGACTGGCTTTTGAGCAGTCATATTCAACTTTACCTTTGGTCTGTAATTAGCTGAGTGCTACAAATTACTAATCACTGATTCATATACTTCTGAAGTTCTCAAAACTACCTATTCAAGTCCAACTCTAAAAAAATATTCCAATTGCATCACAAAGGTGTCACATTTGTCCCAGCTCTGCATCTAATTATGTTTATAAAACTACTGTGCTAGTTGTATGTAAACAGATTGTCTCCATTCTTCTTTGTTATGATTGTGTCCCATAGAAGAGAAATCTACTTTTATGAAGACCCACCAAAATGTTAATAGACATTTGTGCCAAGTCAAGCTCAATCAAGTGTGGGCTATTTTTGGTCCTCTAGATGTGCTCCTCCCCCCGCATGTCCAGTGGTGGGCTTCAATTTTTTTAACTACCACTCTGTGGGTGTGGCCAGATGTTGGCTATGTGACTTCTGGGTGTGGCCACGTGGCTGGGTGGGCGATCTAGCCATGCCTGTCACATGACCATGAAAACGTCTGCAAACACAGACAGCACTGGCTCTTTGGCAGTAAATGGAGATGAGCACTTCACCCTAGAGTCGGATACAACTGGCTTTTGAGCAAGGGTGACCTTTACATTTACTAACCACTTGCAACTAAACAGGGCCAAATTTTACAGCAAATTTGAATACCAATATCTAAGAGGCCTAAGGGTTGTCAGCTCCCAAGCTGGAAGGTATAAACAGTATGCATGGGGAAGAAACAGTAAATTCAGTAACATTAGGCCAGAGATCACCACCACCACCACCACCGAATCACAGAACTGGGAGGAGCCCTAAGGATCAGGCAGTCCAGCCCTTGTCATGGAGTCACAGTGGGGAATTGAACTCCCAACCCACCTAAACCATTGAACTGTCTAGCTGTTCATTGTGGCCATGAAGTCTAGACTTGGTCTTAAGGCTGCGTGAATGAAGCATTGCAATGTACCCCTGGTATCAGCTGAAGCCTAAAATTCTGGGACAAAAAAGCAGTGGCTGGTTACAATTTCTGAGTTCATTCATAGTGCTTGGGCAAAACATATAAAAATAGAATTTTACCTATTGATTGCAATTCCTAGAAGTAATTGCTGCATGTGTTTTATCCCCAGAGGTCAACTCCGAAGGAGCAGGAAGAGATAATGCAGCAAAGGAATCAAGTTCAGTTTGCCCAGTGCAACAGCATACCATTTAAAGTCATGCAAATGACAGCTAACCTGGGTAGATGGTTTACAAACATAGGTGTGGGCTGTGTATAGAGTTGGGGTGTTGGTCATCCAGCATTTTGTGGCTGCCCAGCTGTGGTTTGGTGCACCATGACTGAACCAGTGTTTGTCCATTCCTATTCTTATCACACACTCTGATGTCTACTTGTCTCTCTAGATCAGTGGTGGTGAACACATGGCATGTGTGCCAGAGGGGGCACTCAAAGTTTGGTCCCGCCCCTTTGCCCAGCAGCCCAGTGGGAGTGCTCCCTCCCTCCCCCCAGCACAGAGTTTGCCCTTCTGCCCAGCAGCCCAATGGGAGTGCTTCTCCTCCCCAGCACAGTTTGCCCTGCAGCCCAATGGGAGTGCTTCCTCCCTTCCTCCAGCACAGAGTGGGTTTTGGGTTGCAGTTTAGGCACTTGTTCTCTAAAAGGTTCACCATCATAGCTCTGGATGAAGGCACTCTGATTTAATCTTAAAGCATCTAATTCTTCTGTAATGGTACGGCAAGTAGAGGTAGTGGAATTCATGAGCATAGGACTTGTTAACTTAGTGCCAAACTGTTTTTGTTTCTAACTGTTGTTAACCAATGTAGAATTAGTTCTTGGTGAAGGGCAGAAAACAGTTGTTCAACTTATGAAAGTACCTAACATAGACCCGACCCACCCCCGACCCCAAATTCTTACACTGAAACCTCCAAACAAAGCTATACTGTTCTCCTGCCCTGTGAGAGAAGACTCTACACCAGTGCTTCCCAATTCCTAGAGGCCCAAGTCAATTTCCCAAAGCACTCATCAACCAATGTACTGACTTAGGCTTTTGGGAATTGAAGTCCTCCTGTGGGATGTGAGCCCCACGTTAGAAACCACTGCTCTAAACCGGGCATTCTCAACCTCTGGCCCATGGGCTAAATCGGCCTGTGGATATACTTGAATGCGGCCCACAGTGCGAACCTGGGCACTCCATGGACCACCCCCCACCCGCCCCCACCTCCTGACATCGCAATACGTCACTTACGGCAGTGGCAGTGCATTTTCCCTGCTGTATTGGTGAAGCCTTTGCTGGTCTGCAGGGTGGCAGAAGGTTTTGTGAAGCTGAAACACAGCCTTAGTGCACGTCAGCCTTCCTGCGTAGCACTGGGGGAGTCTGGGAGTTGCGGTCATCGGTGCATGGCAAGGGAGCTCTCCTTTTGGCGCGGATATCAAAAGACAGGAACATTGATTTTTTTTTTCCAAACCACTGCGTTTCAGCTTTGCAAAGTCTTCTGCTGTCTTGCGGACCAGCAAAGACTTTGCCAATACAGCAGGGGAAAAGCACTGCCCCTGCCGCCAATGATGACGGACTTGTAAGTCCAGGGACCAGACATGCCTCTGGCCCCTGGCGGGAAGTGTCGGAGGCGGGTCTGGCCCCTGGCGGGAAAATGCTGAGAACGCCTGCTCTAAACTCTTTGCTCAGACGGGCCCTGATGTTAAACTTTTCCAAATACAAACCCATGCATTGGTTGGGAAGTGTTTCACTTTTCAAATACATACACACATTTAGATTAGTCAAAATAATAAATCTTGTGGGGGGGAAGAAATAGCTCTGATGTTCACGTCTATTTTGTTCAGTTGCACAGTCGATTCTGACCCTTCGTGACCCCATTGACCACCGCCCTCCAGGCACCTCTGTCCTCTACCATCCTCAAGCCGCCCTGCTCTGTGCCCACTGCATCTACAATACCATACCATCTAGCCATCTCATTTTTGGCCGCCCCCTTCTTCTTTTGCCTTCTGCTTTTCCCAGCATCAGGGCTTTCTCACTGCTTCTCCAAAGTACTTTAGCTTCATCTTTACTATTTTACCTTCCAAGGAGCAGTCAGGGTTGATTTCTTCTAATATTGACCTATTTGTTCTCCTCGCTGTCCAGGGGACTCTTAAAACTCTCCTCCAACACCTCATCTCAAAGTCATCTATTCTTCTGCACTCAGCTTTCCTAATGGTCCACCTCTCACATCCATACATTATGACCGTACATCACATCCATATATTACATCCATACATCTCATCCATACATTACATCACATCTATACCGTCCAGTTAGTATGTGTTTCCTGTTTCAGATATGTCCCCTGTTTCAGATATAGTACTTAGGTTTCAATGTCTTAAGAACAAAGCTCCGAGGGATACTAGGTAAAAATAGTTTGGCAATAATTCTGGGCAGAGACTGTTGTTTATAAGCAAGTGCTGGTAGAGCTGCAAATCTAGATCAGCTTGGTAGTCATTATTGTCCTGCCAGATGCTTGGATGGCTCATCTATAGTATTAGCTGCTTTTGTAAGGTGACCCTTTGGGATGTCTTCCTACAACGAAGCAACAGAAGTGTAATGAATATCCCCCATAAAAGTGTGTTGTACATTGCTTGTTTATGTTAGTCATAAATATTTGTACTTGCTAAGTAAATGGAGGCAATTGGCTTTTATCTTCCTGAGGGATCTTATGACAGAAGACCAGGATTTGTGAGAAAATGGAGTGGAGCAATTATACCATAAATTGTTATGAAGTTTATACACATTTAGCAACAAATTGTTTATGCTGCATTTTTTAAAATAATGAGCTGTTTTTCTCAGGCTGGGCTGCTTTCAAAAGAGCTGGAGGGAAGGGATAGTTTAATAAGCAGTATACAGTAAAGCTTTGCATAAAGAGTGCCTTGCTTAGAGAGTAACTCTCTTAAAGAGCAGAATTTTCTCTGAATGGTCGCCTCCCTTAACTAAAACCAACCAAAAACTCGCTTAACAACTAAATCGGGGTTCGCATTCCCCACCACCAGAAGTCACAAATTGGTCACTTCCAATGGTGTTTCGCTTAAAGAGCAAACTCGTTTAAAGAGCCATCCTGTGGAATGCATTATGCTCTTTAAGCGAGGTACCACTGTACTTACTTGGGGCCGCAGTGGCTTAGTGGTTAAGTTGCTGAGCTTCATGATTGGAAGGTCAGCAGATCAGCAGTTCGGGACCCCAGGACTGCCCTGCAGAATGAGCTCCTGTCGTCTCTCCCAGCTCCTGCCAACCTAACTGTTTGAAAGCAAGAAATTGCAAGTAGATAAACAGTGGGAAAGGTAACAGCATTCTGTTTGCTTTAGCATCTAGTCATGCCTGCCACGTGTACACAGAAATGTCTGCAGACACAGACAGCGCTGGTTCTTTGGCTATAAATAGATGTGACCACCTCCCCCTAGAGTTGGACATGACTGGCTTTTGAATAAGGGAGACCTTTAAAAAGAAAATAGCAAAGCAATCACACTTCTATACCATCCCATAGCACTTAGTGCATTCTCTGAGATAATTAGCATTTTGTCCCCAACATGCTGGGTATTCATTTTACTGACCTTGGAAGAATTGAAGGCTGAGTCACTCTTGAGTCCTGGTCAGGATCGAACTCATAATCTTTTGGTGGCAGTACAGCAGTTTAACCATTGCATCACTAAGACTCCTTTAACCTTCAATACTTACTTGAGTAGAGAGTTTTTTCCCCTTCCCATTAGTAACAGAAAGTGGAATGCCGAATCTCTGTATGTGTTGCAGCCTCGGAGCAGGGTGGCGGGACCTTGTTTATAAACTCAAGAAGGGCTAGCATTAAAGTGCGAGATGCCAAGGGGTGTAGGGTATTGCAGGAGAGATCCGTGTATGCTCCATGACTCGGTTTTGCCCTTTAAGCTATGGGGGAGTTGCCCCATTTGTAATGTTGAAAAATTCAGTCACCAGTCCCATCTGTACATAGAATCTCAGCAGCAAAGCAACTTGAGTATGCCCAGTTACTAGCCAGTTAGAAGCAAAGTGGTCTATATTTGCGTAGACCACTTTGGATTGGGGATTTCTGATATGTTTTTGATTTTGATTTTGTATTATTTGAAGTGTTGCTGAAATGTTTTATTAATTGATTATAGTGTTGAATGTTATATTTGTGAGTTTTGCGAGCCGCCCTGAGTCGGTTGCACCGAGTAGGGCGGCATATAAATTGAATAAATAATAATAATAATAATAATAATAATAATAATAATAATAATAATAATAATAATAATAATAATAATAATAATAATAATAATACTGTCTGATACTGCAAAAGCAAGTCGTATGGGACTGAACAGTACTGTATATGAGTTTCATTGGGAAAAAAAGTAAACCATGGCTTCTCAGCAAGACATCATGTTAGTTGAATGTTCAATTTCAGACTTATTTTTGTACAAATATTGATCGATTTTCACATATTGATCGATTTTCACATATTGATCGATTTTCACATACAAGAGGAACTAAATTGTGGGAAGAACTTTTGTGAGAAATTTAATGATTAATCTCACTGTAGTTACCAAGATTGTAATCGTTCTCCCTTTTTTTGCCATATCAATTGCACATCACCAAAACTGGATAGCAATAAAATTTTTGGATAGCAATCAAGTTTCATAAACAAAATCTCATCCAATTCATTAAACACCAATTTCCATGTTTTCTCGATCTTCTCACATTCTCATCATAAATTGAAATACGGTACAGTAGTACAAACCACTGGATTACACTTCCAACATATTGCTGAATATTTAGAATTATAACAATTCATTTTACTGGTGTTAAGTACCTTCTTTATATTGTTCTATAGCAATTCTTCTCAATTCTTACTGACTGACACGTTCTTTAAAAATCTTTTCTTCCATAAACGTCTCCATTCCTCTTCTGTTATTTCCAGTTCCCATATTGTTCTCAAGCTCTGCTGTTGATTCTTCTCCCTCTACCAAAATTCTATAAGTAATATTTGAATTTATATTTATTTATTTATTTATTACATTTATATCTCTCCCATCTGGTCCCCCCCCCCCGGGCGGTGTACAACAACAACATAATAAAATATTTACAACAAAAATGTAAACAGATTGAATCAATGGGCTATGTCTAAATATAAAGAAAGCAAAAATAACATCCACACATTAAAAAAACTTACTGAATGATATAATTTTGTAACATAACAAGTAATGACATTGATATACTAAGATTAGGGTAAAAAAGGCTGTTGAAAATGAATAGATTTACTGATATAGAGCGATTTTATAGTGTTCGTCCTATTGAAGGGGAAAAGTCAGAAGCCAGTACATTAACAATGTCTTTTTGGGGAGAAGTAGAGTGTGGTAAATAAAGGTGGCAAAGTGAGTCGGAATCGATATTTTCTGAGACCTGGATGTGGAGGGGGACACATAGTTTGCATTATACTTTGTTATTATGTGCTTGGTTTGTTTATGTTATAAAAATTTTAAACATTTTATATTAATCTTATGCAGATTCTATGTGGAGGCAACTGGTCATCCAAGAGGGAGACAAACCTTGCAATTGAAACTTGACTTGACATAGCATATTTTTTAAAATCAGCAACAATAGGACTGATATCTAATGGGGTTATGCACTAGTCCAGTGATGGCGAACCTTGGCACTCCAGGTGTTCTTGGATTTCAATTCCCAGAAGTCCAAGTCAACACACCTGATCAGGGCTTCTGGAAATCGAAGTCCAAGAACACCCAGAGTGCCAAGGTTGGCCATCATTGCACTATTCAAATGCTAGACACACAATACTGTGATGGCAACCACCACCACCACCACCAATAATAATAACTTTTTTTTTGCCCTATCAGGCTTGAACATCCTAACTTTCCAAAAAACGACTCTACTAGGAACGGCATATATACCATATATACTCGAGTATAGGCCAACCTGAATATAAGCCGAGGTATCTAATTTTGACCTGAAAACCCAGGGAAATAGATTGACCCAAGTATAAGCAGAGAGTGGGAAAAGCAGCAGCTGCGAGTGAGTTTCTATAATAAAAATACAGTACATGAAAATATGGTAAAATTAATTAAATTGTTGGCAGATTTCATTCTGGCACGGATCTGGGACCCTTTTGGGGGCTCAGTTTTGGGGCTCCAAAACTAGGCTTATACTCGAGTACCGTATATATACGGTACTCAGACGTTACCTTAACAGTTCTTATGTCTTTGGTTAGGTCTTGAACTATTAATTTTATTCCAGTCCTCGACTGTGAACCAAATGGTTGACTTATATCCAATAATAACAACAATAACAAAAGAATGTTCGGAAGGGGTTTACAGGTCCCTTCTTCTTGGGGTGCCCTGGGAATTGTGCAGCTTGCAACTCCTCTGTGAACCAGGCTGTTATATTTTATAAAATAAGTCTACTGATTGATTGATTGTATTTACATACTAACCTTCTTCCAAGCAGCTGTGGCTGTGCTAATCTTTCTCTCCCCCATTTTGTCCTTGCAGCAACTCTGTAAGAGTAGGCTAATCTGACCACTGTGGATTGTCCCAGAGTCACCCTGTGAGCTTCACAGCCGAGGGGGCAGGGAGTTTTTCTGCTCCTTGCTGAACCTTGCAGATTGAGCAATCACTGCATCTATTTGAGGGCTAGTTGTTTCTTTAAACTAAGCTGAATTGGCCCTTGATGTCAGAGTTTGGTCGTACGGTCATAAGGTTTATGATAATGGCCTGACCTGCTGCCTTTATGTTTGGCAAGGCATTATGCTCAGAGTTTTACATTCCTCTGTGCCCGTACCAGGAAGGATAAAGCAATGAATCCAGTGAGATTTGCTTTTGGTTAAGCATATATGCATCATGTCAGAGCATTAAAGGAGCTGGCAGACAATCCAGGAACACCCACTAGATAAAGATAATAAGAAAGCAAACTGAGAGTGGAGGTGGTTAGATGGGAGAAATGGGCAGTACAAAATTCAAATACTGTACAGTCAAACCTTGCATAAAGAGCGTCTCGCTTAAAGAGTAACTTGCTTAAAGAGCAGAATTTTTTTCTGAATGTTCACTTCGCATAACAAATAAAACCAATTAAAAACTCACTTAACAAATAAATCGGGGTTCACAATCCCCCCCCCCCCACAATTGGCCACTTACAATGGTGTTTCGCTTAAAGAGCAAACTCGCTTAAAGAGCAATCCTGTGGAACACATTATGCTCTTTAAGGGAGGTACAACTGTATAAGCACACTGCATAGTCAGAACTTGAGAAAAGTGACTTTTCAAGGCTGTGAGGGCAGAAGAAGTCATCTGCTAGCTGCTCAGTTGAGAATTCTTGCCAGATCAGGCCGCTGGTAGAAGGTTGGTCGACCAATGGGCCTCCATGTGGAATAGGACATTTTTCCTTCTGTTCTAAATAGCAATGATAAAGTGTTACGTTTATCCTGGATTGATGAAGTAAGTATGGACATGTGAGCTTATCTCTCTTAACCAATTTTGGACAAAGTAATGCCAATGTTATGTGGTCTGGAAAAGATGTGGCAAGGTTGGAAGGGTTTTAGGCTTGGTTCTATAGAGTTCTGGTATCTGATCCCTACCCTGTTGGGCGCTGGCTGGGCGTGGGCAGGAGCTGTTTTCTAGGGCAGTGAAAGGGAAGGGTGGATGGACTTTGCTGTCATTGCTGAGCCATCACGTTTCTCTCCTTTTCTGCTTATGCCTGTACATTGTTCTGTTAATCGTTCTCCTTATTGGACTTTAGCTTAGAACATCCAGGGCACTTTCCCTTGGGCAAGCCCTGACCCCTTGGCTTAGACTGACAAGCACAGCAGGCAGTGGAATTTTTCAGCTCTTAACACGCCTAGTTCACCTGGTATTTATCAGGGCAGTGGAAGCAGAAGTGTGAGGGGTCTCTCTCTAGGTGGCGAGGATCATGTGTGTCATCATGATGTAGAGATTAGAGCAGGGGTTCCCAAACAATGGCCCACAGGCTGGATCCGGCCCCCGATGTCAATTCATCTGGCCTGGCCTGGCCTCACTGCTCCCAGAAGTGGAACTAAAATGCGCATGTGCAGAACACTGCCATAAATGAACCATGGCTGTCGTAACCGCATTTATGATAGCCATTGTTGTATTTACGGAAGTGTTCTGCGCATGCATGGGCACGTTTTACTTCCACTTCTGGGTGGGAGGAACCATGTGACCGGCCCACAAAACCATGTGACTGGCCCGAGGCCCGAAAAGGTTGGGAACCCCTGGATTAGAGTATTGAATGAGGAGCAAGGAGAAGCAGGATGAAATTACAGCTTCCTTGTGAAGGCCTGTGTGTGTGTGTGTGTGTGTGTGTGTGTCTGTCTGTCTGTCTGTCTGTGTGTGCGCGCGCGCGTGCGCATGTGCGTGTGCATGCATGTGTGTGAGAGAGAATGTGAGTGTGTGTGTGAATATGAGTGTGCGTGAGTGAGACTGTGTGTGAGAGAGAGAGTGCAAACATGATGTATATCAACCTGGCACCACTAAACATGTTGTCCTGTATTGCTCGCCATGTGGAACAGAGATGTCGGGAGATTTAGTCTAGATGACAGGTGGACAACAGGATGGGGAAGGCTGATCAAGCTGTCTTGATTAATTCCTTATGAAAAAGGAAGGACAATAATGGAACCAGTCTTAGTCACAAAAGATCCCTTCAGATTCAGGCAATACCCTTGTTTCACAGGACAGGAAGCCATTGAATTTTGTTGTTGCTGCTGTCGGCTTGCTATAGGCTATGGATTTTAGTGTTGCACTGATTCTTCTCCGGTAATCCAGATCTTTTAATTGTCTTTGGAAAGGTGACATTTCTCCTGGCTGATTCCCCCTCACCCTCCCGAGCTTGCTTGTCTGATGTCACTACACTGTGTTTTGGCAACAAGAACAAAAAGTTCACAGAGGCATGGAATGTTAGAAGATGAATGGTAGGCTCATCAATGCTGAGAGAGAGTGCTCCATTTTGTACAGAATAAATTGTTGCAACAAGCTATGTCAAAATGAAACAGACACTATTTACTTATTTATTGTATTTATAGGCCACCTTTCTCCCGTTGGAAGATTTACAAAAAGGTTTGCAAGTTCTTAGACATACTGTACAATGTTTCTTATAGTTAAAACTGTTTAAATTCCGATGGCGACATTTTTATTTCCACAAATGTAGAACATGTTTAGACATATTCTGGTGATGGAGAATAAGATAAGGTGTATATAGGGAGAAATGGATAAGACAGTGAAAAGGAGATAAGGAGAGTGGTAGTAGGAATGAAATTTCCTGGGGTTTTCCCCACCACAACTACCATAATTTACCAGGAATCCTTATAGCTAGAATTCTGGCAGCTGCAGTCTAAATACAGCAATACCTTGGATAACGCTAAAACTTGGTTCCACAAGTCTTGGTGTTATCCGATGCATGTTAAAATCCTATGGGATGGATCAGATAACGTTCAAGCTCCATAGAGATACATTGTAACCGCACAGGCTTTAGCGGTTGTTATCCGATCCATCCCATAGGACCTTAACGTTATTCGATCCAATTCTCCTCCCCAGATTACTTAACGTTATGCGATTTTAGCGTTATCCGAGGTAAATGTTATCTGAGGTATTACTGTAATCCAAAGATGTTTCAGTAGACACCCACCGGAGGGTAAATGTGTTTTTCTCTGGAGCCATTGCAAAAGGAGAGAAGGGGTAAGATTTGCTAAGCTTCATGGGAGCTGCAAGACAACCTACCAATCCCACAGGCTCCTTGTCCCTCATGCTATTCACTACAAGGTTGCTGGGGGTACACAGAGGCTCCTTGAAGATTGTGGTAGTTCTGAATCCCAATCAGGCATAACCTGGTAATGGCAACCTTGTGTTGCTGGCTAATCTTTCTCACACTAGGCCAGGCAAAAGGAACTACAGAATGAACCCACTGAAAAGTGGCTTCATTTTGGCAGTGTCACGTCTGTCCTTGACATGGAAGAGGAACTGTAAGGTAGCTGCTTCTGCTAGAAGTCTGAATTTGCCCTGATAGCAAAACAAAACAACCAGAGAGAGAGAGCAAATAATAATTAAAATTAAAAGAAAATCTAGGTGTTGTCCATGCTGACAGTCATCCTGAAGCAAGTTATGGATTTAGTAGGTTAATGTGTGCCCTCCAGCCAAATTTGTGTAAAGACTATACAGGTATAATTAAAATTACAGGTGGAGAGGACAAATGGTTTTAAAAGAATGGAAAATGTTGCTAGCTCTCTAGCTATTAAATCAACTTATGCCGATATTTGTTTCCCATTTTATTGCCCAAGATCCTGCTGGTGACAAGCTTTCTGGCTTCCCATAAAGACTATTGGAGGGATTATCTTAATGCAGGGCAATTTAAGATAGAAGCCCTTATCAGCCATGCGTGGGTGTTGATGTCCTTGTCCTTTGCCACACCTTTTGGTAAAGTGGTAAATGGAAAGGCGAAATCCTTGGCCATTATATGTTTCCAGTGTAAATATCCTTCCTGGAGAAAAATGGGCGGAAGGTGGCCCGAAAAATACTCTGCATCAAGGCCCAATCCTGGAGGGCACCGAAGTCATATAGAAGGAAGAGAAAGTCTGAATCTGCATAAAGATATCTCTCAAACTAATTAACAGTTCTTCAGGGAGTCGTTCCTGTATAATCATTGCTTGAAGGCCAGCTTAATTTTCTTTTCCTCTAAGCCAGTGTTTCCCAACCTTTGATTTTTTGGACTTCAATTCCCAGAAGCCTAAGTCAGTACATTGGCTAACCAGTGGTTTTGGGAATTGACTTAGGCTTCTAGGGACTGAAGTCCAAAAACCAAAAGTTGGGAAGCACTGCCCTAAGCAGTCCTGGGCGAGAAAGATTGATACTGCTAATTCTTCATGAAAGATGCTAGAGGAAAGAGAAATGGCTTTACTGTATCTTACTTTCATAAGGGAAAGCACAACACCATATGACATTTACCATACTGTACCTATCAGAGACCATTTCTTGTTTGCTCTAGAATTCCGTGGAACTGATTGGAATCTCGTCCATCAGTTGTTGTAAAAAAAGATAATTAAAAATCCAAACTCGTTTAAAAGGATCCCCATTCTTACCGACCTTCTTAGGAATTGAAGAATAAAGGGATGTTATATTTTTAAAATGGCCAGTCCTTACTTGATGTGGAAATCTGGCTGCCTTGGGCTTTTGGAAATGAGTGGTCAAGGCTTATAGTAAGAGACGCTCAATGTCAACCCTGTAGATGTTGATGGACTGCATCTCCCCCTAGTTCTAGCCAACACAGAGCTAGTTGAAAAGGATGCTGAGAGGCCACACTTTACACACTCATGGTGTATAACTTTAAGGATAGGCTGTCCACCTGGTCTTCAACAATGCAGACATTAAAATAATTTGACTTCTTAGTGGTGGCCATAGTTGGTTTTAAGCTTATCTGCAAAATCTATTTTGGGGCTACCACCTAATTTAAGCAGTACAGACGGAAATTCACCCTTTTCATGTGTATCTCTAAAGACAAGTGGAATTTATTTCTTGGGGAGAAGATGGTTTGATTCTCTCTTACCTTTTTGAGAAATCTGCCATAAAGGGGCAGTGTGGGGCATCTTCTTTACACCCCAGTGGGAATGTAGCTTTAGAATGAAGGCTTATTTTTCCTTAACTTTTAATGGTTATGCAGGTACAGTAAGTGTGGGGTGAATGAGGTCATCTTCATCTGTACATGCAATTATACTTCAGTGTTATAAAGTGATTTCTTGTCCGAGCCTGGTACAGTACTTGGTTACTTGGACATTCAAGGTCCTTTGAATTCATTGGGACTGACTTAACCCAACACGATAACTGTTAGATTTGCAGCTTTAAATGATTATTCATTGGTTGGTGGTCATCTTCTCTCAACATCTGAGACATCTGCCTCATGTCTACCCTGTGTGCATGTGATACAGTAAAACCTCAAGTTACAAATAAAATCAGTTCCATGGCCTTGTTCGTAAGTCAAATTTGTTTGTAACTTGAGGCATTTCCATAGGGATTAAGAAAAAGCCCCGCCCCGCCCTCCAAAAATCAAAACAGTCCCTCCCCATCCTTCAAAAATCAATCAAGCTACCCAAAAACAACAGCAGCATTGAAAGGAAAGCATGCATAAGCAAAAACGCTGTTCCTTACCTTAAAGAAGCTTCGAAAATGGACAGAAAACTCAGACAAATCCAGCAAGAAACAGCAACAGGCAGCCATTTTGGCACCGAAACTCCAGATAAGAAATCACCCCAAACACTCTACTGCCACCTACAGGGCTCAGAATGTGCACATGTGCACAATGCATTCTGGGGGATCAGATTATGTAACCTGAAGCAAACCCATAGGGGAAATTGAGTTTTTTGCTTTACTGGAGTCAACACAGAAAAAAAAAGAATTCATAAATCGGGGCATGTTCGTAACTCAAGGCATGGATTTCAGTGCAGAACCAATTCGTAAGTCAAATTATTCGTAAGTAGGGGCATTCGTAAATCGGGGTTTTACTGTACTGTAGTTGTTTTGAATGACTGGTTCTTGTAATGGAGGCTTTTGTATTCTAGAATTCATCTGCCTGTGAATCCAGCTCCTAAATTAACAAAATCTTGCATTGTCTTGCTGTGTTATGCGTTCGGTGTAAATGACAACATTTTGAAGTACTGGCAGTACGATCAATTTCTCTAACTGTTTTTGGCAGGTGGGTTTAGGACCGTGATGGCGAACCTTGGTACTCCAGATGTTCTTGGACTTCAATTCCCAGAAGACCAAGCACCCTGTGAATCCACATGAATGGGTTTACTGCAATTCATCTGGCCCACGCTGCCCTCGTACGGGCGCATTTTACTTCCGTTTCCGGGAGCGATGAGTTCAGTGCGGGCCGGATGAATCGCAGTAAACCCGTTCGTGTGGATTCACAGTGTGCTTGGCCTTCTGGGAATTGAAGTCCAAGAACATCTGGAGTGCCAAGGTTTGCCATCACGGGCTTAGGAGGTGTTAAATCCAAAAGGAGCTGTTCCAAATAGACTAGCTATCTAGCTATCTTTCCTGTATCCTTGAATCACACGGTGAAGTAGAAAGAAGTTGCTGGTGCACCTGCAAGTGAAACGCTGTTGTCAGTTGCATATCTGGGGAGCCAGTCTTTCTCCCCAAGCTTAAAGTCCATTTGGAGTTAATGATGAAGTTCCAAGTTCTGTATTCACCAGCTGGGCTATTTGCATGTGTCAGAGTCCTATTTACTTTATTGGGTTGGACTTGGCCTGTGTTTGTTTAACAGGCTTGAAGTCTGTCTCAGCTGGTGTGAGAGTGAATGGTAGCTTGGGCAGCTAGGTAATTGAGGCACTGAAGAACAGCAGGTTTTGTGTAACTTTGATGGGACATGGGGGTCTTGTTCCTGTAAAAGTGGTATGCTATTACCCAGCTCATTTTTCCAAGCCTCTAATAAGGAATGTTTTGGAATAATAGCCGTGTTAGTCTGTGGTTCAGACATATCAAAAAGCAAAATAAAATAAACGAAACAAAATAAAAAACACTATAGCACTTTAAAGACTAACTGCTATATTTTTACTGTTAGCTTTCATGGATGATCCAACTTGGGAAATTGTTTTTAAAAGGTACCAAAATACAGTAAAAACTCGCATAAAGAGTGCCTTGCTTAGAGACTAACTCGCTTAAAGAGCAGAATTTTCTTTGCTTAACAACTAAAACCAACAAAAAACTCACTTAACAACTAAATCGGGGTTCGTAACCCACCCACCCCGCCAGAAGTCACAATCAGTCACTTACAATGGTGTTTTGGTTAAAGAGCAAACTTGCTTAAAGAGCAATCCCGTGGAACGAATTATGCTCTTTAAATAAGGTACTACTGTACTGTATATTGCAGTGCTTTAAAGATAAGCAATTTTATTTCAGTGACAACTTTTTCTTTGATCAAAGTACTTTTCCTCTGTACAAATGTGTGCCCTGTTATGTTTATTGATATACAGTACCCCCTAACCAGGTGAGGATAGAGATAGCAATTACACATATGCCACCCCATAGTGCTTAGTCCTATGTTAGTGTGCTTAGTGTTAAAGGAGAGTTTTGAGAGTACCCTGGACAGCGAGGAGAACAAATAAGTTGATCCTAAAAGAAATCAACCCTTGCTGCTCATTAGAAGGTCAAATAGTAAAAGTGAAGCTAAAGTACGTTGGACATCAAATGAGAAGAGAGGATTCACTTGAGAAAGCTTTGATGCTGGGAAAGATGGAAGGCAAAAGAAGAAGGGGGCGGCTAAAATGAGATGGCTAAATGGTATTGTAGATGCAATGGACACAGAGCTGGGTGGGCTGAGGAGGATGGTGGAGGACAGGAGTGCCTGGCAGGCAATGGTCCATATGGTCGCAAAGGGTCAGAATCGACTGTGCGACTGAACAACAACAAAAAGCGCTTAGTGCACTCTCTGGACAGTTCACAAGTTAATTAGAATTTTGTCCCCAACATGCTGGGTACAGTATTTATTTTACCGACCTTGGAAGGATGGAAGGCTGAGTGAACCTTGATTTTTCCCCAGGATTGAACTCACAACATTCTAACTGCAGTACATAAGTTTAACCATTGCAACACCAGGACACATGATATGTAAAACGATGCCGCTTTACCTATTAATTATTGCTAAACTCACTGGATTGTGGGGATATGTATAAATATACAGGACTTGAATTTGAGAAAGTAGATTTTAATCCACCAAAGATCTAACTGAAAAAAATAATCTGCTAGTTTATAAAGTGCTATGATATTTTGCTTTTTTCTATTTTACAAACACTTAAGAGTAATCTCAGAAAAGAAATAAAACAAAACAAAAGTTATAAAAACACATGCTGTGTTGCACTTTAAAGATTAGCTGCGGTATTTTAGTCTTTAAGGTGCCATAGCATTTTTATTTTCTTTATTTTTTGTTTTATTTCTGGTCTGATATTTCTGCACAAACCGCTACCACCCTGAAAGCTACATTAAAATAATAACCTTCCAAATCATGGTTGTGATTCACTTTAAAGATGATCTATAGATTTCCTGTTAAATTTTGGTTGGATTTTCAAGTAGTGGTTATTTTTTTTTTTTTAATGACTGTTATGAATATCTCTTAAAACTGTTGATAAAAATCTGCGTTTTATTAAAACACATTAAACATCACTGGCCTTTATTTGTTGTGGATAAAAGTGCACACATGAATACATTTTTCCATGGCTCAATGATGGGGCTTGTTTTATCTTTTCTTTTTCATTTTTTAGCAACTTCAAAGAGACAGTCACGGGTCTCATTATTGCTTCGCTGCAAAAACCTTCCAAGATCTTCCTTGACACAATCATGTCAAGCTGGATTTTATATTCTTCCGAATATTGGAACCTTGTTTTGGAAACGCTTCTCAGCAGGCCGGGCTTGTTCCATTTCAAGGACTTGCCTTCAAAGCCTTGTTTCCGATTCCTACTAGTTGAAAATGGCAGTTACTGCCTTTGATGAATTGGCTATGGAGCCTGTTAAGTATCATCCTTCAAGAAGTGTGTGTGTGGCAATGGAGGAGAGGCAATGGGAAGGATAGAAAGGTGCAGTTCTTTCTTTAGCAAGAAAGATCCTTCTTTCTGTTTTCTCCAAGAATAGAAGGTTTTAGTTGAATTTCTGATGACTCAGCATAATGCACAGCTGTTGATTGCATCATTATCTGTTGCAGCCATTTGTATGGGGAGGCATTAGCCGGAAGTTGTGGCTTAATTCGACACCAGTTCTACTGAGCTTTTCTCATGCAAATGTCAGAGAGCCGCAAGAGAGCTTTACCACTGCACCCAGAAAGCTGCTTGCTGGCTTTTGCTAGCTTTCTGGGGTTACAGCAGTGTGGTTTCCAAGGCTGTTCACAGGAGGTTACTCCGAGTTCCCTTCTCAAACCACATGTTACTTTCTGAGCAAACGGAAGGTCATACCACTTCCTGCCCCTAAGCTGAGCGCAGAAGAATAGACGCCTTTGAGATGTGGTGCTGGAGGAGAGTTTTGAGAGTCCCCTGGACAGCGAGGAGAACAAATAGGTCAATCTTAGAAGAAATCACCCCTGACTGCTCCTTAGAAGGTCAAATAATAAAGATGAAGCTAAAGTACTTTGGACATCAAATGAGAAGAGAGGACTCACTTGAGAAAGCCTTGATGCTTGGAAGGGTCGAGAGCAAAAGAAGAAGGGGACGGCCCAAGATGAGATGGCTAGATGGTATTGTAGAAGCAATGGGCACAGAGCTGGGCGAGTTGAGGGGGATGGTGGAGGACAGGAGTGCCTGGCGGACAGCGGTCCATGGGGTCGCAAAGGGTCAGAATCGACTGTGCCACTGAACAACAAAAAAAAGCTTCCTTACCTGTCTGTGTAGATAGAGACCCAGTGGGTCTTATGATCTTGTCACCTGGGCTGAGCACCTTAAATTTTTTCTCCTGGCATTTAGAGGAGGTCTTGGCTGAATTTCCATTGTGGATGATTGTGGATGAGTAAAGAGGAGAATAAGAGACTGTGGTGGCTTAGTGGTTAAGACGTTGAACTTGATGACTGGTAAGTCAGCAGTTCAAGACCCAGGTGCTGCATGACGAAGCGAGCTTCCATCTCTGGTCCAGCTCCTGCCACCCTATCAGTTCAAAAGAACGGAATTGCAAATAGATAAATAGGGACCACTTTGGTGGGAAGATAAACAGTGTCCTGTGCACTCTGGTGTCTAGTAATGGCTACCACATCTCCACGGAAACGTCTGCAGACGCACTCAGCACTGGCTCTTTGGCTGTAAACAGAGATGAGCACTGAACCCTAGAGTCAGATGTGACTGGCTGTTGAGCAAGGGTGATCTTTACTTTTACCTAGAGATGAGAATGTGTTTATTTTTGACTTCCACCCTGGCCTTTGGAAACTGGGACTGAAGAGGATGTTGGAAGTTGTTACTTGGTGCTGGCTTCCTCTGATGAGCACTGAGACATTCTTGCAAACAGAAGGGATTGGAGGCACAGAAGTCTTGAGTAAGCAATGCTCAGCAGAAAAACAGTTCAGTGTAGGAAAGTCTGTCTCAGATATTTCCCACAAGACAGAGACTGCCTACTGGGATCTATCTTTTGGACCTTGTCCAGTAGCTGGAATTTGTTAGGCACTGGCTTTTTGAAATCCATGCTCCCAAATGAATTCACACAGCTTTTGTGAGAGCTGGACCATTAGGAAAGGTGAGCGCAGAAGAATAGACGCCTTTGAGATGTGGTGCTGGAGGAGAGTTTTGAGAGTCCCCTGGACAGTGAGGAGAACAAATAGGTCAATCTTAGAAGAAATCAACCCTGACTGCTCCTTAGAAGGTCAAATAATAAAGATGAAGCTAAAGTACTTTGGACATCAAATGAGAAGAGAGGATTCACTTGAGAAAGCCTTGATGCTTGGAAGGGTCGAGGGCAAAAGAAGAAGGGGACGTCCCAAGATGAGATGGCTAGATGGTATTGTAGAGACAATGGGCACAGAGCTGAGCGAGTTGAGGGGGATGGTGGAGGACAGGAGTGCCTGGCGGACAGTGGTCCATGGGGTCGCAGAGGGTCGGAATCGACTGTGCGACTGAACAACAAAACAAATCTGTCCGTGTTCTGTGTAAAAAAAAATGCATAAGGATGAGAACAAGCTAGAAAATCTGAATAGATCTGCATACAGTTACATAATTAGCATGCTTCATGCTTATGTTTGTTTCAATTTCAGCACATCACCCCTGTTTTTGTCTGATATAGAGGAGAAACACAGTTTAGTTATGCCACATCATTTACTACACAGAGACATCTGCTCAGACGTTCAGGTTTGGTAGACTTAAGACCCGGCCCTCCCAACTGTTTGGAAATGCTCAGAGTTCCAGCTGGAACAAGTCTGAAGCATATCCCCAGATCCCTATTGTAGTGTGTGTAATAGATCCTCTATTACAAACAGGGAAAGTGATACTATTTGGCTGAGGCTTACATGATAAGGGAGCCAAAGGGTGAAGCTCTTTTACACAGGGTTATCTCTGACCAGCAGCTCACCCATAACTGAGTTTACAACAAGACCAAACTTTTCTGAGTCTAGGGGAGCTCAGCTAGGCTGTTTGTTTCTACTTTTGGGGACGGGGTAATGAGACCAATGGAAGGATTTAATTAAAAAATACATTCAAATAATCTGTCGTTTCTTTAAAATATTAAACACTCATCAAAGGTCTCATAATATAAACTGTTCTGGTCACAATAGAAGGATGTGTCTCTAAAACCTAGAGTTTGATCTTCAGCTTTGGCCAAGTGTAAAACCAAGTGTAAAAGCTGAAGATCAAACCTAGAGTTTGATCTTCAGCTTTGGCCAAGTGTATAAACCAACACTGACTCATATACAGTAAAACCTCGGATAACACTAAAACCTGGTTCCACAAGTCTTGGTGTTATCTGATTTTTAGTGTTATCCGATGCATGTTAAAATCCTATGGGATCCATAGAGATACATTGTATCCACACAGGCTTTAGCGGTTGTTATCCAATGCATCCCATAGGATTTTAATTTATTTATTTTATTTTATTTATTTAGATTTATTATCCCGCCCTAATCAGGCGAACCTGACTCTTAATGTTATCCGATGCAATTCTTCCCCCCAGATTGCTTAATGTTATGCGATTTTAGTGTTATTCGATACTAATGTTATCTGAGGTATTACTGTAGTTTGTAATTTTTTTATTTATACTAGCCAAACTTTGTCCTTCTGTATTCCCGTCTGGTCATAGGGGCCATGTATAAATTATTGCCGTGAAATCTCACTTTTATAGGTGAGGAAAAAGACTTAATCCTTGAAAGCTCATATTAAAATATAGCAGTTATTCTTTAAGGTGTTACAGTGTTTTTGCCTATATTACATTAAAACCTCAGATAATGAAGGGTTCTGATAACGAAAAACTTACATAACGAAATTGAAGGGAAATGGTGCCCTTGGATAACAGTTTTTTTCGCTTACTGAAAACTTTTCCCTTGGTGCGGCCATTTTTTCAGCTACCTGGCCAGACACCGCTGCTTCCCACAGAGGTGGGGGGTAGGAGGGAGAATTTTCCTCACATTTTTTTACAAAAACGTTTTGGGACTGAAAATGCACCGATTTCAGCACTCCTGGTTTCGTTGATACACTTCTGTTTTTTCTTTCTTTCTGCTCCTCCAAGGCTTCCCTATGATGGGGGGGCTCCTGGGGGAGCATTTTTGTGCCATTTTTTAAAAAAATTAGGCACGTGTTTGATATCACACAACTTCTATTTTTGTCATTTTCAGTGCCAAAAATGCGCCTAAAAATAAAAAAAAATGTGTGATAATGTTTCCCCAAGGGCCCCCCTCATTCAAGGGATGCCTTATAGGATCAAAAACAAAAGCTGAAAGTAGATCAGTGAAACTGGAAGTGCCAAAATCGGCAAATTTTCAGCCCAGAAAAGGTCCCTGCCATTTTTTAAAAGGTGGCAAAAATACCCCACCCACCCACCCCCGGAAGCACGATTCCTCCACTGCCACCAATGTAAGCACTGGGAGCAAGTTGAAAATGTTCCCCCACTAACTGTCACCATGGAGGCTGCAAATGCAACTGAAAAAAAGTGTGCGATTCCACCACCATCGCATTTCAGCACTCTGCATGTGGGTGGAAAGGTAGGTAGATGATCTTGGCTTTCAATACATTCCTATAGGGAAACACATTTCACACTACGAAAATTTCGTAGAACGAAAGGTCCCATGGAACGCATTAATTTCATTATCTGAGGTACCACTGTATTTCTTATTTTCTTTGTTTTGTTTTGTTCCCAGTCTGATATGCTTGCACAAAGTGATAAGTCATGGCTTCCCATGTACTTCCCTCAGTGAGAAGCAAGGTAGTAGTTTTGCTTGATGTGTTTTTGCAGATAATGCTGCCCTTTCTCCTTCTAGCAAAAATTGTCTGTGGTGTCCTTCCACATCAAGACTTTTGATGACTCCTCACTATTTCTTGCCTACCTTTCTCATCAATGGGATGTCCTGGAGCACATTTTAGCAACTCTGTTTTTTTTTTAAAAATTAAAGTCACACATTCAGCAGGTTAGGTCTTTAGCTGTGGATCCTTGGTTAGAATTTTTTTTTGTTAGAATGTGTGTGTGTGGTTTTTTTTAAAACTTGAGTTTACATTGTTTAATTTAGGATGTTCCATTTAGTTAACCTCTGGGTCTTGTTTACATGGGATGCATTCAATGGATGTATTAACCATACTCACAGGTTCAGCTGGTTGAAAATTATGTACACTTACTTTGAAATAAAGGCTAGTACTTAATTATATCCCTATTTTGGGCAGGTATGATTGGGCCCAGCCCTGAAAACACAGCCTAGATCTGTGATGGCGAACCTTTTAGAGACCGAGTGCCCAATCTGCAATCCAAAACCCACTTATTTATTGCAAAGTGCCAACACAGCAACAAGGGAGGAAGGAAACACTCCGATTGGGCTGCTGGGCAGAGGGGGGGGGGCAAACTCTGTGCTGGGGTGACTGCATGGGTGCCCACAGAGAAGGCTCCGAGTGCCACGTCTGGCACACGTGCCATAGGTTCACCATCACTGGCCTAGATGGTGTCAAGAGTTTTGCGGGAGGAAAGAAAATATATACACACAACAGAAAATAAACAGTAATGGTGCCTGCCTTCTTTAGCAAATTCTGTTGCCCAGACCATTTTACTTGTCCCCCACCTACTGCAGTAGGCTGAATTGATTGTGATTCAGATTAGACAGTATATAAAGTTAATTTTGTGGAAACTCAGGCTCTAATCCAGGGGTTCCCAACCTTTTCAAGATGAAGGCCAGGTCATATTCTTTTAGTCAGCTTCGAGGGGCGGATGACCATTTTGCCCTGCCTGCATGATGGGGGCAGCCATTTTGTCCCAATGACTTCAAAGGGGTGACCATTTTGTTTCTCGAATGCCCTTGGAGTGGTGGGGAGCCACATGAAATGGCACCTTAGGTTGGGAACCCCTGCTTTAATCTTTTGTCTCCAGGTGATTTTAGATTTCTTCTCCCAGAAGTACCACTCAGCACAGTCAATGGTTGGGGACTCTGGAACTGTAGCCCCACAATATCCAGAGACACACATTTGGAAACTAGTGCAAACTAGAATAAACCAGAAGTCTCATCCATAGTTTGAGGGTAAAAGGAGGGTGTTTGCTTCCATGCAATTGCAGCAGATTTGCTATTTTATCAAGGAAACTGGCAGTGGTGGGTAAAGCCTTTCGTTGCAAACCTGTTTCAAAGCTTTGAAAGGGCAGCTTTTGTTTGTTCAGATTCTTTGACAGGTTTGGAAAAGGGATGATTACAGAGAGAGTGTTGGCATCATGACTACAGGAACCTCTGGCTTGCAAGGGGAGAGGAATTATGGATGGTACTGAGTCCTTCCTCATCCTTCAAAGTAACATCAGAAGCACTGAAGAACAATGATAGTGTTTAGAATTGGCTCAGAAAGTTGTGTGTTAGGCAGAGAGAACTGTTTTGTTTATCGTTTGTGTTTAATTTTATATTTTTACTTCTACAAATCTTTTAATTTTGTTATATGGCGGAGTGTACACCAGAGTGGGAGAATATCCCAGGTGGGTGGGATACGCGAACTCTCCATTTGCTTTTGTGCACAGTATGGCTTGCATAATAAATGACAAAGTGCTTGCAAACAAGTACAGTAATACCTCGGATAACGTTTACCTCGGATAACGCTAAGATCGCATAACGTTAAGTAATCTGGGGAGGAGAATTGGATCGAATAACATTAAGGTCCTATGGGATGTATCAGATAACAACCGCTAAAGCCTGTGCGGTTACACTGTATCTCTATGGAGCTTTAACGTTATCCGATACATCCCATAGGATTTTAACATGGATCGGATAACACTAAAAAACGGATAACACCAAGACTTGTGGAACCAAGTCTTAGCGTTATCCGAGGTATTACTGTACAGTTGTACCTCACTTCAAGAGCATAATGGGTACCACAGAATTGCTCTTTGAGTGAAACACCATTGTAAGTGACCAATTATGACTTTGGGGGGATTGCAAACCCCGATTTATATGTTAAGCGAGTTTTTGGTTGGTTTTAGTTGTTAAGCGAAGCAACCATTCAGAGAAAATTCTGATCTTTAAGGGAGTTATTCTCTAAGTGAGATGCTCTTTATGTGAGGTTTTACTGTATAGTTCAGATTTCCTATGACAATGGCTGTCCTTACATGCCTGGAAAATACCCTTCTTCACAGTGCCTTTCGGGATCTTCTGAGCGACAGAAAAGTGAATTGGCTCCTTGGCTGGTGTCTAATCTGACCAAAGCTAGTATTGTCACATTTGGGGCTACAGCTCCAAGAACCCACTAGCTAATGGTGTCCATGCTGATTGGATTGGGAGCCGTAGTCCAAAATGTCTAACGTTTGCAAATGTTGCATCTCCACTGTAACAAACTGTGTTATGTGCCATCAAGTCACATCAGAATAATGGTGACCCTACTAGAATTTCCAAGGTATGTGAGATATTTAAGGGGTGGTATTCTCATTCCTGTCATCTGGCCAGGTTGTCCTGCTGTGGTAATAGAGCAGAGTCTACTCTACACATTTCAGGACCTAGTTCAGGACTTCACCACTTAACAGAAGGCCCTGTTAAAGATTTTAGCCAGTTGCACTCATATACTGTATTAGCCTTGGTAAATTTTGGGGATGTACTTGTTTCTTATATCTCACATGTATTTAAAGAGGCAGGGAAGGAAGGAAAGAGTGGTGGTGATGATGCAGCTCTCCAAGCCCTGCCAATATGTTTGAGAAGCTCCTAGAAGGCCAGTAGTGCATGTTATGTTGTTACTATTCCTTTGCTACTACTTTACTTTGACACTGTTCCTGATGCCACCACTCCTTGGTGTTTATGTTGAAGTCTTCTTGCCTGGTTACCCATCCATGGTGGACTTTTGCAGGGCACAAAGATGAGAGGTGAGGTCACCTATCTCTCATGGTAAGGAGAGCAATATGAAGGCCTCAAAGTGAAACCTTAACTTCTTTCTCGGTGGCAAGTTTGAAAGGTACAATTTACAGTACAGCATGTGAAAAGTGGGGACTGTGGAGGCTTAGTGGTTAAGATGCTGAACTTGACCACTGGACGGTCGGCATGCCCTTTGCCTCAGTGCCCCCCTTTGTAAAAACGAGAAGTTATGTGACCTGTGTAGTTGAGCTTGAACTGGCACAATTGTGAGGTACGTTACTGAGTGAAGAAGCTCAGTGTTAAGAGTCCATGAAAATGAACCCAGGCTTGGCATTTCTTGTCTAGATGATCTTGAGCTCCTTGACGTTGAGTCGGACATGGGATAACACTGCTTCTTGTGTTGTTTTGCACAGTTCAAGTGGGGCTGCTGGCCTAGCACTTGCTAAAATGGTGCTGAAAAACACCGAGGCTGTGGGGATGCCCAGTTTCTCCTTTCCTTTCCTTTTTATTTTAATTCATGAAGTCAGTAGAGGTGGTTCAGAAGTGCAGCCCAAGAAAGACAGTGTGTGTGAAATGCTTATTAATGTAAACTTGGCACGGAGTAGCACATTCCAGGATACAATGAGGAGGGGAGCGTTGGGAGATTTCCTCCACCGCTTTCCCCTCCCCCACTCCAAATACTTAATTAGTTTCTTTCATAAGGCCTGATAACGCCAACTCCCTGCCATGCAGGACTATTGTGAAGACAAACTGAATAAGGGATCGCTCTATTCAGTGTCTGCAGTGGAATGAGAGCCTTGATTTATTTGTAAACTGTACACAGGCCATGTTTTTGCAGAGTCCCCTCCTTCATGTTTCCAAGTCTATTTAGTATTGGTTTGAATCACGGAATAGTAGAATTGGAAGGGACTCCAAGACCTCACCTCACCGGCCCGGAGAGTGAGCCCAGCTGCTGCGCGGCGCAGGCGGGCGGCTATAAGACCTGCCGCCACCCCCAACGAACTTCGGCTCCTCGTCCGGTCCGGCCCGGAGAGTGAGCCCATTTGCTGCGCGGGCGGGCGGCTATAAGACCTGCCCCCCCCCAACGTACTTCGGCTCCTCGTCCGGTCCGGCCCGGAGAGAGAGAGACGCCAGTCCCGCTATTACCGCCACAGCTGAACCACGGCCAACCACTCTCCAGTTAAATGTATATTTAATAATTGAAATATTTATAAGGGATGAGGACTTTCCCTATTGCTTTGTACTGTATATCCATGATTGTTTTTTGTATTTCTTTGACTGTACTGTATTTATATATATATATTTTATTATTTTTTATGAAGGTCTTGTCGACCACATTGATTGTATTATACTTGTTATATTATATGTATATTATGTTTTCTATTGTAACATTGTTAGCTGCTCTGGGTTGCTTCGGCAAGGAGAGCGGCATATAAATTTGAATTTAATAATAATAATAATAATAATAGTTTGACCTCACGCCAATACAGCTAAAATCATCTGTCATAGCTGAATACCCAACCTCCATTAAAAAAAACCTCTGTTGAAGGAGAATCTGCTACTTTCTGATCTATTCTTGGGAGGTCTAAGCAAGGCATCTTTTCCATGGCCACAAAGAGCCATTGCTAGCCTAAGTAGATAGCATTGGAGCAGGAGAATAAATATTTGACCCCCAGTTAAATCCAGTTCCTGTGAGCCTGGGGAAAACATGTGTGTGTGTTGGGGTGTTCCACAGAGGCACCAAGCCTGAAAAATGCCACCATTTACATTTTATTTATGTGCATCTTTCATCTCTTAGTGGGACTGTGGTGGCTTAGTAGTTAAGACGCTGAGCTTGATGACTGGAAGGTCAGCAGGTCAGCAGTTCGGGACCTGAGTGCTGCACGAATGAGTGAGCTCCCATCTCTGTCCCAGCTCCTGCCAACCTAGCAGTTTGAAAGCAAGAAATTGCAAGTGGATAAATAGGGACCACTTCGGTGGGAAGGTAAACAGCATTCCATGAACACCGGTGTCTAGTCATGCCTGCCAAATGTCCACAAAAATGTCTGCAAAGGCAGACAGCACTGGCTCCTTGGCTATAAACAGAGCTAAGCACTGAACCGTAGAGTCGGATACAACTGGCTTTTGAGCAAGGACAACCTTTATCTTCATCTGTTAAATATCCCTCTTCAGTCACCTCACTTTTAGATGGGCGTTTAGGGAGGATGTACTTTTGTCTGTTTCTTTTGTTGTCTCTTCTTTCTTTTGGAATTGCTAGACACCTGAAATAGTTAGAAACCTGAGAGGAAATGACTTTGCTAAGAGACTACCTGCCAATTTTCTGAAAACCTGTGTTCATCCTTTTTATGGCGATGCTAAAAACTACAGTAATACCTCGGATAACGCTAAGACTTGGTTCCACAAGTCTTGGTGTTATCCGATTTTTAGTGTTATCCGATGCATGTTGAAATCCTATGGGCTGGATCGGATAACGTTAAAGCTCCATAGAGATACATTGTAACCGCACAGGCTTTAGCGGTTGTTATCCGATCCATCCCATAGGATCTTAACGTTATTCGATCCAATTCTCCTCCCCAGATTGCTTAACGTTATGCGATTTTAGCGTTATCCGAGGTAAACGTTATCCGAAGTATTACTGTACTACCCGTTACATAATAGTAAACTTTTCACAAAGAAGGTATTTGTCTAAAAACACATTATCTTGAATGTGAATTTTGTATTTTGTCCCTTTGAAATCTTCTAATAATGCTTTCAGTAATAAATGTAAACAATGCTTTTCTTGTTGTCTAGTTTTCTCTTAAAGACGGGTGATCAAAGCTGAGGAGAGATAATCCAGTTGGAACCTCAGCTAAAAATTCTCAAGGATGGAGACAGGCTCTTAAAGGGAGAGCTTGAAAGTAAAGAGTAATAATTAAGACAGTGAGTGGCATCTTTGGAGTAGCAAAGATGAAACCATTATGTTTCGAAAGCAACATACCGGTAGTGAAGAAATCAAAGTTACTTTCTTGGTTTGACAAATAATGCGTTCTAGCTACTGTATGTTCAAAGTTACTTTTTACAGGGCATTTTAGGACAGCTCGATAGAGGTTTTTCCCCCCAAGTTGTATACAATTATCTCATGAATAGTTATGAAACTTTTCTTTTTTAAAAAATTTTTTTGACAGCAATGCACTGAGTTACTTGGCATTGTATCAAACAATGACAACGGCCACTGGTGACACACTGTCAAAAGTAACAGGAATTGGTTACTTTTGAAATGTACATTTCCAAACTGCGAACAAGGAAAAGTCTTGGTTCAGCTCTCCATCCTTTCCCTTAAATTATCTAATGGTAACAAAAGGTAAGCATTTTTCATTGAAAGGCTTTCCCTTTTGTCCTTAACAAAAAAAGCATGTCATTTGAGCTGTTGGGAGAGCAAAGGGTGAGGAAGGGAGATGATTGCCTAACAAAGCAAGTGCTCCTGAGGAAAAGTGAAGGAGGAGAACTTGTTTCTAAGAATGATGAGATTTGTGCAAAAAGGCCCTCCTCTATGAGGAGCTTTAGGAAGGGGAAAGGGGAGAGGAAGGCCTTTGGTGCCAATGAACTGGAATGTATGTATTTTCTGCCCAAGGCTACCATCTGTCTTCATGAGGTGTCATCATAGATGGGGCGGCATATGTGCAGCTTCTTCTCTTGCTCTGGCAGGAGCATTTTGGATTGCTCTTGCTACCTGGTGCCATTTTCCTGTGCTGGATTGATCACTTCCTTGTCACCGCCAAAGAAGAATAAAGCAGTAGTGACAGAAGGTACACTCCATGTACACTGCCATGCTCCATGTCATCTTCAGAGAACGTCTGTGTCTCTTTTACATGTACTTTAATGCCAACCTTTGGAAGGTTCTGAAACCGGGCACTATAGGAAGGGTGGTTTGGAAGATCACCTGTACAGGGCAACATCCAAGCCACCCTTCCCATAATTCCTGAATGATTTGTAATCCTGGCATTAAATGGAATGCACAAAGAGATTGCTCTTTGCAGTTGATCTAGCCTGAAGATGGTGGAAGTGTAGCTGACATGGTTATTCCCATCACTTCATTATCATTGTGTTATCTGGTTGTCTTCTTCGGGGGGGGGGGGCTGGAGTAAGAAAAGCCACAGTCTCTGCTACAGCTGATATGGAAGCATCTTCCTCCTCTTTCGCCATCTTGTTCTTCTCCTATTTTGGCAGGATCATTGCTGGGCACCTCTGTCTGCTACTTCCTCCTCTTCCTCCCTCATGAGGGGGGTTTACTCCTTATAGGTGGCTTGTTGCAGTAGCATTTTGCTTCCTGCCTGAAGCAGTGAGACAGCCTTAGTATCTGCTGTCTCTGGATATGGTCCTTGGCAGTGGAAGCCACATCAGTTTTTCAAACATAATACAATAAAAATTTCATGTTGTATAAGTTGAAAGAATAGCCATTTTTTGTTGGCAGTCATCAGTTTGTCCCTTAACAATGTCCTGGAGCATTTGGAGTCAACTAAAATAGTAGCCACCGCAAGACCAAGAGGAGTCTGCTCCTCCAGAGGTTGGTTGCAAACCATATTCTTGAATGAAAGAATAAATGGTTGATAATTAACAAGTGTCAAAAGCATAAAGTGGAATGTCACTAAACAAAATTCATACTAGGTTTTCGGTGAGTAAAACCAACGATAGCCTGGAACCAGGTGCTTCCTGCACAACAGAAAATAGTAAATTGCTTACAATGTGGGTTGCATTTTGAGTGCCTCAAGCTAGTCTATTTTGAAGAGGCCTATTGTATCTGCCTGACATTATAAATGTTCCAAGGCTCCTGTGAGATTTGCCATTTTAAATATTGTTATTTCCAGCATGTAGAGATCTACCAGTACTTCAGGGTGATGAAGAGTTTTTGTGGTATAGTTTAACATTTAAGGAAAAGGCAACTTGTTGACATTTTGATTTAACTCTTTTTTTGTTTTCTAGTAAAACCAGTTCTCGGTAATCTTTACAGAGAACATGGGATTTCTTTAGCAGCCATCTCCATGGATAGAGATTTGTGTGAAAACAATTGAAGTTGTGCCTGGTTTATGTAACATGAAGCCAAACCCCTCCTTTCCTAGGCATTTTCACATGGCCGCAAACAATGGGACCATGGCAGAATCTTGGAGCAAAATTTGTTTTACAAATGGGTATTGGCTTGAGTGAAAAGTGTTGATAATACGGGCATTTCCTCAATCCAGCTGAGTGTTTTTAGAAATTGTATATAAAATTGTGGAAGCTTAACATGGGCAACTGCAGAGGCAAGGGACTGAAATAACTGATCCACTGTAGCAGTAGTTTTAGATGCTTTGGTGAAGTCTATGATCTATTTGTGAAAGAAGAATGTTGGTTGGACATCTTACGGCCTGGTAAAAATTATGCCAGGGCAGGAACATACATTTCCTCCCCTTCCTCACTCAAGGAATTTTTTTCTCTCCTTCCCACCCCCAAGAAAATTAGATAAACTCTTCAGTTTGAAATGTTAAAAAAATTGTTTTTAAATTCTGAATAAAAATTTTAAAGGCATTATACTGATGCCTGACCTGTATTTCCCTGACATAGTTTCCAAAGGTGGGTAAATGCTGGCTGCAGTATTGTGAGGGCTGTAGTCCAAAGAGCATCTATCTTTGACAGGTTTTAAGCGTGTTAAGAATCCAGGGCTGCAAAGGAACTTTCCAGTGTTGCGGAATACCAAGTATTTTCAACTGTTTGGCCTGGGAATGCAGTCTGGGATATTGCCAAGCTTACCTGTTACAACATAGTGGGTAGTGGTAACTTGCAAAACAGTGTCAGATTCCTCCTGCTATCTTGCCTTTTCCAGATTTCTTCACGTTTCTGCAGTGAGTGTGTGTGGGGGATCTGGGCTGTTTTTGATAATACTATATACTCAAATTAGAGATAAGGTGACGTGAAAGGGGGAGCATACCTCAATGTGGGTAAGCTGTCAGGTTTTTTAAAGTCTGTACATCTACGGATGGCTGCTAATGATATCATGGCTTGGTTGCGTGACTAGTGTAGAAGTGTTGCACCAGATGGGTAAGGAACAAGAACTGTTTAAGGACATTAAACAAAGAAAGCTCCAATACCTTGTCCATATCATGAGGAAGGACATGCAATGTTTCCCAAATGCTGGTGTTTGGACTTCAATTCCCAGAAGCTTAAGTCAATTCTCCAAAGCACTGATCACTCAATATACTGGCTTAGGCTTCTGGGAACTGAAGTCCAAACACCAGCATTTGGGAAACACTGATGTCATAAAGGAAAGATCCCAGGGAAGAGAGGCCCTGGATGTAGACAGACTTCATGGCTGAAAAACTTGAGAGACTGGTGTGGCATGTCCTCGGAAGAACTGAGGAGTTAAAAACAGGAAGCTCACCACCGTGATGACTGCCAATATTTAGAATGGATATGTCACTTGAAGAAGTGAAGATAACCGCGAATAATTGGAAGAGGCAAGAACTGTTGAGAAGGGAGAATTCCCAAAATGAGACTGATCTGCCAAAGTTTAATGTAGCAAAAATAGTACTCAATTGGCTAAACCCCAACAGTAAATCACAACTAGATTCGAGTAGGCACCCCAAATCTGTGGAATGTTCAGATGAATGGACTCACAAAATCACATTGATTCAATGGATCTATTCTGATTGTGTTTTACTACTGAATTTCAGGGGATTGTGGTGTCTTAGTGGTTAAGATCCTGAACTTGACACTAGAAGGTTGGCAGGTCAGCAGTTCAAAACCAGAGTGCTGCACAATATAATGAAATCCTGTCTTTGTCCCACCTCCTGCCAACCTAGCAGTTTGAAAGCAAGAAATTGCAAGTACTGTACATAAATAGGTACAACTCTGTGTGCTCCAGCATCTAGTCATGCCTACCACGTCTCCACGGAAGCATCTGCAGACAGCCCTGGCCCTCTGGCTGTAAAGGGAAATGAGCAGCACACCCTAGAATCAGATATGACTGGCTTTTGAGCAAGAATGACCTTTACCGAATTTCAGCCATTAAGTTCAAGAAAGGATTCTGTGCCTCTCCCTGCATTCCCCTAAACCCTTCTCTGAGAATAAGTGCTGCTGTGTCTTCCTGACTCTGTAGGAGGGACTATATTCAGCTATACATTATATTATAGCTTCCATGTATTCCTATAATCTTGAGTCTTTCATTTCCAAATTTAATATTTTGCCTTTTCATAAGTTTGTAGCCCAGATCCAGTGAAAACCAACCCTTTTATAAATAGCTTTCATTTTCTTAGTGTTGTGGAACTTGTTTATGATTCTCCTGATCCTTTCTTCTGTATTTCATTCATTTCATTTAATTGTGTTTAAGACTTCAGGGTTCACCAGCTCAATTTTCCAAACACAAATTTAGGAGTAAATTTAGTTTGTAAAAGCGTCATTCTTGTCTGAAGAAACTACTTTTACATTTAATAGGCTAAACAATGTACGTTGTGGGGGAAATTATGCATACAGTTTTTGCTTCTGAAGCGATAAGGTTACCATGTACAGTAATACCTCGGATAACGCTAAAATCGCATAACGCTAAAATCGCATAACGTTAAGTAATCTGGGGAGGAGAATTGGATCGAATAACGTTAAGATCCTATGGGATGTATCGGATAACAACTGCTAAAGCCTGTGCGGTTACAATGTATCTCTATGGAGTTTTAACATTATCCGATACATCCCATAGGATTTTAACATGCATCGGATAACACTAAAAATCGGATAACACCAAGACTTGTAAAACCAAGTCTTAGCGTTATCCGAGGTATTACTGTATCTATAAAGAATCCTTAAAAAGAAACCACTATTGCTTATTTTCTCACCCTAGCCCATTTCCACTTTCTCTGGAGCTCACTAAGAAAGAAAGGCATCCCTCACTGGCTCCAAAATATATAGAAAATTCATTTTATGACAACATATGGAAAGATCTGACTCACCACTTTTGTGTTAACATGGCTGATCCCAGTACATTTTCTCTATATTTCTATTTTATGAATTGCTTTAATCTCTATTATTTCATTTGTCATTGTTCATACATGTGTTTAATGATTTTCCACTTCTGCTTTAGTGGTCTTGCATCAGAGTCCCCTAGTCATCTATATTTAAGTATTCTTTCATTCTAAGAATATAGCAACTTTCGAAGACAACTGCTTCTGTTTGAGTCATAGTTATTAAGAGAGGCCAAGTAGAATCTTTCTCACCAGAGGAAGAAGAGTGAATTGCCTTACTATACTTAGCTTCCCTCAAGCCCTACTTTGTAATTAGACTTCTCCTAATAAAAGAACATTCTATAGGATGTTTTGTTTAGGAAGTCTGTTGGAAAACTTGGCAAGCAGGCGGGGAAACAGTGACCATTACATTATTATAACTATAGCGCAGCCTGTCTCCTTCCACAGAACAGGTTGTTCTAGTAAATGACACAGAGTAGAACTGTAGGTTTAACTGAAAGCTTCCGTGTGTGTGATAGCATAGGTGTGCAAAATAGAGCTATTGTCCTAATTCTGTGTAGGTGTTGACTTGGCTGCACAAACTCTGTGCAAGCATTCAGTTCAGATTTCCGGAAAGTGATGCCTCTTTCTTCCTTGGGTTCCCACTGAGTGGAGAGAAATGGGAGAATGGATAGCAATTGTGGCTCCACCTATTTTTATTTATTCAACACACAACCTCACTAACCTTTCCACAGGAAAAGATTCCCCTGCCTGTATGTAATATAATCTGTATTGTAATTTGAGCAAACTGTGTGTGTTATGTGTAAGCGGGTGGGTGGGTGGGTGATGGATGGATGATCCAAAAAGCTATGCATGGAATGCATGTATTCTTGGTAACTCCTGTGTGTAAGTGTAGTTTCCTTTCCACTGTCTTTACATTCAAAGTTGGTGTTTCAGAACCATGCGTCCAAAGGGAAGGCTATCTGATTTGTATCCTGTGACAGCTTTTTAATTCTGCTGATATGGTGGCACCACACTTTATACAGGGCTGAAACTACACTCCTGGTGGAATTCGTTTACAATGGAACCCAAACTACCCCTTAAAATCCCACAGTGTGGTTTGCCATCTGCCAGTCAAGGAAACAAGTAAGCTTGAGTGAGAGTGCCTAAGCAGAGCACAGTGCTCTTACCTCTGAGTTTTGTCCAATCCTTACTCTGCAGAGCTCCATAATCGGGATAAGCTGTATACCAGGCTGAGCAGGGCAGGAGGAAGGTGGGTGTCAAGAGTGCTTGGAGGCTTGGAACATCTGGCGGAAGAGCCACGGAGCTCTTAGGCCAGTGACGGTGAACCTTGGCACTCCAGGTGCTCTTGGACTAATTCCTAGAAGCCCAAGTCTCTATGAATCCAAATGAATGCGTTTACTGCGTGTATGCGCAATAAACTCAATTCGTATGGATTCATTTATTTATGTATTGTTGCATTGGTTGAAATCTAGTATTATGTCGCAACTAGAGTAGGCCTATTGAATCAATGGGGGATCTGTAACTTCTATGGATACAATAGGCCTACTCTGGTTAGAATTTATTACTATATTTCAGTTATAGAAATCACAGATTTTTCTGCAGTGAGCTTAAGAAACAGCCCTGTCAGGTAGATCAGAGTTAATGAACAAATGAACATGTGCACTTAGATCTGCCAAACCATTGTACTGTACTGTACTCTCTGTGAATGATGGGCTCTCAGGTGGGAGTAGGTCTGTGGACCTACTGAAGTTCCCCACCAATGCATGGAAGAAGCAGAAATGTAATTAAGAGAAATGTTTACTATCAATGGTGTTGTGGGTGTTATCAAAAACCCCAGTTGACCTTGATTGAGGGATAAGATTTGGAGACCTTGCCCAATATCATATTTGATGGAAGCATAATGGAAGGGCAGACAAGTTTCCATTCCGTTCTGGTAGGCTCCTTATTGTATACCTGGTTACATGATCAGTGGGGAAGGGATTTGAATTTGTAACATATGAGTTTCCATATAGTGGAGGAGTATCCATGTAGATTTGTATGAAATGTAAATATTACTGTACAGTACTTCCTTGCTACTTTTGATACCCTTGCATAAGATATACTTGAAGTCAAGTGCATTATCTTTAACCAGGAAATGAGTGAGTTTTACTACAGACGAGTAAAGAAACGTCAAAGTAGCTACTGTGCAAAGAATACCAAAGCCTATAAGCAGTATTACAAAATAGTACAAGTATACATAAATGGGATATTATTGCAAACAGCTATAGTGCAGATTCATACAGTCTCTCTTATTCTACATAGTTGTAAACTACTGTGAATTATTTTCCCTAATCAAACTTTAATTTGGTAATCACTGGAGGAGGAAAAATACATACAGTACTCATCTTGCCCTTAGGTTTATTTCATCTGCTTCTAAGCTCATGATGGTGAACCTTGGCACTCCAGATGTTCTTGGAGTTCAATTCCCAGAAGCCCAAGCCCCCGTGAATCCACACAAATGGGTTTGCTGCAATTCATCCAGCCCACGCCGCCCTCGTCGTTCCCGGAAGCGGAAGTAAAACACGCCCATACGGGCACATTTTACTTCCGCTTCCGGGAGTGACGAGGGCGGCGCAGGCCAGATGAATCACAGCAAACCCATTCATGTGGATTCATGGGGGCTTGGGCTTCTGGGAATTGAACTCTTAGAACATCTGGAGTGCCAAGGTTCAACATCACAGTTCTAAGGTATCTGATATTTTAACAGATACATACACATACATTCAAGCCAGCTTTATTGCAAGGGTAAGAAACATAACTTAAGAAAAGGAAGCTGGAAGTTTTAGCTGAATCTTGCACTTATGTTTCTCTTTGGGCAGAATTATGGCATGTACTAATGGCAAGCAAACCGCAAAGAGGAAGCACTCATGGGAAAAACAGTTGCTTTGAAGTGACTTGCTTTGACCCCATGAATCTCATTCTTTAATCTGGGAAGGCACCATATGGATTTCAGAAATTGGTAGAGTTTATAACCATGCTGTGTTGATGGCTTGGGATGGGTTTGGTTCTGTTTCAGGTGCAGATACTGCTATAATAATAATTTTGTGTCAGAAATTATTCTGGGTTGAAAGGATTTTTGTGAAAGAAACTACACTCAGGAAATGCCCAAATGAGGCTCCTTTTATGTCTCCAAGAGTTGAGACAGAGACTGGCACTCAATCCGTAATGCAGTACCTGGGTCTCAAACTGCTAACTTGCCAGCCTTCCAGCTAACAAGCTAACAAGGAATCCATGTGCTTTGTCATTGCCACCGCCCCCCGCCAATTATTTGCAGGAGACCAGAAAGTGCTAAGCTTATGGGTGTGTCACCACTTCTTCCTCCTCTACCCTATTTCTACCCTAGTAGTAAACAAGGTGGTAACTGGTAGATACTAGCGATCTGTTTTAACACCAGTGTAATTCTGTCTCTAAGGAGAGATTAACTTGAGGACTAGACACTTACATTTTAGTGGGGGAAAGGCCGAGATTTTGCAGTGTACTTTTTGGAGTCTACTTGTGTAGAAGATGACATCGACGAAGTGAGAGTAAGCCACAGAGGGGAAATGCCAGGGATGATTACAGATGAGAAGCACTGAACTCTAGCACTTTGGGGATGTAGGGATTGCTTCATCTTTTCTCTGGTAAGTCTGAACATGTGCCAGGAATGAGAGGCATAACATAACATAGCAGAAAGTTGCTCTTTTTTACAGTAGCAGATTCCTATTCCCTTCTTCAGATCATGGCTTTTCTTCGCTGTTCAATAGACCTAGGTAGATAAGGATGAAGCATTCAAAAGTACTTTCTATTGCTAGTGTTTCTTTTTTAACATGTCCCGGGCCCCCACAACGTGCTGTTTGTGGAATTCTCTGGTGACCCAGGCCAGTACTAAAGTCAAGAGAAGATGCTTCTCACTACATTCCTAGAATCATCCAGTCAACATGATCAGTGGTTCATCCAAGTTCAGACAGATAATGTGGAGTCACTGATACCACATCTCACATGAAGGAGAAATATTTGCATCTATAACTAGACAGTAACTTTCTGGCTCCAGCTATGCCACTTGATAAGGAACTCATGGACATGTCTGAATTGATGGTGAATGGAGTGTGCACTCACATGTCAACATTTTCTTTCCTTTTCTCTGATGTAGAAAGAGCTGCGACCTCGCCTCTGCCAAATGAAGAAAGGCCCTAATGGGTACGGATTTAATCTTCATAGTGACAAGGCCAAGCCAGGCCAGTATGTCCGGGCTGTGGATCCCGACTCACCGGCTGAAGCTGCAGGGCTGCTACAGCAAGATCGTATTATTGAGGTATGCATTGTATGGGTGCTGTGGGAGGATGCGATAATGGACATGCATAAGTCAGAGGTGAGGTTACTCCAGTTGATGTGTCAGGGCCAGGATTTGTTTTCTGTCATCCTAGAGTGCAAGATGCGTATTAACAGGCTCAAACTAAAGGAAGCCAAATACAGGTTGAATACAGTCATACCTCACATAATGAATTTAATTCGTTCTGCGAGGCTACTAGCTATGTGAGTTTTTTGCTATGCAAGTCAGACTTTTCCCTATGGAAAAACTCGCATAACGAGCGTTTCAAGGGGAAAAACTCGCATAGCGAAAAACTACCTCGAGATGTGGTGAGTGCTCTAACAATGGAAGCATTCTATAGATAATTGGACAATCATCTGTGATGTCCTCTTTGATTTGGATATCTGTATTGAGCAGGGGGTTGGACTTGGTGGCCTAAAAGACCTCTACCAACTGAGTGGTTCTGTGATTACAACAGGTTGGCAAACGGACTGCAGAGACTGAAGTATTCTTGAGTGACTTCTCCACATTCTGTGATATGTGACTCTGTGGCCATGCTACAGTGCATGAAGCCAAAGTCTCCTGTTCAGAAAGTGGGTCATGATGAGCCCATCCCAGAAATCTCTTACTCCCTCCTCACTGCATTTTTAAAACTAACTGGATCTGTTTAAAACAAATGAGCATGTCAAGTTAAATTGCAGTTCTGGTTTATGAACAGCCCACAGTTTCCTTTAAGGTAGTGGGGTTAAAAGCAAAAGATGACCAAGGTAACCTACTTTGAATTGCCTGGAGTCAAGGCAGAACATACATTTAACTAAGAATAAATTTTAATGAATTACTTAGTCCTCCTTTTCCACCAAATGCAAGCATCAGATCAGACACCGAGGAGAGTACACATTTCTTTTTACACTTTTCCTTAACATAAACCTTTGAGATTTATTATCTGAAAAATCAGACATGCACATGAAGCCCAATTTATTTCCTGATGACCAATTAGAAAACAAAAGTAAAAAGAATTTTTAGGTTAAGGCAAGCTTGAATTAAAACGAACGACGTTATGGCTCTTAAGAGAGCTCTGATTCTATTGATGTATTAACTGTACTGTTTAGGCTGGGCTTAAATGTTGCAGGTGTAATTCCCTCTGGCAACAAATGACTTTCAGGATCCCAAGCCACATTTTAGTAAGGGCAACAATATCCATTTTTATACCAGTGATTTAGTCCTAAATCAGGCTGGATAATCATTTGTGAAGTCCACAGGAAAATATCCTAATCACAAGATGTTTCAGTAAAAGCGCCCTGCCTTATGAAATGCCTTTTCCAATTATACTTGCCTTGCATCTCCTTTATAATCTTTCCCCATGCCAGGTGCGAAGACCTTTTTATTTTCTCTGGCTTTTAAAAAATTATTCTTGATTTTTTTTTTATCTTAGCACTCTTACCTTGCTTTTTGCTTTTGTTTTGAGCTCATATGCTGTATTGTCGTGTCTCTACCCCCCTTCTTTGTTTCTGGTTTCATCTTGGCTTTATTATGTGTTATTTTAAGCCATTGTTCCACTGTTGATGTGTTATATGATATGTGCTGTCTTTAACCATTGTTTCAATGTCTTATTTTTATTTTCAATGTATGGTACACTGCACATAAAACCTTGTTTGCCAGGTGGTCTAGAAGTGCAGTAAATATAGTGATGAGGAACTGCAAGTGAAACACTTTTCAGCCAGATAGTGGGAATTGAATGCAACCTGAATTCCATTATTGGGTCATTTCACTAAAAGGCTTGTGAACTGCTGAACTGGAGGAAGACAAATGTATTAGTTGCCCTGGCACCAATTACAGCCAGATATTTCATGCTGGAGCCATTCAGGGCTTAGCAGGCAAGCCAGCAAAACCTCATTAAAATCAGATTTTCCTGAAGCGATTAAGGCAGGATTGCACCAGCCAAGCTGCCAGGTGTGTGTGGCTGAAGATGCACACACAGGCGAGATTATAGGTCTGCAACAGGCACAGGATGTTGTGTACAAACTGAGTGTGAGGCAATCCGGCATGCACAGTTGCATGTGTAATATTAGAAGGCAAGAAGTCAGAGTTGTAGTAAGGTGTTAAACAGGCTCATGTCCTCTGTAAAATCTTGTACCCTTGCCTGTGGTTGAGACCAGGAAGTAATAGCTTTGCCATAGATGTTTTAGCTAGTAACTATGTAAATATTCAAACCACTTTTTGTTCAATTAGAGGTGGAAGAGTTTCCCCATCCTACCTTCTTGTCTGTTTCTGTTCCACTTTGTACTGCAATGGCAGATACCCTGAAGTTCTGTAGAGGCAGGTAGGCAGTCCTCTCCTCCTTTGCTGAACTCCAGAATTGTGTGAAGCTGGTCATGCCACTGTATGGATGTTTCAATTATCAGGTTCCAGCCTGAATACAACTTTCGTATTCAGTCTGCTAGGAATAGGGAATGTGTGTAGTAGCCCATATAGCACAGCCACTGATCAGGAATTATGGAGGGAGTAGTCATAGTTGAGCAATATCTGGCAAAGGCCCAGGTCTCTGCCCAAACATCAAGCTCTGTGCCATGGCAGGTTTGCCCTGTTTCTGCTACCACAGTCCAACCCCGTTCCTTCCCAAATTAACCTGCTGCATCATGTCAGGTGTTGCGCCCCAAAGACTAGCCACCAGGAGGTGGCTGTTTTGGCTTAGGGCCCCCAGTTAAAATACTGCATGTCTCCCCGCCTCCAAAGTAAGACAGAAACCTCAACCCTGGTGGTTCTGAATGATAAAATAATCTCCAGGAGGCCCTTGTGGCCACATTTCCTTTTCCCCCCTTGAAGTTCTGTGGTGTGAAACTGGAAGACAGATGAGTTTTCACTCTGCCCAAAGTGCTGTTCCATGCTGAGGCTCTTCAGAACAGCCTTAGGTCTTGTGGAAAACGACACCATTTTTGTGACATCTTTTCAGTCCAGAGCTTTGCCAGTGGCCATACTAACTGGATGAGACAGGGAGCTGTAGTAGAGAAAAGTAACTTTTCCAAGGTCTGCTTCAGGTAGAGAGAGTTCAAATATTTGAACTGTGTTCTCCACCAAATGTTATAACATAGAGCAGTGATGGTGAACCTTGGCACTCCAGGTGTTCTTGGGCTTCAATTCCCAGAAGCCCTGATCAGCAGGAATGCTGACTTGGGCTTCTGGGAATTGAAATCCAAGAACACCTGGAGTGCCAAGGTTCACCATCACTGACATAGAGGGAGTTCTTGGAGAATTGTTTTTGTTTTGTTTGCATGTCATACTTTTAGGTCCAGTGATGGGATGTAACAGGTTCTCACCAGTTCTCCAGAACCGGTAGTAACTTTTCCCAGTGTCCCGGAGAACCAGTAGCAGCTTTTGGGGGAACCACCTTGGGGGTTACCATTTCACTGGTTCCCCCACTGCGCATGCGTTCCAACAGTGTGCATGCATGCCTACAGTGCTTGGCATGTACTCACGGCCTCCTTGCTGTCCTCCCAAGCGGGGAAGAGGAAGAGAAGCTACTAGCCTGGGTGTATTTTAATGTATTTTTTATTTATTTATTTATTTAATTTATTTACAGGTTTGTGTTGTGGGTGAGTGGGTAGGTTGAGGGGAGGGGTGTGTGTGTGTGTGTGTGCTTTTTATTTTTTTCCTTTGGCCCTGCCTACATCATGACATCATGATGTTAGCTCCACCCACACTGTGATGACATCACGGTGGGGTAGTAATTTTTTTGACATCCCACCACTGTTTTAGGTCCAACCTCAGGCACTTGTATATGGTTCCTCTCTCTCCTTATCCTCACAAGAAGTCTGTGGGGTAGATCAGAATGAGAAAGTCCATGGTGCTCATTGGGTCTTGGGATATATGATGCTAACAAGAGCCCTTTTCAGCCATTAGATTTGAGATTTTAAGATTTTACAGTTTTATGATGTTTCATTTATGTGTATTGTGTGTTGGAGAGTTTTTATGTCAGTGTGGTTTCTTGCATTGTAAACTGCCCGTACTTGCCTTAGCGAGGGGGCGGTTAAATAAGTTCAAACAAACAAATTGTTCAAGTGGGTACTATGAGCACACTTTTTAGGGCAGTTTCCAGTCATGCTGTCTACATCTACGATTTCAAAGTTACTGTTCCAGGAATGTGAAGTAACAGGAAGAAAATCCAGACATAGATGAAGTTCAGGGGATCTGAACAGATTGCAGTACAGTAATACCTCGCATAACGAATTTAATTCTTTCGGTGAGGCTGCTCGCTATGAGAGTTTTTCGCTATGCAAGTCAGACTAGCATAGCGAAAATTCCTATGGGAAAACTTGCATAATGCGCTTTTTAAAGGGAAAAACTCGCATAGCGAATTTTTTTAGTTATGCGAGTTTTCCCCATAGAAACGCTCACTATGTGTCTATACCAACTGCCAGGGGAAGAAGAAGCCAGGGCAGGATGAGGACCTTGCCACCCCTCCCCCTGTGCCCACCCCAATATATTGTATTGTAATGTAATATCGCTACCCCTCCCCTTGTGCCCACCCCAATATATTGTATTGTAATGTAATGTATTGTCGCTACTCCTCCCCCTGTGCCTATACCAACTGCCAGGGGAAGAAGAAGCCTGGGCAGGATGAGGACCTTGCCACCCCTCCCCCTGTGCCCACCCCAATATATTGTATTGTAATGTAATGTCGCTACCCCTCCCCTTGTGCCCACCCCAATATATTGTATTGTAATGTAATGTATTGTCGCTACCCCTCCCCCTGTGCCTATACCAACTGTCAGGGGAAGAATAAGCCAGGGCAGGATGAGGACCTTGCCGCCCCTACCCCTGTGCCTATACCAACTGCCAGGGGAAGAAGAAGTCAGGGCAGGATGAGGACCTTGCCGCCCCTCCCCCTGTGCCTATACCAACTGCCAGGGGAGGAAGAAGCCAGGGCAGGATGAGGACCTTGCCGCCCCTACCCCTGTGCCCACCCCAATATATTGTATTGTAATGTAATGTATTGTCTGTAAGCCGCCCTGAGTCGCCAGGCGAGTGGGCGGCAATATAAATTTGAACTAATAAATAAATAATAATAATAAATTCCCCCCCCCCCTAGAAACGCTAGCTATGTGAGTGTTTCCATAGGGGACATCTGACTTGCATAGCGAAAATATTCGTTATGTGAGTCAGCTCGCTTTTTGAAAAACCCGCTCGAGGTTTGACTGTGGTTGTAAACACCCTAAGATTCTGATTGAGCTGTGGTAACAATTACCGGTACTTCTGTCAAAGAGAGGGCACAAGGTTTGCAGTAGGGCAGAGAATCACTTGCAAACTTGTGTGGGCAGATACACCTCCTCCCTGATTATAATTTAATATTTCTTCCTAGAGTGAGGGCATGAACTTCTCTGTATCCAGTGGAGATAACTCATGAAAATGCTAGTTCATCCTCTGCACTTGCTGCTCACCTTTGTTCATCTTTTCAACTGGAACTGCATACAGTGCGCATGAAAGGAATCACAATGTTATCTGTGATCTCTGAACCATGATCAGAAAGATAGGTCTTAGGAGTATTTCTCCCACACACCTTCCCGGTTGGGAAGGCGTGGGGGAAATTCATGCTCCGATGGCTGAGACTTTTACAGAAGAAGGAGGAGTTTCTGTAGGATACTCCATATTTATTTCTTGGGTTTTCAACCTGAGGCCCATGGGTCGGATCTGGTCCACAGCACCAAATAATCCAGCCCCTACCCTCGCACCAGCTGCCACTGGAATCGGCCACAGACTCATTTACAGGTGTCGTAAACATGTTTACCACAGCTGTATATGAGTCTGTAGCCTTTGTAAACACATTTATGACTGCCGTAAACAGTGTGGGGGACAACCAGTCCAGCCCCACAAATGTTTGAGGAAACACACACACACAATAACAATTGATGATATCCAAGCATGGCATATACAGCTAGGGCTATGCTAGCTGAATGAGGCCTAGGGGCTTAGGATCTCCCTGCCCAGCTGAGCAGTACTGTATGTTGCTACACTAGCTGTGCCTTCTTTAAATGTCAAGGGACTCAGGATCACTTTCTAGAGATGCAAGTCCTCTTGCCTAAGTATTTCTTTGCATGGTCTCAACGCATGTTGCTCTCCTGACAGGTGAATGGAATGTGCATGGAAGGCAAGCAGCACGCAGATGTTGTTTCAGCCATAAGATCTGGTGGAGACGAGACCAAGCTGTTAGTGGTGGACAGCTTAGCAGATGAATTTTTCAAGAAGTGCAAAGTCATCCCTTCTGAAGCTCATCTCCAAGGTAAGAGGCTCAGTTTGTGATAGGGATTTATCTCACACTTGACAAGTGTCGTTTGCAAAATGATTTTGCATGCATTCAGATAAAAGCACTTGCAAATATAAGCACCTTGCTGTGAATGCATTCCAGCACAACTGAGATGAGCAGCATCCTACCCACCTCAGACCTGGAAAAGTTGCAATCTCACCTTCCACTCGCCTCTGGCCTTGGGGCCTCACGCTTCACCTTGGGACACAGATAGGAGGGAAATCAGCAACAGATACTTCTCACATATTACTGAAGTATCATTTCCTGCCAGTGATGAGATTGGGCCTACCACTTTCAGGGTCCCTGGCGGGAAGTTAATTCTGTGTAGAGTAAGCCTGGCTCCAGATGCCTTGTGAGCTTTATCTGAGTGGTCAGATCAAGCCCTTGCAAAAATGTTTGAGCCTATGCAAGCATTTAATCTGTGTGATTGCAAAAGATTTGATCTCCTTGGGGGGCAAATTAGTGGACGGCCATGCATTCCTAATTGTAGAATTTTAATTTTTTTAAAGGAGGTACTTACTTGGTTGGGTCCTGTAAGATCCCAGCAGGCATGTTCTTGGTTAATTTAGTCAAACTGAAGAATTTCCAATTTTGTATCTAATACAAAATGAAATGATGGACCAAGTCTCTCTTCAGTTTGGAGAGGATCTATAGATCTGCTCTCTGAGAATGGAGTGCCGTGGGTTTAAGAGACCCTTTTCTCTGCCTTGTTTCTGAAGTCAGAGACGGGTGTCGGAAGAAGGTCTTAATGTCTGAGAAGGTTTTCACGGGGAAAGATGGACCACAGCAATGTGTTCAAAGGAAAGGAAAGCCTGGCACATTTTTAGTTGAAAATATTGATGTCTGAACTTGGGTTTCAGATGTGGCAGGCCTTCTGTTTCAAAGTCCCCCAACTGACGCTAGTGCAGGTCCAGGCAACCTGGCGTATTGTTGATGTTGCAGAAAGCAGCTCCCACAAGTCTCTGCTAGAATGGGTAATGGTAAAGAAATATGGGTCTAAAATTTCAGGAGGATACTACAGTACATTGCCAGCCCCTGCTGTGATATTCTGCTTCAGAATGCAAATTAAACAACTTGATACTTCACACAATTTGTTTTTTCTGTCTCCAAAGCAGGACCTAGAATTTTTGGGTTTCCCCCCACTCTGTTTACTGGAATTCTCCCAGCTAGAATTCTGGTAGCTTTAGGCCAAATTATAATCATAATCAATCATCCAAGTTTTCAGAGGAGGTTGAGAATACTGTACATGCCTGGGTTTTTTATTTATTATCAAGGTGCTCTCTCAAAGATGCCTATTAAAGCATGGAGAAGGACATGAGCTCCATGGAAAGTGCAAAGTATTAGGGGACCCATAGTTTTTTAGAGGTACCCTAGTTTACAGGGCCTAATTAATAGAGATGACTAAAACTACCAAAATTCTAGCTGGGACAACTCCTTCTTTATTGTGATAATGGTAGTTAAACAAATATACAAAAAAAACCTATGCCTATACAAGGCTCTTGGTTTTGTTTCACTGTAGGATAATTCTGAGTGATAAATTGGTTGCTTAGGGCTGATTTTGCCCTTGAATCTGCCTTTTTTTTAAATGTTTTGCTGGATTCAAGCTCTACTGCAAGGCTGGGAAATATTGCATCCCTCAGATGTTGTAGTGTCCAGGTGTGTAAAGGAGTTAAAGTTCATAAGAGTCAAAACAGGTCCATAACCTCTTGCTGTGCTATTTATTCCTAGTTGGGTATTAATTATGCAGCGTCTTCTCAACCTCTGGCATCTGCTGTGACATGTCCATAGTGGCAAGGTGGTTGTAGAGGAATGCAGGAAGTGCTGTCAGGTTGATTAATATGTCCGGACTCTCATGAGCCACGCATCAAGGAAACAGGAGGAATCTCTTAATTAATCCTGTTAACCTCCACATTTCCCTCAAAATAGCCTCTTGTTGGTGCTATAGTTAGCGCTACAGCAGGTACCCTTGGCCTGTAAATGGCTCCATGGAACATTATTCAATCTCTAATCGTGGAAAAAGTCTTCTCAGATATTTCCAAAGAGAGTAGATAAGGTAAAAGAGCAAAGGCTCCTTTTACAGGAGTCTACCAAAGCAAAACAACTACAGAAACTCAGTTTCTCTTGTACATATTTGAAACTGGGCACTTGTTTCTAGCCCCATAATCAACAGAGCAAAAGCAACCTCAGTGATTGTAAAATAGGTTTGAAGCTGTTGATGGTGCAGGGCAAACTTGTAGAAGCTTGAGCTGAGGGGACAGAGGTGTACGTTTCTGGGGAATAGCGCTGGGGCTGCAACTGATGCCCCAACTCTCTTTGCTTGGAACCAACTGATGGCCCAATTGCTCTTTGCTTGGAACTAACAGCCTATTAAATCCTGTGAGATTAAAAGGCTAGAGCCAGTGATGGGCAGCCAAATTTTTTACTACCACACTGTGGGCGGAGCCGACATCGTGGGTGAAGCCAACGTCATGATGTCATGGGCGGAGCCAACGATGTGAGCAGAGCCAAAGTAAAAAAAACATACAAATAAATAGACATAAAAATACAAATTAAATAGACATAAAAACACATAAAAATACACACAAAACACATAAAAATACACATTCAAAATAAATACACATTAAATACATATTAAATAGACATAAAACACATAAAAATACACATTAAATACACATAAAAATACACATTAAATGTACATTAAAATATACCCACCCACCCCACTCCCAAAGGCAAGTCACTTATCCTGGGGAGCAGGCTGTAGGGAGTTTCAGGCTAGCAGCTGCTCTTCCTCCTCCCTAGTTGGGAGGACAGCAAGGAGGCCACCAAGGGCCTCAGCAGCAGCCACCGGTTCCTCTGTGGCTGTGGGTGGCCGCCCAACGCTCTGTGCTGCCACACTCCAAGCAGTGAATGGCTGCTTGGCCCAGCAGGCAGAGTGCTGTAGGGTCCCATGAGTGCCAAGTGCTGTAGACACACATGCGCAGTGTGTTACCAGTGAAAAGGTAAGCCCCCGAGGTGGTTCCCCCAAAAAGCTGCTACCAGTTCTCCGGGACACTGGGAAAAGCTACTACCGGTTCTGGCCATCACTGCCAAAGCCCCAGTTTGCCCTCATCTTCCTCTTTGTCCCTTATTTTTGTGTTGTCCTTGTGTTCATCAGACTGAGAGTGGGAACTGCCTATGAAGAGCAGTGGTAAGAACACTACAAACAAACAGAAAAAGCTGGTGTATATTCTATGGTTTATGGAGATTGCAGAGTGCATTTTTAGTTTGTGCTCAACTTAAAATGGATTGCTTCGGTAAAAAGTCTGCTGCCTAACGGTCTGAATGTCATGTCAGTCCACATTTCCCTGACTCTATAAACAGCAGGGTTTGAAGGCCACTCTGGGGATGCAACTGAGAGGTCAGTGACTTACTCTCTAATATTTCATCACAACCTCTCCTGCAAGGTGTCTCACTCTTCTTTCCACCACTGAGAGCCCTCTGCCCAACCAATCTTTCTTTAAACCACCTTCCAGTTTTATACCAGCATCTGTGCTATTTGGCCAGGGGGTTCAATGCCCAGCACTGCCACAAAGGGGCCAGCAGGTATGCTGTTTTTGCTATACTGACACTGCAGCTTCCTTTAGGCTTTACACTGACCAACTGCAGTACAAAGTGTCCAGCAGCCCAATTGCTCAAATATGGGATTTTTCTTACACTGCAAACTCCATATTCAAAGGGAAGAATTTCCCATACAGTGAAAGGAGGAGGAAAGAGTTAATTCCACTCCCACATATCTTCAGTAAAGCAGGAAATTATTAACCCCTGTCCTACTTTTGTAAAAAAATAAACCTTTATTTTAAATGATGAGACCTTTTCTAGTTTCCTTTAGCAGTCATAATTAGAAACGAAGCCAGGATAGAGGATTTGAATAAGCAAAGGAACAGCAAGGTGAGTTTAAAGTCCTGCCTAATACAGTATAGGGGCATATACCGTAGTCTTTCTCCCTTCATATAGCAGTCAATATAGGGCCAGTTAGTACGGTACTTCTGCTGCCCTTTCCTCAAGTCTTTGGCATTATCCTATATCTAAGTAATAGAGTTACTATTACTGGTAAATACAACTTGACCAGAGAGACGGTGAGCTCTCGAGCATAAGTAATGCAATATGTAAAGAGGATTGGATCAAGGGTGGAGTCGATCCTGGTCTGTTGCTGCTGTTATGCTTTAATTTCCTGATGGGAAGCATTCCTTTGCATTGCACTTGAGTTTCCATGTGAAAGAGAGTCTGTGTGAGTGTGAGAGAGAGAGAGTCATTCAGTCAGTCACTTAGAAAACAGATTGCAGGCAATTGCAGATAAAACATTACTAGAATAAATGGTGAGAGTTGGTGTAGAATACACATACAGAATTAATCAGGGCTCATGTGAAATTATTTTGTTAAAACCAGAAAAGGATTTGATATAGGGACTAAAACAGGATGTGTGGAAAGGGGACTTCTAGATGTAAGTATAAGCAAGTTAATTGCAAGGTGGGTGGTTGATAATGAAGCAATGCGACCACAAAGATCTTAGGATTCCTGGCATTTGTCTTTGTTTCCCAGGCAAGGGTTGTGTTCAGATGTGTGGGAAGGGGATGAGTCCTTCCTACAAGAACCCTTTCCTTTTTATTTAAATGTATTGCATTTTCTGTCCAGCCTTTCTGTTAGAAGTAGTGAATCTGTGACGGGAACAGCAGTTTAAATATGCAAATGGATCTTAATTTCTGCAGGAGGAAATTGGTGTTCCTGGTCTAATCCTAGATTTCTTCTGGTTGTGAAACTCACTACAGAAGGATAACTAGATCACCTGTGTAACCAGCTTTGTCGCTACTCCCATTTATAACTGGTGTTCGGCAGCTGCTCCCAAACCCTTTATATTTATTGTATTATACTGTATGACCTTTGATTATGCTATATGTTATATTACTTTTGATTGTGTTATATGTATGGTTTCTGTAAACCGCCTTGAGTCGGTTGTACCGAGCGGTATATAAATCGAATTAATAATAATAATAATAATAATAATAATAATAATAATAATAATAATAATAATAATAATAATAATAATAATAATAATAATAATAATAATAATAATAATAATAATAATAATAATAATAACAACGCTGTCTTTGAGTGGTAGGCTTTCCAGACTCAATGCTTCCTCCATGCTAAGGCTGAAACCCAGAACTCTGGGACTGGCCTATTTTCCTAAACTTTGGCTCATTGCTGCCCACCCCAACCCCTCTGGCACACCTGTTTGCCTGGGCTATGTCAGAGGCAAACAGTGTTAACAGCCATCGTTGACGTTCATGAGATGACTAAATTGTGTGATTTTCCCCCCTGCCAGTGCCCTTTCCTCCCTCATTCCTGGTGTATGAGGGCAGCTCACCTTCCCCCAGCGATGTTTTGTATGGCTGTGGTATGCATCCACATGCCCAGTGAGAGCTGTTATGATGGAGAGTACTGGGCTTGGATTGAGATCCAGCCTGATATCTCCACTTGATGTGAATCTCATTGGACAAAGATGGGTTTGGCCTCTTCCTCCTTTCCTCCCTTCTGCCTTGCCTCCCTCCCAGGGTTGTCATGAGTAAATAATGGGTAAATGGGTGAGGTAAGATTTGCTTTAACGCAGTGTTTCCCAAATTTTGGGTTTTGGACTTCAATTCCCAGAAGCCTAAATCAATTCTCCAAAGCACCGATCAGACAATGTACTGACTTAGGCTTCTGGGAATTGACGTCCACCTGTGGGGCGTGGGAACCACATTGATAGCTTCTGCTTTAAAGGAAAGGTGGGATAAAATATTGCTGTTAATAACTAAATGGGTGTGATTAATTGCAATCCACCCTTCTATGACACAGGGCAATAAAACAGCCACATGACCAGCTATTGCCTGTATGGTGCTGATGTTCCCACCCACCCATTCAGTGAAGTGATGGGGATATTGCTATGGGGAAGCTGCCACCACTAGCATCGCATGGAGGTAGCTCTTATTGGGGTGGCTGGCTTGGCAGACCTGTGAGGTTATGACAGCTCTCCTTGTCTCAAACTCCAGGCAGTTATAAGAGGGAAATGCTAATTGGTTTTTTTAAAAGGCTGCCCGGATCCAGTTAAAAGAAACAGTCTTCACTAACTGCATGTTTTTGTTTTGTTCTGCTTTCCCTCAGGTCCATTGCCAGAGCCAGTTGCCAATGGTGATGTGGAGAAGGTAAAACTCCTGCCAAGGGCTGGCTCCATTTTGTGGGCCTCCTCTGTTGTGTTAGGACCACTTTTCAACCACTGTAGCTTTGTTGTAACTTTCTCTCATCTCCCTACTCCCAGCCTCAAAAGCGTACATTCTGCCGATAGATTCCTGGGCGGCTGTTGTGAGCTGTTGGTGTGCATGGGCTAGGAAATTGTATTTGGCTTCCTGAGGCATGTGTGCAAGAAAGCGCATGAGCTTTGCATGTGGCAAGATCATCCCCTCATGCCTTTCTCAAGTCCCCCTCCTCATATAGAAATCCTGAAGAGAGCTGCCCTGCTCAGGGCAGCCCTTGACAGTCCGTCATAGCCTAAGCATGGCGACTTCCTCCCAGCCCAGCAAGAGGGAGCCCCCGGCATGGACTTCTCAGCAGTAGAGGAGTTGGGGTGGAGAGGACGGGAAGCCACAGCCCTCCAAGGTCTGCAACTCCCTCCAAGGCCTGCCTCTTGTCAGCACAAGAGAATGGCCCATTCTTCCCTCTGTGGGTGGAATTTCTCACAGCCCAGGCTGTTGATCCGAAAGGCCACGTTACTTCCAGCCTGCTTGAAAAAACAAAGCCTAATTAAACACAGAGCGGAAAGGAAGCCTCATTAGTACCTCAAAAGAAGGGCAAGACGGGCATGAATTTTAACATACATTGAGGGAGAGAGCTAGGCTATTCCCAGAGTGACGTTAAACCAGACAGATAGAGATAGGCCCCGTGCGAGCTTTTGAGCCTGACTTTTGTGCGTTGTGAAATGGCTTTCAGAACCAAAACTTGTTCACAGGCAATTTTTTCCGAACAAACAGGAACAGAGACTTATCTGGAAACATAAAAGTGAGAACTTTAAAGGGCTCTGAAATGCACATGTACGTAGCAACCTGTCTCCTACATGCCTTGTGCCTCCGCCTCACTTGAGATAAAGAAAGTTTATCCCAGTTCTTGAGTTTGTGCCTACATTTTTGGTTAACTACAGCTTTTTCTGTGAGCCAAACCTGGGTAAACTATGATTAATACAAATTATGATTTGACAGAGTCAAGGGAATGTAAGACCACTGCTAATGAAACTGGCTGGTTTTCATTTTACCGTAGTTCAAATAAATCAGAATGTAAAGTTCCAGCTACATGATAAATTAGATAGAAATAGAAATTGGAGGTGGGGAAGAATATAAACCCAAGGGAGAGGTGTTTCTTTCTTATATCACTAAACAATAGCTGAAATCCAGTAACATAGACATACACCATGTAAGGCTGATTATATCGTCAGCCATGGACCCTTTGGGGGTGGGTGGGATTAAAAGAGTGTAGTCCCCTCCCTGCCAGGTCTCTTTCATCCTAAAGAAGTATTGGGGGGGGGGCACAGAATGGGGAAAGTCTTCAATGCTCCAAAATAGCCACTTCTGGTTCTGGTGACAGTGATTTTGGGGCAGTAAAGACTTCTCTTCCCTATCCTGTGGGACTCAAAGGTTCTGCAGAATGAAATGGATTCCATGGGATTCTCAGAACTGAGGGAAGAGGACTGGAGATTTTTAATTCAACATAAATGGTTGCAACCATTGATATCATGAGTCTTGAATGGCATAAAGAAGCACTACAGTAATACCTCGGATAACATTTACCTCGGATAACGCTAAAATCGCATAACGTTAAGCAGTCTGGGGTGGAGAATTGGATCGAATAACGTTAAGGTCCTATGGGATGGATCGGATAACAACCGCTAAAGCCTGTGTGGTTACAGTGTATCTCTATGGAGCTTTAACGTTATCTGATCCATCCCATAGGATTTTAACATGCATCGGATAACACTAAAAATCAGATAACACCAAGACTTGTGGAACCAAGTCTTAGTGTTATCCGAGGTATTACAGTACATGGTTTTAGCTAATATTTTGACTTTGCTTTCAAAAATAAGCAATGAGTTAGGGACATAAAGTAATGGTTCTTCCAGTTGATTGAAGGGACCTTTCACAGACTTTTGGTCTCAATAACAGAGGGAGGGGAAATCCAGTTGTGATCATGGTTGCCACCAACCTTTGTCTTATCAACATCCCACCCACTTGTGTGCAGATCCGCACACAACCCGTATCCTTCCTGATCTTTCTTGCTCCACAGAAGGTGCTGGTGACCCGCTACAACTTTTGCAGGGTTGCTATGAAAATTGTAGGCATATTTGGAATTTTTGAGACAGTCATAGAACACCCATTTTTCAGGTCTAAGGAAGTGGAGTGGACTTGATCCACAACTGCTCACGTTAGGCTTTAGGTTTCCTAGTGCTGTATTTGTTTGATACAAATGACAAAGTAATTCAAATTGCTGAATGCTAGAAAAGTAGAGTGTAAATATGTACGGTAGTTCATGTATGCATACATTTTTAGATGATTAGTGTTTTTAAAATTATGTTGGTTTTAAATTTTGGTGCTTTGGACTTGGGTAAGTAAATAAATAAGTCTTTAAGGAGGAAAAAAAAAGAAAATTGTGGCACTTAGGTATAGATGAAATGCTTACAATTTGAAGAAGTAGATTGTCTTCTCCCTCCCTGCTCCACCAAATTTTAAGCACCCTGAATAAAAGTCAGGTGCCAGCTGCTTTCAAAATCTGTTTTGTTCCACCCTGTTAGCAGGAGGTCCAAATGTCCTGCGGGCAGGCTTCCTAAAGGCAACTGTTTGACCACAGTCCAAACCCAGTACCGTATGTTCTTCAACATACTATGTGAGGGTTTGCTCTGATTCCTAGGGATTTCCTACAGGAAAAATAGATGACTTTTTCTTGAGCTCTGGAGAAATGCAAGCAATTTTAATGAAGTGCAAATAAAAGAAGTATTGCTAGGAAGTTTGCTGTGATCACTTTGTGTTCTCATCTCTTTATGACAATGCCTTCAAGACTTGGGAGTTCCAGAAATCCTAAATAGTAGCTGTGCTTCCTAGGCTTTTTTGTAGGATGGAGAACATGTGGGCCCATATGTGTAGAAACTACTGGTTTATGGATTGTGGATCACATCAGCTAAAAGTAGGCCAGTGTGCTTTCTCTTCTTTGCTTATTTCTGGACCATCATCCTCTGAGAACATCCAAGTTTTTCGCTCAGTTCATTGTTTTTGAGAATGACATGATGTTCTCACAGAACATCATTTCCACCTACTGAAGATGAGTTCATTTGACCAAGCAGGTTCCATTTTACCTCAGGCTCCCTCTGCTCCAGCCAGCCCACTCTAGTCTGGCTCCTTACCAGAGCTAGAGGCTGGCTTACACTTCTTTTCTGTTGAACACCCATGCACTTAGTGAATGAGTGAGAGAGAGGGAGGGAGGGAGAGAGGGAGGGGGAAGGAAATGTAGGAACAGCAGGAAGTGCAAATATTTCTATTGCAAAGCATGGTTGAATTTTCATGTTTTGTGGGTGAGTTGTGGAGTGCATAAATGGGAAGGGATGTGGCAGCATCCACCTGCCTCTCTGCTCCTGTGTGCATGTCTTTTCCTTAAGTGTAAATGCTTGATTTTCTGCCTTTGTGTATGGTTGCGCAAATGTCTAGTTGTGTCCCTTGCTCTGTCTGCCAGCTATCTCTGATCATCATAGGTTCTGTGCCTTCTACTCCCATCCAACCGCAATGGTGTCAGCCACCCCTGGAACCCTCCACTGTTCTTAACATTATTTTTCAAAGTAGTGGCTCAGTGTAGCTGCTTGTTTAGCCTGAACGTTTGAGTGGTAGTGGCTAGGTGTAAAGATCACCTGGCCGTTTTCTCACTTAGTCCCTTGAAAGAGACTTGGAACATTTGAGAGATAGACCTCTATATGGGCAACAGCTACATCCCCTCAGTCTTTCTGAGCAGGTAGGAATGAAGAAGACTCATGGAAATATGTGAACCAGCTAAAATTGGGGGGGGAGAGACATTCCCTGCCCCCAGAGTAATATACCGTAATACCCCGGATAACGTTTACCTCGGATAACGCTAAAATCGCATAACGTTAAGTAATATGGGGAGGAGAATTGGATCGAGTAACGTTAAGGTCCTATGGGATGTATCGGATAACAACCGCTAAAGCCTGTGCAGTTACAATGTATCTCTATGGAGCTTTAACGTTATCCGATACATCCCATAGGATTTTAACATGCATCGGATAACACTAAAAATCGGATAACACCAAGACTTGTGGAACCAAGTCTTAGCGTTATCCGAGGTATTACTGTATTTTGTTTCACTCTCTTTCCATTTTAAATGATGTTACTTTTGATGATTTACATAGCACTTCTTTTTTTCTTGCTCTGTATTTCTCGTTTCTAGGAGGATAATCGAAATGAGCAGACAGAGTCTGTTCCTGAAAGTCCGTCTACTCCTGTGCATGTGTCGATTTCCCCAACTGTGAAGGAGCCTCACAGTGAGGTAAGGAAGCAGCTCAAAGGGGACATGATGGGAAGCCAGGAAACAGGATTGGGAGGGATATGAGTGTAAAACAGAGGTGGACAAAGAACAGCCTTCCAGATATGGTTGGACTTTGACTCCCAGCATTCTCTGCCTGTAACCTGTAGTGGTTAAGCCTAATGGGAGTTGCAGTCTGGTAGCATTTGAAGATATATACACGTTCTGTGGAGTAGGAAACGGACGGTCAGAGTTAAACAAAAGCTGTATGGTTTCCAGTGATGTGAAAATAGATTCTAGCTTCTTTAGCAGATGGAGCAATATCCATACATGACAGTGGAGAACAGTCAAGACTGCCATTGCTTCTGCTGGCCTATGGGGAAGACTAACAGCTAATTCCTTGCCACTGTTTTTCCTACTTTAAAGAAAAAGAAAGAAGGGGCATGGGCTTAATACTGCCCGTATATATAATTGTGGCTCAAAATAGAGATTTAGGGCCCTTTTGCAGTGTGCCTCCCATTCTTCGTCTCCTGGCCTATCTCCACCCCAGGTTTTTCTGAGAGTCTGTGAAAACATAAAGCATTCCATTAGGAAGCATGTATGCAAAATGACTTAAATGGCTGGTGTAACTTATTAACACAAGGCAGGGACTGCAGTGGCTCAGTGGTTAAGAAGTTTGCCTTGTTAGCTGGAAGGTCGGCAAGTCATCAGTTCAAGACCCGAGTACTGCATGACAGTTTGAGCATCCTTCAACCCAGAAAGCATTTTTGTGTGCTTCTGATACAATTAAAAAAAACCCACACAGAAGGCATCGTGCTAAGCATAGCATTTCAGCTTGAAGGAGTTTTTCATTACTTCACACAGACAGTTCAAACCTGGAAACAAGCCCTTGGACCAGCAATGCATCTTGTTTCACCTTCTGTAGAACTTCACTTTGTTCTCCTTGTCGATAGAATGAAATGCTGAGTGAGACCCTAAAAACAACCCACACCCATACCTGCACATGACTTTCCTGGATTATATATCAATGGCTTTGGGATCTATTTGTGTAGCTCAGGGGTGGCCAAACTTTTTGGGCCATGGGCCGGTCACGTGGCTCAGGGGGCTGGTAGCTACAGCCCATGGGCCGGATCTGACCCCTGACCACAATTTACCTGGCGCCTGTATGGCGCATTTTACTTCTGCTTCTGAGAATGATGAGGGTGCCATGGGCCAGATGAATTGGCATCAGGGCCAGATCCATCCCATGAGCCATAGTTTGGGCACCTCTGAAGTAGCTGATGAGCTTACTTTTCATGTACATTTGTATTTTCTCCATATTTTGATTACATATAAATGTAATAAATAAAATAAATAGATATTTATTTATTTTTTGGAGGGAAAGCACCGTGTGTGGCCAGATGCCTTGTAAGAGAGGAATAGAAAGGGGTGGGGGTGGTACAGAGGAAATTAGTGGTGTCTAGGATAGTCTTGATAAGACCTGTAAACTCCAGCAAGACTTTCTGGCCCTCTTTGGTGACTGGAGCAAAATGCGCATGCAGGATCTGCATAATTCTGCCTGAATAGTCAATCCCAAAGTTTAGTCACCTTATGGAGACTCTAACTAGAGTACAGGATGGTGTTCTGCCCAGAAAAGTTGAAAACACACTTGCATGCATGCACACGACTGTCTGAATTGTTACACAAGCTACCCATGTTTGTTTCCTTTCCTTCTCATTCTTGCCTTCAATAGCTTAACAGTGTAATTTTCCTGTGCAGTATGAGTATTTGATGCACAAAGGTAGGATAGGCTGGGCATGATAGATAAGAGGAGAGATATGTTGCCTTACCCTACTGATTGTCTACTTTAAAAAAAGCTTCAAGCCAGAAATAATACTCTGTAGCCTAGGTGAATAAAACGTAGAGGATGAAAGAAGGTTTAAGTTGAGAAAGGAGGGTTTTGTATTGGCTGTGTGCTCTATTCTGTCTTCATCTTCTTGTTATTCCTACAGCTCAACTCCCAAGAGAAAGAGGAAACGAGGCGCTCCAGATCCGACCCGGTTCTTGACCTGGACATCCCACTGGCAGTGGCCAAGGAACGTGCCCACCAGAAGCGCACCAGCAAAAGGGCACCACAGATGGACTGGAGCAAGAAAAACGAACTCTTTAGCAATCTCTGAGGTGCTCCATCCCCCCTTATAAGCTGGAAGGAGGTGAAAGGGAAACATCAGAAAATCTGGCAAGCTCATCTTCCTAGGCTTTCCTTAAGTCTTCATTTTCCCTGGTGGCTGGTGGTGGTCATTTTCACTGCCTCCACACATACATACATACATACACACACACACACACCCTTTCCCCTTTCTTAATCTGGGAAGTGAGGATGGAAGGTTTTGGGTTGTCCTGTAGCATGACTACTACTCCTGAGCAATTTTGGAGAAGAAATTATATTATTTTTAAAAAAGTGTGACAAGACATTTTTCTATAACATCGATAAACAGCTGAACAGGCTTCTTATGAGTTTGTGGTGAGGGTGAGAGGAACTAATTGATCAGCCAGTTTGAAACCAATATTGGGGCCCATGGAAGAGGTTGCCCCTGCCACCACCCAAGTGACTTCTCAGAGGAGAAGCATGCTTATTTTTTTTTCCAGTCTGTCTCTATTTCAATCTCTCTTCCTCAAATTTAACATGATTTCTAGTGAAAGTGTATGATCAAGGCAAGGCTCTGAAAGAGCAGGAGTGGCACTTTAAAAGGGGGGGGGGCACATTGGGGTGCTTAGCACTGAAAGGTCATTGGTTCTTAGGACACCTGAACCTTGACACCTAACATAATTAATCCATGTAGCCTCTTGGTTGACTCTTGGGTGCCAGGGAAGTCCTACCTGGATATTGTTTGAGGTACTTCAGAGTATATATTTTAAAGAATGTAGCTTTAGATTAGAATGAAGTACCAAACATCCTGATTTGATCATCAGTAAACATATGTCTGTGAGCTAATGTCCATGAGAAAATGACTTCCCACTGACAGGAGATGGCCCTTCCTAGCAGTCCTGACCCCCCCCCCCCCACTTTCCCTCATCCACACCCAGTTTACAACTGATAGTAGAGTGTTTATGGGGAAACAACCAGAACAAGAACAGACATCTAGCTTTGCCTCCCTCTGAAGCTTTTGGGGTTGGATGAAAAGAAAAGCTTTTGGAAACTGGTTTGGCTCTAAATCTGTCCAGATTGTTCCTGCTTTGGGCCAGAGGTCAGGATCAAGTCTTAGCAGAGGAAGTGAAAGAGTCTCAAGAAGAAAATGTGTGTTCAGTTTGTTCCTGGAGTGAATCGAACCAATCAGTGGTTTTGGAAATAATACTTAATCAACTGTTTATCTATAAACTGTTTCAATATCAGAAATGTTTTCTAATTGTAGATCTCTCTCTCTTGTGTCTGTGTCTCATGGAAATCATACCTTTGCTGTGATCCCACCCCACCCTCTCCCGGATTAATGTTTGTCATGTCAATTGCAAGAGAAGAAGAAAGGGAAAAAAAATTATTGGAAGGAAAAAGACCTGTCTTGTTCTGTGTGCTGATTTCATATTTTATATCTTTGTAAAGCCTAGAGCGGTGATGGCTAACCTTGGCACTCCAGGAATTCTTAAACATCAATCCCCAGAAGCCCTGATCAGCAGGAGTGCTGACTTGGGCTTCTGGTAATTGAAGTCCAAGAACATCTGGAGTGCCAAGGTTTGCCACTGCTGGCCTAGAGCCAGTGGTGGACTCCCAAAAAAATTACTACCAGACTGTGGCTGTGGTATGGTGGGCGTGGCCAGGGAGAAAGCCGTGCATTGCACCCAAATTAGGACTACTTTACAGTATTTCAAAACTCGGGTGGGCAAAGGGACCAGCCAGAATTTCTGCTACTGGTTCTGGCGAACTGGTGCGGACCTGCTGATGCCCACCACTGCCTAGAGCAGGGGTCTGCAAACTTGGCTCTTCAGGTGTTCTTGGACTTCAGTTCCCAGAAGCCCAAGTCAGCACTCCTGCTGATCAAGGCTTCTGGGAACTGAAGTCGAAGAACAGCTGGAGAGCCAAGTTTGCTGACCACTGGCCTAGAGCATATGGAAAGGTTTAGTTCAGGATATGATGTAAGCAATTCCCCTGCCCCTTCCTCATCTTGCAACCTAGCTGTGTCTGCCATAAGAGTTGTTTAGTTCACTGCTAGAAACTGCCCAGTGCGAACAGAAAACTATTGCAATGGTGGTGAACCTGTGGCACACATGCCAGAGAGGGCACACTCAGAGCCCTCTCTGTGGGCACGCACGACGTCACCCTAGCACAGAGTTGCCTCCCTCTCCTTAGCCCAATGGGAGTACTTTCTCTCCTCATCAGAGAGTTCGCCCCATCCCTTTTCCCAGCAGCCCAATGGGAGCGCTTCTCATCACAGAGTTCGCCCTGCCCCTCTGTCTAGCAGCCCAATGGGAGCACTTCCTCCCCTGTCTTGGGTAAGGCAGGCAGCTCACCTGCGGCATGAGGATGTGGAGTGGATGGCAGCCTGTTGACTCTGGCGAAGGTGGGTTTGGGCACACGGTCTTTAGAAGGCTTGCCATCACTGCCCTGTCATGTCACTCCACGCTCTCCCCACCAATTCCCATCCAATCTCTCCAGTGCAGAAGCCTCGCCTGGTACAGCTACAGATTTTTATGCACGTGTTTTCTTTCCATAAAAGCAATGGAGATGAGATGAGGGGGTGTGAAGATGAAGCTGCTAGCTGAACCCCACCACCCTTGGTGGTCTGTGTGCAGAGGGTGGTTACCCAAAAGAGACTGCTTTGTCTGTTAAGGGCCTTCCCCCCCCCCTTTTTTTTTTTTTTGAAAAATTGGAAAACCAGAGTTCTCAACTCTTGAGGATGTCCTACATGTGGAGACTTTCCTCTGCAGACAGACACATCTCCATGTCTAGAAGGCCACAAGAATGGTATTGGAGGGACAAGACCACTCAGCAGCTTCATATTCCTTTCTCCTATGCATTATTGCATGTAAATAATGCGCTTGAATTGAGCCTATGTATGTTGGTGAAAAGGGAGCTGTGGCTAAGTGGTTAAGACGCTGAACTCAACAACCAGAAGGTCAGCAGTTTGAGCCCCAAGTGCTGCATGATGTTAAGAGTTAAAAATGTAACATCTCTCTGCCTATAAAATGTAAGCATCTAATGTGCTTTTCTGGTTCCAGAACAGTTGAACAGAGCATAGATACATTATTTAAAATGCAGCTGGGCAGGCACTATTAATGCAGAAACAGTTTAATAGGGAGTGGGGAGCCTGTGGTCCTTGAGATGTTGAAGTATGATCCTCAGCATCCCAGACCTGGCTGGCATGATGGGAGTTGAAGCTCAACAGCATCCAGAAGGCTACAGGTTCCCCAGCCTCAGCTTAAGCGCTGGCAGGTCTTGGCAAAAAGAAAAGGTTTGCAAGAGCAAAACAGCACGTTCACCCTAGACGAGAGAGCAGGCAGAGTACACATTTTATTTGTAAGGTTGAAATTGAGGAGGGGGCACCACCTCGCTGCCAAAAATTCATCAGCATGGGTACCACTGTCTTCTAAAACGGATGGAGGTTGTGTTAAAAGGTCAGTGGAGATGCCACAGCCGCTCATATGTGGCTATTCTGTTACCTGAAAATCGCTATCACCAGCTGCCCCATCCGCTCCAACATGACACAAGAAACAGGTAGTATTCCAGGTATAAACTACTCATGTAATGTCTTCTCATAAAGCCGCCAGAAGGCACATCTTGTATCATTTTTCTTCCAAAGCAGGGAGAGCAAGAATACATGGTGGGTGAGAAAATGGACTCTTGAGTGGTGAATGTTGTGTTTTATAGCACTTGGTCCAGAAAGGGTGGGCTGTAGCTTTTGTAGGTATGTATCCAACTTACAGATAGAAGTAGCATGGCTGTTCACTTGAAATAATTCTACACTGCTTTTTGTTTGAAAATTGCCAGGGCTACTTAGGGCACAATGAAGCAGGAATAATCAAACTAAGGAGTGCAGGCTAAGCTCCATGGGGCATGCAGTTAAATTTGAGGTCAGGCTGTCTCAGTTACTTTTTAAAAAAGCCCAGCTGAGCAGCTTTTTAAAAGGTATATGATGCTAAGATCAGCCCTTGCTCATTGTGGAGATTGGGAAAGAACCTTGGCCTTGGAGATGAGTGACTGAACATGAGCAAGCTAAACTTTTCTCCTCTTGCTTCTGCAGACGGGATGCCTAAGGGCAGTGAATTGGACCAGTCACTTGGAAATGTTAATCACTGGCCGATTAGCTTCTGTCTCAGAAGCAGCAGGAAACAGGAAAGATCTCTTCCAGCCCCTCCATGGGCTAATAATGCCTTTGGATTAGTCCAGGGCTATAATTCCATGGGTAGGAATAGGGTGGGGAGAGCGAATAGGAGACTGGATTGCAGCTTGTATCAGCTCAGCATGGATCGGCTCAATAATCTCTCCCAAATTGGACATTCTCTCCTGTGAACAGTTCCCAGAAGCTTTGCTTATTAATATCCTTTCTTTAAAGAATTGAATTCAAGGTGCTGTCACCTTCCTAGAGTCCTCTCCCATCCAAGCACTGTCCTCCCCTTTACCAAACTTTGCAACGGATTTCAGCAATGTAGCCCTCATACTGTTGACTAGAACCTAATGATCATTTTTAGTACTTATTAACCTAATTACAAGAGAGCAATCCCCAGCGATTGCTTGCTTGCTCGCTCCTTCTCAGCGCAACAGCAGTCTACAGGGAGAGGCAGACCCTGAAGACAACTGCTAGCCTTGCGGTAGAAGCAAGAGGCATTGGCTCTAGGAAAAGGGCCTTTCTGGTGCTGTAGATAAATAAGAGGAAATGCTGCAAACAAGATCAGCCTGCAGCATTACTAGTAGAGTATGCAATTCTTGATTAAAATTTTCTTTAGTAAGCAGATATCCATGAGGGGGAAGGCATGGGTCAAGACTGCAGTGTTGCAGAAGAGATCTGCTTCTTCTCCCCCATCCACAGCAGTCCCCATGCAAATTTCTCCCCACCCACCCCTATTGATTGTATAATGTTAAACAAGAACAATAGATTCTGCCAGGCCACCTTTTCTAAAGTAAAAGCTATATCTGATACTGATGTGATGTTTCTTATGATTTGTAAACCGCCCTGAGTCACCTTGGTGAGGAGAGTGGTGGATAAATATGAATAAATAAATAAATAAATAAATACTGTCACTGGAGTTTGCATTAGAAGGAAAACTACCAGCACCAGTTTCTCAAGGATAGCAAAAAGTCCTGTGACATTTAAGGTCTTGAGTTTATTAAAGCACCAAGAAGACAGCTGGCCCACAAAAGCTTATGCTTCAACAAATCTGTAAGCCTTTAAAGTGTGTCGCTTTAGCAACAAGTGCTCGATGTCCAGGATTTTCTAGACCATATACAAAAAGTAGGAACATTTTGCATTCCAATGTGCTCTGGCAGAATCAAGCAGATCCTAAAGGATATGAGGCTTTGGGTATGTTTTGTTCAGTCGCACAGTCGATTCCGACCCTTTGCGACCCATGGACCACCGTCTGCCAGGCACTCCTGTCCTCCACCATCCCCCTCAATTCACTCAGCTCTGTGCCCATTGTGTCCACAATACCATCTAGCCATCTCATTTTTGGCCACCCCCTTCTTCTTTTGCCCTCAACCTTTCCAAGCATCAAGGCTTTCTCAAGTGAGTCTTCTTTTCTCATTTGATGTCCAAAGTACTTTATCTTTACTATTTGCCCTTCTAAGGAGCAGTCAGGGTTAATTTCTTCTAAGATTGACCTATTTGTTCTCCTTGCTGTCCAGGGGACTCAAAACTCTCCTCCAACACCACATCTCAAAGGCATCTATTCTTCTGGGCTCAGCTTTCCTAATGGTCCAGCTCTCACAACCATACATTGCCACTGGGAATACCATTGCTTTGACTATACGAATTTTTGTTTCCAATTTGATGTCTCTGCTTTTCACTATGCTCCCCAGGTTTCTCATAGCTTGTCTCCCAAGAATCAGTCATCTTTTTATTTCATGGCTGCAATCACCACCTGCAGTGAGCTTTGATCCTAAGAAAGTAAAATCTGTCACTGCTTCTACTACTTCCTCATCTATTTTCCAGTGACAGATAGGGCCTGTTGCCATTACAGTATCTTGGTTTTCTTTATATTGAGTCTCAAACTAGCTTTTTCACTTTCTTCTTTCACCTAATCAGGAGCTTCTTTAGGTCCTCCTCACTTTCTGCCATTAGGGTGGTATCATCTGCATATCTCAAATTATTGATGTTTCTCCCAGCAATTTTGATCCCAAATTGTGATTCCTCCATCCCTGCATTTTTTCCATGATCCAATATATGTTGGCAATGTGGTCTCTAGTTCCCCTGCCTCATCTGAACCCCGCCTGCACTTCTGGTAATTCTCTCTCCACATGCTGTTGCAGTCTATCCTGTATTATCTTGAGCATCACCTTGCTAGTGTGTGGGATGAGCGCAATTGTTCGATAATTTGAACATTAACGAAAATTAAAGATCTGGCTGCAGATTTCCAGAGTGTCTCATCTATAGAAGTAGAATATAAAACGTACAAATGTGAAGCCAGTCAAGTCTGTAAGCCTACAGATACTTATGCAGAATCAGGGCCTACAGAGCACAATGATTCCTACTGAATCATTAAACATGTCAAGCTTTGCCCAGAAATTAGCATTATGAGCAAATAAATCATGTAATGAGTTTGTTGTCTCCACAATTGGCTGCTGTATTGGTTGTTGATTACTCTCCATCAGTGTACACCGTAGCTTAGTGGTTAAGATGCTGAGCTGGAGACTTGAAGGTTGGGTTTCTATACCCAAGGGCTGCACTTGGGGACATGAAAGGAGCCTCATTCAGGCATCTCCTGAGTGGAGTTTCTCCAGCAAAAATCCTTTCAACCCAGAGTAATCTCTGACATGAAATTATTATTATTCATGTACAAGGACAATGGGCTGGTTTGGTCTTACATTGTTCGGACAATATGTATTTTTGCTGTTTTGATACAGATGTTTCAATCCATTGTGTTGGTAATATTGAATAATAGCTCTGACCATACCATCAGACGTGTGTATTGGGAGCACTTCCAGAAGAAAGTTTTGCTGATTAACAAAGAATTGTGAGGCCGCAGGTAACTTGAAACAACTGGATGGTTTAAATATTATAGGAAGCTATTTATAGAAGTTACATTTGTTAGAGGTTTCTTGGCAGAATTCTAGAGACAGTGCTGAATTGGGAATTACACTTTTTGCAATTAATGGCGAATACATTATCCAATTGCTTGTTCTAGTTAGAACAGACACATTGATTCAATGGGATTTATGTAAGTGGTGATTTATCATTCAACAATTAATTCAGTGAGACTACTCTTAATTGGAACTAACAATAGGACACTGGCCTATATTGCTATGATTGTGGACGTTCTAAGCCAGTTTAATTTACAGACATGGGCATTATCACAAGCTAATTAACATGTCATGCAGAGCTTAGCTCCTGGCTACTGCCTGGATCAAGCTGATGTTAAAAGGCACAGAGACAAGCAAAAGAAGAAGAAGTGCTATTCCATCGTGTGCCTGCTGGAACATTACTATGACCTCAGGTCTACAATATGGTGGTACATAAAGCAGAAGTCCTGTTGAAGGTGGTGCAGGTTTTGGCTTGCTCACTCAGAGGGAGACCATCTGAGAAGCATACTTGTGCTACTTTCAGCTCCTCAGAACCAGGCCCAGTGACTAAGAAGCTTGCCTTGTTAGCTGGAAGGTAGGGAAGTCCGCAGTTTGAGACCTGGGTACTGCATGACAATGTGGGTGCCCATCTCTGGCCCAGCTCCTGCCAACCTACCAGTTTGAAAGCAAGAAATTGCAGGTAGATAAATATTTTATTTATTTATTTATTTATTTATCATCATACTTCTATGCCGCCCTCCTCACGAATGACTCAGGGCGGCTGACAACAAATAAAACATACCAATTATACAATCCCACAATATAAACCCGCCCATCACAAAAGATAATAAAAAGTTAAAATTTAAAAACAGTAAAAATTAAAAAGCAAAAATTAAAATACAGCTAAAAACAGAGGAGGGTTTAATAGGGAGTCAAATGAGCCAACCGACCTGAGTGACCGTCTACCCCATACCCCATACCAGGTCTTACCACCCTTCCTAAAGGACAGCAACTCTGTCTAGAGATGCAATTCTGTTGGCAGAAGGTTCCATAGGGCCAGAGCGGACACAGAGAAGGCTCTTCTTCTAGTGCTAGAGAGGTGTGCCTCTCTAGCTGATGGCACCACCAAAGAACCTCTCCGGTCCGCTCTGGTGGGACGGAGAGATACTCTAATTCCTATTTTACGTGAGTTCTGTACGTATTCTACATTTAACATCTATAGTCTACTGTAAAAGCCACAGCGTCTCTTCTGGAAATCATTGAAATAAACTCTACTCGCCTGCTGGAGCTTCACTTCTGGATCAAATAGGGACCACTTTGGTGGGTAAAGAACTTGAGGACACAAAAAGAGCCTCTTTCGGGAGGGGGGGGGGTCCCCTGAGTAGAATTCCTCAAGCAAAAATCCTTTCAACCCGGAATAATTTCTGGCATGAAATTATTATACCAAAGGTGGATAAATGTGACTCTCCAATTCATGCTGGACTTCCTTTCCCATAATAATTTTGTGTCAGAAATTATTCTGAGTTGAAAGGATTTTTGTGGAAGAAACTCTGCGCAGGGAATGCCCAAATGAGGTGCCTTTCATGTCCCCAAGAGCTGGGACAGAGACCGGCACTCAATCCATCATGCAGTACCTGGGTCTCAAAGTGTCAACTTTCCAGCCTTCCTGCTAACAAGGCAAGCTTCTTAACTCCTAAGCCACCACAGCCCTGGTTTCCTTTCCCATGATCTCTCAGCACCAGGAGGGCTACTGAGAACTACAGTACAACTTGGGCAAATTTCCCAGTTGCCACCCCCTGCTTTATACTGATGAGACCATCAGCAGGCTGAGGGGAAAACTCTAAATGTATAGAACAGAGATGTCTTTAAGTGGACAAGACTCCACTCTCAATCTCTTCCTCCACCCAAACCAGTAGCTACTGAGCATACATCCATGGAATGTTGACTGACTACTGGGGTGGGTGGAAAGGAAGGTATCACAAGTGTATTGTCATGGAATCAGGCACCTGCGGATTAAAGGAATGCTTAACAGGATCACACCACATGCTATGCTGTCTGTCCCACTTGTATATTAAGTTAATGAAGAAATGAGGATACAGATTAGCAGCCAAAGGCAGGAGCACAGCACAGGTTTATTGCTGCAATGCACCCTGTCGATATATGAAGTCTGGAGAGCAAACAAAACTTCAAGAAATGACAAAACGGAAACATGAGGAAAGTGTTCTGAAGGTGCTTTTTAAAACTCTGCTTGTGACAATGTAAGAAACCAGAGGGATGCAATGGCTGCTTTAGCACTATGGAGAAGTACATAAGTGAAAACAAAAACCAATAATAAAAATTATAAACTCCGCCGTGGGGCAAAAATGCTTCTAATTAGAGTTTTACACTGTCCTCTCCTTCTGACCTGGTCTATGCCAGAAAAACAAAAGAGCACACAGAGTAATGCTCTTTTGGAGACGCTGTAACCAGATCCTCATCTCAATTTATGCTTGTACTTGTTTGCTTGTGGGAGAAGAAAAAAACATTCTCTTCAATAGGGAAATGTAAACAGCTGGAGGGGGAAGGGTTTGCACAGGATCTTCAGAGTTATTTCTGACAGATGGTTTGCCTGCCTCCAGCCCAGCGAACAGAAGAAAAAGAGAGGCAGGAAATGGCCATGATGAACTTTGGCAGTGACTCCATCACACCCACAAAAGAAGAGACACCAAAGTAGATGAGAGGAAGACAGACCACAGTGTCCTCGGTCAACCACTCAAAGTCTCCACAAGGCTGCAAGCACTCCTCTTTGCATGTGCATGCATGCATGTACATGCACAAGCGCACACACGCACGCGCACGCACGCGCACACACACACACGTAGGCACCCTGCCCCAAAATTCTACTGGGGCAAACAACAAAACGTTTTCAAAGGGGTGGGTGTCAATAACATGCAGCCCGCCAATATGCGGCACTAATGGAAGTCCATTTGCTGTGTACTTCAGCTAAAGGCAGAAATAGGAGATTGACCTCACTGAGAGGCCCTCAGTGATTGCAATGCACAGAAAAAATCTTGAGCTTCCCTGGAACTGAAGCTATCTGTCTCCTTCTTTGAAGTCTGTAATTCAGTATCTTTCTTATAAGATACTGATGCTTTTGATTCCCTGTTCCTGACTTAATAAAATGATTTCTTTTCAATTTTAACATTTTAAACTCCAAAAAAATGCTAGATTTAACACAAGAGATCACTAAGGTGCTCCTTCATTACCTTAGTGCCTCTAGGCAAAAGTGCCAAATGGGTCACCCCCAGCCCTCTTTGTTGGCATGCACACTGTCCAGTGGTGGGATGTCAAAAAATTTACTACCCCACCGTGACATCATCACAGTGTGGGCGGAGCTAATGTCATAACATCATGATGTTGTGGGTGGGGCCAAAGAAAAATACAATAAAATAAAAATAAGCACACACACACCCTTAATCCACCCATAACACAAACCCGTAAATAAATAAATAAATAAATAAAAATTACATTAAAACCCACCCACCCACCCCAAACATAAATCCACCCACCCACCCACCCCAAATACAAACCCGTCACTTACCTGTTAGTATAAGTGTCTGGGCAGCACCATGTTGCAAGATGGATATGGTCATCGTACCAGTTCTCTAGGATAATATGCCTTAATGTAAATGTAAAACAGCTGTACCTCCTTAAGGGTTCTCCAACTAGAACAGCAATTGGAACAGCACAGGTGTAGCTTATTGATGAGGTAACTCCAAGACTTTGCTTAAAAACCACAAGCCAGGCCACCAGGCCTTTTTATGAACTGTGGTAGTACGTCAATATAGGTAAAGGTATTAAATACACATTAAAATACACACAGACACACCACATCCAAAGGTGAGTCACTTACCCTGGGGAGCAGGCTATAGGGAGCTTCAGGCTAGCAGCTTCTCTTCGTCCTCCCCGCTTGGATGGACAGCAAGGAGGCTGTGTATACGCGCCAAGCACTGTAGGTGTGCATGCACACTAAGTGCTTGGCGTGTATGCACAGTAGGGGAACCAGTTAAAAGGTAAGCCCCGAAGGTGGTTCCCCCAAAAAGCTGCTGCCGGTTCTCCGGGACACTGGAGAAAGTTACTACCAGTTCTGGCGAACTGGTGAGAACCTGTTGCATCCCATCACTGATGCTGTCACCTGGGCATAGAGTTCACCCTACCCCTCTGCCTAGCAAACCAATGTGAGTGCTTCCTCCCTCCCCCAGCACAGAGTTCACCCCGCCCCTCTGCCCAGCAGTCCAATGGGAGTGCGTCCTCCCTCCCCCAGTACAGAGTTTGCCCCACCCCTCTACCCAGCAGCCCAAGGAGATTGCTTCCTTTCCCCAGCACAGAGTTCACCCCAGCTACCTGCCCAGCCACCCAATGGGAGTGCTTCCTCCCTCCCTGAAGCACAGAGTTCACCCCACCCCTCTATTTGGGCACTCAATCTCTAATAGGTTTGCCATCACTACTCTAGGCTCTTTGTTTTACCTCTTGGTTGTCTCAGAAATGCACATAGCCCTCATTCAGAGAATGGCCTGGCATGGTTTTTATCCAGAAGTAGTTTTAACCTACAAACCGAGGATGAAAGTAGAGAAAGAATCTCTTGACTTCTATTTATGGCTGCCCTCCACATTTAACCTTCCAGAGTTCCAGGCAATTAAAATGATGGATGCTTTCCTATTAGCAATAGAGCAATTGCCAGGAAAATCACCTTTGGATAAGACCTGATGTGTAGTGGTGCAACACTGATTTAAATGACCATTCACACTGAAGATATGGGCCTCACTAAGTTGACCATTCTAACATAAACCAAATTCAGAACAAGAGATGAAGTGTAGGAAAGGTAAGGTGTGGAGAAGCAGCAGAGAAGCTCGAACGTGTGGGTTTGCAGGAGAAAGTATTGTCTGGTAGCAGCTGTCACCCTGTGGGGGGAAAACTGAACCTTCTACATTTTGTAGTTTTGTTGTTGTTGTTCAGTCGCACAGTCGATTCCGACCCTCCGCGAGCCCATGGACCACCACCCTACAGGCACCCCTGTCCTCCACCATCCTCCTCAGCCCACCAACCTCCGTTCCCACTGCATCCACTATACCATCTAGCCATCTCATTTTTGGCCGCCCCCTTTTTCTTTTGCCCTCCACCTTTCCCAGCATCAAGGCCTTCTCAAGGGAATCCTCTCTTCTCATTTGATGTCCAAAGTACCTTAGCTTTATCTTTACAATTTGACCCTTCTATGGAGCAGTCAGGGTTGATTTCTTCTAAGATTGACCTATTTGTTCTCCTCTCTGTCCAGGGGACTCTCAAAACCCTTCTCCAACACCACATCTCAAAGGCGTCTATTCTTCTGCGCTCAGCTTTCCTAATGGTCCAGCTCTCACAACCATACATTGCCACAGGGAATGCCACAGTCATTGCTTTGACTATACGAATTTTTGTTTGCAATTTGATGTCTCTACTTTTCACTATGTTCCCCAGGTTTCTCATCGCTTGCCTCCCAAGAATCAGTCGCCTTTTTATTTCATGGCTGCAATCCCCATCTGCAGTGAGCTTTGATCCTAGGAAAGTAAAATCTGTCACTGCTTCTACTTCTTCCCCATCTATTTTCCAGGGACTGATAGGGCCTGTTGCCATGATCTTGGTTTTCTTTATACTGAGTCTCAAGCCAGCTTTTTCACTCTCTTCCTTCAACCCAATCAGGAGCTTCTTTAGGTCTTCCTCACTTTCTGCCATGAGGGTGGTATCATATGCGTATCTCAAATTGTTGATGTTTCTCCCAGCAATTTTTATCCCGAATTGTGATTCCCCCATCCCTGCATTGTGCATTATGTGCTGTAGCAATAAATGAGACGTCCAACTCTCTATGCAGGAGTGAGTACCTTAACTGGTGTTTGCAAGAAGTGGGAAGATGTATCTTGTTCTATGGCTGCCACCTTGTGGTAGATCTTCAGCATAAGGAGTCATTGAATAGTCTTGAGGCAGAGGAAATACAGTACAGTAATACCTCAGATAACGTTTGCCTCAGATAACGCTAAAAGCGGATAACGTTGGGGAATTTGAGGCAAACATTTGCATCGCACAACATACGTTGTGCGATGCAAATGTTTGCCTCAAATTCCCCGATGTTGATCTCTGCCCCAAAGACCTCAGGCAAACATCGCTGGTTTGGTTGGGGGGAGATCGGTCACGCACCTGATCTTCCCCCAACAAAGCCAGCACTACAAAGTTCGCAGCAGCAGCGTGGCTGGAAGCAAAATGGGGGCTCCCTGGTCAGCTTCCCTGCCATGCCACCGCTGCGCCCTTGGCAGCTGTGGCGCTTTTGGGAAGCCAACCAGGGAGCCCCCGTTCGGCTTTCCAAATGCACCGCTGCTGCAACCGGCGCTTGGGTTGGGTGCACATGCCCTGGTTCTTTCCCCACTTGGACTCTGGGCTGATACTTCAGTACTGTTTGGCCTGTTATTTGGTTGTCCTGTATCCTGGCTGGGTGGGGGAAAGAACCAGGTGCTCACAGTGGTTTCTGAAGAGAGGTTGGGGAAAACTTTCCCAGCTTCTTTTCAGAACCCCCCCTCCCCAGATTGCTAAGGGGCTTAGCCATCCAGGGCATGGTGGGGTGTGGGGGCTTCTGAATAGAGGCTGGGGAAAGGGTCCCTAGCCTCTCTTCAGAATGTGCTCCCCCGCCTGGATCACTAAGCCCCTTAACAATCCAGGCAGGGGTTTTGAAGATAGGCTAGGAAAAACTTTTCCTAGCCTCTCTTTAGAACACACACACACACACACACACACACACACACACACACACACACACACACACACACACACACACACACACACACACACACACACACACACGGATTGCTAAGGGGCTTAGCCATCGGGGAGGGGGGCTTCTGAAGAGAGGCTGGGAAAAGGGTCCCCAGCCTTCTTCAGAACACCCCCCCCAGGTCACTAAGCCCATTCTTTCTGCCAACCCCAGCGCTGATACTACCTTGGGATCAGCCCTGGGGTTGGGCGGAAAGGGAACAGGGCTTTTTTTACCGTTGTGCGATCAATGCATCACACAACGTTAAAAACCGGATAACATTATGACTTATGGAACCAAGTCATAATGTTATCTGAGGTACTAGTGCATTGGGGTGTATATGGGCACCTGTGTAGCTTCAGTGGACTACTCGGGTAAGTTATTTTCATGAATAACAGGTGCCAGAGATGACAATTTGGTGGTGCTGACTGCGAAACTCTGGGAGTTGTGGTTGAAAAAAGTAATTTTTCAATGTTCTGTGAACAGACCTCTGGCATTTTGCTTGTGTGGTGTGATGAAAGAAGGAAGTCCTGGTGATTCCAAAATTGTTGGTTGCAAGACCTTGATGTGTAGGTTGCCAGATTGTCAATTATAAGATCTGGAAATAACATTAGAGACAGAAACCAGGAAATGGAATCAACAGGTGTGTCCTAACCAGTCTGAAACAAGAATGGTGGCTGGAATTTTCCTGATAGAGTTTACATTTATGTAAAGAACTGGAGGTGAATATTAAGAAGACAAAAATCATGACTACAGAAGAACCATACAACCTTAACGTTGGCTATGAAGAAATTGAAATAGTGGGAGATTTTTAATACTTCCACTCAATCATCAGTACAAAAGGAGACTGGAGAGATCAAAAGAAAACAAAGACTCAAAAGGACAGCAATGAAGGAATTGAAAAAATGATCAACTGTAGAGATGTGTTCCTGAAGACAAAAAGCAAGATAATCCATACTTTTGCATTTCCCCAGCCTTCTCTACCTTTGATTATGTACAGTTCTGAAAGCTGGACAATAATGAACGCTGATAGGGGAAAATAGACTCATTTGAATTATGGTTCTGGATGAGAGCTTTGCAGATACCCTGGACTGCCAGAAAAATAAACAAATGGGTCCTAAGGCAAATCAAGCCTGAACTATCTCCAGAGGCAAGAATGATGAAACTGATGCTGTTGTACTTTGGGCACATCATGAGAAGACAAAACTCCTTGGCAAATACAATGATGCTGGGGAAGTTTGGAGGCAGTAGAAAAACAGGAAGAGCAACTATGAGTTGTATTGGCTCTATAAAGGAAGCCACAAGCTTCAGTTTACAAGAACTGAACTGAGCTGTTGAGTACAGGACATTTTTGATAATCTCTCATTCATATGGCCAGTCAAAAATTTTACTACCACATTGTGGGTGGAGTCAACATACTGGGCAGAGCCAATGTCATGATGTCATGGGCGGAGCCAATGATGTGGGTGGAGCCAACATAAAAAACCCATAAAAATAAGTACAGTATACATAAAAATACAAATTAAATAGACATAAAATACATAAAAATACACATAAAATATACATTAAAATAAATACACATTAAATAGACATAAAAACATAAAAATACAAATTAAATACACATAAAAATACACATTAAAAATAAATACATATTAAATACACATTAAAATACACCCACTCACCCCATATCCAAAGGTGAGTCACCCTGGGGAGCAAGTTATAGGGAGCTTCAGGCTAGCAGCTTCTCTTCCTCCTCCCCGTTTGGGAGGACAGCAAGGAGGCTGTGCATGCGTGCCAAGCGCTGTAGCCATGCATGCACACCAAGTGCTTGGCGTGCATGCGAAGTGGGGGAACTGGCAAAAAGGTAAGCCCCCGAGGTGGTTCCCCCCCAAAAGCCTCTACTGGTTCTCTGGAACACTGTGAACAGTTACTACCGGTTCTGGCGACCTGGTGCGAACCTGTTGTTGGCCATCACTGCATATGGCTCTCATAAATCAGAGATGACTGGATGGCACATAACAACAAAGAATGGTTGGATAGCTCAGTGAGTTATGTAGCTGCCTGCACAGCCAGAATTTTGGAGTTCAATTCTCCACTGTGCATCCCAGGAGAGCCAGCCTTTGTGGCTATGGGCAAGCTACACAGTCCTAGGATGCTTCCAGAAGAGAGTGGTAAATTACTTCTGAGTATACACTCTACCAAGAAAACTCTGAAAAGGGTTACCATAGGTCAGAACTGACTTGATGGCACACAATTATTATGAGGAAATTGCTCAAGTCTTGCGGCATATTGATGTTAATTAAGAAGGTGATGCTATATTCCTGGGCTTGTGCCAATCATGCTTTCCAATGCACAATCAGCACTCTGTTAACGAGTGGCAAATTGCTGGAGGCTCACATTATTTCCCTTATGCAAGTGCAGATGGCCAATGGGATTCTGGTGATCAAAAAATTGTTGTGTGTCCCCCCCCCCCCTTTTGAGTCTGGCTTGCCATGATTTTGGCATGCTCCTTCTGGGCACCAGTTTCTCTTGTTCTACTTCAATTTCTGCATTTTTCCATGAGATGAAAAAACAAATCAATAGTATAAGGCATAGAAGCACAGGTACAATAGTACCCCGGATAACGTTATGACTTGGTTCCACAAGTCCCGTCGTTATCCAGTTTTTAACGTTGTGTGATACTTTGATCACACAATGTTAAAAAAGCCCTGTTTCCCTGGAGGCTACAGCAAGCCAGAACGTCGGGATTTGAATCCTGACATTTTGGCTTGCTGCAGCCTCCAGGGAGGTGGGGGAACTTTGGAAACAGCTTGGATCGGGTCTTCCCACCTCCCTGGACCCGGCAGGGGTGTGTGTGTCAGAGACCCCAAAATTGGTAAAAAAAAAAAAAGTCTGTTTTTTTTACCAATTTTGGGGTCTCTGACCCCCCCCCCCGGCCGGGTCTAGGGAGGTGTGGAGACCCGATCCAAGCTGTTTCTGGGCTTCCCCGACATCCTCAGCCAGTGCAGCAAGCCAGAATGTCAGGGTTCGAATCCCGACGTTCTGGCTTGCGGCACTGGCTGAGGATGTCGGGGAAGCCCAGAAACAGCTTGGATCGGGTCCCCTGCCTGCTCCAGAGAGATCAGAGGACTCGATCTACAGCTGCAGGGTGGCTGGGGAAGCTGACGGGGACTCCCCGTCGGCTTCCCTAGCCACCCGCCCTTGCCTCCGCAGCTGTGGGGTGGCTGGGGAAGCCGACGGGGAATCCCCCCGTCAGCTTTCCAGCCTCCCCACCCCTGCCTCCGTAGTTGCAGGGTGGCTGGGAAGCTGAACGGAGAACCCCATTCAGCTTTCCAGCCACCCTGCTGCTAAGAAAGACTGTATCGGATAACGTTAAAAATCACGTTATTCGATACAAGATTTTTCCAAAAATCTTGTAACGTTATGCGGTTTTCACACTATACGGTACTCGTATTATCCGGGGTATTACTGTACTAACAATTTAGATTACATTTGCTGAACATCCACAGGTACTCTGTGAACATGCCCATCTGTTCCTAGGCAGCATGGCCAATGGTCTGAAGATTTCTACTGACTGTATTATCAACAGTTGCTGCTACCATCACCACCACCCAGGGGCTGATTTGCTTTAATGATTTGTACATTCTGTGTACCTATATTCATTTCCATGTCACCATGATTCATAGTAGAACTATGATTAGCAGAGCCACACAGCAATCCTCTGTGTGTTTACTCCCTCGTAAATCAAACGGTGTGTCAAGAGATCACTCCCCAGGTAATTGTGGAAAGGATTATAGCACAACAAATGTTGGAAAGAGAAATGGTGGCATGTCAGATTGCAACTGCTTATTGTTAGTGCAGGTAGTAGAAATTTTGCCCAGTAGTGATTCTGAGCAAGTGATTTCATTGGGTGGCACCAAACCTGCAAAATACACTTAACCCTATTATGTGGCATGCCATCACAATTCATATTGCCAGGTGTATGTTGAAGAGAGATTTATTTTGGAAAAGATATTCCCACAACAGAATTCCGTAATCTTTACTCCCAGCCAGTTAAATGAGTATCAGGCTCAGTCAGAGTCATCCGGCAGAAATATCTTCCATCTGGTTCTTTGTTTCCAGATTTCCCAGGCTTATCCTATTTTTGTTTTGCCAGATTTACATATTGAAAGCAACCTCTCTCTGTGTAATAGAAAGCTGTTAACTCAGACAACTCCAACCTGAACACAAAAGATGTGAAAGATACCCTTCTTACCATAAAGTTGCCTGCGGTTTAGCTGCATGCGAGTCCCAAAGCAATAACTGAGTCCATCTTCAATAAATAGCTGAATGGAGACCAGAAACAGAATTTGAAATGGCGTGTGAGAGGAAAAGAGAAAATCTTAACAAATGTGTGCATTTTTCGCAAATATGAAAGAACCGTCTCAGTCACTCTTCTGGATCTTCTAATTAAAGGTAATTCCTAGAGTTTGATTCTGGCCCAATTTAGAATTTCTATGGAGACATTAAGGAACTTTTTCAGAAAAATGACAAATCCCCTGAAGAAATATAAAATGTCCCTTGGCCTTCATGTGTCCTATGGCTGGAGATAGTAGTTGGCAACAGCCATGGAGAGAGGTGGGATGATGCAAGAAAAGGCTTTAAAGAACAAGTTGCCAAAGGACGGAGGCTTTAATGAAAACTTTCTAGCAGGGAGATACATCAGGAAAATAGTAAATAGGTAGCTTGAGGAATTGGTACAAAAAAAACCTGCCAGGATTCAATTTGCCTAAAAGAAGAATTTGAATTGTTTAAGAAATCATGGAACGTCAGCAGCTTGGACATGTCTCCCCTTCACCCCCTACTTTTGGATAATAAAAATGTGCCCTATTTGTTTAGGGAGATTGGAACAGTGGGAGGATGGTGGATCATCACCTTTTTCTCTCTCCACTCATGAACTGAAGGACAAGAACCATCTGGAGGTTCTTAATGTGTGCTGTGTATTTATGAGGTGCAGTTTATGGCACACTTCAATCATTCACTGTAAAGACATCTCAGATGCTAATAAAATAGTGCCACTTACCATTTACTGCTTGAGTGTCCATGATGTTTTGTCAACCTTCAGAAATTGTTACCCCCAGTCCCAGATGGGACAGATTATCGTGATTACCACCACATCATAAATAGGTTACAAAAGCTTGCCCAGATTACTTCTGGGGTACATGATGTTGAGGTGAGATTTTAACTAGGGATTTCACAACTCACACACTTAACAAATTGGAAAGCAATGTACTGTATGCTAAAAATTCCTCCGCAGATCGCTGGTTTCCAAAGCAGTTCCAGGGCTAAGACTCACACAAAGTCTAGAAATTATGATATTTCTAGCAGTCTCTCTTTTTCATTGCTATTTATAATTTATTTAGTGTGTTTATTATTTATGTCTAATTTTCTATTGCAAAAAGATTTTTTAATACAGTACTGTATCTTGAAAGACACCCAGAGTGGGAACATATCCCAGATTGGTGAGATATAAATAAATAAAATAAAATAAAAGTCCTGCCGGATCAAGCCAAAGGCCAACTTCATCTAACACCCTCTGTTCTCATTGGCCAGCCAGATGCCCATGGAAAGCCTACTATTTTATTTATTTATTTAAATTTATATCCCGCCCTACTCACACAGGCAACTCAGGGTGGATTACAACCAATATACAGTACATAGTTAAAAACTCTAAAAAACAAATTAAAAACAATTTAAAACAACATTTCATTCCTTTAAATCAGTGGTTCCCAATTAGTTTTTTCTACGTACCACTTCAAGAAAGACCTCAAACTTGTGTACCCCTTATTGCAGAAACGTTAAATATCGCGTACCCCTTATTGCAGGAACATTAAATAAAAAATGAAATCAGGTGTATTTTATATTTATTATCATCAAAAGACATTCTAATGACAGAGAACACATGTTTAATTAATGTGACAAATGTGCACGTTGACAATGACGAGCAAATAGGCGGGAACGGGGGCGGCCGCGATTGGGTGATGCGAGATGCGGGAGGCACGGGAAAAACCACCGCCGCGGGAGAAAGCGCTTGATACATACGATTGACTTACCTACTGATCATTTAATTAAATTGAATAATTTTTTGGCAATTGTTATTGCATTATTGTTTTTTAAGGATTTAATATTTTAGTTAAGAGATTGCTGTGCGTACCCCTTGATGCAATCTCGCGTACCCCTGGGGGTACGCATATCACTAATTGGGGACCACTGCTTTAAATAAAGGATTAAGAGGAATAAAAGGGTAAGTGTAAGATGTTAAATAAGATGTTAAATAAGCCAGCGGGGAGGGATCAATAAGCCATCATTACCCCACACCATTCCCGCCAGCCAAGTTTTCACACTACTAGCAGGACATTAATACAGCTGTACCTCGCTTAAAGAGCATAATGTGTTCCACAGGATTGCTCTTTAAGCGAGTTTGCTCTTTAAGCAAAACACCATTGAAAGTGACCAATTGTGTGTGGGGGAGATTGTGAACCCCAATTTATTTGTTAAGCGGGTTTTTGGTTGGTTTTATTTGTTAAGCGACGCAAACATTCAGAGAAAATTCTGCTCTTTAAGCGAGTTACTCTTTAAGCGAGGCGCTCTTTATGCGAGGTTTGACTGTACAATGGAACTGCCCCATGCATGTTGTCCAGCTGCTGGTTCTGAGAAACAAACTACATCTTGCTGGACACTTCTTAGGGGACCCAGCTAACGACTGGAACAATTTCTTTTCATAACAGTGATCACTTTCGTCATTACCTGAGCTTTCTGAATACACCACAGCTCAAGAACTAATACATTTCAGGATAGAACTTCTCCAGCGGACAAGGGGCACAGAGAGAGAGAGAGAGTTAAAATTGCTCCAGTTATTTTCAGTAAGGTTCCTGAATTGAGATTGAGTATAGCTGTAGAGCACAGTTAACCAACTGACTTGGCATCTAAAGAGAAAGGTTTTCCATAAGTACAGTAATACCCCACATAACGTTAAATCTTGGTTCCATGATCCTTAATGTTGTGCAATTTTTAACATTGTGAGATACATGTATCTCACAACATTAAACCCTATGGAATGTATCACACAACATCAAACTCCATAGAGATACATTGTAACCAGCACAGACTTTAGAGGATGTTGTGCGATACATCCCCATAGGGTTTAATGTTGTGTGGTGCAAATTTTTTCTTCAGATTTCTTAACGTTATGTGGTTTTAACATTGTGCAGTCCACACGTTATGCAGGTTATTACTGTACTTGACTTCTCTTGGCCTTTCTCTCATCTCTTCTACACAGCAATATATTATCAGGATTTGCACCTCTGCTCTAAGTCCTGCAGGACTGGACCCTCACCCTGCTGTAGCTACTATATCCCACCTGAGAATCTTCATTTGGAAACCCTGGGTGGCTTAGTTAGACAATATAAGAAACTGCCCTTCCTTGCAGAACCTGCCTCAGCAATGGTAGTCAGCCAAGCTGCAGTTGTTTGGTTCCTGGATTTCTTGCCTTGTTTTTGGTTTTTAGAATTCCTGCCTTGTTCTTGGTTTCTAGATGATCTCCTTGTTTCTGATTTCTGTTCCTGAAGATGTGTGCCCAGTTCTTGGATCCTGTGATCTGCTCTTGTGCTGTATCTTTGCTTTTTGAACTCCATCCTTGCCTTGTTCTAGCCCTTGACGATACTTTGTCTTGCAGTTGCTTGGCTGTCGGATTGTTTGCCTTGTTCCTGGTTTCTGCCTTGCTAGTGATTCCTGCTCCAGAAGATCTCCTGCCTTGTTCGTACTCTTGAAGATTCCCTGTCCTGTTCCTGGGGACTTTGTTTTGCCTTGCTTGGTTCCTGGAATTATGACCTTGCCTTGCTTTAGCCCTGAGGACTCTCTGCCGTGTCTTTCTCCTGGTTGTCTAACTTCTACCTCATTTTGACTATGTTTTTGTTGCCTGGACTAATCCTGCATCTGTGGTTTCACTTGGACTCTGGGCGGATACTTGATTACTGTTTGGCCTGTTATTTGGTTGTCCTGTATCCTGGTGTTGATGTTGCTTGCAAGTCTCTCACACCCTAGACTCAGACAATCATTTTCATCAGCTTGCTATATGGCTGCTCTTTGTACTGGCAGATGTCCTGGCCACAAGAGAGGCAACTCCTCATAAACAGTGGAGAATATGTCCAGACAGAAGCTTCATTCAGCATCAACTGACTGGTTTTTAATCATTGAATCACAATGAGTAAAGTACTGATTGACCAGATGCCCAGACCTGGAAGAAAGAAGGTTCCTAGTTTCTCAGCAAGATCAAAGCTCACGTCTTCACATCCAACTTAGAGCTACACCCTGAAAACCATGTGGAGTATGCAAAATATACTTCTTAGTGATAGAGAAAATCCCTAAGCCCAGGACAGTTTGGTATAGCATCACTTGTTAAGGGAGTTTATTTTTTTTTAAGTCCTGTTAATGGTTTTCTTTATTTCATTGCCGTTTATTATACCTGTTTTTTTCTAAATGTAGTACAATGTTGTGAGGATCAAATTAGGCAATATCTTCAATATGGTTTTAGAAAATGTGTATCTCAGCTGGTGGAAGATGTTGGTTGTAGCGTGTGATATAGCTCATCTACCTGTCTTGATCTGAATGTGTTTTGTGATTGGTCACTGAATGGTAAGCACAACTGAATTCACAAGTCTGATGGTTGAGATTCATCACTTTAAGCAGTGGTGACCAAACTAAGGCCCGGGGGCTGGGTGTGGCCCCCGACACCAATTCATCCGGCCCATGAAGCCCTCGTCACTCCTGGAAGCGGAAGTAAAACGCGCCCGTACGGAAGTAAAACACGCCCGGCCCCCGGGCCTTAGTGACCAGCTCCCTGAACCACATGATTGGCCCAGGTCCCAAAAAGTGTGGGGGGCCCTGCTTTAAGGGCATGCGGCCACATGTCACCAAAAAGGGTGATTGTAGGAAATACTGTACATATTTTCCTTAGCATCTAGTTTGTCTGAAACTTTGCCTGTAGATGGCTCTCAAGAGCTGTTGTAAAAAATCATGTAAAAACAACAATACCTCAGCCATGTCTAGAGTTTCTCCACTTCTCTCTCTGTGTCTTTATGAAATTATATCTGCTTATCTTTAAAAATTATAATTGGCAATGGTCAAGTCCTTTCTGACTTATGACAACTATTTTTAGGGCTTTCTAGGTACAAAGTACTCTGAAGTGGTTGACCATTCTCTTCTGCAGGCGTCCTGGAATTATGCTGCTAACTCAAGGCCACCGAAGCTGACTTTCTCCTGGAGGCTGGGGGGTGGGTGGGGAGAGAATCAAACCCCCAATCTTGGGTTCTACAGCCATATACCTAAACCACTCAGCAATCCAACCAGTAACAGATCTGTAAAAGAAATGGTGGGAGAATATCACACAACTGCACATGGATGGTAAAAATGTCTATTCTAAAATTGTCTATTCTACTGTAGTACGTCTGTAAAATTCTATTTGTGATGTAGCATTATCCGAGGTAAACGTTATCCGAGGTATTACTGTACTGTTAAAAATGCTGTGAAAATTGTCAATTTAATCAAGGCCCGTGCCACAAACTCAAGAATTTTTACAGACATTTGTAAAGAGCTTGGCAGTGAGCATGAGACCCTGTTGTTACATGCTGAAGTGCGTTGGCTGTCCAGAGGAACAGTTGTTTCAAGAATATTTGAGTTGAGACATGAAATTGAGTTATTTTTGACCGAGCAGGGACATGCCGAGTACAAACAGATGCTGATTGATCCTTTGTGGCTACAAAAATCGGCTTACTTGTCAGATATTTTTACAAAACTGAATGAGTTGAATTTGGGGCTTCAAGGCCAGGATACAACCATATTCACTATGCAGGAGAAGGTTGAGTCAACAATCAAAAATTTTTCTCTCTGGACATCTTTGATCGACAGATGTAAATATGATCAATTTCCGAATTTAAAAGTTTTTTTGGAAACTACTTTTGGAATGAAGATGTAAAATCAGCCATAAAATGGCACTTGCAAAATTTGTCAGCCGCATTACGCACTTATTTCCCAGAAATATCGTCGCAATGGAACTGGGTAAACAACCCCTTTGGAAACTGTCCCACCGATCACCTATCCATCTCTGATCAAGAGGCATTAATAGACATCTCATGCAACAGTAGACTCAAAAGTTGTTTTGCGGAGCAATCACTGGTTAATTTTTGGGCTGATCTTAAAGACGTTTATCGTGTCAGCGAAGTAGCAATAAAACATTTACTGCCATTTTGCATGACGTACATTTGCGAGAGCGGATTTTCCGCATTGACAAACTTAAAAACTAAACATCGTCACAGACTTCAACTCGAAGATGACTTGAGATTGAAGCTGATCAAAATGCAACCAGATTTTTCAGAGTTGTGCAAAGAAAAACGTGCACATTTGTCACATTAATGAAACATGTGTTCTGTCATTAGAATATCTTTCGATGATAATAAATATAAAATACATCTGATTTCATTTTTTATTTAACGTTCCTGCAATAAGGGATATGCAAATTTGAGGTCTTTCTTGAAGTGGTACGTAGAAAAAACTAATTGGGAACCACTGGCCTAGAGGTAATTGTTATCTGTCATAGGCAAAGCTGCTAAGATTGGCCAGACGCAGTGTGTCTTGTAGACTAAACCTCCCATTAGACAAAGTGAAGATGGCTATCTCAGATAGCTTACCTGGGAAGGCATGTCATGAAAGGGCAGCAAACTTGTAATTAATGTAGTATAGTTTACTTTTACAGTCAAAGGAGCAGGAAGTTGCTGGTAAACTTTTTGCCTCAGGTGCCAATATAACTTGGCTCTGGTGCGCTGGGGGCCCAGTGGTGTCATTTGCTGCTTCAACCAAAGCAGAAAAATATTGTGGCCTGGTCTCTCCAACAGATTAGGGAACTGCAAGATGGATAAGAAATTGTCACTTTACTGTCAAACCATCAAGATAATTGATGTATGAATGACTTTTTGTGTGAATGGCAGCCCAGCACCTAAAAGAGGGCTGAGGAAAGGACTGCACAGTGTTGGAAGAGTTTATGGAGGTCACTTACTTTGTTTTGAGTTTTCATGACAAATTACTGTAATTGTTCTAACTGGCTGCAGTGTAGCTCCCTGTCTGTTGCTAAGACAACCAGGATTGTTAGGCAGGACATTTTTCTAATTTGCAGCACTGGCCCTGCATGCAGGTTTTGTTGTTGTTGTTGTTCAGTAGCATAGTTGATTCCAACCCCTTGCAAAATTTAATATGCTAATCATTTCAATATGCATTAGAAAATGACAGAAATTAAAATGGCCCCAATAGCCACATTCTTTCCTTTGTCCATAGCAGATGGGTAAAACCTGTGATTACAACATTCATGGCTACTTTAACTTTTCTGTTGCAGTGTACAGTAATACTTCGGATAACGTTTACCTCGGATAACGCTAAAATTGCATAACGTTAAGTAATCTGGGGAGGAGAATTGGATCAAATAACGTTAAGGTCCTATGGGATGGATCGGATAACAACCGCTAAAGCCTGTGCGGTTACAATGTATCTCTATGGAGCTTTAACGTTATCTGATACATCCCATAGGATAACACTAAAAATCGGATAACACCAAGACTTGTGGAACCAAGTCTTAGCGTTATCCGAGGTATTACTGTATTTGTAAACCTAACAGTTCATTTGGTTTCATCAGTGTTTCAGTACAAAGAGATTAGAGCTCACTCTCATAAAACAACAGTTAGGTCATTAATTCATTGTACCAGTCTTTTTTCACTTTTGTAGAAACTGTCAAACTGGAATGGAGAGACACATTGCCGCTGAGCTTAGTTTATGATAGCATTAGTGGGAGTGCATCCACTCCATCAACAAAGCTCCATAACATACTGTACTCAGTTATGGAGCCAAGTGGGAATTCTCCTGCACTTTTCTTTATTGGCTGGTAAAGGAAAAACCCTTAAGAAAACACAGTGATTTCTATTGATTTTAGACCTCCTACAAAAAGGGATCAGAACTAAAAAATATGATAGGCTACCACTAATTCAACAAATGTAATTTTTAAAAATAATATCTTGCAAAGCCTGGAATAATAAAGATTTGTAGATTATCAGCTCTGGTGCGCTACATTACTGTACAACTAAAGTATTAGGCATCCAGAGTCCTGGACAACCAGAATTGTACCTACAAAGAAGTACACACAGTAAGACCTGCATCCTTTGTTTATGTTGTCATTTGTAAAACAGAATCAACTGTCAGCAATATTGTGGTAGAGACTTTACTCAACTGGAAAACTAGCTAATTGTTTTGCAGTAACTTTAGTAAGCTATTGGTCAAGTCTCAATTTTAAAACCACTTTCATTTTCAAGGCTAATTTTTTGACACACGCCTTAATCATCTTAACATTTTATACATACCAGGTTTCACATCTGGGCAGCGCACCTGGCTTACATATACATCTGGATCTTTTTTTTATGGAGCTTTCATAGCTTTAGTGCCATCTTTCATGTGGAAGGAAAAGGGGCCTTCTGTATGGCAAAGCAATGGTGGCTGCAGTGGTGGGTTGTTAAAATCTTTCCTACCCCACCGTGACGTCATGGGCGTAGCCGACATCATGACGTCATGGACAGAGCAAAAAAAGAAGTCTGTGCATGCGTCAAACCTCCGTTTGATGCATGCAGTTATTTTTTTAGTGTGTATGCGTCAAATTGCTATTTGACGCATGCACACTAAAAAATAGAACTGCACATGCATCAAACGGAGGTTTGACGCATGCGCAGTTCCGGGCAGCCATTTTGGCTGACTGGAAAAACATTTTTGGAGGGTGCCAGAGAGGCGACCGAACCAGTCGCCCGGGGTTTTACCACCACCCCGGTGACCCCTCCTGATGGGGCACTACCGGTTCGGGCGAACCAGTAACATCCCATCACTGGGTGGCTGTCTCATTTCTAACCAATAGTTTCCTTCATTATTCCTGTCTTGCCTTTTATACAAATCTGTTTGGCAAATGTGTGTCTGACACATTACCAGAAGTGCTGTCAGTCTTTTATGAGCTTTTAAGTGATAGTTATTAGCTCATGAAGAAGCCATCCTTTGTGCCTTTCTGGACTCATGTCTACTGTTCGAAGAGCAGGTGGCAGCCGTGGCCAGGAGGGCTTTTGCACAACATCATGTAATAAGCCAGTTACGCCCACTCCTAGACCGGGACGCCTTGCTCATGGTCACACATGCTTTGGTCACCTCCAGACTTGATTACTGCAATGCGCTCTACATGGGGCTGCCCTTGGTGACCATTCGGAAGCTGCAGCTGGTCCAGAATGCGGCAGCCCAGGTAGTGATGGGATGCGGGCATTATACTCGTGCCGCACCGCTGCTTCGGGAGCTGCACTGGTTACCAGTAGGTCTCCGGGTGCAATTCAAGGTGCTGGTCATTACCTTTAAAGCCCTATATGGTAGTGGGCCAGGATACCTAAGAGACCGTGTCACCCTAAGAACATTGGCCCGTCACACCAGGGCGGACCGGAGAGGCTCTCTTGTCATACCATCGGCCAGAGAGGCACGCCTCACTGGCACCAGGAGGAGGGCCTTCTCTGTGTTCGCCCCGGCCCTTTGGAACCTCCTACCAATTGAGTTGCGACTACAGAGCTCCTGCCCTTCCGAAAGGGCCTAAAAACCTGGCTGGCAGGGCAAGTGTGGGGACCTGGGAACGCGGGATCCCACGTAGGGTGGCTGATCTAAGGGACAGCCACCCTTTCTGTTTTGTTTTAATGTTCTTTGTGAACTTTTAAAGTTTTAAATTAGAACTAGTATTATATGATTATGGGTTTAATTTCTGATTTTAACTTATGTGTAAGCCGCCCAGAGTCGGGTTTTACCTGATTGGAGCGGGATAATAAATATGAGTAAATAAAAATAAATAAAATATTTGAGGAAAAAAATACCAAAAACACTGCAGCACTTTAAAGACTAACTGCTATATTTTTACTGTGAGCTTTTGTGGATCAAGTCCACTTCTTCAGACATAGGAGTGAAATTTCCAGGCATGGCTAATATATACCACCTACAGAGGTAATGAATAATCAAGCAGGATGACCGATAAGCATGCATATCAATACAGCTTCCTACAGCCAGCAGGTGATCTCTGGTTTGTTATTCAGATTAGCTTTAAATGTTCCCTTTTCAATCTTAAAAGTGGGGAGTTGCAAAACAGAGCATATACTAATGAATTTAACCTCTGTGTGAGCATATCTTGTTCATTTGAGCATGCTGTGAAAGAGAATACAGTAATACCTCAGATAACGTTTACCTCGGATAACGCTGAAATCTCATAACGTTAAGTAATCTGGGGAGGAGAATTGGATCAAATAACCTTAAGGTCCTATGGGATGGATCGGATGACAACCGCTAAAGCCTGTGCGGTTACAATGTATCTCTATGGAGCTTTAACGTTATCTGATCCATCCCATAGGATTTTAACATGGATCGGATAACACTAAAAATCAGATAACGCCAAGACTTGTGGAACCAAGTCTTAGCGTTATCTGAGGTATTACTGTATTGTAGAAAAGTTAGTGAAGGTGGTATAAAAGATAAAGGTTTTCCTTGCTCGAAAGCCAGTTGTATCCGACTCTAAGGTTCAGTGCTCATCTCAGTGGTATGATACACCAAAATATAGTATACAGTAAAACCTCGATTGCAGTGTTTTTGGTTTTTTGCTGCTGTGTTTTTGTTTTCTGATATGCCTGAACCACAGAATAACACAGCTGTTACTGGGCTTCAGATGAGAAAAATCAAAGTAACATGAACTTGTTCAAAGACTTCTGATGGGCCTGTGAAGAGTGTCCTTCCATCTCTGCTATTTTTTAGTGTTCCTTGTCAAGCTGTTCTCTAAAGTTGTAGCCTACTAACTTATCTTAAGGCTCATATGACACTGTGCAAACCCGTAATCTTCCACGGAATGATTGGATTATCATGTGCAGCTCTGGTTTATTTTAGTAGTATTTATGTCTTGCGTTTGTTCTTTAGTAAGCACCGTCCAAGGTAGCTTACATAAACAAAAACAGAAATTAAACTTTACATACACATATACACTATCAGACAGAGAACAAAGTCCTGCTGGAACAGGAAGGCTTTCATTTATGAATAAAATGACGTGCTGGAAGGTAATAGATTTCCTGTATTAAACATACATGTATCACAATTTAAGAACAATGGCAGAGAATGCTTTTTCAGATGCTCAATAAAACAATGCTAAAAGTAATTACAGACACCTACTTCATTATTGGTGGAAGACCTTTGAAATGGAATATTATATGATCTGAAGACAAGCCGGAGTAGGTAAACTAGTGTATATATTGCCCAACCAAAGTTTACAACTAGATACCACAGGAGAGCTTTTCTGACAGTTACAAGATGGCCTAAAAACCATAGATCCTTTCTTATTGAGCTCTGCTTTGCTGTTTCGTGCCAGAAAAGAAATGGAAGTCAGATGGTAAGCATGATGTACAGCAGGGCTGCTCCAAATACTATAGGATTATGCACAAGGTATTAGATGTAATTGAGCCTGCAAATGAAATAAGAAGCCAGTAAAGCTGATGCAAAAAAGAAGCCATGATTTGGAACCATCCTCTTTGCTTTCCTTGACAATTCAGAAGCTGTGTACTTGCAAGGCCTTTATAACATTGTAAAAGCAACACATAATATTCTATCATATACCCACTGTTTAATTAAAAGTGATCAGTGCTTGGGAAGAGGCTAGCTTAGTACACAGTAAACTGAAACATATCCATCATGTGCCTTGTTTTAGGACTTGTATTAAGGGACAGGACTGAAGCTTCAGTGCTATTTGTTTCCTTTAATTATTTCAATAGGAACACGGTGATCATTTTGATGCATGTGGAAGAAACAGGAATGGCTTGTTATTTTATTCTATAAGCAAGATATATTTGCACTGTTCTATGGGAATAATGTCCTATGTTTTCTGATGGCATGCTTTAATTTCCCCCCAGTGTGATGTGGATTTATTCATTTTTGTCTGTGGGAAGAAATAAATAATGAATCCAGGAAATCTATCCCTGGGGATTATAGTTTACTGTCTGTTCTTGCATTTGTATTGGCCCTTTCTGATTTTTTGTAATGCTGCAAAAGGACACAACAAAGAGAACAAGACTGTATAGGATGGACTGTTGGGAGAAAAATTATCCTGATTTCCCGGATTTCAGCCTTTTAAATCTCTATACCTGAGTAGTGTGACGTATACTGTGCCAATGTATCTCTTTCTTTCATTCTTGATGAATACCGCCTGGCCAGTTTTTGCCATAATACATTCTGTTTCTTATACAGTAATACCTCGGATAACGTTTACCTTGGATAACGCTAAAATCGCATAACGTTAAGTAATCTGGGGAGGAGAATTGGATCGAATAACGTTAAGGTCCTATGGGATGGATCGGATAACAACCGCTAAAGCCTGTGCGGTTACAATGTATTTCTATGGAGCTTTAACGTTATCCGATACATCCCATAGGATTTTAACATGCATCGGATAACACTACAAATCGGATAACACCAAGACTTGTGGAACCAAGTCTTAGCGTTATCCGAGGTATTACTGTATATTTATTTGCTCACTGGTTTAGTGCCTGTGGAACCAGAGATAGGGAGTCTGATTCTCCACTGTGCCTCCTTGACAAGAGGTTGGACTTAATGATCTATAGTACTCATAGGGTCTCTTCCAGCTCTGCAGTTCTCAGATCAAACATTGTTTGGGAGCACTTTCAAAAACATCACCCTTTGCATGCAGCCAAAGTTTATTTTTGAAGACACCATGCCTGACTAACAACCAAGATGATGCATAAGTTGCCATTAACATGTGTAATAAATTATGCTGTAATGACCTTAAAATTGTCACTGAAACTACTACTGAGGACAATCTTGGCGCTATTCCCTTACATGAGTTGCTTAATGAATCTGTATAGGGAGACCCTTCTGTTCCATCCAAGACTGAATGTATTAAGGTTTTGTTGCTGCCTTTCATTTCTTTAATGAACAGGCAATCAAGAAGCAAATAAGCCAAGAAGATATTTTCATTGTCGAATCAGCAGGAGAGACATTGGGGTGGTCAAAAACAGCGGGAGCTTGTTGGCGCTTTCAATAAACAGCATTGTTGCTTCCCTAAAAGGATTAAAATAAATTCTAAAGTCAAGTCAGCCACATTGCTTAGGTCTTTCATGAACAAAAGAAACACTGAAGCTATTACCACTTCTTCAGTCTACAATTTCAAACATAAGATTTTCATTCCTCTGATGTTGAATAGTTATAGGAATTCCTAATCAACAAATTTAAACCACAATTAGATGAATAAGTTATGTATTTGGTTGTTTTGTATTTTATTTGAGTTATAATTAGTCATACAGATTTTATATGATTTTTTTTGTAACAACTAATACAGGAATATTGCACATTTAGGAAATTCATTATTTCAACTACAGTAAAACCTTGCATAAAGAGCGCCTCGCTTAGAGACTAACTTCCTTAAAGAGCAGAATTTACTCTGAATGGTGGCTTCGCTTAACAAAGAAAACCAATCAAAAACTCATTTAACAAATAAATCGGGGTTCGCAATCCCCCCCAAAATTGGTCATTTACAATGGTGTTTCGCTTAAAGAACAAACTCGCTTAAAGAGCAATCCCGTGGAACACATTATGCTCTTTAAGTGAGGCACCACTGTATCTGACCTCTTTGTTTGGCAATATTTCTTTGAACAAACACATTCCAGTGACGATCACCTAGTTAGAGGATGTATACATATAATTCTTTCCTGGACATGTATGACCATATATTAAACAATATGTTTATCTGAAACTGTGCATCTACAGTAATACCTCGGATAACGTTTACCTCAGATAATGCTAAAATCGCATAACGTTAAGCAATCTGGGAGGGAGAATTGGATCGAATAACATTAAGGTCCTATGGGATGGATCGGATAACAACCACTAAAGCTTGTGCGGTTACAATGTATCTCTATGGAGCTTTAACGTTATCCGATCCATCCCATAGGATTTTAACATGGATCGGATAACACTAAAAATCGGATAACACCAAGACTTGTGGAACCAAGTCTTAGCGTTATCCAAGGTATTACTGTACTACCAACCAAAGTGAACAATCGTTTCATTTAGCCCTTGTGTGTTGCAACTCTTAGAAAACCTTTCCATAAGGCTGTGAAGGAAATTTGTACAGCTGACATAGCATTTCCCTCAATTTCTTCCTCTTTCTTAACAAATTGCACATGCAACTGAGAAGGATGTCTCTAAGTAACACACTTATTTATAATCAAACATAAAATGTTTGTGTGACTAGGAAAAAGGCTATATAGTGTGAAGTATGACAAAGGCCATCTTGTTTCACTTTTGTTATTAAATCCTATACTGGCAAAATGTAAGAACTGTGATTTCTAAAACATAGTGAACAATAAATTGATTTTTGATAGCAAAAACTCAAGGTTTGCCATTCAGTGTCAGATAATGGATGATAAACTCCTGTGCTTTTAGTTCTTTAAATGTCTACTCAAGCAACACTGCTGGGAGGATAGTGGATATAAATCAATACAATACTTTTCAATTCTCCTGGCTGTATTCTCCTGTGTATATAGCTATTGCATATGAACTCCAGACACAACTGCAGCTTTCTGGTTGTGGTTTCCCGTTTCCTTTGAAAACCTTCAAAGAATCTACTAAAGTAATAACTCTAACATATTGACTGAAATCAAGTACTGTAGTAAATCATAATTGGAGCATGCCCATCAAATTTCGTGGGTTTTGGTGAATCAACTCCACTTTATGTTCTGCTCATTCAATGGGCCTGCTTTGGTTTGCAACTTACTACTGGATTTTAGCCATTATTTTACATCAATTGATAACAGAAATGCAGGATTTTCTGAGGCTCGATATTGCTCACCTTCAGACACATTTAACTACAAAACATCAAAGACTTTGCATGTTGGTGTGAAGGAAGCCTTTGATCTATATAATTTGTTATGTGACCTGTTCATACTATGGCATCTGCCCTGATGGCATCAGTTGCAAAAATTCAGATTCATCTTAACAAGGGGCAGGTTTTAAATATACAAATAGTGTACAGTTGGCTTTTCTAGGTCTTACAAATGCTGTGGAGTCAATCTATAATTCAGAATTTGGATGCACAAAGGACATAGTTCCTTTAAGAGTCTAAACAGTGGGAGCTTAGCTGTGTCAGCTGTCACAAATCTAATTTTGCAGTTTCATGACAGTGGGTTTTTTTTCATCCACATGACTGGTTTGCTCAAGCAGCCACTGTCTCTCTTGTTCATCCACAACCATTCTTAGTGTAACTTCTTGAAAGATACTATTTACTCCCACCTAGAATAAAGAACACAACACATGTTAATCTCATGTTTTATAATACATATTCAAACAATAATGGTACTGTCTCTTGAGAACTCTTTGTTACCACACCTCCTTAAAATGAATCTTTTTGAACATACTGATACTGGGCACATTTTCCAGTCCAATTTTGGCCTCAAAGGTGGTAAGTCCAAGATGTGTCATTCCTAAAAGACAAGATATCAGAAATAAGATGTCCCTCATCTCAACAGTTGACACTTTTCTTTGAAAAAGTGCCATGCTTCAATGAAATAATACTCTCTTTGTATGTAAAAGAGCATGATTAATGGCTAGCATCTCTAAGAAGAGAAGGGAGACAATTCTGATTGACAAGAGAGCTGTTGCTGGACATAATAACAGGCTTGACAGAACATTTGTCTGTCTTAATATATGGAAGTTTCTTACGTTCTCACTGTCATAAATGAATAGGTTTACACTGTCCCTAGTAAAAATAAAAAGACAGAAATATATCTTTATAATCGGTGCAGAAAGTTTATGAACTGAAGGTCAAATCCTGATACTGAAAAGACAAAATAAGTCATGTAAAAAGAGTAAATAATATGACTAAGAAATTATCTCTTATTTTTTAAATGAAAAATTCTGAATTGCATGTAATTTTCTGCCAGAAGAGACTGAAAGGGAACATGGGTTGCAGGGGAATTGCTCCCCCCCCCCCAAAAAAAAAAGACTGATTATAAGATGACCTAGTAATAGGTCTGAATAATCTCGAAAGAGCCTCAAGACAGAAAATAAGACTTCCTTGTCCTGATTCCAAGCCTTCTGGAGAAATTGCCAAGTCATCTCTTACATATATTTTTAAAAGCCATTGTTAGGGAATGAACCCATAAAACTTATCAGATTGTATTTTTAATGTTTCATTCTGTCACACTTTGATATTGCAAATTGCTAGGGCTAAATCTGACAAATGAGACTTAAGAAAACATTTTATGTACATTCCTTTAATCCACTGGGTCTACTCTTGTGGAATCTGATAGCTGAATTTACAAGTGCAGCATTTTCAGTATGTCCTCCTTTTATCCCCATTTTACCAATTTTTACCATAATACATCATGATCAGGGTAGCTTCCTTGCCAAAGCCTTTCCCGCGATAACTGGTCTCTGAAAGAAAGAACAAATAGTAAGACATGTATTTTATTTCAGGATTCATTTAGATTAGAAGTCTAAACTTATAACCTTCTCAGTTTCAGGCATCCTTACAAGGTAGGAGTGAATGTAACACTTTCGTCCTATTTACTAAAATTCTTTAGTATCTGAAATATTTCTTCATGGTTGGACAGGACAGGCACTATGAATAAATAGACGACAGAGTCAAACAAGAAAGAAAAAATTAAACAAACGCAGGAGGAAGACAAATTTGGATGTTTACTTTACTTTCAAAATTAAAGAGTCAAAAATTCATGAGCCCTGTTTTCAATTTAGGTTAGAGCAGGGATCAGCAAACTTGGCTCTCCAGGTGTTCTTGGACTTCAATGACCAGAAGCCTAAGTCAGAACACCTGCTGATCAGGGCTTCTGGGAAATGAAGTCTAAGAACATCTGGAGAGCCATGTTTGCTGACCCCTGGGTTAGAGTGAAACTGTAGTGCCAGGAATACCTGTATATGGAGCATTTGGCTTTGGGTTAGCATCAAACAGGACACGTCTTGATGACAATGGAGAATATTTTTCAAACATTTATTATTGATAGGAAGATAGAGCCATCAAGAAAAAACTATCAGATTACCTGCAATCATAATTTCGATCTCCCCCACTGTTGGATCTTCAGGATCTGTGAGGAACAAGTTCACATCTCCGACCATGCATTCTTCTTCTGTAGCTGTCTGCCTAGACCACTTATCTGCATCAAGTATTATGAATGTGCATTCTGCGAAAATGAAAATATTAAAAATAATTTGTAAATCATTGAAAAAAGAATTGTGAGGCCACTGCTACTTAAACATTCCTCATGTTTGGACTTGAGCAGTAAAACTCAGCCAAGGTCTTTGGAAAATAAGCTTTAACTAAACTTGTTATATAGTCAACTCTAAATACAGTACAGTAATATTATTGGTGTTACTGGACCAGCAACTTGTAATATAACATAGACGTGTTTGTTTCATGTGGTCCTGCATTGAGATACAGGATCACATGGCAGAACTACATTATGATTCCAAGCAAAAACATTAGACATTGCAGCTAATGTATAGCAACAATACATTAACTGATAAATTAAGTTTGGGGATTTGATAGCAATAAGTGTACCATGTACCATGTGTACATTGTACCATGTAGTTGTTATACTGTTGCTATATTGTATTATAATAATAATATGCTGTCTTTGTAATTGAGATATGTATATTGTATTATGGTGTATTTATTGTATTTCTTTAGTTTGATATTGTATTATTTTTGATTATGCTGTTATTATTATGGAATGTTATACTGTATGTATTGATTCTGTGAACCGCCCCGAGTCGGTTTTACTGAGTAGGGTGATATATAAATTGAATAAAATAAATAAATAAGTGGTGCTATTTTAAAAACATACTTATGATTAATACCGTTTCCCCAAAAATAAGACAAACCCATAAAATAAGCTGTCACGGGATTTCTCAGCAGTTGCACAATAAAAGCCATACCCCGAAAATAAGACATAGTGATAGGCGTGGCTGTGCAGTGTCCCAGCACTGAGCGGTAAAGAAGACGGGCAGCCAGTGGCATAATAAAAATAATAAAAATATATTCTTGACCATAGTGTATTTTTTTGACCGTAGCATATTTTTTATTGTATTGCATTTTCCTGACTGTGTTGTATTCTTATTTTTATGAAAGATTTGTTGACTATATTGACTGTATCATATCTATTATATTTATATTATGCTGTTTTTTTAATATTTTATATCGTAACATTGTAAGCCGTTCTGAGTTGCTTCGGCAAGGAGAGCGGCATATAAATTGAATATAATAATAATAATAATAATAATAATAATAATAATAATAATAATAATAATAATAATAATAATAATAATAATAAAGACATCCCCTGAAAATAAGCCATAGTGTGTCTTCTTGAGGAAAAATAAATATAAGACAGTGTCTTATTTTCAGGGAAACACGGTATCTTGCAATAACAAGATAGGATGAATGTTAGTCAGGCAAGAGAAAGTATAGGAAGACAACAATAATTTGAATAGCAGCAGGTGAACTGAGCAATGAATTACAAAAAGCAAGGCTTAATATAAAGAAATCTGCAGTTGCATGCACGAAAAAGGGAAGCTATAGAATATTGCAATGTCTTGGAGAGCAAGCAGAAATCTGAGTATGTGGAATGACACAAGGATTTGATCTGCCTGATATGTGAGTAATGCCAGAGAAACTAGAAGTTTGTGCATGTGTGTGTGAAAAGTAAATACAGCCTAGAGAAAGGGACAAATGAAATAAGAAGAGGGGGAGAACCCAAAACCAGAAGGTAAAGAAAACATAAAACAGGTACCGGTAATTCATTTTATTGTTTGTCCTTCTAAATTGGGAATTAAAAAGTTGAGGTTACAAGACTCAAGCTGTTTTCTAAAGAATAATTCCAGTTGGATAGGTTTTGTTAAATGAGACATTTGGAAATCCCGCCTCAGTAACTTATGCTCCTTCTCTCTATCCCACTGTAAAAAAAACCCCAAGATAGAAAACAAAACAAAGGATCTTTATGTGTGTAAACTCTGGAAAAATTCAGAACATTTTAGAATCACCTGAAATTTATGACAAATAAAGAGCAAAGATGAAGAAAGAAAAATATACAACATCCCAGTTAAGCAACAAGGCTATAGATGCAAATATGAAACTGAAGATAGAATGAGGAACAGAATAAAAATATGAAAGTACTGTACAGTAATACCTCGGACAACACTAAGACTTGGTTCCACAAGTCTTGGTGTTATCCGATTTTCAGTGTTATCTGATGCATCTTAAAATCCTATGGGATGTATCGGATAACGTTAAAGCTCCATAGATACATTGTAACCGCACAGGCTTTAGCGGTTGTTATCCGATCCATCCCATAGGACCTTAACGTTATTCGATCCAATTCTCCTCCCCAGATTACTTAACGTTATGCGATTTTAGCGTTATCCGAGGTAAACGTTATCCGAGGTATTACTTTATAAGCAAGGAGCAAAGGGAAGGTTTTACGGGGAGAGGTGAGCATCAGTTTTTAAAAAATCCAGCTGTTTCCTTCTCTCCCATACTAAATACAATGACAATTTTGAAAGTGAAAAGTAAAATCACAGATGAGATTTTTCACCCTCATTTTAGTAGTTTTTAAGTGCAGTAATATAAATAAAAATGAATGTAAGCATCAAAACATCCTTTCAGTATAAATACATTTTAGCTTATTAGCAATTAATGGCTGAAATCCTCTCACACTAAAGTAGGTCACTGAATCAGTAGGGATTTGGTGAGTGAACTCCTGTTAGTTGAGTCAAACAAAAACCTACTCTAGTAGTTGTAATAAATTGCAGCTCAAGTAGGCCAATCTGAATCAATGGAGCTTACAGGAAGGTTGGCTCACCAAATCCCTGGATTTAATGGGAATATTCTAGTGCAATTTACTACTCAGAGCAGCAGGATTTTTGCCATGTGTGGTCCTTTCTCCCTACTGTTCCAATCCCTGAAACACACAGGTTTTTTTAAACATCAAACTGACCCTCAAATGGACTACCAACATATGTGCTCACTGCCCCATCCTCAGGCCTTGACAAATATTCAAAGGCTCACTGTCTGCATCCTCTCGCCAACTGCATTGCATCTCATATTCTTGTTCAAGGGTTAGTGGTTCAGATGCAGTCAGATGCTGTAGTTCTTCAGACTTCATCCACTCATGGTACCTGAGGAGCAAAACCAAGGAACAGAATATAGTCCTCTTCAGAAGATTACCCACTATACGTTGGTGGAAAAGCAAACAAGGCCATTAAAATGAATTACGTTTTTAGATGCCAGAGGTAAGTGATTCAAATTTATTAATAATAAATAAAGCCAGGCCTCTGTATCGAGTCCCATTTTCCTTTCCCACTCTACTATAGTCAATACCTGCAATTCAGAAAAGCTGAAAATAATTTCAGCATGCATATTATAAACAAACTGTCACTAAGTGTTCCGCTTTGGATGGAAATTGAAGAATATTTTAAGATTGCATATATTTCATTTCCCAGAGTTATTAAAATAAAGACAAGTTAAAAACAAAGATCTCCAAAACACACACACACGCACCCTCATGCAGATAGAGGAAATTATCTGTTTAATACCTGGGTACATGAACAGCAGTATATGGTACCAAAGTAACCCTTTCCCCTTGCAATACAGTATTCTGGTTAATCCTCATAGTCCAAATCCTGAAACAATATGGTATGTCAGCATGGCAAACAACTTCACAAAATTGGAGATAGTATGTAAATAAAAAATAGTGCACAACATTGTTGAATATTTTCTCTTTATTGTTTCCACTAGTGTTTAAAAATAAACAGAAGTCAACTGTATGGATGCATGCAGATATATTTATAAGTGCAACATGAGAGTTATGAAGTAAACCATACAAGGTTGTAATCAATCAGTTTAATTAGAGGGACTGAACTGGCAAAAGAAGGCATGGTCTTCAGTTTGTACTACATGAGAAGGGATATTGATGACAGAGCTTTCTGAAGGTCATTAATTTTTAGAATTGCTATAAGTGAAGAACCTGCTTATATCTCAGAATGCAAATTATAGTGTTCCCAAGCCCTAGATGAGGGGTTCTTAACCTACGGCCCACCCCCCATGCAGCCCGCAATACCATTTCATGTGGCCCACTACCATACCCGTTAGTGCCATGTGTGGCAGGCAGGGCAAAATGGCTGTCCGGCCCCTGAAGCTGTCTGAGGGAGCATAACCTGGCCCTCAGCTTGAAAAGGTTGAGAACCCACACTCTAGACCAGGGGTGCCCAAACTTTTTGGGCCATGGGCCAATCATGTGGTTTAGGGAGCTGGTCACTAAGGCCCGGGTGCCAATTCATCCAGCCTGTGAAGTCCTCGTCTCTCCTGGAAGTGGAAGTAAAATGCGCCCGTATGGGCGTGTTTAACTTCTGCTTCCAGGAGCAATGAGGGCTTCGTAGGCCAGATGAATTGGCGTCAGGGGCCACACCCGGCCCCCGGGCCTTAGTTTCGGCACCACTGCCTTAGACTTTAAATATTTGCCTGTGTTATATAGTCTGAACATTATCTTAACACCAATAATTTGACCACAGCCAAGGAACTGAATTCCACAAAACTCCTATACGTACTGTACTATGTATGGAATTATAGTTTTCAAAAAGGTGCTTTCAAATGGATGTTTCCAACACTACTAAGGTAAAGGTATTATAAAGCTATTCTATTTTTTGCTTCTTAAAGAAGGCAAGATTAAAAATATTATATCATGATGTCTACACTCTGTAAGTGAAGTCTGTAAATGAAGCACAGTGGTTGCAAAATAAGAACTTCATCTGGAACAAGGACAGGAAACCAGTTCTCAGAAGCTATTGGATTCTAACTCCCAGCAGTCATAGCCCACAATGACAAGGGTTGAGAATGACAGAAACTGTTGTGCAGCAGCACCTGAAGACCACACCTTTCCCACCAATTCTATATAACGATCAATATTTCAGGTGTCATCTAAGCTCATCACTTTTTATTTCCTCTCCCAACACATCAAATGTTACTCAGTAAAGAGTTCTGTGGCACCTCAAAACTGAGAAAATTACTGTGGTCTTAGCTTTTGTTGACACTGACAAAAGACAGTCAACAGGTACTGACAAAGACAATCCATAATTAATGCATTTAAAGTGTCACAGAACTTTGTACAGACTTTGCAACAAATTTCTAACATAATTGTGTATTATCAAGTCCATTCTGACGGACAGTGATTCCTTTCTAGGGGTACATAGAAAGAGCCCTCTCAAAGATTGTGGTATTTGTGAACCACAACTGGGCGTACCCTGGTAACGGCAATCTTGTGCTGGCTAATTTTTCTCACACTAGGTCAGGAACTGCAGAATGAACTTCCTAAAGGTGGCTTCATTTTGGCAGTTTCACATCTGGCCTAGACATGGAAGAAAAAAGAAATAGAGAATCCACAGAGGTTGTTTACCATTCCCCTTTTCTGGGGGTGGCCTTGGAATGATGCACCCTTGCCAAAGGTCCCACAGGATGGCTCTTCTCCCAGGAGACACTGTGAGGAATCAAACCCCCAAACTCTGCAGCTAAAAACCTAAACCACTATCTAGCTACTGGATGCCACCACCCACACTCTCAGAAATCAAAGTTAAATTTAAAAAACAAAAGCATTATACATCATTAAGGAAAGCATATATTCATCCTATGAAGTCTAAGAGTACATTGTCCTAGCAAGGGATATAACAGACTATAGGGTTTTATAATAGACTAGGGCAGGGATCAGCAAACTTGGCTCTCCAGCTGTTATTGGACTTCAGTTCCCAGAAGCCTTGATCAGCAGGAGTGCTGACTTGGGCTTCTGGGAATTGAAGTCCAAGAACACCTGGAGAGCCAAGTTTGCAGACCCCTAGGGTCATCAGATGAGGTAAATGAGAAAAACATGAAAAATAACGTCCCAGGTCAGTCCTAAAGATGTTTCCTCAACAAGAAGGAATCCTGCTGAGTTCAAATAGAGCCCTCCCTGCCTTCATGTGTTTAGACCAGTGATGGCCAACCTTAGCACTCCAGAGGTTCTTAAACTTCAATTCCCAGAAGCCCAAATCAACACACCTGTTGATCAGGGCTTCTGGGAATTGAAGTTTAAGAACACCTGGAGTGCCAAGGTTGGCCACCGCTGGTTTAGACCGTAATGGCGAACCTTGGCACTCCAGGTGTTCTTGGGCTTCAATTCCCAGAAGCCCAAGTGAGCACTACTGCTGATCAGGGATTCTGGGATTTGAAGTTCCAGAACAGCTGGAGTCCCAAAGTTAGGACTTGGGGCTTCAATGCCCAGAAGCCCAAGTGAGCACTACTGCTGATCAGGGATTCTGGGACTTGAAGTTCCAGAACAGCTAGAGTGCCAAGGTTAGGACTTGGGGCTTCAATGCCCAGAAGCCCAAGTGAGCACTACTGCTGATCAGGGATTCTGGGACTTGAAGTTCCAGAACAACTGGAGTGCCAAGGTTAGGACGACCACCTTAAAAGCCCACGACTCTGCCGTGAGGGGAAAACCAACGCACGGCCTTTCACCTTCTTTCCCTCCACCGTCAACTTCCGAGCTCCTTTAAGAGCCCAACGGCCGTCCAGCCAACCGCCAGTCGCGCGCCGCTTCCGCCCATGCGCAGTGGCCACCTGATTTCTTTTTTTTTCCCCCTTTTTTCGCCTCCCTTCTACGGTGGCCGCGGAGTGTCACACCAAGGCGCGTTTTCCGCGCCGCGCGCAGGAACCAATAAGCGTCGGGAGAACCTTGGGCCGCAGGCGGTTCCAGAGGCTTGCTCTGCGCATGCGCCTTGCACGGTGCCGCCCCTCTCTTTTACTCCCTCCTCTCCTGAGGGAAGCCGGCGTGGGGATTTGGGCGGTTGGGCTGTGACGACGGCGCCTCGCCGGTGGGGTTGCTTACTACTTACTCCCCTCAGAGCTGAAGGCGGGAGGGGCCGGAGTCCAGTCCTCTGAGTGGGGCCTCCTTGCCATGCCCGGAGGAACTCTGAGGGAAGGAGTCGCCGTCTACGGAGAAGGGCGAAGCGAGGCGACCGGTGTGGCTCCGGAAGCTGCCGCGAAACTCGGTGGGTTTTTCCCCTCACAGGAGGGGAACTGCGAGCGGCCCCCCGGAGCCCTCGTCACATAGAGAGGCTTTAAAGAGGCGGCGGTGGCCGGCTTGGGCAGACTCGGTCGTCGGCATCATCCTGGCCAGGGTGCCCGCTATGTATAATGGGCAAGTGTGTCAGCTTCTGTGTCACTTCAGAGATTGGCTCAGTGGTTATTAAGAAGCTCGCTTTGTGTTAGCTGCGAGGCCCTGCAAGTCTCCAGTTCGAGACCCGGGTGCTGCATGGCGCTTTGAGCGCCCCTCTCCGTCCCAGCTCCTGCCAAGCTAGCAGTTTCGAAAGCAAGAAAGTGCAAGTAGGGACCACCTCGGTGGGAAATAAGATCTTGGGCAGTGATGGACTGTTAACAGGTTTATTTATTTTATTTATTAATCACATTTATATCCCGCCCTCATCCAAAGACTCAGGGCGGCTTACAAAACTTAAATAAATGACTAAAAACACTTGAAGTGCTGTCCTCACTCTCGGTGCCAGTGCAGCCAGAAACCATACAATACATGGCTCCTTTTTAATGTAAAGAGCTTTAAAATGCTCTTTACAAGGAGGTGACCCATCAATATACTTATATATCCGGTGTATCTGTTTGGTTCTCACCAGTTCTCCAGAACCAGTAGTAACTCTTCCCAGTGTCCTGGAGAACCGGTGGCAGCTTTTTTTGGGGGAAACCACCTTTATATATTGTATGTTTCTGCCTTTATTGTTGGACTCTATTGATCGACTGTATATTAATTATGTTGTACACCGCCCTGAGTTGGTCACACCAAGGAGGGCGGTATAGAAATCCAATAAATAAATAAATAATAAATAAATAAATTGGGGCTTACCTTTTCACTGGTTCCTCCATTGCACATGCACGCCAAGCACTTGGTGTGCATGCACGCCTACAGTGATTGGCGCGTATGCACGGCCTCCTTGCTGTCCTCCCAAGAGGGGAGGAGGAAGAGAAGCTGCTAGCCTGAAGCTCCCTATAGCCTGCTCCCCTAGATATCCTAGAGAACTGGTTAGGCAAAGACTTAGTACCTAACTTCTTTAACTGTTGAAAAGTTGAAAAGTGCCAAAATGAAGCCATCTTGTGGTGAGTTCATTCTGTAGTTCCTTCCATCTGACCTAGTGTGAGAAAGATTAGCCAGAATAAGCTTTACGCTCTGGTTTAAAAGCTCTGGTTGATTTGTGTTGTGAGTGGGTGGGTGGGTGGGTGTATTTTAATGTATTATTTATTTATTTATTTACAGGTTTGTGTTGTGGGTGGGTGGGTAGGTGGGTTGAGAGGTGTGTGTGTGTGCTTATTTTTATTTTATTTTAGTTTTTATTAATTTTTAATTTGTTTTTGGCCCCGCCCACAACATCATGATGTCATGACATTGGCTCCGCCCATGATGTTAGCTCCACCCACACTGTGATGATGTCATGGTGGGGTAGTAAAAATTTTGACATCCCATCACTGATCTTGGGGACACTCGGGCGTCCACTGAGCGGAATTTCTCCAGCAAAAATCCTCTCAACCCAGAATAATTTCTGACACGAAATTATTATTATTATTATTATTATTATTATTATTATTATTATTATTATTATTATTATTATTATTATTATTATTATTATTATTATTATTATTATTATTATTATTGGCAAGTTTCCAGCACAGAGGACTTTGTGCGTCAGTTCAGCGATTGGGGGGAGGGAGGGAGAGAGAAGGTTTGTTTGTTTTGCATCTGTGCAGCTGTTGCCACCTTGTGAGAGGAACTGCTCCTAAACCTCCTGAGTAGAATAGCAATTACTCTTCTATACCAGCCCTGAATGGAGTTCCTCCAGCAAAAATCATTTCAACCCAGAAAGCACCTTTGTGTGCTTCTGACATGATTTTTAAAAAACTATGCCCCATAGTGCTTAGTGCACTCTCTGAGCGGTTCACAGTAATTAGCATTCCCCTTCCCCCATGCTGAGTCCTCATTTTACCGCCCTCGGAAGGATGGGAGGCTAAGTCAACCTTGACACCCATCAGGATCGTCGAACTCACAACCTTCTGGTTGCAGTTACATTTGATCTTAGCCAAAAGGCCGAGAAGCGATTGTATCTCCGCTGCTCCGCAAGTATCCTGGCCGGTCAAACAGCACATATATCCAATGGCTGCTATCTGATGAAAGGCCTACCATCACCCACAACACTGCCAGATTGTGTGCCACAGTGTAGAAGATCAGAAGAACAATTCTGGCAGGTCCTTCAGCTAAATAAACTAGTTTTACTTCTCCCTAACTATGAACAGAAACTCTCCCTTTTGAGCACCTTCAATTTGGATTCTGTCTCCTGATATCTTTTAAGTACCCTCAGTTTAGCTTCTATTCCATTTGATGTACCATGAAAACGGACGGTTTTTTAAAATTCATTTTGGGATCTGACCCTCCTGCCTGCTCCAGGGAGATCAGAGGACCCGATCCAAGCTGGCGTTTTGGCTTGCTCCACTGGCCAGGGATGCGGGGAAACCCAGAAACAGCTTGGATCGGGTCCTCCGACCTGCCCAGAGCTGGCAGGGGGGTCAGAGAGCCCAAAATGGGTTTTAAAAAAGCCATTTTTTTCCACCCATTTTGGGCTCACTGACCCCCCTGCTGGCTCCGTGGTGTGTGTGTGTGTCGGGAATCCAATCCAAGCTGTTTCCAAAGTTTCCCCACCTCCCTGGAGGCTGCAGGAAGCAAAAACATCGGGATTCAAATCCCGACAATTTGGCTTGCTGCAGCCTCCAGGGGAACAGGACTTTTTTTTAACGTTGTGGGATCAATGCATCGCACAACGTTAAAAACTGGATAACAACAAGACTTGTGGAACCAAGTCTCATTGTTATCCGAGGTACTAGTGTATCCCCATTTTAACTTCTGTCCCTTTGCTGTTTTATGCGGGACTTGGACCGTAATAAAGATTTGATTGATTGACATCATAGCTGTCTGAGGGAGCGTGACTCAGCCCTTGACTTGAAAAGGTTGAGAACCCCTGGTTTATGTAGTATCTTAAGGTGTATAGGAAGTTAAGAATTTAAGACGGGTTCTCAGCATTTTCAGGTTGTGGGCCTGACCATGCCTCCTGGATAGCTGATCGGGCTGGTCACATGGTTCCTCCCACTGGGAGCAAAATGCACCCGCACATGCGAAGAATGCTGCCATAAATGCATTTGCGTATGCGCGGGAACATTTTACTTCCACATCCCGGATTGGCAAGGGCAATAAGGGTTGGATGAATTGGCATCGGGGGCCGGGGGTGGCCCATGGGCTGTAGGTTGTGAATGGCTGATTTAAGACACGAGTGGTTTTTGCAATAAATAGCTACAGTCACCAAGACACATATGAAGGTGGAGTTTGTTGCGACCCGGAAGGCTATAATATGAGAATCAATGATTTGTGTATTTAAGCACAGGGAGTGCTTTTCTTGGTAGTTAAATTATCCAACCTTGGTGATCACTGGCTCAGTGACTGATTTTGTCTATAAAGTACAGTACTGTGTAATTATTTCAGATTGTCCCTGAACACTTACATACAGTACATAGAAAAAAGTATGGATTCTAGGAAACAATGGTTATAATCTCTGTCATAGTACAGTACTGTATTACATGGCCTGTGGAGCTGTTTCCATTGTCTGTTTTAAACTTTGCTCCAGTAATTGCAGCATCGTTCTGTTGGGGAAAAGATAGTTATGGAGGTAATGGACTAGATTGGTTATTGGAAGTAAGATGTTACTTGAATATAAAGCAGTATTGGTTAAAAAATTTATTCAAGTAGATTTTAAATGTGTATTACAGTAAAAGTAAATTCATTAAAATAGCTTGGTTTAAGAACAAATCAACTTTTAAGATGAACAAACATATTTATAAAGCCTACAGTTATAATATCTTTTTAAATACAGAAGTTAGTCTTTAAGGTGCCACAACATTTTTTGGCTTTTTTTGCTGTTCTGTTGTATTTATTCTCAGATGTGCTTGAACAGACTAACACAGATACCACTTCAAATACAGTACAGTACTTCTGTTTTATACCATCCATCTCCCTGAGTTCTGGAATGCATTTAGTTTTCAAATTATAAATCAAGTGGTGGGACTTGTAGCAAAAGTGGCCAAAATCCTGTTGCTTGCCTTAGCTTAGAGTATTACATTGCACTAGAGCTGATATGGTGAACCTTTGCACTCCAGGTATTCTTGGATTTCAATTACCAGAAGCCCAAGTCAACACTCCTGCTGATCAGGGCTTCTGGGAATTGAAGTTCAAGAACAGCTGGAGTACCAAGGTTTGTCATCACTGCACTAGAATAATCAATAGAGTTTTGGTGAGTCAACTCCTCTGTAAGTTTCATTCACTCAAATGAGCTTATTCTAACTGCAGTACCGTAGTATAGAGTAGACCATACAGCCAGTGACGCAACACCCAGTGTTGGGTGGCGGTAAATAACCTGACTCGCTAAAGTGGCCAACAGCTACTGGCAGATGAGCCCTTTTAAGTGGGGTGATGGTCCCCTCAGTGGAGGAAATGCCACTGGAAACCATCATGTTGGAAAAAATGAGCAGAGGAGGAACCACTTCACTATATTCTGATTCCCAACAGCCATGGAGGCAGAAGAGGCCATGCCAGATGGACTGGCTATGAAGGAGCACCTTGTCAATATCATCAAGGCTGCAGTCCTGATGTAAAATCCTGCATGTCTCATTTATACGTAGCACAGGAGATGGCTCTGTGATCATAACTTCATGGCAAGCTGGGATCAACCTTAAACAAATTCATGTCAATGGCATGTTTCCTGTTTGACACTCCATCATATACATCAACTGAAAATGATTTTCAGGAAAAATGTATACTCTGACACAAGTAGCAGATGATGACGAGCATGTAAATTGCGGTTAGGGTAGGCCTGTTTGAATCAACTGGATTTATGGAGGAGTTGACTTCCCAAAAGTCCAATGATCTAGCATGATTTACTGTGCTGGGTAATAGGTTTGAAGAAAGAGAATATATTCCCATTTTTGATCCAAGTTTTTGGGTGTTAAACTGAGGTCTCTTGGGAGAGGGATGAATTTTGATAAAGGAATGGAGAACACAATATTTCTTTTAATTTATACAATGCTAGAACACCTCTGGGTCACTTTAAGAACAACTCCATTTGCTTTGATTGGGAGGTACAAACCCAATCACGTGCCCTTTCAATATCTTTCTTATTCATTTGTCTATTGCTGAAAACCACATCCTCTAATGAAATTTTTTGTTGTAGCTGTTTGGCTTCTGATAACATTTTTAAAGTCTAATTCAGGATTCCTCAAACTTGGCTCTCCAGGTGTTCTTGGACTTCAGTTACCAGAAGCCCAAGTCAGCACACCTGCTCATCAGGGCTTTTGGAAACTGAAGTGCAAGAACATCTGGAGAGCCAAGTTTGTGTTTCTGCAAGGTTGTCGCCAGAATAAAAGATAGCATAGCCAAAATGGCCAGCCAAGTAATTTCTTCTTTACTTTTTCTTAAAAAGAATTAACTGATTTCAGCATCCGATGATAAAATTTTTAAACTATGATTGAACATGATTCATTCTGTGTTTATTTTATTCTATATAATTCATTCTATGAAAATCTAATCCATCCCTTCACACACATTCAATTAGTACTTTAATATTTTTAAAAAATAAACCAAATTCATTTATTAGCTTGTGTTTTTATTAATTCATACTTGGTTTAATAAGGCAGCTACAGCAACATCAGATAATTACATTTCTATAATTTTCTGATGGCTAACAGTCCCTCATGCTAAAACTTCTAATTAGCAATTAATACTTAATCTCTTAAATTGCAAAATGGTTAATCCTCCACAATCAACCATCAAAGTTTAAGGAAGAGAAATGTTGGGAAAAACATCTGGGAACAGGATAATAATTAAAAGTTTCCTTCTTAAATTCACAATGGAAAGAGAAAATGATTAGCCTCAGGTACCAATATTTTCCAATTATACAGTTACAGGGAGGCCGTCATCCTGGAATTGGGTAAAAAGTCTCTCCCACTTGCTTGGAAAAAACAACTAAAACTTATTTATGGAGGCATTTGGTGATTATTTGGTTTGATCATGATGGATTTTGTTTTGCTGTTCTCTTAATTTTTATTTACTCTACTTCGAGGTATTTAATGTTTTGGGGATTCTATAGCCAGAAATGGGGTTTAGAGAATGTGATTTGATGTTTTATTGAGTTTATTGTATTAATAAAGCAATTTTTGTCTTGTTTTTAAAATTTGGTTCTATTTAGTTGCACACTTTAAATATCTCATTTACTTTGAAAGCCCTGTTAGGGTCCCTGTAAATCAGTTTCAACTTAACAGTACTTGATGGCTTATAAGAATCAGTTATCAAACAGTCCCTAGGCTTAAGTAAGCAGCTGATTGGATAGCTGAATGGTTTAGGTAACTGGTAGATGCTGTGATTTTGATTCCTCACTATGGCTCCTGGGAGTAGAGCCATCCTCTATACATAGTCATGAGCAAGTTTCACAATCCCAGAAGTACCCCCACAAGAATGAAAAGTTAAATTACTTCCATGTGTTATTGTCCCAGAAAACTCATGTGGAAAGTGATTGGGAGGGAGAGGCAAAAAGCATAATGATGGCAGTTGATTGAAGGGCACAAATGTACTGTATATGTGTAGTCTACATTCCATTTTATCCAAGTTTGCATTTCATTTGTCCTCCTGGGCTAGCATACTCTTAGATGGCCAGTTCCTCTTTCCCTTCTCTCTTTCTGCTTTTCTGTTTTATTATTTTTGTATTGTTTTCTTTGTTAGTTCAAACTTTATCAGCTACTTTCCCCATTCGCTCAGGGACAACATATTCCACAGAAACCTTTGTCGTGACAGTTTTTTTATTTTAGTTTATATACCACTCATCTAGTGAAAGAGCCTGTGAGAATGTGAGGAAGAGTGAACTATCTCCCATATGATACCCTTCAATGAGCACTGAGGAAGACCTTAGGTGGGCAAGAGGAAATGCAGTTGAGGTGGCCCAATATTGGGTGGATGTCATCTAGTCCTTTTAATTCCTTTTTGTTTTAGCTATGTTAATTTTAGCTTTGTATCAAATCATGGCATAGCTTCCTCACAGCTTCTGCCCTTCCGAACAACCATCCCTCACAGACTGCCCTAGAACTTTGGAGCTACCACATAACTGGGCAGAACTATATGTTTCTCTACTGCCTGGCCAAGAGCAACCACGGCCTATGTGGAAAGCTTTGAACAGACTGCATGCCAGGGTAGGAAGATCAAGGGCTAATTTGAGAAAGGGGGGTTTCCCTGTAGATGACAGCCTTTGTGAATGTCGAGAAGAACAAACTATCGCTCATATGATACAATGCACACAGCGCCCCTCAGTGTGCACTGAGGAGGACCTAATGTTGACAAGAGAAAATGCTGTTGATGTGGCTTGATATTGGGCAGATGTCATCTAGTTTCTGTTTGTTTTATATACAGTAATACCTCGGATAACGTTTACCTTGGATAACGCTAAAATCACATAACGTTAAGTAATCTGGGGAGGAGAATTGGATCGAATAACGTTAAGGTCCTATGGGATGTATCGGATAACAACCGCTAAAGCCTGTGCAGCTACAATGTATCTCTATGGAGCTTTAACGTTATCCGATCCATCCCATAGGATTTTAAGATGCATCAGATAACACTGAAAATCGGATAACACCAAGACTTGTGGAACCAAGTCTTAGCGTTATCTGAGGTATTACTGTATGTTGGTTTTAGCTTTGTATGCTGTTATATGCTTTGTGGTGCCTCAGACATGAATAAAGAAAGCTTTGTTATGTTATTATATGCTGGTGGTGCCTCTGACATGAATAAAGAAAGGTTTTTTTGTCCCTAATATAAACTAAACTTGACTGCACTCTCTTACACACTTTGTAAGGGATATCAGCTATCCTTTCTGACTTTAAATTGCTGTGAATGAGGGGTCTAGTCTAGTTACAGTTTGTACTTCTGGAGCAGTGGGGGAATTTTAGCTTTGGTGCATTTCCCAGCGTGAGGTCACTAGAATCTCTAAAAGTATTATGGTCTGAAGCAACAATGTCTGTATAGAGTTATGTTAATGCATACAGAGTCAGACCTGCTTATGTGAAAATCTGCAGCTCTGACTTAAATAAACAGGTTTTGCATCTCTTTCAGATTAGCAGAGGCAGGATCAAAACGTATTGAATTTTTTGTTCCTGGCTGTTCTGTCTCCTTCAACATGCCTGGAGGCATTACGGATACAGGGGAGCTCTACTCTCCATATGTGAGTATTTAGCACTGGTCTTTTCTCTGCCTACATGTTCATGCTTGAACTACCTGAAAAACTGTATTTTTTTAATGCAAGACAGTTTTGTTGCTGTTTTCTCCCATGTTTTATTCCTGGTTCATAAAAGCATGCTTAGATAATGTTCATTGGTTTGCCCTTTTTACTCACACAAACTTTGCTCACCCACGTAAGCTCTAAAACAGAGATAGGCAACGTCCAGAAATCCAAGAGATGCAGCAATAAAGAAAAATTCAAAAACACAGTTAATTACTGCAAATACAATTTGTCATATATACTGTGTATTTGGTATGTGATCAGTGAACAGTATGTTTTCAAGATAAAATAGTACAGTAGGTTAATAAATGGGCAATGTGGTCCAAAGATCAGGAACAGGAGAAAGTAAATGATCTGGGCAATGGATAGGGTTAAGAAAGGTGGTCTCTATCTTTGCAGGGACAGGAAACTGAGTTTCCTCTACAGGCCCAGTTGAAGCCAAAAACGAGAGTACAGTAATACCTCGGATAATGCTAAGACTTGGTTCCACAAATCCTGGTGTTATCCAATTTTTAGTGTTATCCAATCCATGTTAAAATCCTATGGGATGGATCGGATCACGTTAAAGCTCCATAGAGATACATTGCAACCGCACAGGCTTTAGCGGTTGTTATCCGATCCATCCCATAGGACCTTAACGTTATTCGATCCAATTCTCCTCCCCAGATTACTTAACGTTATGTGATTTTAGCGTTATCCGAGGTAAACGTTATCCGAGGTATTACTGTACAGTATAAGCAGCTACTGCTTAGGTCAGCTGACAACAAGCACCAATCAGTTAGGAGATGTTTAGAAATACCACAAAAATAGGAGCGATGAATGCTCAAATTAGAGCAGAACTCCTGAATTAGAGCATATAAAGTAGGAGTTCTCAACATTTTTAAGCCAGGACCCAGGTCATGCTCCTTCAGACAGCTTCGGGGGGCGGATGGCCATTTTGCCCTTCCTCCACTACATGGCACTTCCTGGTGTGAATGTTGAAGAAACATTAATCAGCTAGTGAAACTGATACACTAGTACCTCGGATAATGATGAGACTTGGTTCCATAAGTCTCGTCGTTATCCAGTTTTTAACGTTGTGCAATGCATTGATCGCTCGATGTTTAAAAAAGCCCTGTTCCCTTTCCAAAGAGGAAAGGGAACAGGGGGCGATCCACCTGCCTCTTTGGAAATGAGTGGAATCCCCACTGCCCTTTCCAAAGAGGCAGGTGAATCGCAGTGTGGGATCGGCTGCTTGGGTTGGGGGTTGAAGCAGGTGGGTGCCTGTTCAATCCCCCAACCCAAGCGCTGATCCCACACTGTGATCGTAGCACCTGGATAGGTTGGGAACAGCACAGATCAGGTCCCGTGACCTCCCCAGAGCCAGCAGGGGTGCCGGAGAGCCCAAAATGGGCGGAAAAAACTTTCATTTCCCCCCCACCCATTTCGGGCTCTCTGGCACCCCTGCCGACACCGGGGAGGTCAGGGGACCCGATCCTTGCTTTTCCCGACGTTCCCCAACCTCCCCTGCTGCCTTGAATCCCAGCATTTTGACTTACTGCACCGGCTGGAGAGGTCGAGGAACATCGGGAACAGTGCAGATCGGGTCCCCCAACCTCCCCAGAGCCGGCAGGTGTGTTGGAGAGTCAGAAATGGGTGGAAAAAACCCTGAAAGTATCCGATCTGCAGCTAGGGGGTGGCTGGGGAAGCCGATGGGAGACTCTCCCGTTGGCTTTCCAGCCACCCCACCTCTTCCTTTGCCACTGCGGGGTGGCTGGGGAAGCTGACTGACCCCCCCATCAGCTTTCCAGCCACCGCGCCACTGCCTCCGCAGCTGCGGGGTGGCTGGGAAGCCAACCGGGGAGCCCCTGTTCGGCTTTCCAGCCACCCTGGTGCTATGAACAATTGCATTGGATAACGCTAACAGATCATTATCCGATGCAATTTTTTTTAAAAAAATTGCATCATTATGCGATTTGAGCATTATCCGATGCAATCATTATCTGAGGTATTACTGTATCAGTCTTTTAGGGGAAAGCTAGACTCAGATGTTAAATTATCAAGTACCTTGCGGATTGGAAGTTATGGTATTGCAGACATTTATAGGTTGCTGAGCTTTAAAACTATGTGTCTCATTTTCAGAGGAAAGCAAGAAATTGCAACTAGTTAAATAGGGACCACTTCGGTGGGAAGGTAACAGCGTTCCGTGTGCTTTGGTGTCTAGTCATGACTGCCACATGACAATTGAAACGTCTGCAGAAGCAGACAGTGCTGGCTCTTTAGCTTTGAAACAGAGATGAGCACTGACCCCTAGAGTTGGATATGACTGGCTTTCGAGCAAGGGAAACCTTTACCTTTACTAAAATATGTTAAAATATGATTAAATAAAAATGTTTCTACCAGCATCTGAAATAATTCCTCTGCGATAGCCTTCTTTTTAATCAGAGACAAAGAAAACCTCTAAGATTTCTGTCTAAAAGACTTCATGTATGCCATCACTTGAGGGTATGGAGTTCAGAGCAGGCAGTTGAGTATGTGAGGAATGGCAGTCCTGTCCCTAAAGTTTAAAATCTCATTACTAACTAGCATAGCCTGTGCTTCATCTAGAAAACTTGCTAAAAGATCCATTTGTTTTTGAGATGTCAGTAAGACTGGGAGGACCTTGTTTTTTTCATGGAGAGCAAAGAGGGTTGCTGAAGCATTACAACACATCTGCCAGGAATATCTGATTAATGTTTTGTACCAGTTCCGTATTCTTGGTTAATTTTATTCATGATGCTTCTTGGCTCTAGAAATAGTACATTTGGCAGTTGAGATGAATTTACAGATGAGTGGCTGTCTTTTGATATTGCCAGAAGGAGTAGATGCTTTATATTTCAGGCTTTCTCTTTTACTCTCATATCTTCACTTGTAGTTCAAGCCTATAGGATACAGTGCTTATATTGGAAACATTTATTTATTTATTTATTTGTTCACACTTGTATGCCGCCCTACTCGCAGAGCGACTCAGGGCGGCTAACATAGTATCGCTGAACAAAATTTCAAAAACACAATAATCCCAATAATAAATTCAACAGTAAAACCATGAACAATCCAGTAATTTTTTTAAAAGATTAAAAGATTTAAAAGAATTAAGAGAGAGCTGGGTAATTATCGAATCAGCCAGCAAGCTGGGGTTACTGTGTTACTGGAAACATCTTTTAATAGGCATTGATTTTTCTTAGCGTAATTAGCTTGGGCTTATTGGAATGTATTTATACTTTGCCAGACCATTAATCCATAAAGTTCAGTATTGTCTCTGGCAGAGGAGTGGAACTAGTGGCTCTCTAGACCAGGAGTTCTCAACCTTTTAAAGCTAGGGCCCAAGTCACGCTCCCTCAGACAACTTTGGAGGCTGGACAGCCATTTTGCCCTTCTCTCACCACAGGGCACTTCCTGGTGTGGTGGAGGCAGTGGGGGGGGGGCAACAAGAAATGGTGCTGTGGGCTGCAAGTTGAGAATCCCTGCTCTAGATGAATCTGAGCTGCTGCTGCTGCAGGCCGAGTTAGTTGTCAGGAATTGTAGGAGCTGTAGACAAATAACATCTGGAAGGCCAGAGTTTCCCCACACCAGTCTGCAATGATTGACGAGTCAGAGTCTCTGTCTATAATCTTGGAAGACAGGTGATGTCACTGAAGACTAGAAATAACCTATGTCACCACATTTTCAAAATTAGGAAGAAAAAATTAACCATCATCGGGTCAGCTTGATATCAATACCAGGAAGTGTTCTAGCACAGATCATTAACTAGGTAACTTGTGAGCATGTAGAAAAGAACACTGGTTTCTAAAGTGTAGTATAGGTTTCTCAAAAGCAAAATGTGCCAGATTAATTTTATCTTGCATTCTCTCTTTTGCTCTCTCAGTGAACTAGGCAGAAAATGAGTTTTAGCATTAAAAAAAAAGTAAGGTTCTTCTTTTAGTCAGGAAAATTGGTTCATAAATATATAGTGGAAGAGAGCTGCCTTGGCAGTAGTACAAGTGAATAGGATCTCAAAGACCACAGGCTAGACATGAGACAGCATGGCAGCAAAAAGGGTTAATGCAATTCTGGGCTGCATAATTGTACCACTCTCTTCTCCTTCAGTTAAACCCCATCTGGAACACTGTGTCCTGTTCTAGGCACCCCAATTGAAATACGATTTTGATAAACTGAGTTATGTCTGAAGAGCAGTGAGCAAGTATAATATTGTTCAGGGCACAAGCTATGTTTAACCCAGAGGGGAACAGGATGAGAGGTGAAATTACAGCTATTTTCAAACATTTGTAGTGCTGTCAGATAGAAGGTGGAACTAGTTTGTTTTAGCTCCAGATGGAAGAACCTAAATTAATGGATTCAAATTGCAATAAAGAAGATCTTACCTAAATGTTAAAATGTAACTTATTGATAGTAAGAACTATTTGATATTGGAATGGGCTGCCTTGGAGAGTACTAGATTCTTATTCATATAGCCACCTCCTCTATAAGTTCCGTCTATTAAAATTGGCCAATTTTAATTGATGGAACTTATAGAGGAGGTGGCTAATATGAATAAGAATCTAAGTCCCATTAATTAAAACTGGCCAATTTTAATTGATGGCACTTACAGAGGAGTTGACTCATTAAATCTCCATTGATTCAGTGGGCCTTCTCTAGTAAAATTTACTATGCTAAGCAACAGGATTTTGGCCATTGGAGTTTTTAAAACAGAGTTTGTATATTTGGATGACCACTGATTAAGGATGATTTAGCTTTTGATTTCTTACTTCGTCAGGATGTTAGACTTCGTGACCTTTGAGATTTCTTTCAGCACACATTTCTATGATTCTGTGGTGATGATTTTATGTGGACACTCTATAGCAGTGATGGCCAACCTTGGCACTCCAGGTGTTCTTGGACTTCAATTACCAGAAGCCCAAGTCAGCCCTCCTGCATATCAGGGCTTCTAGGAATTGAAGTCCAAGAACATTAATGTATGATACTTGACTATACTGCGACATTGTATTGCTCTATTGAATTATTACATTGTATTCGATTGTATTGTTACATTGTATTGTTATTTTTGCTGTTCTGCCCCCATTGCAATGCTGTATTATTCTATTGTTATATTTTACTGTACCACATCGTATTATATTGTCTACTATACTGTTGATGTTGTGAGCTGCCCTGAGTTGGTTTTCACTGAGTAGGGTGGAATATAAATCGAATAAATGAAAAAAATGAAATGAAAAATGAAACATCTGGAGTTCTAATGTTGGCCATCACTGATCTATAGCAGGGGTTCACAATCTTTTTACGCCGCAGGCCTGACTATGCCCCCCCAGATAGCTGAGCAGGCTGGACTACACCCCTAGAAGCGGAAGTAAATGCACCCACTTCCACATTTACAACCCCCACGGGCAGATTTATGGGTGACATAACCACATTTACACATGCTCAAGTGCATTTTATGGCTGTCGTAAATGTGCCCGCTTCCACTTCCGGGTGCAGTGAGGGCAGCGGCAGGCTGGATGGAATGGTGCTGTGGGCCGTAGGTTGGAAACCCCTGCTCTATAGCCATGATCAGTTTTTCTATTTAGAGTACATGTATGGGACTTTCTTTCTGACCATGTCTGACAGATCTAAAGAAATAACAAAACAAATTCATATTGTTTTAATAAGATTTCTGAAATTGCAGGTTGGTCTGGTTTACATGTTTAATCTCATAGTTGGAACAGGAGCTTTAACCATGCCAAAGGCCTTTGCTACTGCTGGTTGGCTTGTCAGTCTCATCCTAATCATGTTTCTGGGTTTCATGAGGTAAGATTTTATTGTACATTCTATTACCTATTTATTGGGAAGTGGTATTAATAAAACAATGGTTTCTCTAACGTGATTCTTTTGACATCTACTTGATCTAGGCTTTATGTAGATATTATAGATTGTCGATATGTGATAGGAAGTATGTAGTAGAGATTTTGTAAAGTACTGTATCTACCTGACTGTTTGGCATACCAATGTAGTTATGAGGTTTCTGAGCATATATAAATAACTGTATGGGGAAACAAGATGCATATGTATGCTTGCATACACATTCCAGAGTATATCTGAAAGAAAACAAAAGAAAAAGATTTTTCTTGTCTTTTTTTATCTTTTTGTTTTGTTTACTCTCGCATATGCTTGCACAGACTAACATGGCTACCATTTCAAAAGCTCCCACAGTATGTTGATGCAGAGCACATAGTATCTTAGAACAAAGATTAATTGTATAATGTGACCCACTGCTCACTGGAAGCTGGTTGTTTATGCGTTGTTTCCATAGGTGTTTCTTTGTTTCATGTAAACAAAATGTAAATTTACTTCACAAAGTACCCAAGGTAAGTAAAAAAGAAAAAATTCAAAAAGTCAGGGTTTATACGTTGCAGACCAGGGAGCGGATATACAGTAAAACCCCTACTTATATAAAAAGTTCGTTTCATAGGCTTTTGCTTAAATTGGTTTTTTATGTAACATGAAGCAAACCAATAGGAAAAATTATTATTTTATGTAACTTGAAGCAAACCCATAGGAAATCATGTTATGTAAGTTTTTGTAAATTGGGACATTTATGTAAATTGGGACATGGTTTTAGCACAAAATCATTATGTAAGTTGAATTTTATGTAACTCGGGGCATTTTTAAGTCGGGGTTTTACTGTATGTATGCTGTTTGTCTTCAGAAGTGATCCAGATAAGAATTCTGAGCACTTGAGCCAAGTATGGGAAATAAATGTGTCTTGGCCAATGACTTCTGTTAGCTGTATCCACACAGCCTTTGGAAAGAGATGATGGGAGCTTCAGTCCAGTAGTATTTGGAAAGCTGCACATTTCTTCCATCTAATGCGTACCTGAAGTCAGTAGTTACCTGTCCATCTTAAATATCATTTTTTTCTATCTCATTTTAGAGTTTTCTGCCTTGTAGTTACATAGAATGAGATTGATCTGCTTTTCCAAATCTTTATTCTGTTATCTTACATCAATTAGTATTCTCTCTATTTGAAGAATTTTGTCTGTAGGATGCTTTTTTTTTTGTTGCTGCGGACACTGCTACTTTCTAGGTTTTGGGAGTCATACCAGCCCATGAGAAGTCTGGCTATGGAATAGCTATTAAGCAGGAGTAACTGACAGATTCCTTGGTGTTCTGCTTCTTACTACATGGGAGTTGAGACAATTATTGACTTAGTAAACAATATTCCTTTGGGTCAGCAGATACTTCTGGAGATAGCTTATGTCCCTGACATTTTCAGCTAAGATTGTTGTTTTCAATCATGCATTGTAGTCAACAGATATATTCAGTTGCTAATCCCAGTTGGAGTAGACTGATTGAATCACTGGCTGATTTGTAAGATAATATGAAAACCACATTGATTCAGTGGGTTTTCTGAGTACCAGTTTGTTGAGCCTTTTTGAATCAGGCTGATATATAAAAGTAGAATATATTTGGATTTTTAAAAAATATAGATGATATGTTATAATGCATGTTAAAAGAGATGTAGAATTTGGAGGGTTTTTTTTAAAAAAAGTGATGACCATTTTTTTCATATAATGTGCAATTTTGCAAATACAGTAAAACCCTGGGTTATGAGTGCCCTGGGTTATGTTTGTCGCGCTTTATGACGGCAAATTGAATTAAAATATTTCCTTGGTTACCTTTTTTTGGTTTATGACAGAAAATTGTGCTATTTTAAACTGTAAAATGGCTGCTGCTGCTGCTGCTGCTATTTTAGAGTTTAAAATGGCCACATCACTATTTTAGAATTTAAAATGGCTGTCCCCCCTCCACCCAAAGTCCCAATGCTTGGGGGAGGTGCACATTTTTGGCTGTAGTGTTGCCCAGGGAGCTTGGAGGAAGGTCAGAACCAAGTGGATAAGATCCCCAAATGGCATGGAAAGGGTAGGGAGATTGCTTCCTTTGCTTTTGTGGGGGTGGGGGGCAATTGCGTCTGGCATTTTTGGTGGGTTTTTTTTCCAGTTAGGACTGTTTCTCTTTTGGGAAGTGTGGGACAATCATGAATGGCATTTTTTAGATGTTTTTGTGGTTTTTGTAATTTCTTTGATTATTTTTGGTCTGGTCGGGAGTTTTTAAAATTTTCAATGTATTCCTATGTGCTTCAGATTATGAATTTTTCGTGTTACAACAGACCTCCGTTGTAATCCGAGGTTTTACTGTAGATAGTCAGAAATGTAAGGGACACAGAATGTACTGTACCTCTGAATGTACATTATCTCTTGACCTCAGAGGGTTTGTTTCAACTAGGGCAAAGCTTGGAAGCATGATGTTTTTGGACACCATTTCCCAGAATCCTCAGCCAGTACAGGCTATGTTCATTTCTACAGTGCTTTTAACATAATTGCTGCTGATGTTTTATAAAATACACTAGTACCTCAGATAACGTTAAGACTTGGTTCCACAAGTCTTAACGTTATCTGGTTTTTAATGTTGTGCGATGCATTGATTGCACAATGTTAAAAAAAGATCCCTGTTCCCTTTCTGAAGAGGAAAGGGAACAGGGGGTTCATATGGTTTGCTTGGGGAGAAAGCGCCCTCCCTCCCCAAGCAAACTGGTGGTCCCAGCATGGGACTGCCATTTTGCTTGTGGAGGTAACGCACATTCCTTCCACAAACAACGGGTGATCTCTCGCTGGGCACAGAGGGACTCCCCGTTTGGCTTCCCAACATGCTGCTGCTATAAAGCATGCAGTGGCGGCGTGGCTGGGAAATTTCATAGCAGCAGCATGTTGGGAAGCTGAACGGGACTCCACCGGCCAGCTTCCCAGCCACGCCTTCGTCCTGCCCACCCTGTTGTTTCAGCAGGGGAGGCAGGGTGAACCTCTCTGCCTTTGCCTTTTGCCTTTGGGTTGGGGAGGAGTATAGGCTCCGGTTCAGCCCCCAATCCAAAGGCAAAAGGCTAAGGCGAGAGTGATTTGCCCTGCCTTCCCTGCTGAAACAACAGAGTTGGCAAGACGAATCCCTCACTGTTAGGTTTGCAAGCTTTTCTTCCGCCAAAGGCAAACCTAACAGTGAGGGATTCGTCCTGTCCACCCTGTTGTTTCGGCAGGGGAGGCAGGACGAATCTCTCTCACTTTTGCCTTTTGCCTTTGGGTTAGGGGGTTGAACCACTCCTGTTCTTCCCCACAACCTAAGCGATGGAGATCCAGCCCTGTGGGCTTTGGGGCAGAGATCAACATTGGAGAATTTGAGGCAAAAATTTGCGTCAGACAACGTTATCTTAACATTGTGTGATGCAAATGTTTGCCTCAAATTTCCCAGCATTATCCGATTTTAGCCTTATCCGAGGTAAACATCCGAGGTACCAATGTATATTGTTTCAGAAGCTTATAGTCTGCCTTGAGTAGTTTGTACCTCTTGCATTCTCTCTTATTAATTTCTTGATGTTATCAGCATACGTCTAGATTTACATATGCCCTGAGTTACATAAAATTTGACTTACATAATAATTTTGTGCTAAAACCATGTCCCAATTTACATAAATGTCCCAATTCACATAAATTTACGTAACATGATTTCCTAGGGGTTTGCTTTGAGTTACATAAAAAATTCATTTTTCCTACGGGTTTGCTTTGAGTTACGTAAAAAAATATTTTTTCCTATGGGTTTGCTTCGAGCAACATAAAAAACCGATTTAAGCAAAAGCCTACGGAACTGACTTTTTATGTAAGTAGGGGTTTTGCTGTATATGTTTTGTATGAGCCTTGAAAGAATGCTAATGGGTGACAACTATTTTGAGAATTGTTACCTTATTTTCATTCTTCTGGCTCCTTATATTCTCTGGAGAATATTTGGTGCTGTAAAACAACATAGTAGAACTCACCACCCTCGACCCTTGAAGGAGCTGCTAGGCAAGATTAATTTCTTATTCAGACTTGACAAATGAGTTCAGTTTGAAGCAGTAAAAACCATTTTTGAGGCTTAAATAAGATAGATTTTCTTTTTCGGTAAAGATGAGAGGAAAGTTTAAATGGTCATTTAGCTGATGTAATGGCAATTCATTTGTATGATCAACAAAACCAATGACACAATGGCATGTGGAGGGCCATTGATGGATTACTTGTTTACCACCATTGTGTTGGTAGCTCTTGGAGCATGTTTTCAAACCTTGGCCTTTCCCAACTGTTTAATAGCTCACATAGCTCTTGTTTACAACATGGTCATTAACTCTGTTTATGTAGCCTAGTAATCTGACTGTTAACCTTGGTAAGTCCAGTTAATGTTAAACTTCAGTTGCAGCTTAGACTCAAGGTTCTAAATCAGAGATGGGGAATCTCTGGCTTTGTAGATGTTGTCAGACTCCATCTGACTGCGGAGCCAGAGGCTGGGAGTTCAATTCCCGACTGTGCTTCCTGGGAGAAGAGTCAACCATTGTGACTTTGGGCATACTGCACAATCTCACAACACCCCCAGAAGAATGAAATGGCAAACCACTTCTGAGTATTCCCTACATGGAAAACCCAGAGGAAGGTTGTCATATGTCAGAATCAACTTGATTGCATGCTATTATTACTATTATTGTTTCTAGTCTCATAATTAATTCTCAACATAACTTGTCCTCTGATCTCCAATTATATATATAGTTAGTACTGTGTATGTGGAGATGATGTATTGCAACCCATTCTTACAGTTCTTAACTAGTTTCTTATAATTTTCCTATTAGCTACATGACAACAACTTTTGTAATGGAAGCCATGGCTGCAGCAAATGCTCAGCTGTGCTGGAAGAGAATGGAAAAGCACAAGGTTCGTGTTTCATGTCTTAATTTAGCACTTATTTTACACTGTAGCTTCCCTGTTCTATCTTCCTCTCATATCTGTTTGCCTTTCAAATGTGGTAGTAAACTATGCAGCACCTTACAAAATTTATCTTATTACAAAAATCTTGTACCTCTTGCCCCAACTGTCACCTCGGCAGATGGGACGGCGATACATATCAAATCAAACGAACAAACAAACAAACTCTGGAATGGTTTTGAAATGAGGATTAAGTTGTATCATGGGAGAAAAGAAAATAATCATAGTAGAAGACCTGAGAGCTGTTTTCTAGAAGTAATAGCTCTTCTCTCTTTTTAGCATTTATCATTTTTCTTATTAGAATTTTGGAATCATTCTGTACTTTGGACAGTTTTTGTGCTGATTTCCTATTCTTCTAGGAAGATAATGATGATAATGATGAAGACTCTTCATCTGGAGTTTCTGACAGTGATGTCCTCCTCCCAGATGGCTATGAGCGATCAGAGACACGGCCTATCTTATCTGTTCGTAAGTACCTAGCTATTGTCCTTTTTTTCTAGAGAAATGCAAGAAATATTTTCTACTTTCAAAGAGCTTTAAAATGCAGAGGTCAAATTGGAAAAGCGAGAATTTTTTTCATTTCCCCTGCACGTTGTGTAACATGTGTTATTTTATCAGATCTGCAGCTATCTTTATCAAAGTGCCAAGCAACTGAAATGACATATTTGTTCTGTTAGTCTGCTTCTAGTAGAAAGCACAATTGCACAGGAATGCATTATTAAAACATTTGTGCATAGTGAACCTGTGGATTCTTGTGTGCAAGAAAATCTAGTAACAGACAAACTTTCATTTGCCCTTGTGCCGTGTACATACCTTTATTAGTAAATTTTGCCCTAAATATTTTTAAACTATATGGTGACTTGCTGATCCCTGTAGATAATTTTGTCACAAGCAATGTACACTAGTACCTTGGATAACGTAATGACTTGGTTCCACAAGTCATAACGTTATCTGGTTTTTAACGTTGTGTGATGCATTGATTGCACAATGTAAAAAAAAAAAGCCCTGTTCCCTTTCTGCTCAAACCCAGGGCTTATCCCAAGCTGGCATTGGTGCTGGAGTTATTGGAAAGAACGGGCTTAGTGATCCGGGTGTGTGTCTGTGTGTGTTCTGAAGAGAGGCTGAAGACCCTTTCCCCAGCCTCTATTCAAACCTCCCCCCACCCCACCCCGGATGGCTAAGCCCCTTAGCAATCCAGGCCAGGGGTGGTGGTCGTGGTTCTGAAGAGAGGCTAGGAAAAGTTTTTCCTAGCCTCTCTTCAGAAACCCCTGCCGAGATTGCTAAGGGGCTTAGTGATCCAGGCGTGTGTGTGTGCGTGCGTGCATGCGTGCATGTGTGTGTTCTGAAGAGCAGCTAGGGACCCTTTCCTCAGCCTCTATTGAGAAGCTCCCCACCCACCCATCTGGATGTCTAAGCCCCTTAGCAATCCAGCCGGTGTGTGTGTGTGTGTTCTGAAGAAACCCCTGCCTGGATTGTTACTGGGCACGCACCCCATTCTTTCCCCCACCCAGCCAGCAATCCCACATTGAGATCAGTGCTTGGGCTGGGAAAGAACGGGGGGTGCCCCCATTCTTTCACCCACCCAGCTGGCCATCGCACACTGTGATCGGTGCTTGGGTTGGGGGAAAGAACTGGGGGGTGCATACTCACCCCAAGCACCAATTGCAGCAGTGGCATGTTTGGGAAGCCGAACAGGGGCTCCCCGGTCGGCTTCCTAAAGGCACTGCCAAGGGTGCAGTGGCGGCACGGCTGGGAAGCCAACCAGGGAATCCCCGTTATGCTTCCAGCCATGCCTTGCAGCCCCAGTTTGGTTGGGGGGAGATTGGGTGTGTGCCCGATCTCCCTAACCAAACCTGCGATGTTTGCCTCGGTAGATCTCTACCCCAAAGACCGCAGGACTGGTTTCTAGCCCTGCAGGCTTTGGGGCAGAGATCAACGTTGGGGAATTTGAGACAAACATTTGCATCACACAACATTATGTTAACGTTGTGAGATGCAAATGTTTGCCTCAAATTCCCCAACGTTATCCGATTTTAGCGTTATCCAAGGCAAACGTTATCCTTACTGTAATGAATTTACTGTGTTCAGAGTGTCTTCCCTAAGCATTGAATCACACTGCTTTTTAGTCCTGAAATGGATGAATGCAGGATAGCTAAATGTGGTGATGGCTATAGAGTCAGCCTTCCAGCACTCCCAGTCTTTCTCAGTTAAGCCGTGCTTTCAGTGAATTCCAAAAAATAGCCAAGTTTAGGCAATTTAACTCTTATACCAACTCTGCAAAGTAGAACTGCCACTTCACCCACAAAATGCAAGAGCTCATAGTACCTGGTTGAGGCAAGACCTGGCTTTAAATACCACAAACCCAATGAGCTAAGAACTGAGATGACTGAATGGAGAATTTTTATATTTTATTAAAGAAAGATTTTTAAAAGCAATTGTCTGAAGCAATTCAGAGAAACACACCAGATAATAAGGAATCTAGCCAATACATAGTAGCATTGCATCAGTATGGACTTGGAGCATACACAGGATGCCTCTCTCTTGACAAAGCATCACAGGGCAACCGCTGAACATAGCATCTCCTAAAAATAGGTTAGCTAAACCAACTAAAGTAGTTTCTGAACCCATTTATATATCTTAGGCTTCACAATTCTGGACCCTTCAAGATGGTCTGTCAAACAGGCTTTCATTCCCTCCAGTGTTATGAAAATGAGCACTTTTTGCCTCCTCCTTTATACAATGGGTTTTCTTTCAACAAGCACAGAACCAGGGCAGAGAACAAGCTAATTTGGTCTTAAAGGCTTTACTCAGGAGATAAATTGCAGGTGTCACTCCTGTTTCTTTATTGGTATTGACTGCCCTCCCTTTCTCCTAGCCAGCTGTTCATAGGCATTAAAGAAAAACCATGAATTTTCCAGGACCCATGTCCCCCCATTTCTTGTCTCCTTGATAAGCAACATAGGCAAGTGATAATTACTGCTTTATGTGGTGTCAAGTCCTTTTTGCTTTATGGCGACCCTAGTAGGATTTCTAAAGTGAGATATATAAAAGGGGAAGTTTTATCAGAGAGAAGGGTCTTCTGTGTCCCCATCTGACACTTTACTACATTGCCCTGCCTGTGAGTGGATAATTTGTAGGGTAGAAATATGGGATGGATTATGGGTTGTGGCTTGAGTGAGAAATCCTTTACTTTTCAGTCGTAGGCTAAGAATTTCCTTCAAACTTACAGAGAAACGAGGAGCACCTAATATTTTTGACATCACTGAAAGGGTGGAGATGGGACAGATGGCTTCCATGTTCTTCAATAAAGGTAACCGCTACTAAGATATACAGATATATATATAAGATATTCTTCTTAGGTATGTTGTCTTACTTTTCCTTTAAAGCAGTGTTTCCCAAATGCTGGTGTTTGGACTTCAGTTCCCAGAAGCCTAAGCCAGTATATTGACTGATCAGTGCTTTAGGGAATTGACTTAAGCTTCTGGGAATTGAAGTCCAAACACCAGCATTTGGGAAACACTGCTTTAAAGCAATTGCAGGTCCTAAATGCTCTACATGCCTGGTTATTTTACCTGAGGGATGAATGTTTCAGGGCTTAAGGATGGAATTTCACACCATACTACTAGGAATCACCCATGTTCTTGGTTTTGGAGAATACAGTAGACCCATATTTTTCCTAACGTGAATGTTATCTTTCAGGTTGAATCTCTCCCCAACCCTCTGACTATATAGATGCTTTTCAATAGGAAATACATTTTTATAGCTTGATTCCAAATCTACTTGTTGATAATTAATGCCTATTTCTCTGTGGGCTGAGAAATTTTATTTGAAAAAAGAGGATTTAAGGTAGGAATGGCTGATTTTGGGTCTGGGATTTGGGTTCACATTAGAAATAAAGAGATAAACTGTATTTTACTTAGTGTTCTAGTGTTTATAGCACAAGAACTTTAGCTGTAGACCATAACTTTATCCTAAGTATAAACAAGTGTTTTTAAAAGGAAGGATGAGAATTTAAAATACTACAGGCTGGCAATAGCAGAGGTGTTGAGCAGCCCTCTGGCTTGAAGATTCCACTGGCTAAAACCTTGTTTCGTAACTTGCATGACAAAACAACCAGATTAGAAAACTTTTGGAAACCAAATCCTATGAAGAAAAATTGAAGGAACTTGGCAAAAAAAAAAAAAGGCTGGAAAAGAAAAATTCTGAGAAGCATTATTATTCTTCCGTTTCTACCTAGGCTAGACGTGAAACTGCCAAAATGAAGCCATTTTTGGTGGATTCATTCTGCAATTCCCTTTGCCTGACCTAATGTGAGAATGCTAAGCCGGCAATATAAGGTTGCCGTTACCAGGATATGCCAAATTGTGGTTCAAAAATACCGCAGTTTTCGAGGAGGCTGAAGGGATTCACTTGGAAAATGGAGCAGACTTAGATTTTGTTTCTTGCAGTTCAGTAGGATAGGACTAGAAATAATGGATTCAAGTTATAAGAAAGGAGACTGCTACTGAGCAAAAGGAAGAACCTAAGAGTGAGAGTCATTTGACAATGTCATTTACAACTTCAGTGGGTAGCAGGCTTCCTTTAAACGAGCCACCTATCAGGGTTGCTTTAAAGTTTGGATTTCCTGCATTGCCAGGAAGCTAAACTCAGTAACTTTTGGAGTCCCTTCCAGTCAGTGGTGGGATGTCAAAATTTTTATTACCCTACCGTGACATCATCACAGTGTGGGCAGAGCTAACATAATGATGTTGTGGGCAGAGCCAATGTCATGACATCATGATGTCGTGGGCGAGGCCAAATAAAAATATTAATAAAATAAAAATAAGCGTGCACACACACACACACACACCTACCTACCTACCTACCTACCTCAACCCTCCCACCCACCCACCCACAACACAAACCCGTAAATAAATAAAATAAAAATTACATTAAACTACACCTACCCACCCACTCACCCACCCCAAACATAAATCAATCCACCCACCCCAAACACAAACCCATCACTTACCTGTTAGTATAAGTGCCTGGGCAGCACCAGGTTGCAGGATGGATATGGTCATTGTACCGGTTCTCTAGGATAATATGCCTTAATGTAAATGTAAAACAGCTGCACCTCCTTAAGGGTTCTCCAGTTGGAACAGCAATTGAAACAGCACAGGTGTAGCTTATTGATGAGGTAACTCCAAGACTTTGCTTAAAAACCCCAAGCCAGGCCACTAGGCCTGCTGGCCACCAGGCCTTTTTAGGAACTGTGGTAGTACGTCAATATAGGTAAAGGTATTAAATACACATTAACATACACACAGACACACCACATTCAAAGGTGAGTCACTTACCCTGGGGAGCAGGCTATAGGGAGCTTCAGGCTAGCAGCTTCTCTTCCTCCTCCCTGCTTGGGAGGACAGCAAGGAGGCCGTGCATACGTGCCAAGCACTGTAGGCATGCATCCACACCATGTGCTTGGCGTGCATGCGCAATGGGGGAACCAGTGAAAAAGTAAGCCCCGAAGGTGGTTCCCCCCAAAAGCTGCTACCAGTTCTCCGGGACACTGGGGAAAGTTACTACCGGTTCTGGCTAGCTGGTGCAAACCTGTTACATCCCATCACTGCTTCCAGCTCTACAATTCTATGATTCTGTACTGAGGGATGAAATTAAAAATGAACTTTCCCCTAAAGTCTGAAAACATTGTTTTAATTGTTGTAATAGATAACATTGCCCAGCAGATGGTGCTCAGATCACAGTTATGAATTCACAGGGTGGGAAAGGCAGTTGAATATGGTTTTCAATCAAAATACTCTGTAATTGGTAATTCACACAAGTCTTTTCTGGGTTTTGTTTTCTTTTCACTGAGCAACCCATGGCACTAAATGTTTCCTTCTGAAAGGACAGTGAGAAGAATGCATAATAGGAGTTGTGGCAAAATGTCTACCCCATTAAAGTCAGAGATGGCTTTAACAGGAGTTCTGTGACCTTTCCTGGTTTCTAAAATGACACATTGGATATCCATAATTTTGGACTATACTGTACAAGATTCACAGATACATTTCCAAGCATAGAATTTAGATTTTTTTTAAAAAAAGTTTCTACTTCAGGCACTTTTACAATGTGTAAATATTACTCGTTGAATGCTTCAGTTGTAACAGGCGTTGAAATGGATGGAATGAAGGTGATCTTACATGGTACTGTTTACTTCTAATATGGTTCCTTTTCTTTGTTTGTGCCACATTTCCTTCCTTGTCATACTCCAATGCCACAGCCAGTCATTAATTTAAGAGAATATGAATAATATGTGTGATATAAAGTACCGTCAGTCAAGTACTGTACTTTCTTTATAATTATGGCTGTCAAAAATGCTGTCTATACATAATAACAAACTGGTTTAGTATGCAGAATATTTACAGATGGACTTAAAAGGACCTTTGACATTTACTGCTTAGATCCCAGGGTGAATTTGAAAAGACAAGGGTGTACTGGAGACAGTTCTGCCAGTTAGTAAGCTTTGGTGGTATTTTCAAAGTTGCTAGAGCCAGCAGAGTTCCCTTTGTGCAGATCAGTGGTTCCTAATGTGGGGCCCATGCTCCACAGGGGGAATTCAATTCCTAGAAGCCTAAGTCAGTACATTGGCTGATCAGTGCTTTGGGGAATTGTCTTAGGCATCAGGGAATTGAAGTCCAAAAACCAAAGGTTGAGAAACACCGGTCTAGATGATAACAGGAACTCCTAGAAGACATCATTCTTCCAAACCTGTCAGAAGGGCTGAGTGAGTAAATTTGGTGGACATGATTTTTCCTTCTTTTTCAGAGACTGTTACCAGACATGTCCCTTCCTATTTAAAAGCTTTAGTTTGCTCATTGTAAATATGGGTAGTGCCTCAAGTAAATGAAATTAGACTGTTTCTGATATAGACTTGTATCCTGCATGCATCCTCAATGATACTTCAGATAGTACTGTACTTGCATTGCAGGTTTGTGAGTTTTATAGCAGCTTTTCCTCTATAATTGGCACAGGGTGCCTTCTACACTTTCTGCTTCACCAAGAACTTCTGTCAGAATTTTTCTTTGCTGATTATGGCAGAATTGTTAGAAATTGTTCCTATTAGTTTCTGACAGTCTTATCCCATCCTTCACTTCAGAACAGGGCAAAGCAGCACATGGACTACAATTGACCACTAGTCACATATGCCCCTGAGGTTAAAATGCAGTAATATCCTGGATAACGCTAAAATTTAGTTCCACAAGTCTTAACGTTATCCGATTTTTAGTGTTATGTGATGCATGCATTGGATAACGTTAAAATCTTAAGGAGATGACTCGGATAACGTCAAACTCCATAGAGATACATTGTAAACAGCACAGACTTCAGGGGAAAGTCAAGGAAACATGCTGGAACCTTTCAGAACTTTAAGAAATAATTGTCTAAAGGGTAAATACATTACAAAAACATCCAAAACCACCCTGACTTTAAGAGGGGGGGGGGACACACCATATAGCATTTTAAAACTTTATAAAGTGCCTTTTTTAAAAGGTAAAAACAGTACTGTACATTGCAAAAACATGCCAAACCAAACTGACTTGGGGGGCATACAGCATTGTAAAACTTTTAAAAACTTTATAAAGTGTTTTTTTAAGGTAAAATACTACATTGCAAAAACATGCCAAACCACCCTGACTTTAGGGGGGGGGGGAGAACCATCTGGAGCCCCATATGCACAGGAATCCATTTTAAAAGCTAACAGTTATAGAAGCAGGCCCAAAATGGATGACAACATTTACCATCATGGAATGTGGCCATCTGAAGCCCCATGTGCAAAGGACTCCCCCCCCCCCCAGCAGTTCCATAGGGGAAAAATGGACAATGGAATCTTTTTTAAAAAAATCACCAAGCCCCAAAACATTGGTTAGTAAACAAAGACTCCCCAAGCAGTTCCACAGGGAAAAAATGGACAATGGAATCTCTTTTTTAAAAAAGGGTGAAACTTTCTACATTTCATGGCTGAATGAAGATGGGTGGCTCCGTTGAACACTCTTTTTAGAATTATTCGGCTCTTAAAAGCAAAATCCTTGCCTTTTTTGTATTCATTCCTCATTTCCCTGGTCTCTCTTAACTGTCTGACATGCTCTGGATCTGCAGTTTGAGAAGCTTGAATAAATCTACTCCTGACCTCCCTGCTTGTCGAAGGCAATAGATTTGCAACCCAAACTTTTGTGGAGAGGGAAAAAGGCCTTTGGCAAATTGTTGTGAAGGGAGCTTGGCTAGAAGGATATCTAGGTGCTCTTTATCAGGGCTTCAGAGCCATATATTATAATAATGGATTCCAAGCTCATATATCTTGTACCATCCTTGTAAGAAGTCATTGATCTTCCTGTTTTGTGTCCAGTAATGAAAGTATTGATCAATAAAGGTTAGTGGCAGCTTATAAAACAGAACTGGTGCTAACCTCTGACTAGGTGGGGAGAGGATTTTTACCCAAGAGCTTTTATGTGTTCTTGGGTTGAACCTGAGACACTTTTTTTTAATAAAAAAGTAACCAAAAAGGAAACTGAGTTGTTCTCCTAAGATTTTCTTTAAAAGGACTAAGATTTCAAATTACAGTAATACCTCGGATAACTATTGCATCGGATAATGCTAAAATCGGACAATGATGCAAAATTTTGTAAAAAAATTTGCATTGGGCAACAATCTGTTAGCGTTATCTGAGGTTAGCATTTGTAGCAGTGGGGTGGCTAGGAAGCTGAACAGGGGGCTCCCCGTTCAGCTTCCCAACCACCAAACAACTGTGGAAGTAGGAACGGGGTGGCTGGAAAGCCGACGGGGGAATTCCCCTGTTCTGCTTCCCAGCCATCATGCAGCTGTGGAGGCAGGGTTCTCCTCACAAGCAAAGGGCTATCCCAGGGTCACATAGCCCTTTGCTTGCGAAAGGAATGCGGTCCGCAGACCTACCCGGGCAGTGCTATAAGGCAAAACGCCCGGGTTCTTTCCCTGGCATTTTGCCTTGCAGCACCACCTGGGGAGTCGGGAGCAGCCCAGATCGAGTTCCCCAGCCTCTCCAGAAGTGGCAGGGGCTCCAGAGAGCCCGAAATGGGCAAAAAAACAAAAAACAAACCCCCAACACCTCCCAGTTTTTCACCCATTTCAGGGTCTCCGGAGCCCTTGCCACCTCTTGAGAGGTCGGGGGTCCTGATCAGCCCTGTTCCCGACCTCTCCAGACCTACCCGGGTGCTGTGATCGCAGCGTGTGATCAGCACTTGGGTTGGGGATTGAACTGGCTTGCCCCCGGTTCAACCCCCAACCCAAGCGCTAATCCCACGCTGGGATCTGCCTACCTCTTTGGAAAGGGCAGTGGGGATTCCATGCATGGAATCCCCACTGCCCTTTCCAAAGAGGCAGGCAGATCCCCCCCCCCCTTTTCCCTTTCCTCTTCGGAAAGGGAACAGAGCTTTTTTTAACATTGTGTGATCAATGATTTGCACAACGTTAAAAACCGGATAACGATGAGACTTGTGGAACCAAGTCTCATCGTTATCCGGGTACTAGTGTACAGTAAAACCCTGGTATATGACCGCCTCAGTTAACATTTGCTGTAGTTTATAATGTCAAATTCTAAAAAATGTTGTTCCGGCTTGATGTCCCCCCCCCTCCGGTTTAGGACTGGGAATTGCATGGTTTAAACTCTAAAATGGCAGCCCCGTGCCATTTTAGACTCTAAAATGGTACCTGTCCCCCACAGCCGGAAGTAGCAATTCATCACTTACCGCTATGGAGGAGGCGGCGGCGGCATTGATGGTGTTTTTGCTGCTATTTCCACACTGTTCGCCACTTCTTCCAGCAGCCAGAGAGTGTGGGGACCTTATCTGCTCATTTCTGGTCTTTGTCCTAGCTCCCTGCGCAGCACTACAGCCAGGAACATGCACCTCCCCTAGGCACACGCTTTCTCCAGGTGCGCTTTCCTGGCTATAGTGCTGCTCAGGGAGCTCTGACGAAGACCGGAACCAAGCAGATAAGTTCCCCATACACTCCTGTTCCCGGTAGCAGCAGAGACTGGACAAACTGCTCAGGAAGAAGCAGCAGCATGGAAAAGGTAGGAAGTTGCTTCGTCCCTTTTGTGGGTGTGGGGACAATTGCGTCTTCCATTTTTAAATTTTTTTTTGGCAGTTTTTTGTAATTTTATTATTATTTTTGGTCCAGTCAGGACCATTTTTTTATTTTTCAATGCATTCCTGTGGGAAAACATGCTTTGATTTATGATTTTTTTTTGTTTACAATGAATGCTATAGGAATGGACCAATGTCATAAACCAGGGTTTTACTGTACTGCGTTTAGATTTAAAGCAGAATTATGTTCTTTGTTGTTCTTTCCTGAATAAATCTTTTGAACTGTAGTGGTTAAAGTAATGAGAAATGAAGGGAAACATTACCTTCTAGCAGTACATTCAATAACTGCTTGCTATTTGACCATCTGGATATAGCCAAGTTTACTATAAATTCATAATCAGCGACAGGAACATTTTCCAAGCTGGTATAGTCATAGCTCTCATGAGGTAACCATGCTCCTTGGTCACCATATTCTGTTAAGCTGATGTTAGTGCTCTTTCCCGATCCACTTCTGCTTCCTTTTGTATAGGGTACGCATAGCGAGCATTTCTATGGGGGAAAACTCGCATAATGAAAATTTTTTTGCTATGCGAGTCTGGCTTGCATAGCAAAAATATTCGCTATGTGAGTCGGACTTTCCCTATAGAAAACTCACATAACAAGTGTTTCTATGAGGAAAACTCACATAACGAAAAAAATTTGCTATACGAGTTTTTTCCCTAAAAAAGCTCATTATTCAAGTTTTTCCATAGGAATTTTCGCTATGCAAGCCTGACTCGCATAGCAAAAAACTCGCATAGTGAGCAGCCTCGCAGAACGAATTAAATTCGTTATGCGAGGTATTACTGTACTTTGTTAGAATCTGTCATAAAATATTCCAGCTGCTAGTATTGTGCTGGGGAAAAAGCATCACAATGCTAGACCTGTCCTAAGGTTAGTATTCTTATCAAGCTATTTTACTTTCTTTCTGTGTGCCCATCTACTCCTTCTTGATGAGATGTACATGTTTTGTTTCCTTGTCCTGTTTGTCTTTTGAAATGTAATTTATTTAGATTGTGGGATTCAGTTTTATTTCTTTGAAGTCCTGCTTGGTACTGTTTGGCATCTTTTAATCTTTATTGATTCAAGAGTGAATTTGTTTACTTTCGGGAAATTCGTTTGGTCCGCAAAACTATAGATTCCTCCCCCTCTCAATCCCATCCAATTGTTTTATAAAAATATGATGTTAGTATGACATTTTTCATATCTGTACAGTATCTACATCTACCGGTACATTGATCAAATCTTGCTGCATAGCACAGTAAATTGCATTAGAGTAGGTCCATTGACCCCATGGGGATTTGGTGAGTTAACTCCTTTATGGTAAAGATAAAGGTTTCCCTTACTCGAAAGCCAGTCGTATCTGACTCTAGAGTTCAGTCTTCATCTCTGTTTCAAAGCCAAAGAGCCAGTGCTGTCTGCTTCTGCGGACGTTTCTGTAGTCATGTGGCAAGCATGACTAGACACTGGAATGCATGGAACACTGTTTACCTTCCCAGTGAAGTGCTCCCTATTTATCTACTTGCAAGTCCTTGCTTTCTAACTGCTAGGTTGGCAGGAGCTGGGACAGAGATAGGAGCTCATTCCGTCCTGCAGTACTCGGGAATTGAACTGCTGACCTCCTGCCTTCTAGTCAACATCTTAGCCACTTGAGCCTTTATAAGTTCCATTAATTGAAATGTTCCATGCATTCTAGTTATGACATAGTTTAGAACAGTAAGTTATAGCTAGAATAGGCCCATTTGACTATTGAAGAGTTGACTCTCTAAATCTCCACTGATTCCGTGGAATCATTGCAGTACGGTGTACTATACTAAGGAGCAGAATTTTGGCCAATGTTTCAAATTGATATAGGATTGGAATTTTGCTTGGTTTTAAAACATGTTTACTGTAAACTTTTACACTGAGTGCAGATGCAAAGCATAAACATCTGCAGAGCAGAGCCCAAGTCATCCTTGCGGTTTACCTTGTTTATGAATATTGTGGTTTTGCTTGCAATGACAGAATATTAGTGGCCATTCTCAACACCTTGCTTTCATTTTCTTGTTGAAAACACACAAATCTCTAGAATACATAGTACTCCTCACTGTTGGAACTATGAAATTCTGCAAAATAAATTGTTAGAGGAGGAGAAAGGAAAATAATCTTGGAAATGCATTTGTGAGGGATTTCTTTCTGTTTTTTGTTTGTTTGTTTTTGCAGCACCAATCTGTAGACTTCAAAAACCTACTGGTGTCCCTTCCTTTTCCTCCACATGGAGGTTACTCATAGTAATCCAGTAATTGTCAACTGGCGGCTTGCTTTGTTAGATTCATAGTGGCAACAGTACTGTTACCGAGTTGTATCAATTAGCATGTAAAATTTTCAGAATTTTAAGTTTTATAGAATAAACAATGGAATACATAGTCAACTCTCTTTCATGCGGGTTTTTTGGCCTGCCATTTTGAGTGCTTCTCCCCTTTTAGGTTTAATAAAGTATCACTAGCAGAAAATATAAAAACAGTCAAATCTCGCATAAAGATCGCCTCGCTTAAAGAGTAACTCGCTTAAAGAGCAGAATTTTCTCTGAATGTTTGCTTCGCTTAACAAAATCAACCAAAAACTCGCTTAACAAATAAATCAGGGTTTGCAATCCCCCCCACAATTGGTCACATTCAGTGGTGTTTCGCTTAAAGAGCAAACTCGCGTAAAGAGCAATCCTGTGGAACGCATTATGCTCTTTAAGCGAGGTACAACTGTACCAAGGATTTTTAAAAAAAAGTCATTTGTAGAATTCTGCTAAGTAAATCCTGGTATAAAAGGTGACACTGCAGGAGCAAAGCAGTCCAATCCTGCTTTACTTACAGTGTTCCCCCCTTTTTTTTTACAGTGGGAGTAAATTTATTTTATTTTTGTATCATCATCTACCTTTATGGTGACCTGGCGATATATGCAGCTGCTGTGCCAGTTTCTCTCATGCAGGTGACCTGGTAAGTATATCTTTGGTGATAATTTTCTAGAATTCTGTGTCTATTCATGTAATTAAGGGCCAGTTGTATTTTTAAAGTGTCTGCTTGCAGCTTGCATGTGAAATATTAAAAGTACAGGGTTTAGGTACACAGAGCCCTTGATTAATGGAGACCCCATTAATAGCAGAATCCTTTTCAGACATTCTGTGTGTACAGCAAATAATTGCATAAAGAGAATGATAATTATAATTATGGAGCTTGTTGTAGGAGGTACAGTATGCAGTACCTCTTTGTACAAGAGAAAGCATAATTCTTATGTTCTGTGATCTCGACTTTTGCAGTAATGGTGTGCTATGCTCGCAGATAGTCAACAGGTTTCTCTAGCACAGTATGTGATATTTAAAAGGAAGAATGTGCAGTAGAACTCTGCATAATTAAAAAACTCCGTTCCACAGAGTGCTTCGTTATGCTGATTTTTCATTATGCGAAGCACCATTGGTGGTACCCCACATAAGTGGGGTGGGGGAGGAGTTCCTTAACTGGGGATCCCATTGAGCAGGTATACCCCGGCTACCAAACCCCCCACATAATGAACATTTTTTTTGTTATGCTGGGTATCGCCTGTGCATAACGAACACTTCGTTATGTGAATTTTTCGCTATGCAAAGCATTCATTTTGCGGGGTACCACTATATACGTTCAGGTTTACTTTGTTAACCAGCACTACATTTTGGCTTCATAAGCCATTATTGTCATTTGTAAGTACAAGCTGTAAGCTTTAAATGGTCTCAGAAAGCTTTCTTTATTTTTCTGTCAACAATTCCATTATCTTTTCATTAAAAAAACCCACTGTTATTTAATAATTCCTAAATTCTTTAGTGAAAATATGACCGAGCCTATAAAATATGTGTTTTGCATTTTTACCTTTGAACTTTTCTTTCCAGTGGTGCTTTCAATACATATGTGTAAACAGAATCTCTTCATACTTGTAACGCTATGTTAACTTGGACTGCTTTGGTCTTGCTCTCTTGTCAGTAGTGCAGCTGGCAATCATTCATGCAGCGTTGAAGACAGTATGAAGTATAATGACACAGACCAGTGCTGGGGACCGATCAGGCGAATTGATGCTTACAGAATTTATCTGGTGAGTCTCCTTAAACCTACACTGTTGGGTGCAAACCCAAAACAAACAAGCAATCTTTAACTTTTCATGGCATTCATAGGAGTAAATCATCTTGCTGTTGTTGAGAGCCCTGTTCCCCTGCTTCTTTTTTCTGGACAGTTGTTAAACAAGTGGTTAAAAAACTATAATTTGGCAATTTTCTGTTAGTAAGTTCTGATAGTCCACTTATAAATGAGTACTTGACCCATTATATTGGGGAAGTTAAAGCTTATTCAACATCTTTTCCACATACATGGTACAAATTGCTTGATATGAATTCAAACTGTACTGACTAGTTCTCCATTTCAGTTCCCTTATTACCAAAAGTGTTTAAATAGTTTTGCTCCTAACTTACTGTTTCCCTGTATGCTGTAGTAACCAGCTGTTCTCTACCAAACTAGTTAGCCATGGGAGTATTACAGATACATTTCAGTTTATATTGGAGTACATCAGGGAAAAAATGTTGCTCTTTTCATATTGAAGGGACGTGTGAGAGAGGTTTGATACCCTGTTTTGTTGTTGTTCAGTCATACAAGTCAAGTCTGGCCCCATGGACCATTACGTGCCAGGCATCCCTATCCTCCACCATCTTCCTCAACCCGACCAACTCTGTGCCCATTGCATCCACAATACCATCCAACCAACTTTAGCTTCATCTTTACTATTTGACCTTCCAAAGAGCAATCAGGGTTGATTTCTTCTAAGACTCACCTATTTGTTCTCCTCGTTGCCCAGTGTACTCTCATAACTCTCTTCGAACACCACACCTCAAAGACGTATATATTTCAGTATACCAACATATACCCTGTATATGTCAATATATCAACATTTCAGCTGAGCTCCCTTGGTTGCTTTGTCTTTTGGGAACCTCCCAGAAGTTGTCCCTCTGTGAGACAGAAGGGTTTGTGTCTGTCTTGTAGAAGTACTTCAAACTGTATGTGTTTTAGTACAGTATTTTAGAAGACTTCCATGACTTGTGATAGACATTGAGTATTCCAAAGAAGCTGTCTCTGATATTTATAATCAGCTTAAAGCAGGGGTTCCCAAACTTTTCAGGCCATGGGCCAATCATGTGGTTCAGGGAGCCGGCCACTAAGGCCCAGGGCCTGGATGCGCCCCCCAATGCCAATACATACGACCCATGAAGCCCTCGTTGCTCCTGGAAGCGGAAGTAAAATGCGCCTGTATGGGCACGTTTTACTTCCACTTCCTGGAGTGATGAGGGCTTTGCAAGTCGGATGAATTGGATCTGGCCCCCGGGCCTTAGTTTTGGCGCCCTTGGCTTAATGGCTTAAAAATAAATATTGTCATCCCACAAATGGCTGCCAGAGAAGCAACTTGAGACATAGTACTCATTGTGAAACAGACATACAGTAATACCCCGGGTAACGACTGTACCTGATAGCGCTAAAACCCCATAACGTTGCAAGATTTTCGGAAAAATCTTGCATCAGATAACGCGATTTTTAGCGTTATCCGGTACAAGTGTGTGTGGGGAGGGGAGTTGGATTGGGTAGAACATCTACCCAATCCGACCCCCTCCCCAGCGCCCGCCTGCCTTTCCCCCGACGCTATTGCAGGGTTCCTTCTGCTTACCTTCCTTTCCTTCTCCGACTCCCAGCTGATTGCAAAAGGCTTGGTTTTTTTAAACTGCAGTGAAGGGGGGGAAAGCTGTTCTTGCTTTACTTCCTGAATTGAAAAAAAATACAGAGATGTGATTGGTTCTCTAGATCAGCTGATCTAGAGAACCAATCACATCTCTGTATTTTTTTCAATTCAGGAAGTAAAGCAAGAACAGCTTTCCCCCCCTTCCCTACAGTTTAAAAAAACCAAGCCTTTTGCAATCAGCTGGGAGTCGGAGAAGGAAAGGAAGGTAAGCAGAGGGAACCCTACAGTCGATTGGGGGTGGCTTTAAAGGTAAGGAGGTCTCTTTCTTTCCCTGCCTGCCTTTAAAGCGGTTTGTCCCTGAAGTCAGGGCTTTATTTTTAGCGTTGTTGGATGCATGTATCAGACAATGCTAAAAACCGGATAACGTCATGACTTGTGGAACCAAGTCATAACGTTATCCGGGGTATTACTGTATATGTTCATGTGTGTCTGCTGAATGGATCATTTCCCTGAGCAACAACCTTCTTTTTTAATGCTTTTTTAACAATAATAATGCTAAAGCAAGAGCTAGGCCTCAAGGATATTAGCAAATGTCAAAGGCTGGTTAATTATTTAAAAGAAATATTATTGCTTTATTAAATTGTGTCTGGGTCTGTTTCTTCAGATTTCTATATGATTGAAGATTTTCTAACAGAATTTCAATAACTCTTTGACTTACCAGAAAGGACCCATCATGAAAGGCATGCATGCATTAATTACTGCCTGCACCTCCCAGATATTGCACCTATAACTCATAGAAACAATAGTCATTAGCCAAAGCTGGGGGAAAATATTTATTTGTGGAATGAGTAGGTTTGTTGTTCTTTTTCGGGTAATATTTGTGATATCATTTTAATTCTAATACTGTATTTGGTTCTGGACTCAAAGCTCATTTTTTCCCCATCTCTGTCTTCTGTTCTGGTCCCCCCCCCCCCTTAGACTTCACTAGTGATACACAATCAGGAGTAACTTTTGTATTTGAAATAACTTGTTGCATATTGCTGTACAATATATACATAGCTGAGTCTTTTTAAAAACTGGTAAACGTTGTGGATCAGTAACATGATTACTCTTCATTATTTTCCATTTCTTTTCTTAATTTGATTTATATCCTATATTTCTTCCTTTGTCCTGTCGATGAATTAATCTTCCAGAAGGTGGAAAAAGCAAAAGACCACAAGAGCATCTGTTGTGGTCCTGGTATTGACTGACAGGTTAAAACTAGTCAATAAGGGGGAAATAGTGGCAACTTTGAGTAGAAATCAACATACCCTCTTGGGATTTGTTATTTTGAGAAAAGAGCTGAGAATATTTATTTATTTATTCCCACTCTGGGCGGTAAACAAATAGTGTAAATGAGCATCCTGGACTTCAGGAAACCTGATTTCAGTCAGCTTAAGGAAATACAGGGTCATATCCCATGGCCACAAGTATTGAAAAAGAAAGGAATCCATAATGGATAGGAGGTTGTTAAAGGTAAGATATTGAAGGCAGCATTGCTTTCAATTCCTATAAGGAAGAAATATGGGACAGAAGTTAAATAACAAAATGAGAGTTTCCAGCCTTGCTTGGAATGAGGAAGAACAAAGTGGTAGGTCAAGTACAACATAGGGATGAAGAACTGCTGATTGGGGTGCAGAGAGAAGGCAGAACTGCTGAACACCTAGTTTGGCCCTGTGGTCCCCCAAAAGAATTATGATGTTCAGCTCTAGAGCAAGTATAATAGAGAATGAAAGAAGGAGTGTGCTACCCTCCCCATAACAGTGAGATCTGCATTTTCTCCCCACCCCCACCCCAGGTATAGTTTTCCCTGTCATCCAAAAACTAGTGCTGCCTACTATTTTTGGTCAATGATTTCAAGATGCACACAATTTCTCTTCAGTTTAGGTTAGTGAACCCAGCAAAAAAAATGGAAAAGAAAATTCATGAGATATTTGCTTCTTCAAAATACTTGCACTTTTGTTTTAAAACCAGTGATGACCACAGGTAATGAATAAATTAAATATGTTTTTATTAGCGGTGTATAATTATCTCACTTTCAAAGTCCTTGTTTTTCTTTCTTCCTGTTCCCTCCCCTTCCCTTTCATTAATTGGTTTCAACATTGCATTTGGATTTAGGAGAGGGGAGGAGGGAATGAGTGGTATAAAACTATTTCATGATTTAAAGTCCTTTGGGAACCATCTCTTATTCCTGTGCTCAAGAGTGGAAACTGAATGCCATGTATGTAATGAGAATATTTAGGCAGATTAAGTTGGTCTCTGATGAGTTTCCTGCCTGTGTATCATTTTTAATATTACTCGGCAGACTCTAAATATCTACGTGTGGCTCTACAGTCTGCACACAGTCTTCTGGGTCTACATTAACCTTCATCCTGCACAAATTTCAGTATTATTTCTCTTGTAAATTGTCTCTGAAAGTACTGCCTTGCAAAATAAACAGGCAATAGAAAGTGTTGTTTAGATGCTTTAATTGATCTCTTTCCTCATGTCTTTTTAGCCTCTATTCAGCCTCAGTTGTTTTGGAGGCTGAGCTGTTGCAATGTGTCCTTTGTAATTCAGCTGGGACAGTGACCATTTTACTTGACCCATTAACTTTAATAATGAAAATATTTTTGCTTAAAGCAAAAAAAAAAAAAAAAGGTAGTCTCATTGTATTTTCTGGTTGTCGTCTTGCCCTCGGAAGTCAAAGTGCTCTGATTTTCAACTGGCATCTAATAAAGAAAATTGAGTTGACTAATTCTAATTATGGTACAAGTCATATAATTTATGTGCCATATAAATTATGTGCCATGAAATCCATTCCAATTGATGGCATCCTAGTCCCTTCTGCTTATGCTCTGGAACAGTGCAGCTTGCCCAAAGCCACCAGGGTGGCAGGACACTTAACCACATCTGCTCCATGTGCTCTGGGTGATCTTGGCCGGCACATTTCCAAGGATGCACAGCCAGGTACTCCAATTCATTTAGCTAATTACATAGCACTATATGAACAGTACATTCACTTGCATGTTACCACAGCTTGTTGAATTAGATCAGGTGTTCTCAACCTTTTTAAGCCGGGGGCCAGGTCATGCTCCTTCAGACCGCTTCATGGGGCAAATGGCCATTTTGCCCTTCCTCCACCACATGGCACTTCTGGGTGTGGTGGAGGCAGTGGGGGGCATGAAATGGTGCCACGGGCCACATCCATCTTGCTGGCCACAGGTTGAGAATCCCTGAATTAGATAATTCTACTTTAGCATAAACCATAATTTGAATCATGCATAGAAACTGGTTTGATAACATTATAGTTAGGTGAATGCAAAAAAATTGAAAGCTAAGCATAAGTTTCATTTTGAATATTAGTATAAAAAGTTTGGCATATAAGTGGTAAATTAGTGTGTGATGTTAAAGTAAAAAAGGATTATTGAAATTAAGTTGTTTTTATAGAATTTGTCCTGTTGAAAGGGAAAGTCAGGTGCCAGTAAAAGAAACAATATATCTGTTCAGTCAGATTTTTTGGATGAAGCGTTCATCTAATTAGAACAAGGACTGGTATCAGTGTATACAGGTTCATAGACGCTGCCAGTTACAGGGAACCCAACAGGTACATACAGAGTTAAGATGGAAACACAGATGGTTTAATGGAGATTATCCCAGTTGGAAGCATTCTAGTGCACTGAATAAAATGAGAACTCATAAACACTTACTATTTCCCTTTAGAAAGGGCCAAAATCTCCTCAGCCTGACACTGATTAGAACATTGAGCAAACAGAACTGTGCCTTTCTAATAAGGAACCATCCTGTTCTGATTTATGTATCCAAGAAACACACTAGCTGAAATGCTTCATTAGTTCCATGTCCATTTTTTCTTTCCTTTTAAAAAAATATTTTTTAAAATTACAACCATAACAGTAATACACAAAAATATACAAAATATACAAAATAACAAAACAGAAAAATAACCTTTACACGCATAATTTCCTTATTATTTGTCTCTATAACAATACTGATGTTCACCCTCCCCCCTTGGAACCACACATATCCCCCCAATTTTTTTAGTTTCCCAATATGTCAATATATCCCCCTATTTCCAAAAGCTCATACTTTCTTTATTAGGCTTGATTCCTTTTGAATCTTGAAGAACATATTGGACAAAATCTCCCCAAATACAAAATAAATCATTTCGTTCAGTCATTTCTTTTTTAACCCTCAGATCACAAATCAATTTGTCATTCAAGGCTATTTCCCACATTTCTTTATACTAATCTTTTATATCTATGGAGACGTTCATTTTCCAATTCTTTGTGATCAAGAGTCTCGTAGCTGTTACCATTAGTATAACTAACTCTTTTTTATTTTTATCAATTTTAATATCACTTAAATCCATCAGTAATGGCATCTTTGGATTCATACATAGTTTTAAATGATAATATCTTAATGATTTCACCAAAAACTTTTTTCCAAACAATGTTTATCTCTTTGCAATGCCACCATAAATAGGTCCCATCTTCAACTTTACATCTCCAAAAAATTTTCAAACAAGTATTATCCGTTTGATGCATCCGAAATGGCATCACGTACCATCTCCATAGCAATTTGTGGCAATCCATGTTCCTTGATTCTCATGGATAAATTTTTCATTATCTTTCCTGACCATATATTCTTCCACTCTTATCTCTGCCAGGGAATTACTCCAAAACTGACCAAAGACCTCTGATTTAGTTCATTTTTGCACATTTGTCTGAAGACAGTACACATGCCATGTAAATTCAGCATTTGTATATGTTCAATTTATACACTGGTTCTCTGTCTAATTCAACAATATTTGGCAGACTGGTATATTAATTATTGGTTCTGTTATGTTAGGATTGAGAAATCTCTGTGCATGCACCTAGCAACTGAGTTTCTAACACTGAGATAATTATCAATTTGATTTTAGAATAAATGGTTTTTACTTATAATGCAGTTCTGTACTTTTTGTGTGAAACTTAGCATGAAGGCCTCATCAATAAAGCACAAATTTCTTTTTCTTCCCTTCAGGGTATTAATCTTCCCCTTAACTTGAAAAAAAAAACCCTATATTGTTTGCTGTTTAGACACATTTGACATACAGTCAAACCATGCATAAAGAGTGCCTCACTTAAAGAGTAACTTGCTTAAAGAGCAGAATTTTCTCTGAATGTTCGCTTCGCTTAACAAATAAAACCAACCAAAAACTCACTTAACAAATAAATTGGGGTTCGCAATCCACCCCACAATTGGTCATTTATAATGGTGATTTGCTTAAAGAGCAAACTTGCTTAAAGAGCAATCTTTTCTTTTCCTCTAATTATCTTCAATCCTAAATCAGTTGCAGACATATAAATTACTTAATTTGGGCTCCCATTTATTTTGACATTGCAAAAATAGTTGCAAACTCTTCCCTCCTCCCCTACTTTTGATTATCAAGCTAAGTATAACTGCAGAGTGATTTACAGCCAGTTTCTTGTGGTGCCATTGCTTTTTTTCAATTCCAGTGTTGAGTTAGGACATCAGAAATATTATAGAGGTACAGATCTTGGTGCTGTGATTCCAGGATCAAGACAGTTTCTGTAGTGCACATTATGAAAAGACAGCAACAAAAGGGATGCTGCTGGCTATAAAAGATTAGCTTGTGTCTCTTTACAAAGAGATTGATAACACATTAATGTGTTCTTTGCACAGCGCTATCTCTGCACTTCATGATGAGAAAAGAAATATGTTTTTTTAATGGAAGCCTGATGATACTGTCACTCATTCTGATTCTTCAATACACAAGCAAGGCCGCATCAGGCCAAACATAGGGACTTATAACCAAAGTCATATGAAAGCTGTCTTAGCCTGCTTGTATACTAGAAGAGACAAAGCCAAGCACTTGGGTGTTGTCTCCATAAATGGAGCCAGCCCCAAGAACTGACAAGCCGAATATTTGGGAATACTAGGCAGCAGCTGTTCATCAAGGAAAGAATAGGCTAAACCAGTGATGGCCAATCTTGGCACTCCAGGTATTCTTGGACTTCAATTCCCAGAGGCCCAAGTCAACACAACCGGTGATCAGGGCTTTGAAGTCTAAGAACATCTGGAGTGCCAAGGTTCACCACCACAGGACTGGACCCTGAATGGCTCCCTTTGGAGAGCAAAGTTTAGTAAGAGTTTCTCTAAATTTGTAAACATAAATAATAAAATCAAATGTTGCTATCTCACTGGTGAAGAAAATCAGGCAACTAGATTTCAAAATGCTTAAAAAATTTTTTGGCATCTTTCCTGACAATTATTAAGCAATCATAAGATTGCACCCAGAAGTTATTGTAGAGTTAATATAATTCCAAGCCATAAATTTGATGCTACAGAGTGTGTTTGGCTATAGGTGCATGAGTGGTGCTTTTGCTTAGTAGCTACTGCTGGAAATAATAACTAAATTTTGGCTAATTTTGATGCTTTTTGGATTCTGTTTGCACAGTCTTCTGCTGAACATTACTGGCTTGACTACTTTGTTGTTGACTTTTAAACACTTTGTAGTATTTTTTGTTTTAAAAAAGATTTTAACGTTTTCTCTTACAAGAGGCTCTCAAAACTATTGTTGTGGCATTTCTATATCCCTTGAGTGAGATGAAAGTGATACACAGTTCTCTCTTTTCCACTTTATCCTTACAACAAAATCAAAACAGTACTTGTCAGCAGTTCCCTATCCATGAACCAAATTGTGCTTAGATGCATAGAAGAACAGTTAAGTTTTAACCTGGTACCAAAATGAATCTAGTATTGACACCTGTTATGCCTACAAAGGAAAAGGAATCACAAAACAGTGTGACCAGGATGCCCATAACCAACCTCACCTTGTTAGCTGGGAGACCGGCAAGTTGGCAGTTCAAGACCCGGGTACTGCATGACACTTTGAGTGTCCGTTTTGTCCCAGTTCCTGCCAACCTAGCAATTTGAAAGCAAGAAATTACAAGTAGATAAATAGGGACCACTTTGGTGGGAGAAGATCATGGGGACATCAAAGGAGCCTCATTCGGGTATCCCCTGAGCAGAGTTTCCAGCAAAAATCCTTTCAAACCAAAATAATGTCTGGGATCTCTGGAGTATGTATCCCGAGGAAACAATTCTCACCAAAATAACCTCCTCATCCCTATGTCAGCTAGTAAATGGTCTTGGGTGGGGCTGTTTAACAGAGAGAATGCTTATCTCTACCCCAGAGAGCTGTCTCTTTGATTTCTTCTGTTGAACTGGAGTGGGAGTCACTTGTAAATTCCAATTCATGAGTAAAATATTACTGATGTAGGCTGTTAGTGCCATGTAAATAATTTTTTTATACTTTTTACAGTTTGCTAGAAAGGTGGAGGGCAAAAGAAAAAGGGGGCGTCCAAAAATGTGATGGCTAGATGGTATTGTAGAAACAATGGGCACAGAACTGAGCGAGTTGAGGTGGATGGTGGAAGACAGAAGTGCCTGGCGGACAGTAGTCCATGGGGTCTCAAAGGGTCGGAATCGACTGTGCGACTGAACAACAACAAAAAGGTTACCACAATGGGATCATGGTAGCTTGGTGGTTAAGACACTGAACTTGACAACTGGAAGGTCAGCAGATCAGCAGTTTGAGACCCGAGTGCTTCACGACCAAGTAATCTCCCATCTCTGTCTCAGCTCCTGCCAACCTAGCAGTTCAAAAGCAAGAAATTGCAAGTATATAAATAGGTATCACTTTGGTGGGGTGGTAAACAGTCTTCCATGCACTCTGGCATTTAGTCATGCCTACCATATGTTCATGGAAACATCTGGCTGTAAACAAAGATGAACACCAAATCCTAGAGTTAGATACAACTGCTTTCAAGCAAGGACAACCTTTACTTTTATGTAGGTTACCACAACAGATAGTGACTGAGTAGAATGTGTCTTTTCAGCTTCCTTTGTAAGAATTTGACAAGTTCTCCTTGTAAAATCTTCCTTCTTTTAAAATCAGTTATATAGTTTTCGTTTCTGAGCAATGTTTTCATGGCAGAAATAAACCATTTTAGCCAAAGGTAATGGTTTGATTAGTTACTAGTGATTTGTTCTTGAAATGCGTGGAGTGTGGGAGCTTTATTTTGGGATTGTGGTTTTTGCTATTAAATGCTGGACAGAATTGTACCCAATAAAGGCACTTGGCTACATAAACCTTAACTAGTAAAGTCAATATATTAATATTAAAAGCATATCCACAATAAAGTGCATCTGCCTCCTCTCTCAGACGAGGTTTACTAATTATTGCATACTGATGTGGGCTAGTGTTAAGGATGTACTGTATGTTCATTGTGTTCAGTGTTAAGAAGTACAGTACTCCATTCCTTCAGGCCTTCAGCTCAATTTGAAAAATCTTAACTAGGAACAAAAGTTATTTTTTCTTAACAAAAGGGATAGAAAAATCAATAATTCAGACACAGTGATTTATGCCTTTTCCCTTTGGTCATGAGTTGAGTGGTAGAACCTTGAGGAAAGCAATGTTTGAAGTTCTGCTCTGGAGCTGATAAGTGGGAGATGATGGTGAAAATTGCTTGAGAATGTATAAACATATAAAAGTGAGATTGGGAAACAATCTGAAAGTAGCTTACTTTAAAAACCATTCTTTCCCTTTTGCCCATAGCAACTGATCAGGAAGAAAACTAGGCAACAGTTTTCTCTCAAGAGTTTGCTAACAAAAAATATGTCTAGACAAGACTTGCCAGAAAGGCCTTCACACCCTTAAGCATCAATTGATCTGAGACAATTACAGATTTCTTATCTTATTACTTTGACCACTGTGGATTCTGTGTCCTTCATCAAGCTGGATCAAGGTGCTGTTTTTGCTAGTTGGTTCTAGTGTGTTCTAATTTGCAGAGAACACCTGTTCCTTAATTATCCACATCCCTTGTCTCTCTCAACATTTCAGCTCTTTTTGATGTATGAGCTAATCATCTCTTTTTGAAGGGGGGAACTATATTACAAGGCTAACTGTGTACTCCTAAGAAAGGAAAGCAAGGAAATGAATTATTACTTTGAGAATTAGAAGATGGCTCCTCTTTTTTTTTTGCTATTGATCCATGCTTTTTGAATGCCCATGATATTTACATATCCTGTTCACATCCAGAGTCATACAAACATTCTCACCAGTCACTGTAAGAAAAAATCACCTTTGTTCCTAGCAAATTTTCAAATTGAGCTGAAGGTCTGTATGAATCACTGTTGTTCTGAAGGAGTAGGTGCGTAGTTTTGATGGTACTCCTGGGTTTGCGAGCTCATTGTGAGATCAGTGTCTCAGAATACTAGGGGCCACTTTGACTAGTCCACCAGCTATGGCCACTCCTGGACATGTAAAACCTGTCCACAGTAGCTGGTGTCCTGGTAATCTCCCAGTTAGACTACTGCAATCTACTGTATTCTGTAGGAGGCTATCCTTGAAGATGACACAGATGCTATAGCAAGCTAGATTGCTAATGAAGTCTTTCAGAACCCACATGACACCAATTTTGAAGGATTTGGACTTGCTGCCAATGTGCTTCCTGTCTGAGTTCAAGGTGAAACTGTACCCATAAGGTTCTAAATCAGGTTTATCATTGGCACCATTCATGTGGAATGATAAATCAGGATTCTAAAGAATCCAGATCTATTTTGAATGAAATGTGTGCCACCCATTTGCTCCCAGTTCACTCTTTCTTCTAGTTTAATGAGTTAAACTATAAATTCCTACTGTGTTTAGTGTGTTCTCTGAACCAGGGATCCTGTCTATTGTTCCCTAAGAGTTAGCGTTGCAATGAATGGTTGTTTTTTCATTTAGTGATCTTGGCTAGTGGGAGCAACAAGCTAGGATGGATAACTTCTAGTTGCTACATAAAGCCATCATTCAACCTTGGAAAACCACACTTTCTCCCGTGTGAAGCTAACCTGGAAAACAAACTATGCAGAAATTGAGTTTTTTTTAAAAAAACTCAAAAAGGCTCTTATGCTTTCTAGTAGCCAAAAATGTTGTGAATAAGTTGGAAACATTTTAGGATGGAGGCCATACTTGGGAGCCTAGAAAATAGAGAAATCATCCCCATGTACTCTAGAGGGCAAAAAGGCATCACTAAACCAAAATTAGTTTTCAGAACCTTTTAAAAACAAAACTTAATTTATCATTACATGCTAAGATGTAGATTAAATTAGCATTTTTTTTGAAAGGTGGTGAAATAGAAATTAACCAGAAACATTTTCTAGCAAATCTAGATAGCTCTGTTTTTAACTTTTTTTGCACTGTGCATGCAAACATAATACAGTAGGTTTTCACACAAATGCTTTATATTTAGAAATTAGTAGAGAAAGGAGGAAAGAGAATACTACCTCAAAGAATCAATGTTATATTTTATTCATGATATTCTCCCAACCATCTTGACTTGTCAATAAAATTACTGCCTGTGGGACGTGATGCCTTCACTTAACACAGTCCATATTCAGATACATTTGAATCCTTTTTGACACTTTTTAAGTGTTCTTTAAAGCTCTCGTCTCATTATTCTTATGCTTAATTAATTAGAGATAATTAGTTGAGTAGTACTTCATTCCCAAATGATAGCAAATCTGCACAAGAGGTCACAGCTCCTTTTCATACTGTGCAAGTAAGCCTATGCATTGAGAAAATTTTGCATAGGTTAAATGGTGATATATGCTTTGTCTGATAGTCTAGATTTTTTGATAGATTATTCTCTATTAAGACACAATGCTTCTTTGGTCCTTTAAACCAAAAGTCTTTATCCAATGGGCTATAAACTGCATTTTGAATCTGGAAAAGGAGGAAGTACTAAGGCGACACTATTCTCTCAGGCAGCAAAGAGACCCGTCACATATCAACTGTAAAGCCAAATATGGCTCAGTCTTTACAGTGGAGTAGGAAAACCATTGCCATGCAAAGATACCTGGAGAGCGCACCGTTGTAAAACTCTGATTTGCAAGGTAAAATTAACTCTGTGCATGGTCAAATCCCTCCTAAATCAATTCAGCAAAAGCAAGTCAACTCAGCTTTGCTTTCAGTGTAGGATTTTAACAGCAGGGATTTACATTTAACCATTTTGAGGGCAAGACACGCTACATCAGAAACAGTTGCCTTTCTGAGAGACAAGATCATGTAAATGTTCCCTTCTTGCCTAGCCAGAAAGAGGTATTCTGTGGAAGGAACTTGAATGAGTTTCTTGTACATTGCAGAGATTGGAGGATTAGTCAGGGTCCCCTAAATTGCATTCCTCTGGAAAGCTGACCCAGAGGACAAGCAATTTGGGACCCATTGATTTTGGATCTCTTTCAGGCTCTGGGAGTTACTGTAATTGTGTGACAACTGTTATATGTTTGTTTGATATTTATATCCTGACTTTATTGCTGCTGTTTTGTTTCCACCAGATAAAGGGTAATTAAAAAATTGCATATTGCTTAAATCTTTCATTTAAAAAACATGTCAAAAGTATAAACTAAGTTTTATATTGTAATTGTTCTTTTGTATTCAGAATTGCTTACCATTTTAAATTGTCCTGGAATACAATTGGATTAAAGATGGTACATAATGATTTGAATAACAGCACACATATTCATACTTAGATCTAGATAAATTAGAGAAACATTTACATACCAACAAGTGTCAGAAAATCAAGTATGTATTAATGATTAATGATTAAGTAAAACTTATCTGTCATAGCTTTAATTTAGAGGGAAGAAGCATTTCCTCTCTAAATCTGTCCTGAAATGAGAAAAATAAACTATAGCATGTCGTAGTATTCTGAATGCCTCTCAGAATTTTTTTCTGGGAAGCTACGTAATTCTGGAGATAAGTGCCTCTGAAGAAAGTTACCATTGCTGACAATGTTTGTTACAAATTTGTGAACAGAGTTTTGTTTTTCTAGCTTGCATTGTGCAATGACTTGTTTTCTTTTAGGCTCTTGCTTATTGAATTCCCATTAAAATAATTATCAACTAGATAATGAATATGTCCGGATCAAAGTATTTAATGAAGGGAATTTCTGCTATAAAGCAATAATGAAATGATGGCTATTGAGCAATGCCAGGGCAGCTATTATAGAAAACTAGCTTCCTTCAGGAAATTAAACCTTTCCCAAATGTAGAAAAGAAGAAGCACAAGGTTGGATGAAGAAATATGAATAATATTCATAAGGTAAGATAATAAGGGCATGTAAAGAAAAATTTGAGCAGTATATCATTAATAACGTGAAATAATTTTTTAGTGTTGCCTTTATATGTGATTAGCGATGACCAATTAGAACCTTTGTTTTCATTACAGAAGATGTAAGGCAGATACATACTGTATGCCTGAACTGATATGTTTAGAGGAGGAATCAGAAATTGGTGACAAGATGAGGTGTTAAACTTATTGGCAAATAAGACATCAACACATTATTGGGGCAAGACATGTTGATTTTAAATTTCTTAAGATCATAAAATTGTTGGTGTTTTAGCAAAATCATGTAACATAAAATCACCCTCCTGTCAGGGAATTAATATCTAAATTTTACTCCAATTCTACCTTGATCAGAAGTCAGGTCAGTTCTACTTCAAGTCAGGCTTTCCTATAAAAAATGAGTTTGCTGGCAAGAATTTTATGTGAGCTGTCTATATCTCCAGAGAAAGTTGGCTGGTTGGTTTTCCCATTGCACAACTTTCCTAATTGTATATTCCTTTCTTTCAGGCAGCATTTATTGTCCTCCTGGGTCCATTCACCTTTTTTAATGTGCAGAAAACAAAGTATCTGCAGATCATGACCTCTATGATGAGGTGGATAGGTAAGTCAGTACATATCTACTACAATGTTTGTATATCTACAGCTCCATAAACACATTTTACTTGATTCTTCCTCTGGCTGTACAAGATGTATAGTGGTTTTACTGAAACCTCCTCCTTATCTTCACAAAATTCTCCATTCCGTGAAAAAGAAGCATTGTTTCTTCTCTCTCTCTCTCTCTTTAGTAGGGTGGAGAACTTGGAAGAAGTTTTATGTGGAAAAGTGGCAGGGACGGTTTACATTTAGCTTTAGTCTACTACAGGGGTGCCAAACTACAGTTGGGGGCCAAATCCGGGCCCTGACACCAATTCATCCAGCCTGCAAAGCTCTTGTCACTCCTAGAAGGGGAAGTAAAATGCGCCCAACATGACCGGCCCACAGCCCTAAAAGTTTGGGCGCCCCTGGTCTACAAGATGGCTGAAGGGTTGTTGTCTTCTTTTATTGAACGAAATCCCCACACTTGACTGGAGAGAGCTACTGCGCTCTTTCATCTGATGCCTTCCTATAGGAGAACTTCAGGAATGGCCATATGATCATGTATACAGGAAAGTCTTCCTATCAATAATTGCTATATGAAGAGTCATATGCAGTGATGCGATGTTGCCGGTTCCAACCGGTTCCCCAGAACTGGTAGGAACAATCCCAGAGGGTTCTCTGGGAGGGTAGTCCATTTTTTGAGGTGTCTGGTTCCGACGCCTCACCGAAAGATATATTTTTTTTAATGGAGCCAAAATGACTCCAATTTAGTGCGCATGCACAGAAATCATTCTGATGCATGCACGCTGCAATTGCAAGTCGCGCATGCGTCAGATTGAGTTTCTGTGCTTGCGCACTAAGAGGCAGCCATTCGCTGCCTATTTTAGCCGGAGCCACACCTTTTCGGAGTGGCTCCAGTGGCCGTGGTAGGCGGCAGCTCCGGCAGCTGCAGCAGGTGGTGGCTCCGACGGCCACAGCAAGCAGCGATGGCGGCCTTCAGATGAGGAGGAGGGGGCCGCAGTCGGGGGCGGCGCACCTTGCCGGGCAGACCCAGGCCATGAGGGCTCATCCGCCCCAAGGGTAAGTAAGTGAGGGTTTTGTGTTTTGGGTGGGTGGGTGGTTTATTTGTGTTTTGGGTGGGTGGGTAGGTATATTTTTATTTACTTTTTATTTTATTTCTTTATTTATTTTATTTATTTAAGTTATTTACGGGTTTGTGTTGTAGTTGTTTGGGTGGGTGGGTGGGTTGAGGGGTGTGTGTGTGTGTTTAATTTAATTTAATTTATTTTTATATTTGGCCCCGCCCACAACATCATGACGTCATGATGTTGGCTCTGCCCATGACATCATGATGTTAGCTCCGCCCCCACTGTGATGATGTCACGGTTGGGTAGAAATTTTTTTGACATCCCATCACTGGTCATATGGCACCCCCTGTTTAAAAAAAGGGGGTATCAACACTCCCCTTGTATACTTGGTGCATACAATTTCCCTGTATACAGTAATTTCTTCTATATTTTCCTCCCCAGTTTTCTGATCTTTTTTTCCCCTTTTCACCATGATTTTTCTTTCCACACAAACTGCCAACATCTTCTCCAAATGAAACTTGTGTTATAGCTCTAAAATTAGGCTATTTGTATTGTATGAGCAATCATTAGTGCAAGTGAGATAAGGCTTGATCACACAGGATTGCTAATGACGCAGAAATCACGACAGTGTATCTTCTACCATCATCTTTGAGCAGGATGTGGCTGTTAATTTGTATGTCATGGAATTATGCTTGGTAGTCAGGATTGCTCTTCTACATTTCTTGATGAAATGGAATGAATTAAAAATTAACTTCATGTGCAGAGAAGGAATTGCAGTGTATAAGCTGATTTTTTTTTTAAATAGTAGCCTCGTTAGTATGTGTTTTAAGCATATCAGAGAATAAAAAAACACACAAAAAAACCATTGTGGCACTTTAAAGACTAGCTGCTGTATTTTAATGTTAGCTTTCGTGGATCAGATCCACTTCATCTGACATGGGAGTGTATAAGCTAAATACGTTTTAACAATTTTAAGCTCTTGGATACATAGGGGAAAAGTAAAAAAGAACATTGATTAAAGAGTTGAGGCATACAGTCTAGCATTAGCAGATAATGTGTAGAGCATTTGAAAGTAATCATCCTCATCATTGATGAGGATTATGTTCCATCAAAGTCAGTTCTGAATTATAGTGACCCTTTCCAGGGTTTTTAGGTACAGAGTACTCAGAGGTACTCTGAGTACGCCCTCTGGCTTGGAAAATTTAGAGCTGGGGTTGACTGAAGTGCAGTCTTGCTGTGTTATTTGGGATCGGTTTGATCCAGTTGTCGCTGAGGAAGTGAACAGGCTCCTGGTAGCTGTCCGTGCCATTCTCAGTTTTGTGTAATTTCTGTAATTTTTACAAACCACCTTCTTCAAGATCTACATTGTAAATTCTTCTAAAGCAACTTCCAGTAGTTCATGACTGAAAGCTAAAAAAATTAGGACAGATTCATGCCTCTGATTTATTCCAGTGTTGTCCCATTTTCTAATAGATCTTCCTGCACTAGGGAAACTGTTGGTGGATCTGAACATATTGCCTCTCCTTATAGCAGTCATGAGCAGAAGGAATGAGTGAAACTGGGGATTGGATACCATAAGGACACCGAAGAACTGTCCCCATTTCTATTCTTTCCCTTACTTAACTTGTATTCATTTGTTCCATCAACAACCCATCTGCCTTGTACCAGGGGGCTTGTATTGTAAGTATTACAGAGAGTCCATTAGATTCCGTTCGTAACAGGGACAAGTTCATTTTTCTCAGTTTTCCCCAGGGGGAGGATGTGTGTGTGTAGAATTTGCAGCAGCAATATAGGCTTGGAAAGTTAGAAAGAAGGAACTTCTCTAATCTTCAAAGATTTGGCCTCTAGTCTCTAAGAAGTTTGTTCTGGTGAATACTGGACGTGGGTTTTTGTGCATAGTATTAGCTATTAGGATTATGAAGTGCCTTGAATACCCTGTTTGTGTACCAAAAATCTTGATTGCTCATCAAACTTCCTGCTAGATTTTACAGTATTACTGGAGTCTTCCCATGACAATTATCACTGAGGCTTTTAATGTTCACACTAAGGCTGAATAGTTGCCAGCTCAGGACTATATGGCTGCCATAACCAACAAGAGGCAGTTTCACTATATCAGATATTTTTCATTTTGCCAGGGGTTTGTGGCCTGGAACTAGCAGAGAAAGATTTATGTGACCACACTGTCATAAGGAAATGATTTTGTTAGTGAAGTTTAGATAGCAATTCCCCTTTGTAAGGATTATAGACTTAAGTTGATTTGCTCCTCAAACCTACTCCTGAATGCTCCCAAGTTTCCAGTTGTCATGACTTGTGTTCCTTTATAATTTGTGGCCTACTTCAGAAGTAGTGAGATAGACTGGGGTGTTGACAAAAGCACAGCTCGCTGCCTTCTTATGTAACACAGACTCCAGTAAACTCTCCAGTTTTCTAGACAGCTGGGGGGGGGGGAGTTATTAAACTGGCTGGAATAAGACTAGAATGTAAGGGTCCCAGTGAATATGATATGAATGCAAGAATGAGCACACCATGAAGCCCACCTTGTGACAGTGATGCTAGCAGGGGAAATGGTGATCTCATTAAACAATACATTCTGAATGAAAATCCTTTTCCCAGTTACTAGCCCAGTTCTGATCACCTAGGCTTCTCTCCATGTTGACAGATCATGCAGGCTGCAATCTGTCCTTTGACAAGTTGATCGTTTTCTAGGCTAAAGTCATATGACCATTTAGCTCTGGTATGCAAGCTGAGCTTTGTCTCTGTTTGGCAAGAAGATAAAGGTAAGAGCAGTTTGGGCATGATGTGGAAGGAAACCTGCTCATTAGCTTGATTTCTTTTCAGGGTCAGTAAAGGACATACTACCTGCAGATAAAAATGAATGGCTAGGCCTTGCTGGACTATTGAGTGCCAATTACTTTCAGGGTTTTTTAAAATTAGAAAATATGAAGTTAATTATCTTAGTGCAGAGGATTTTTTTTTTCTGTTTCCAGCAGCTGCAGTAATTTTATTAACTTTTTGAAAGTGTTTATATCCATGTGGATTCAGATTCTTATGGGTAATAGCTCCCCTTTATTGTCTGGGCACGCACAGATTTTGCAAATTCCTTGTTCCCTGGTGGATGCTGGGATCTTATTAAGAGAAATTATGGATGGAAAAAAACTAATCCCTTCTTAGCTCAGAGGTGAAGTTCCTTACTGTTTAGAAATTCTCATTAACCTTGATGAGAGAAACAGAGACAATGAACTTGTCATTCTTTTCTCCTTGTTTCCCAAGCACCATAAGTTTGGACCATAGGTCTGCAGCAGATAAAGTATTTCGAACTTCATTACAAGACGCTGTTGCCAAAATGTTTCTGGAAGCCATCTTAAGCCATCATACCATACTCTTTGTTTTAGACAGGCTGATCCATATCAACGTTTTGTACCATAAACCGGCATGCATTACTGGCTAGAGTACTTTCTCTCTGTACTTGGTTTAGTTGATTTATTTCAAAATCTGCTAAACTTGACAAAGTGGAGATCTGAGTCTCTTCACAGTGGAACAGAAAACTTGAAGCCGATGTGTCTGAGTTTGGTTTTAAAATCTGCATCGGACTTACTTTACACTTAAACATATACGAGCTGACATTAGACTATATTGCGTCAGAAGTAATGTTACTTTAAAACAACTCAGGCTGAGATGATAATTCTTGACAGTGCTAAGAGTGCTGCATATAAAGAGCATCTGGAAGACCAACACTTTTCTGTGAGAGCAGTCACTTTGTTTTGAAGACAGCCATCTACTGAAATATCAGGGCGGCAATATGGTGTAAGAAATCCTTGAAATCGTTAGGGCTTCAGAATGGAGGTTTGATTATCTGGAGCCTCTGACAGCTGGGTGGAATCTGTTAGCTGAGCTTTTGGGGCATGGTCTGGAAACAAAGGCTGACATGATGAAGCAAACTCTGTCATAACAGATAACAGGAAGAAGGGCACTGGGACGCATCATTTGAAATGGCACAGGCTTCAGATGAAAGCACCTCAGCACAGAAACCTGAATCCATTTTAACTCCTCTAGAGACCTCTGTTTGTATGTTCCTGTAAACAACATACTCTTCCCAAAACTGCTGCTTCTGTTTTTCCTAGAACCTGTTTTATCCTTAGTAATTCTCCTGTTCAGTGGCAAGTGCTTCAGCCCAATAAATATAGCAGTGTTTGTATTCTTTCATAGCATTTGATGCAAATTTGTTTTCTCTAGTATCAGATGGAGGTAGAATAGATATAACATTACTAATTGCCAGCTTGAATCCTGGTTGATTTTAGCAGTTGTCTCTAGTAAGAGCCATAGAGCATCATTTCCATATCAAGTATATATTGTTAAAAAGCTTTCTATTTCTGAATGTTTCCAACACAGGTCAGTTTTCTTGAATCCTGTGATTCTATGCCAGCAGAGATAAATTGTAGAATATTGCATTGTATTATTTCCTGAGCAGCTTAGTAGTTTTCTTTTCTTTTGAAAGAAAGTTTACTGCACTTAACAGTTACAGTGGCATTTGTGAAAGCAATGTGAGCAATTCCTTGGTTAAATCTCAAAAGTCAGAAGAGGTGGCTGAATGAGGTTACTGCTTAGTTACAGGGTCAGTGCCCTACATTGCTCCATAGTTGGCAGAGGCAGATGCAGACGTGTGCAAAATAATAAAAAGTGTCCATATGTCATGAGTTTAAATTTGCAAAAATCAAATGATTTTTTAATGTCAGGTTCTTCTTCGCACAGAGTATTGATATTGTTATCTAAAAGTGATTATGATAGCTAACTTAGCATTTTAGACAGAGATAAATCCAGGGCAGTAGTACTGAGAAACTTCATTTCCTCTATCTGATTTTTTTTATTGGTAACACTTGTCATATAATAGCTTGTACGAAATATTACTGAAAACTTAAAGAAGATGTGAAGAAGCAGTAATAGTATCACATAGTTCTATTAATAACATTTCTGTAAAGATGACAAAAGAAATCACCCTTATTATGTTTTACTTTATAGAAGTACTAAGTAAAAACAATTACTGTATATGCTGGCATATAAGACTACTTCCCCCCCCCTGAAAAACATGCCTCCAATTGGGGGGGTAGTCTTATACACCGGGTGCACTTCAGTTGGGATAGACATAGCTGCCCATAGTGGCCTCCCGATGCTCGCCTGGTGCCGATAGTGGCCTCCCGATGCCCGCCTGGTGCCCATAGTGGCCTCCCGATGCCCACCCACCTCATTCTACATACCATCCAGTATTGCACGGTATCCAGTGTGGCTGCGGCGAGCATCAGCAGCGAGACAGGGGTGCCAGCCTTTTCAGCGTGACCGTTCTGCTCGGCAGGAAGCAGCGGTGCCCCACCCCTTGTCTATGCAGAGCTCGCACTTGCACAATTGTGCCGGCCACAGGGAGATGTTGAAATCAAATCTGATGTTCTTTTATGTTTTATTTGGTGTGTGGAAGGTGTGCGGAAGAGGGGGTAGTCTTGTACGACGAGTATATAACAAACTATATTTTGAGTGGAAATGATGGGGGGTCGTCTTATACGCCCAGTCGTCTTATATGCCGGCATATACGGGTATATTACTTTTATGCTAATTTGTTTTCTGTTTATGCTCTTTGCCTCAGCAAATACTTTCCAGCATATTTACAGATTCACTTAACTTGGTCTCATAGCATCAGTAACCTTTCTACAGGTGATCTACTTTTTGGTTGTGCCTAGTAGTTATGAGCCTGTTTTCCTTGCTTTGTCTGCTTATGGCCATGAGTATGAATGGCAGATTCTGGTCAATCCATTCTAGGTATGGTGAATCAGGCCACAGCTTTCTCAAGCAGACCCTTTTTATATGGCCCTGTGTTTTCTCCCCGTTAATCACCTTTTCATTCAACTGAACCTTCTCATCGCATCTCCTCAGTGGCCATTGTTAGGTATTGTAGCTACCTAAATCTCTCTGTTGGACCTTGACATTGGAAGAGAAGAGTGTGTGTGGAGTATTCTTTTGAGCCCAAGGTACAGCCAGCTGTGGTATGTGTGACAAGGGTTTCTTTTTCTGTCCTGTGGGGTCACCCATCACCAGATTTTGTTTACAAAATCAATAAATAGGCTCTTATCAACAGTAAAGGGAGCCATATTTGAAATCAGGAACACACAGAACTTACAGTCATCCACTTTGAGTGGAGACGCACATTGCCCATATTGAATGTTGTCTTTTATGTGTATGATTTTGTTTCATTTCTGAGTAGGAGGAAACTCCATATCCAGTGTGATACTCTTTCTTTTTTTCAAAGTAGCAACACAGTTTTTGTTCTTTTACAAGTGTAAAACATTGTTTTAGGCAGGTTGCTGTTCACAAATTAAAATTAAAAGAAATAGACTAATAGGTGTAGTCTATTCACATTTTCAAAGATGGGCTGAAACCCATTTGTATAGGGTAAACACATTACGTGTTGATTTTCATAATAACAGGTTTTATTAAAAAATAGTGCTGAATTGTTTCCTTGCAGATTTTTCAGTGACTAATTAGATGCTTATTTTTTCAGGCTGCTTGCAGATTTAATGAATCCTGTTACAGTAAAGAGTTGAATTTCATGATTACAAGTTTCTTAATTTTGTGATAAGACAACATGCTGAAATCTTGCCAAAGCACAGTAGCTTTGATTAGTTATTTTATACTTTAAATATACTGATTACTTTCAGAATTATTTCAGTATAGCAGAGCACGCCAGCTTCTGTCACTAGTCTGTTATCCATCTGTCTTTTTGACATTTGTTTTCTAACTTTGCCATAGGCTTTTATAAATTCCTTTACCCAAAACATGGCTTTTAAAATGTTGCCTAACCTTCTGTTTGTTTGCCGTGCCTAGGATATTATAGGTGAAAGTGGGAGGCAGCTTTGCAATCTCTACTGCAAAAGAAATGTGGGAGTTGTCTAAACTTAGGCATCCAGTGCTTCGGTTTTTTAACCTGGTACAATACTATATTTCAGTGATTGATCGTTTTTCTGTGATATAATAAACTCAGTGTCTAGAAGTATACAGGATAGCTACTGATCCTCAGAAAAACTCATTTGGTGTGCAGCAGTTCATCAAGCTACAGTGGGCTACTGGCTAAAGCATTTAATTGCAGCTCATAACTGTGACACTAAGGACAGGGACTAGTTTGAGAAACTGTGACACAGTTATTAAGACTTTTGTTGACTCATTACTGTGAAGTCTTTGGAAACAGGCTAGCCTCACTGACAGGTTTTATGCAGTCTGATCCAGATTTTACATTTGTAGCTTTTAGATGTTACAATATTTTATTAATAATGAAGCCTTGCACAAATTTCCCTGTCTTGGAAGACAGCATGTTTGTTGTTTTTCCATCTCATTCAGCAGTGCCATGAAATGTATTTATTTAATTTATTTATTTAAAGCAAGCCGTATTCATTCTTGGTGCTTTACTTCTTTAAGTGGGTCCAGTTACAGAGATTGCATAGGCATATCTCTCTGCAAGAGCTGTTCCATAGTCAGCACACTGGAGAGCCTCCAACTGGAAGCCACGTCTCTGGATCCTGTGAAGCAACGTTTCTCTCTTTTAAAAATCCAGATGCCTTTTGCCTGTCAATAATCATAGGCTTTCTTCAAGAGACTGCAAAAGTACACAAGACATTGTGTGATAGGAGTAAATTTTTTAAAAAAACACAAAGTATGTAAACATCCAGCTATGTGTGCACTGCATTATACTGTATACTCATACATGCATGAGTGTCAATGATGCAACTGGGATGGAGGAAAAAGGACAACAAGGAAACAAGTTGAGGGAACAATCTGTAGTTTCAGATGTATCTATTCTAATGCACAGGGCAAGATTAGCTTCAAATCTTGACACAGGAAGACAAATACAATTTAATAGAGATTGCTTAACTCTGGTAGGATGAGACTTGGGCTACTACCAACATGAAGCCACTTTCATTAGCCAAACATAAGTCCTCACCAGTGGATGTTTCTGGCAGTAATCGGCAGGCGAGTAAATGAACTGGATTCTGTATCTCTCCTCATACACACAGTGTGTTGTTGTCAGCCCCCACTTGAGCATGTTGGTCTTTGCATTTAGGGACTCCAATCCTCATCCCATTCTGAGTTCTCCAAGTGATGTAGGGGAGGTTGAGTTCCTCAGAGATATCCTACTTTAATATTGTTCCTTGCCCAGTTAGTTCCTTCCTCTAGCTTTTAATTTGGCTTTGCTCTTGCGTCGCCTCAAGAATGTCTGTTCTTGCCATAAAGCTCTTCCTGGATCTGAGCCAGCAGACTTGAGGCACATATCCATTCTCTTGCTTAGTTCTCTCTGCATCTGCTCCTACTGCTCTCCTTAGGTGGAGCAATACCAACAAGAGGGTATATTTTTTCCACTGGTGTAGGTTTGAGGAATCCTGTCACTATATGTGTGGCTTCATTCACAGTAATGTCAACTTGTTTTGCATGTGTGGATGTGCTCTCAGGGCCAAAGCTGATGGGTGGTTGAGTTCCCCATTTATAATTTGTGACTTTCCTGATGATGTTGTTCCTAATACTAACTTTAGCTTTGTTATTCAAGCAGTGCTGCTTAAAAGAGAGTGTCCTGTCAAGTGTCACACTGAGGTATTTTGGTGCTGGGTAATGCTGTAATCAGTTCCCTTGAAGAAGTTATTTAAGTAGCAGGATATTAAAAGTTTTAATGGTTTTAAGTCTCCTCTTCAATTGACGAGCAAAGGTCAAAATGGTGTGGGTAGACTGTGAGAAAATCTTCAACAGTCTGTAATTTTGAAGCTCGTGGGCTACTCGGAATCTCTGTGGGCTGGACCTGTGCTGTGGAACAGATGTTCCTTGTTCCAATGTTATTACTTTGCAGATCTTGAAAATAGCAAAATGTTTCTTCCATCCAAGTAATTCCCATACAAGCATGGGGAATACTGTGGTATTTATTGTAAGCCCTTGTTCCTTCCTTGTTCCTTCCTTTCTTGAGTTCAGGCCACAATGTCTCTTCTTATTTGGCCAGGATGAAAACATGTGCATACTAAAGGAAAGTATTGAAGGGTATTGAAGAGTCAGAACAACTTAATCCGTCTCAGACGCAACACCAGCATATAATAACATACAAAGCTAAAATTAACACATCTAAAACAAAATAGAATTTAAAAGGCTAGATGACATCCACCTAATCCAGAAGCACCTTCTTGAATAGAACAGCTCAATGAGGACAACACATATTTAGTGGCATAAATTGCTGCTTGATGGTGAGGGATGGAAAACCTTGTTGGGAAGGAGAATTCACGGTAGTGACTGGAATGCTGAGTGTGATTCATTGCTGTAGTGTTTTGTTGTATATCTCACTAGTACACATTGGTTTCTGAACTTTGAGTAGTTAATTGTAATTACATGCTTGTTCCCCCAAACTTTAAAAAATATTCAGTTTTTGGCTTTGTTTTACAAGATTTGCCATGCTAATTTCTATTCCGGTAAAAGCAGTTAGTTCTGCATTTCCAGAGAATCTTCCACATTTTAAATTTTTTTGCTGATAGACCAAAGTTTTTTTTAAACCACTGTTGTTCAACTGTTGTTAAACTAGGAAAGGGAAATAGAAATTCTTCGACATTTAGAGCTATTGCAAATTAGTGTGCTTATCCTCGTTACCAAGACACTGTGATTAAAAACTGAGCTAATGGTGAAATTTTTTATAAATAAATAAATAAATGTTGTGTCAGAAATAACTCTGGGTTGAAAGGATTTTTGCTGGAGAAAGTCTGCTCAGGGGACGCCTGAATGAGGCTCCTTTCATGTCCCCAAGATCCATTGTGCAGACTTGGGTATCGAACCCTGACCTTCCAGTCTCCAAGTGAAAATTTGTGAAAGAGCCAGCAAGATTTCTTGGCCTTGAGATTCTATTTTATTTCTGATGGTGGTACAGTAGAATAAAGTTTCGGCTGTAAACTTTCATGTGTTTGCTTTAAACATATTTGACTGATGCCTTTCTCTTGCAAGGCTTGGATATGTACACTTTCCATAATTCCTTTTGGAGATAACAAGAACAGCTATTATAGTCCTTGCAGATAAATAATACAGCTAAAAGAACTGAAAGCACATTCACAAAGGCCATAGTAAAATGCCATGAATCATTTCTTCTTGAGAAAAATATATTGGAAGTTTAGTTCTCAGCATTAACTATAGCGTGTGTGAGATGGCATGGTACTAGTTCAATTTAGTCTTCTCTTGCTATCTGAAAAATCAAGACTGTCAGGTGCTTGATTTGACTCTTTAGGGCAGTGATGGCAAACCTTTTAGAGACCGAGTGCCCAAACTCAACAAACTTCTGTCCGTGTCATAGAGGGACGGGGCAAACTCTGTGCTGGGGGGAGAGAGGAAGTGTTCCCATTGGGCTGCTGGGCAGATGGACAGGACAAACTCTGTGCTAGGGGGAGGGAGAAAGCATTCTCATTTGGTTGCTGGGCAGAGGGGCGGGGTGAACTCTGTGTTGGGGTGACACCACGTGTGCCCACAGAGAGGGCTCTGAGTGCCCCTTCTGGCATGCGTGCAGTAAGTTTGCTACCCCTGCTTTAGGGTATGTGAGCTTTTAGGAAAAGAGTGTTCCTTCAAGTCATGAAGATGGTGTGTTCATTTAATATATTTTTCTCTTTTGTTCTGTTTAGCTATGGAATTTAGCATCTGCTTTCAGTTTAATACTCTTACAAGTTATAAAAAAGATGCTAATTCCAGTAAAAGTAGCCATATGCTTAATAACCTATGGAATACATTGGTTTTCTTTTCAGCACCATTCTAGGAAATAGATGCTACTTTTTCTACCCAGTGAAGTATCACTGACTTGATGTACCATCTTCAGTGAGATTCTCAGACACTGTGCAAATATATATTTGACTTTGCAGATTCTTGTGAGACAAGAGTTAGTTCATTTTGGCACTAGAGGAAGGCATATGAAAACACAGTCAATACACTATCATGAAATGTCTAATATTCGATAGGTCTGACTGATGTATGCTTATGTTATTGAGAAAAAGAATATTAATTTCTTTTTTTATATATCAGTGTCTCACAATTAAAAATTATTGACATATATGAAATATAAATACAACTCAGACAAAATAAAATCTTAAAATGATTAGACTGTATTTGACCAGAACATTATCTTGGCCTTTTAAGAAATCTTCCTTTTCACACACACATAGGGCATAAAGTGTATGCACATAAATGCTGCATTGATTATATTTCTCCACATTCATTGAAAGTGTGTCCCTTTTACTTATTCTTTCATCTTCCTTCTTTACTTCAGTGACTTCCATATGGACCATCCAGAATCTTGTTCTGGAAGAAGAGAGTGTTTGGCATTTGTGATAAAATGAGGCCCCAAGTTCTTCACATATCCAAAATGGAGTTTATTAGGTTTTAGTCTATAGTAGAGATGTGGCTTCTTGTGCTAGCAAAAGGCCACTTGTTTGTTTTTACTCCCTGGGACCCGGATGGGAGGAAACAGACTGGGAGGCGCCAGCCCTCATCAATAGAACCAGAGTTGTTTACCCCAATTCTGGGATCTGATTGGATGTATCCTAATTACCCAGGTTCACCTCATAGGATTTTTTGAGGCCTAGCTAAAACTACAACCTCAAGCCTTGAGAACATTTGGAAAAAGATGTCGTTTCCTGACACCTGGCGAGGGTCCAGCAAAGGGCCAGAAAAGAGTTCGAAAATGGTGGTCAACAAGGAAACATCAGTATGAGGGAGAAAGGGCATCCAACCAGGCCTTATCTCTGGAAGTCTTAATTATGGTAACTTAGAACAGATAGATAGATTCTTTTTATTTAGGAGACGACATGTCTTAAAGCATCCTTTCTCTAAAATGAAATTTTGATTAGGTTATTTTTCTATGTTGAGATCTGTAACCTGATTCATCAAGAACCATGCTACAACTTCAATAAAACATATTTTCTTCAATCAACGCGTGTTCATTGGAAATGGGATTCAGGGGTAACAGATAGTAAGTCCACTGGCCTCTTTGAATGCTACCTTACCTCTCATAAAAAGTAACTTGGCTGGGCTCTGTATACAGAGAAGTCCCAGGTTTTGGTCAGCTGGGCGTGGCTGAGAACGAATGGTCAACATACATTCCTTGCCGTGATCTTTGGGTGAGTTCCAGAGGGGATTTTGGAATAATCCACCTTGGATTGAATGCCTGAGAGGTCCCAGAGCAAGTGAGGAAGAGTGTGCATTCATCATAGCATTCATCCATTCAGTAACGTGTGTTGATTTTGCTCTCCTAGCCTACCCTTTTCTAGTTTAATATTTAGAGCCTGAGAGGTATCAGAAAGCTTTCCCTTGATTTAGCTGTCATCTAAAAAGTTGGTGTACATGAAGTGGATGTGTTTGCTGCTGTAGTACCTTATTTTGTTTATTATTTGCTGGTACCTCTAGATCAGGAGTTCTCAACCTTTTTAAGCTGAGGGCCAGGTCACGCTCTCTCAGACAGCTTCAGGGGCTTCCATCCCTCCACCACATGGCACTTCCTGGTGTGGTGGAGGCAGGGGGGGCACATGAACTGGTGCTGTGCATCGCATCCGTTGAGAATCCCTGTTCTAGATCATTGTATCCAACCTTTGGGTTTTTGGCTTCAATTCCCAGAACCCTAAGTCCATTCCCCAAAACACTGATCAGCCAATATACTGACTTAGGCTTCTGGGAATTGAAGTCCCCCTGTGGGGCATGTGCCCCATGTTGGGAACCACTGCTCTAGATTCTTCTGGAAGTGCAATGCCAGCCAAATAATAGCCTTTTTCCATTTGTGAGTGTGTTCCCTGTCTAACCCACCCAGTTTCCTAATTAGGTAATTTTGGGAAGCAACTTTCTGTTTGATGTTTAGATTTTTATTTTTTATTTTTTAATCAGGGTTGGGTTTATTTATGCCATTCAATTCATATCCTACCCTTCTGGCTAAAAGGGATCCAGCATGATGCCCAAATACTTTGGGTAAAGCAATGTTCCAAAATCTTGCCTTTACAGCTAACTTGGTGGTGCTTCTCTGTTTTTCAAATGTAAACAGACCTGTGTTTTCAAAGTGTTTGGTTTCAACTGATTGATTTTATAATATAAAGAAAGATTTTCTAAGGCTGATGTTAGCTGGTGTTCAGTGGACAAATGTTTCCTCCTAGACCAGTGATGGTGAACCTTGACATTCCAGGTGTTCTTTAACTTCAATTTCCAGAAGCCCTGATCAGCAGGAGTGCTGACTTGGGCTTCTGGTAACTAAAGTAAAAGAACACCTGGAGTGCCAAGGTTCACCATCATGGTCCTAGATGATTAAGGCAAGATCATCAGTACAGATGAAGCTCCTGAAGGATAGAGATATTGGTTGATCATTTGTGTAAATGTTTTTTTAAAAATGATCCACTTGTCTATGAGAGACAATTCCTTGGATTTCTCCAGAGCCTGTGCCTCCCTTGAAGTTTAACAAATATTCTTATGTTTTCAAGTAGAACAGCTACCATTTCTATTAACTCCATGATCTTTATAAAGAGGTAGAGCTTTTTTTTAGCAACTGATAGAGGAAAATGTCATGTGACACTGTAATGTCAACAAATCCTGTCCATTTATTTTGTATTCAAAATTGTCTGCTATATGTTTGGTTAGATTTAAGATGAGATTTTGGATTGGATTTAATTCATACGTCACTTATTAGGTCTAAAGCTCGATGGTTATGGAATTAGAAAAGGTTCAACTCTAGGAACCATTCAAACACTTCTGTATAAATTGCATAGTAGGGAGTGTTGACCAAAGTGTCCTGGATATCTCCTTGTGCACATCACACACAGTACCATGCGTCTCAAACTTACACATTGCTACCATAACTCAATTCAACTTTGAAAAGTAAGACATGAATAACATCTCTTAAAATGTATATTTATTTATTTTATTTATTTATTATTCATATTTATCCACTGTAGAACCTTGGTTAACGTAATTGATGCGTTCTCCAGGACAATTCTTCCAGCGAAAATTACTCTAACCAAATTTTCCATAGGAATGCATTGAATGCAGTTTCCCATAGGAATGCATTGAAAAACAAAATACTTTAACCAAAACATGGTTTTCCATAGGAATACATTGAAAGCCAGTTAATCCATTCAAAAAAATCCATAAACCAAGCCACTATTTTCTATGGATTTCCTTTTGTTAATGTGATTTTTATGTTAACTGAAGTTCCACAGTACATTTTTGGCACTCTCTATAGAATTGGAAGGGGCCTATATATCAAGCCCAACCCCCTGTTTAATTCAGGCATCCAAATCAAAGTATTTCTGACAGATGGTTCTCTAATTTTCTCTTGAATTCTTCCAGTGCTAAGAGCACACATAAGTAACTGCAAGGTGAGAAGGGGATGTGTTTCACCAGTACCATCTCTTCTACTGATAAATAGGTATTGTTGGATTTGACATGTGAACTAAATCTGTAAGATTTTCATCATCTGTTTTTTTTAACTTTTGGCTTTCTTTGTGCTATATGGTCATTATGTTCTCTTAATATCTAAGGCTATCACAAATTCAACATCTGATGATCAGTATTTGTCTTAACCAGATACTGTAGAAAAATGTGACATAATTTTCAACATCACAGAGGATTTAAATATATTTCATTGCATATGCTTAGTTAATTCTAAGTGTGAACCTGCAAAACATTCCCATTTTACCATATGACTCCCTTTTAGTTCAGTTTATAACAGACAAATGTATCTAATTCTCTATATCTTACATGGTTATTCCTGTCACTGTGCATATCTTCCTACGTTGTTCCCTGAGAAATATGCTTCAAACAGCCCAAGTTGCTTGTTCATAAGAATAATAGATTTACTGCTTACTTCTATCCCTACTACTTGTTACCTTGCTGTCCTTCCCAGCTTTGTGTAGTTGAAATACTTTATGACATTACATATACATTTGTCTCTTAGCTAGCACAAGACATTTACATATATAAAGAACCTGTGGCTAAAATACCAATGAATGACAAGAATATGTCACCTAGAGGGGAATTGGTAAATAAATAACTTGGAACAGTTTGTGGTTTTTAAATTTTAATATAAACAAAAATCTGTCAGAGTGCATAAATTAATAAAAGTGGCATGAAAGCATCTACTCTTTAAAAGCAATGTATGAGGCTTTATAGACTTATGTGAGTCAGCTAAAGCAGGGGGAAAAACTGTTTAGCAAGGCAATTAGAAAAAACAGAGATGTTAGATGAAGGGAGGGGCTGAGATAGTCCACACCAACCAAAGTCAGTCCTGCCAAGCTATGCCCGGCCAGGTAGACCTATAAGAGATTGGGTGTAAAATACATCACCCCCTCAAAGTATAAATACAAACCTCTTTATGGTTTAAACCAAGCAACTGATTTCTGCCAGTTTTGCTGGAAGGCCTGACCTGGTGTTTACAGACACAGATCCTCTAGGCACTGTATCAAGGAATGGTATGTTTATGAATGTTAGCCATATGTTTTGTTTATATAGCAAAAGATAATGGGAACCCACTGAAAATAGAGACATCAGTTTAGAATGATTCACTTAATTGTTCTATAACTCAGCCTCCTTGTATATTACGCAATACAAATCAATGCAATTATATATTGTAAAGTAAATGTTTTAGAAAAAAATGTGTTAGATGTAGTGCTTCTGCTTTAGTATCATATCTTCTTACTGCCATAAGCACTGAGGAACTTTCCCCGGAGTGTATACGAAGTTCATACATGTTAGTGTAAGTGTGATATGAAAACAAAAGGTTTGTTACAATAAATTCTCCTTTTGTCTTTTACCTGAAGAAAAATAGTTTTTTGAGAAAAGCTTGATAAAGAATATTTTCCAATGCTACAGTACTTGTTTTCTTAATTTAATGCACAATGGTTTTAAAGCCCAAACTGTTGCTAATTTTGAACATGTCTATAATCCTCTCTTACCTTCTGCCTCCTTGTGTCTTGGTTCTGAGCTAGATGCCTCCCAATATCATGTTTTGTTTTCTGATTAGAAAAAATCCAGCTGCTGAGTTACCTGGGCCATCTCCTTAGCATCCTGCAAGGCTTTACTTCTATGACAGAGAAAGGCAACAGCTGTTTGTGGGTGTATGTAATTCATGGGGACAGCAGTCTGTCATATATTCAAAGGATGCTGGCTTCAGGGCAGTCGCAATCTCTGTTCCTCTCCCCTCCCCCTTCATTCCAGTTGCTGCCTTACATTAAGAGACAACCCTGCTACTTTTTCCAGGAAGAATAAAGCAAAAGCCACATGTTGTGAGAGGCTGATTCATTATCATTATACTCTTGTGTTTTGGAAGGGAAAGGACATATTTGGAAGGAAAGCTGTTTCAAGACATCAGTGAGGAATGATGGTTAGCTCTGCCACCAATCTGTTGAAACTCTGAACACAATGCTTGCTTAAGCAAATGGTTCTAGATAAGTCAAGGTAAAGACTGTGGTGGGGTCTTTTTCCTTTCTGTCAATGGTGCAGTGTGATTTCATGTTCTGATTTGCTCTAGATTACTTGGATAAATAAGAGCTAAAATAAGATGTGTTTTCTATTTAATAGTGACATTGAGACTTGGTTAAGTAGTATGAGGAAGCTGAATTTTCTTCTGTTCGGTATCACTGTGTTGCTGCACTGCTGTCCTGCAGAGCGATTTTGTCTAGAACAGTGTTTCCCAACGTGGGGGCCCACGCCCTACAGGGGAACTTCAATTCCCAGAAGCCTAAGGCAGTACATTGGTTGATCAAGTGCTTTGGGGAATTGACTTAGGCTTCTGGGAATTGAAGTCCAAAACCAAAGGATGGGAATTATGGTCTAGAATATATTTAGATCTGTGTAAGAACTCCTTTTGACTTTGTTGCCTTACAGAAATCTAGAATTACTCTCTAGAATCACTGAAGAATATTCTTGAACAAATATATTTAGAATTGAGGAGAGAGGGGAATAGGTAGATTGCTGGGTATGTTCACTTGTCCAAAATAGCTGCTGGCTGGTTAGTCAGCAAAATTTCTTTGGCACCTGGTAATTTTTTTTACTTGGCTCTGCAAGGAACATAGGTACAGTAATACCACGGATAACGTTATGATATGGTTCCACAAGTCATGACGTTATCTGATTTTTAGCGTTGTCCGATGTATTCATCTAACATTGCAAAAAAACAAACAAACCCTGACTTCAGGGACAAACCGCTTTAAAGGCAGGTAGGGAAAGAGACGCAATCGGGTCTTTTTCTTTTCCTCCCTGCCTTTAAAGCCACCCCCCACAGGCAGCGGTCTCTGCGACTGCAGTAGGGTCAGGGAAAAGGCGCATGCATTTCCCCCGACCCTACTGCAATTGCAGAGACTGCTTGTGTCTCTTTCCCTCCCTGTATTTAAACTACAGGGAGGGGGGGAAGAGAGAGACATGATTGGGTCTCTCTCTCTTCCCTCCCTCCCTGTAGTTCAAATGCAGGGAGGGAAGAGAGAGAGAACCAATCATGTCTCTCTCTTTCCCCCTCCCTGTAGTTTAATTACAGGGAGGGAAAGAGTGAGACGCTATCACTTCAGGGAGGGGGGAAGAGAGAGACTTGATTGGTTCTCTTTCTCTTCCCTCCCTGCATGTAGTTTAAATACAGTGAGGGAGGAGAGAGAGAGACCCCCAATCACATCTCTCTCTTTCCCCCTCCCTGTAGTTTAAATACAGAGAGGGAAAGAGACACAATCAGTCTCTGCAACTGCAGTAGGGTCGGGGGAAAGGTGTGTGCCTTTTCCCCGACCCTACTGCAGTCGCAGAGACCGCTGCCGGTGGGGGGTGGCTAAGAATCATTATCCAGAATTGTTATCCGATGCAAGTTTTTCCAAAAAACTTGCATTGTTATCTGATTCTAGCGTTATCCGATGCAATCGTTATCCGGGGTATTACTGTACTATTGCTATAGAAATGGAATATAAATTCAAAACTATGCTTTTTGATCTTGCTTTAAATGAGCTTTCATTGCCAGGCTAGCACCAAACATAAACATTCCCTGTCAACATTTCATCACTGTAAGAACAAATGACCAGCAAGAGTGAAGGCTACTAGTACTACACCAGGGGTGCCCAGACGTGGTTGAGCGGGCCAGTCACATGGTTCCTCCTACCAGAAACAAAGTAAAACATGCATGTGCCTAACACTGCCGTAAATGCACCCAAAGCTGGCATAAACGCAGATCATTTATGGCAGCATTTTGCACATGCGCAGATGTATTTTACTTCCACTTCTGGGAATGGCACGGGTGGCGTGGGCCAATGGAGTGGCGCAGTGGCTGGATCCGGCCCACAAGCCATAGTTTGTGCACCTCTGTACTTTAAGAGAATATGGTTTTGTAGTTCCTTCTGATTATGTTGCTGTGTCCCTGTGCTTTTACCTGTTCTTGTGCAAGAGTGTTTATGTGGCACAGCAGCCCTAATTTAGAAAAGCACCCATCACTCTTCCATAGTACTTGATGAACTCTGAAAGGCTGAATTAACTTTTCCCCATTCCCTGTGGAGCTTTGTATCCTTATCTTCCTGCCACAAATGGAATTTTTAATATCCCCAGGCTTGAAGGGTCTCCCTAAGTACTAGTGTCTGGAGATAGGCTCATACATATTCATTTTACATCTGGCCACAAGAACAGCTCCCTGTAGTAGAGTTGTCCACTTCTCTAAAATCATCATATTCTGGGAGTTAGGCAGACAGAATCTGCTTCCCTCACAGTAAGTTTTGCAAGAGGCAAGCTCATTCTTTTGAGTTAGTTGCTTGCTTGTTCATTTTCTCACTAACTATTAGTGCTAGGAGCAGACATTATGCTTACCTTTCCTTCTCCTCTCATGTTTTGTAAAGTTAGCCCATAGAATCCCATTCATCATTGAAAAGCTTTAGGGCTTCATGGAACTGGTGTGTGTATATTTAATTACTGAAAGTTTCCCCCCCAGAAAAGGCATCCTATGACAGCCATTTGTGGTAAGTAAAGACTCTACCCTAGTGTTTCTCTACCTTTGGTTTTTGGACTTCAATTCCCAGAAGCCTAAGTCAATTCCCCAAAGTACTAACTAGTCAATGTACTGACTTAGGCTTCTGGGTATTGAAGTCCAAAAACCAAAGGTTGGGAAACACTGCTTACCCCTATCTCATGGCTACCAGCAGCTTCCTGATGATGGAAGAGATGCTATAGGAGCCTCAAGAGGGGGAGAAATTGGATTTTTTTTAAAAAAAAATTGAATAAATTGTTGCAGCTGATGTATCATCAGCCTTGTGCAACATAACTTACAGCAAAAGGATTTTAAACATTCTAAGCCTTCGGCTACATGGGCTACATCTTGTATCTAGTCTAATATAAGCAGGCAAGAGTGAAAAAGGTGATTAAAATGGTCATAAACAGATGAAACTAAACATCAATTGAGGAGATATAGAATCTCAGATTTCCAGCTCTTGTGCATCCTGGTCTCTACCATTCGTTGTCTTTTAAGAATGTTTGGAGACCACCTCCGTTTCTGGCACATATTTCTGAGCATTGAATGTCTGTATAGCCAAGGAAGATCATAGTCACTGGTTTTCTCTAGCTGTGATTGACTTTTGTTTGAACAAGAGCAGTTAGGAATGCAACTGCTGGAATAACAAGTATTTTTCAGAACATTTGAGATTTGTGACCAGCCTCATTTCCTCAGGAATCTAAAGACAGGTCAGCAGAGTGTTTCACACAGGCCCAGAAAACCCAGCTTCCTCTCTTGTCTGTCAAAAGCTATCTGTTACAGGCTATCACCTTCTCTTCATTTTGATTTATCACTGGACATAACTAGGTTTTGGAGCTTTGTCTTCATCTTCCTGTCTCATAGGGACAAGGAGATAAATCTTGCATGTGAAAGTTTAACTCTACAGTTCTGGAAGCAAGGGGGAAGGGATGTCCTCCTCCATACCCTTGACTGTGAAGAGAGATCTGCCAGCGTATGTTTTAATGCTGTACTTCAGGTCTTTCTGACTTGTACCTTGGAAAAATTGCATGCATTTAAAGCAAATAATCTCAGACTAAAATATATGAAATGGAAATTCTGAGGATATATAGGAAAAAATAGTGCCTGATTTTTAAATTATCTATTGGAGTAACAAGAAAGTGTGAGTTATATTTGTTGTTGTTGCATCTGATAAGATATCCTAGTTCAGATCTCCACCCAAGAATGAGGAGATACAGAAGTGTCTTTTCTCTCTCAAGCAAGGGAAAAGGTGCAGAGGTCTGACAGTTAAATATAGTTGTGCTACTGCAGTGATGCAAGACTAGGCACAGCAAGTCAGACCCTTCTCCCAGAAGAAGAGAGAGTTAGACATCTTCTGCTTGTGTTTTCTGAGGAGAATAACCTGTCTTGCCGGTTCTTTCTTCAGAACTGTCTCTTTCAATGTCACTCTTGCTCTCTTGATCCTGTCAGAATGACTGAGTCAGCAACACTTACAGCCCTGTTGAGAATATTTGGTGTCCTTGAACTAGTTCCCTGAAAGGCCTTGTTGGGATGATGCTGTGGTTGGAATCCTATTGTATAGCTAGGCATGTGCAATGAGAATGACATCAGCAGCATGCTGATGTGGACTAAATTCAAGTTCAGTGTGCATCAAATCTGTATACAGTTCAGGGAAGTCACATGCCACTTGGAATTGCCAAAGGAAAATTTGTAGCTGATACTGCTGCCATACATTTGTACATGCAGAATTATGCATGTGATTTCAGCCAGAGGTTGTGTGCTCAAGGGGTTGACACTGAACTCGATGACTAGAAGGTCAGAGTTTGATTCCTGAGTACTTCATGACGGATTGAGCTCCCGTATCTGTCCCAGTTCTTGCCAGCCTAGCAGTTCGAAAGCAAGAAATTGCAAGTAGATAAATAGGTACTTCTTCGGTGGGAAGGTAAACAGCGTTGCATGCACTCCAGTATTGAGACATGCTTGCCACATGTCCATGAAAACATCTGCAGACACAGACCGTGCTGGCTCTTTGGCTGTAAACAGAGATGAGCACTGAACCCTGGCTTTTGAGCAAAGGTGACCTTTCTCTTTACCTTGTGTGCTACTAAAATGTGAAAGAAGGGAGAGATTTGTAAAAATAGCTGCAAGTAGGTATTATATAAGGTTCTGTGAGCCTTTCCATATAGGCATTAGATCGGCTTTCAATGGTGTTTTGGGACAAACTGGTCTGGCTTTTTTTTTATGCACAACAGAACAGTCCAAGTTGCCATCAGGGTTTGCCCCGCCCCTCTGCCCAGCAGCCCAATGGGAGTGCGTCTTCCCTTTGCCCAGCAGCCCAATAGGAGTGCTTCTTTCCTCCCCCAGCGCAGAGTTCACCCCACCCCTCTGCCCAGAAGCCCAATGGGAGCACATCCTCCCTCTGCCCACCAGCCCAATGGGAGCCTTTCCTTCCTCCCCTGTTGATGTGTTGGCACTTTGCTATAAATAAGTGGGGTTTGGGTTGCAGTTTGGGCACTTGGTCTCTAAAAGGTTCGCCATCACTGATATATGCCATTTCTAGCACATTTGAACTCTGGGAACATCATATATGGAACTCTTGCAGCCACCCAAGGCTGTTTCTGGTATAAATATGATGAAGGAGCTAATTAAAATATAATTTCCCCTTTTTCTATCTCATCTCTTTTGTTCTCAATCAGTGCTATAGAGAAAAAGGAAGGAAAAAAATAGTTCATTTTATTCTCCTAACCAACATAGCACTACAATGATAGCACAACAGATAATTATGTTTTTCCTATCCTTCCACAGAAAAACTGGAAATGTTTAATTTACCCATATAATGAGGTGACTCATCCATTTCACAATATAGGTAAAGGTTGCTGGTGCTGTTTGGACAGGGGAGCAGTTTAAGAGTGTTTAGTTCCTTCCCTGTCCTCAAGTGACCTTGAAAATCATGATCCCAGTCCTCCACACAAGGGGGCATGTGGCTCTTCAAAGGTGACAATAAAATAACGGGAAAGCTAGTAAATAGTTTCTAATTGCTTCTAATGTATGGAAAATAACTGCACAGTGATTTGCTCCAAAATACTATGTGGTCTTGGAGGTGAAAAACTAGTGTTGGAACTAGAAGAAGTTGTCTTCATTTTCCTATCGTTATGAACTGAACTTTGTGGCATTTTGTATGGAGAAGTAACCATATCAGTATATGTTGCTTTCTGTTACAACTTACCTAGTCATTTGAGAATTAAAAAAAAAAAAGATAACAGAGCTATATCGGCAATCACTTTATTAGAGTAATTTGTCATGATATGAACACATTACCTTCATAAGAACCTAGACAGGAATGTAAAATAACTTCTTCTTCGAGACGTCTGTGAAATCCCCACGTTTGGGTTTGCGCATGCGCAGACTCCATTTCGGATCATACCAGAGCTTTGTAAAAAGGAGGGAAAATAGCTGTCAAATTAGGCCCCGCCCACTCCCTTTATAACCGTGGCGTCAGCCTTTCCCGCCTCAGTCTTTTCTTTTCCGCTGCGGTAGACACACTCTACTTTGGCTGCCAGAGCTTCCGTGCGCCTCTAGTTAGTGTATAGCCTCGGTAGGCCCCTTTAAGCATTGCGTCCTCTGCTCCGCTAAAATTCCTCTTACGGACGGTCACGATCGCTGTCTTCTGTGCCTGGGAGAGGCGCATCAGATTCAGGCCTGTACCTTTTGTAAAAGGTTCACTAGGACTGCTTTAAAAAACCGTGCTTCTAGACTCCGCTCCTATCTCTGGGAGAAATCTCTTTTGGCGGTGACTAACATGGAGTCGGCTGAACCGCCAAAACATACCCCCGCTCAAGGGGGGGGGGATAAAGCATCCTGTTGTTCCCCTCCTTCAACCTCCTCTAAGAAGGACCCGAAGAAAAGGAAGAATAAGGATGACTCTTCCGTTTCTGAGCCCAAAAAAGTTTTTATAAGTCCGCAAAAAGGTCTGGGTTGGCTAAGCCACCACAGCCTCTGGTTCTACTTACCCTTTCGCCTGTCAGATCTCTCACTGACAGCGACGCCATTTTGTCCCCGGAGCAAGATGACATCGCAGGGGACTCCGTCTCTGTTACTGAGGTGCCTGTCACTTCGAGGGATCAATTACCCCCTGATCAAGGGCTGGCTCAGGTGTCCATGTCCCCGAGGTCCGAATTTTCTGAGGTGCGCTCAAAGCTTGGACAGTAGATGGCCCTCTACCCTTCCTGCCACCCGCCTCAGGACTGGAGTTTTCTACATGGCAATTACTACGACTGCCATAGCCATTGCTGCAGAGGGGCACCATGGCTATCCCCTAGGCACCAGGGGTACCCTCCTGCTGACCCGCCATTGCACCAGAGTGTGGCCACAGGAGATCGCGCTATAGCCAGGAGAGCGTCCATTGCAGGGCATTGAGATGCCAGTCAATGGAGCTGCCATCACCCGCGTTCATCCGTGGTGACTGGCAGGCATGGATCTGAAGGGGTGGCTCGGCCTCGGAAGGTGCCAACATCTAAGTCGCCTGCTGGCCGCAAGGATCCAACCAAGGCCGTGGGTTCGAAAAGCCGTGCCTCTCAGGGCCGTCGGGCTCGCTCCGCCTCCCCGGCCCCCTCTTGGACAGCCTCCAAGAACAGTGGCAGGGAGGTTAGCCTCTCAGCGAGTCCACCGAGGGCCTCTAGCTCATGCTCCACCTCACCTGCCAGGTCTGTCTCGCCGGCAAGATCCGATTCCAATGCTGAATCGTCTGTTGCGGCTATGCCTGATTCCGAGACTGCGACTCCGAGGTCAGCTCCGCCTCCTGAGGACTCCCGCGTCTATTCAGCGCTTGTCACAAGGATGGCTCAGGCACTAGAGCTTGAATTCGGGCAGCCATCCGCACCTCGTTCGGACAAGGTGATCTAACGACTTCAGAAGGATGCTATTAGACCAACCTCGGTTGGTATACTTCCTTCCCTGATAGATTTGGGAAAGGAGATCTGGCATCGACCCTCTTCAGCCCAGACTGTCTCCAGGCGGGTCAACGCTATCTATAAGGTTTTTGATCAGGAGTCCGGTTTCCTGCTAAAGGATCTTACATCCAATTCCATCGTGGTTGAGACTGCACAGGGAAAATCGGGGAGTAGTGAGGTCACTACCCCCGCTTCCAAAGAGGGTAGGAAACTCGATCAGATGGGCCGCCGCATTTACTCCTCCGCTTCACTGGCCATCAGGGTGGCAGATTATCAAGCCATGATGGGGGCTTATCAGGCCCACCTTTGGGAAAAGGTGGAGCCTATTCTAGACACTCTCCCTGAGGAGGCACACACCTTACTGACAGCTATATCTCAGGAAGGCACACAGCTTGCCTCGCAGCAGATCCGCTTGGCGAGTCACTCCATGGATTGTTCTGCCAGGGCTCTGGATTCAGCTATTGTTCTTCGCCGTTATTCCCGGTTGAGGTCTGCGGGACTCTCGGATGATGCGAGACGACACATTGAGGACTTACCTTTTGACGGGGAAGGGCTTTTCAACGATAATACTGATGACATCATGGAAAATTTACACAAGAAAAAGAATACTGCCAAACGGCTGGGCTTGAATTCTCAACCTCAGCCGCGCCAGGAGAATTTTCAGCCTCGCCAATTTCCAACATACCAACCGCAACAATCGTCCTTTGATAAGGGCAAGACTAGAACCACTTATCAACCGAGACAAATTTCGTCGAGGCAGTCATTTCGTCAGTCCCAGCCTCAACGCAAATGGGACAAGAAGCAGCGGGCAGTCTCCCTTCCGCAGTCCCCTTCCGCTTCTCCACAACCACTACCTGCATGGCATCGCATTACATCAGACAGTTGGGTGCTCACCATCGTACGACAGGGGTATGCCATAGAGTTCGACCAACTACCTCCAACGGGACGCCTGTGCATCACCCAGCCATCTCCACCCCTGGAAGCCGAGGTGTCTGCCCTCCTACAGAAACATGCCATAGAACGGGTCTCCCGTTGCGATCTCCGAACAGGGTTTTTTCCCCGATATTTCATAGTAGAGAAGAAAGACGGCGGACTGTGCCCAATCTTAGATCTCAGGAGACTGAACAAGTTTGTGACCAAGAAGCGATTTCGGATGGTCACGTTGCAAGCCACCCTCCCCTTCCTACAAAGAGGAGATTGGTTCACCATCATAGATCTTCGCGACGCTTACTTCCACGTTCCCATAAGGAAGTCTTCTCTTCGTTTTCTCAAGTTCACGTTAGGCAACGAGTTTTTCCAGTTCAAGGCTCTGCCCTTCGGGCTGGCGTCAGCCCCAAGAGTATTTACAAAGTTTCTTGCTCCTGTTGCAGCTTTTCCACCTTCCAGAAACATTGTTGTATTTCCTTACATAGACGATTGGTTGCTGGTTTCGCCGTCTCGTCATCAAGCGCTCCACGACATCACCTTTGCACTCCACACTATGACACAGCTCAGTTTACACATCAACTTCGAAAAGTCCACCCTGTAGCCTCAGCAAACGGTCACCTACATCGGCGCCGTGCTGGATTCGAGGCAGGCGAGGGCCTTCCTTCCTGCTCCTCGTATCGCCAAGATACGGTTCAAGCCAAGATGCAAGGTGACAGCTCACTTGGTCCAGAGATTACTCGGCTTCATGGCATCCACGATTGTAGTGGTTCAATACGCACATCTGTGAATGAGGCCCCTTCAGTCGTGGCTACTTTGGATTTTCTCCCCCGGCCGGGACAACCAGTCGCTCCGCTTGGTCTTTCCACGGCACCTGGCTCTGACGATCCACTGGTGGTCCCGCGAAGGGAACCTCGTCAAAGGATTTCCTTTCCATGCACCAAACCCGTCGATACGGGTAGTCTTGGACGCGAGTCTTCATGGTTGGGGTGCATACTGCGGCTCCCGCTGAGTCCACGACGTGTGGTCTCGCAAGGAAAAACTCCTTCACATCAACGAGTTGGAGCTTCTTGCGATCTGGAAGGCGCTAAAAGCTTTCGCTCCACTTCTGAAAGGGAAGGTGGTCCAAATCCTTACAGACAACACCACGGCTGCTGCTTATATCAACAAGCAGGGTGGCACCAGGTCGAACAAGCTGCTCCGTCGCGCCATCGACTTCTGGGAATGGTGCATAGCGCACGATGTGCACCCTACAGCTCTCCATGTTCAGGGACAGAACAACCTTCTCGCGGATGCCTTGAGCCGCCGGGAATCTGCTATGCACAATTGGGAGCTTCGTCAGGACATGTTCGAGGCACTGTGCCACAAGTGGGGGTATCCTCAGGTGGATGTCTTCGCCTCCCCGGACAACAGAAAATGCGACCTCTTCTGCTCCAGGGCAGGCGCAGGCCGGGGCTCTCTCGGCGATGCCTTCATGTACCAGGGGTTGAGGGTTCTGCTATACCTATACCCGCTTAGAGAGCTCAGACGGTTGTCAAAATACAACGTAGCAGTTTTCTTCACTAGAGCCAGACATGGACCTTCCATCTGGTAAGAAGCTTGCTACTCACCCAAACGTGGGGATTTCACAGACGTCTCGAAGAAGAAGGGGTTACTTACCTGTAACTTTTGTTCTTTGAGTTGCGTCTGTGAAATTAACACGTAACCCGCCCTTCTCCCCTCTCTCACATCTGTGAGTTAACCTGGCGTTAGCTTGGAAGAGACTAAGGCGGGAAAGGCTGATGCCACGGTTATAAAGGGAGTGGGCGGGGCTTAATTTGACAGCTATTTTTCCTCCTTTTTACAAAGCTCTGGTATGATCCGAGATGGAGTCTGCGCATGTGAAAACCCAGACGTGTGAATTTCACAGACGCAACTCAAAGAACAAAAGTTACAGGTAAGTAACCCGTTCTATTGCAGCAAGAGCAGGAAGCAAAAAACAGAAGGAGTTGTGTATGAGCATGATACTCTCTAAAAGAAGGGGAATGGTCAGAGTGTTTCTCATCAGACTAGGAGGGGAATTTGAAGCAACATATAACTTGAAAGAGGAATAAAACGGGAAGACTAAAGTATTTGTATAAATTATATGCCTAAATTAATTATTATGAAATAAAAAATTGAAAACATAAGCTTAGTCTAGCCCAGTGTTTCCCAATCTTTGGATTTTGGATTTCAATTCCCAAAAGCCTAAGTCAATTCCCCAAAGCACTGACTAGCCAATGTACCAACTTAGGCTTCTGGGAATTGAAGTACACCTGCGGGGCATGTGCCCCACATTGGGAACCATTGGTCTAGCTAGCCTGATTAATTGTCCTTGCCCAGTTCCTTCTATGAGTTCTTCATGGTGTAGTAAGGCATAAAACAGGTGAGGTGTATACATTGTTCTATTAATTGAGATTATATCTTAATAGCCTCCAAAGGAGTTCTTTTGGATGTGTGGTAAAAATACAGAGATGAGTTCTTTTTGAGGCCATTTCATGACCAGACCCTGAACACAAGGTAGACTTAGACCTAGTTCCTCCTATGCTATATAGCATATTGAACAGTAAGGTTTCTCCAGTGAATTTGATCCATTGCCAGATTTTCAGCTTCATTCTAAAGGACAGCCATCTGTTAGAAATCATTTGTGAATGTTTAGCACTAGGTGCTGCGTGGTCTATCTCTTCTGCGTCCACCTTGAGGTATCCACATCAATGCTATTTTTGCAAATGTTTTATCGCCCATCTATAAAACATTTCTGAAGAGCCAAATTGCCCCTGAGAAAGACTGTGATGCTTAGATAAACCTATCTCAAAGAATGCAATGTTTAATTTCATGTAGGATTACATACATACAAAAGCCATATAATAAGTAATGCTGAAAGAGCATATCTTAATTCCTCCTAGATCTCTCTTTAGATCAGTCATATTTTTTCCTGACAAGTACCTTTTCCTTGCTCCTTGTCCTATAGAACTGTACGGATCTAGCCAAAGTATTAGGTAGAAAAGATATACGTTATAAACTTTGCTGTTGTTTTAATTTAATCATGTTCCTTCTTTTCTTTTCTACCTTGTCTTTCAGCATTTGCCATCATGATAATTTTAGCCCTCCTTCGCATTGCCAAAGGCCAAGGAGAAGGTCATCCCCCTTTGGCCCAGCTCTCAGGAATCCGTAATCTGTTTGGAGTATGTGTTTATTCCTTCATGTGCCAGCATTCTCTGCCATCCCTCATTACTCCTATCTCCAAGAAGAAGCATGTTAACAAATTGGTCCTGCTGGATTACATCTTAATCTTGGGTTTCTACAGCCTCCTGTCCTTTACTGCAATCTACTGTTTCCGCAATGAGACTCTTATGGACATGTATACACTGAACTTTACCAACTGTACAATTGTCAACGTTGCTTTTATCCGTTACTTCTTGGGCCTCTTTCCTGTCTTCACCATCAGTACCAACTTTCCTATAATTGCAGTGACTCTCAGAAATAACTGGAAGACCCTTTTCCATCGAGAAGGGGGAACATACCCATGGATAGTAGACAGGATTTTCTTTCCAGTCATCACACTAATTCCCCCCATAGTTGTGGCTTTCTGCACTCACGATCTGGAATCCTTGGTGGGCATTACTGGGGCTTATGCTGGAAATGGGATCCAGTATATCATCCCTGCCTTCTTAGCCTACTATAGCCGAAAAAATTCTCAGCTGGTCTTTGGGACTGGGACACTGAATAAACATTTATCCCCTTTTCGGCACACATTCTGGATTTGGTTCGTCCTACTCTGGAGTATTTTTTGCTTTATGTTTGTGACTGCAAATATCATCCTGACTGAAACAAAGCTCTGATGATGGTATTGAGAAGTCTAAGGTGACCTGAGACTTTTATTACAGGACTTGTGCTTGTAGATAACCTTTTTAAACAATCATCTTAAACAGTCTTGAGCTGGGTGCTTCCTTTATCAATTTTGGGTGTACTGCTAATTTTGTAAGGCCTTTTGATCCAGCTTTTCCATTCAGTGTATAATATGGGCCTGACTTCACCATGCTACTGCAGTTGCCCAGTAGCTGACTTCAACCCCCCCCCCCCCTTTAACTGTAGATTTCTGTAGAGATCACTTTCTTCTTTTGTGCTGTGATATGTCAGGAGCTGTCAGATAAAGCATCTCTTCTTCAAGAGTGATTGAAAGGACTAGTGTTGCTGTTACCAGCCATGCAGGCAGCCAATGAATGAATCAAGCAAGCGGTGATTCCTTACCATGTTTCTTTTCTCTTTGACAATACTTTATTTTCTCCCAGCTAAGGAGAAGAAAACCAGGAGAAGGATGGGCACAAATGGTTAAAGAAATGTCAGAATTATCAGTTGTATTGTGTGGGTCGGGGAGGATGAGAGCAATGCCACTTGGTTGTTTCTTTCACTGTGACACCCCCCTCCTCCCTCGGTGTTTGTTTCTTCCACTTCTGTTACAGCTTTTTCAAAACATGTTTACTTTGAGGGGCATAATGTGGTCCTTGAGTTTAGACTTGGGCATGATGTGGGTCTAAATCAGTGTTGCCCAATGTTTGATTTTTGGAGTTTAATTCCCAGAAGCCTAAGTCAGTTCCCCAAAGCACTGATCAGCCAATGGCTTCTGGGAATTGAAGCCCCCCTGTGGGGCATGGGTCCCACGATGGGAACCACTGGTCTCTAAATGAATGTTTTTATCTGAATTTTTTTTTTTGGGGGGGGGGGTTGTACCTGTTTGTTTCCTCCTCAGTTGTTTATATGCACTCGGTAGGTGTATTATTAAGAACCATGAAATAGGTGGTGCAGATCCTGCCCATGATAAGGAGCCCTCAGGAAAGTCTTCATGCAGCCCTGGTCCTCCATTCCACATACAGCATTTGGGCTGGCCCAGCTATAGCAGTTCGATTTGCTTAGATCTCAAGATTAGTGTATGAAAGAAACTGGCTTTTCGTAGGTTTCCTTCAGGTTTTACTTAAGGTGCATGTTTCCAGATATGAAGAGGAGGACCTAGTTTTCTTCTTGTAGAAAATGGTAATATAAAACATAACCAGAGAGAATAAAATCCACAAACAGAACTGGAGAGACATTACTAAAAGCTGTTGCTTTTTATATGGATATAGAGATAACTGGTGTTTTTTAGTGCTTGCTAACTTTGCAAGACAACTAAATCCTGCTTCCTAATAATCATCTCCCTGCATATCCCATGTCCATGGGGATAAGAATACAATACCTTCCCCACCACTCGCAATTTCTTTTCCCATATAAACTGCCTGTTTTGCTGCATATCAAGCAAGATAGGTGTGTGACCTTCCAGATGATGTTGGACTATGATTCCTCTCACTTCTCACCATTGGCTGTGCTACCCACAAATGAGACACAAGTAAAATCTCCACTGCCAGTGCATTGCCTCCCCATATTCTCTCAGCGTCACTTTTCCTTCAGCTAAGCTACTGCGTTAGAAGGAAGAAGATGTAAGGCACTGGAGAGTGAGAAGGGCTACATCAGGGGTTCTCAACCTATGGCTTGGGGGCCGAATGTGGCCCATGACACCATTTCATGTGCCCCCCCACTGCCTCCGCTATACCTGGAAGTGCCATTGTGGCAGGCAGGGCAAAATGGCTGTCTGGCCCCCGAAGCTGTCTGAGGGAGCGTGACTCAGCCCTTTGCTTGAAAAAGTTGAGAACCTATGGGGTACATTGTTAAGGCATGAATTGGCTGCCAGTCTGTGATGAACTCAAAACCTTAGGAAAAGTTGGGGGATCACAAATGTTTAATATGAAGGAAATTTCTTTTTCACTTTTGCTATAATTACAGCCAATGTTGCATTTCCTGTGTTTTCTGTTGTGACATTTTCTCTTCCAACCATCAGAATTATGCTTGTCTTTTCTAGCCCCCTGTAAACTGTTATTAAATTTTAATTTTCGCCAAACCACACTCATTCAGGGGTGTTGCTTTTAGAAAATTATTATCAAGTATGATTAAGAAATCTGAACAGCTTTTGCTACAGCGAGAGATTTGGTAGAGACTGTATTTAATGATACACAGCAACTTTTCTCCTTACACAATAAAACCTGATGATATTTCCCTCTCTCCTTGATCTCAAGTTGTACTTGGCAGCAAACACTGGCATATCAGAGAGACACGTATCTAGCCCACAAAGCTGGCAGCTATTTGATCTTGCTCCGGGACAAGAGATTACTGAGAACACTTTGTGAGTGAATCTGTGAAACAGTGCAAGGAAGCAAAGCTACACAGAAGATATGTTTTAGATCATTAGAAATTAGAACTGTTCTCTTACAATTATCGAGTAAGTTTAGGAGCTGCTTCCGTCTGTCATGACTTACTGAATTGTCTCTGACCAAGAGTGGAAGAGATTGCAGGTGGTCATGACACAGTCATCCCAATCTGGCCGTGTGCACTATGAGACAGATGAGAATTGGCTCAGGAATGCCATTTAAGCAGCAGTAGAGCTGCATTTGAGAAATACTGTGTAAACATATGAAAATTACACTGCGGCAATCTCCCTTGACCATAAAGTGTACTGGACAATACAAAATTACACATTGATTGTGGCTATATTGAGAGGTTCCAAAATCTCCCTTCTGGTTCTCCCCTCAGAACTAATGGGTGTATCCACACATACAGAGTTTACTTCTCCTTAATCTTTTTGATCTTCCTCCCTGCCACTGCATAGAGAAGACCTTTTTTGTAAGTAACGTTTGTTGTGTCTTAATGTATACAGCATGGAGTATGAGCAAAGAACCAGTGGATTTCAGCAAGAGCAGAAATCGTACCAATTACTGCTCTGCAGTAGAAGTGTTTAGTTTACAGCTAAGAAGAATGCTTAATTTGGGATTTCACCAGCTATTCTGGAGTTCTGTTTTCTGTCCTGAAAGTACTAATGGTGTGCCATCAAAGCAAAAATTGTTCTGATTACAGTAGCTGTCTTGTCTTAGAAATGGGGTATCATTGTCAGCTTCACCATTCCCTCCACCAGGTTTGCATGTGAGGTTTTCCCCATCTCCTTTTTCTTACGTCCAAAAGTATGTTAAGCACTTTTTAATTATTATTTGGCTGAGATCTTTTCCTCTTGTATGTTGCTCCAAAGTTTATGAAACATGAAATCTCTACTTTCAGGATAATCCTTGCATTGCAGTCAGAAATGGGTTTCTGTCTGCTTGAGTAGGAAGGACACTTTCACATGGCTGAACAGCCGTGCCTTTTGTTACTGCTTCAACCTTGTGAAGCTTCATTTCTTTTTTGAGCGTTTAGCACTGAAGTAGCTTCGCATGTGCTCATGGTATGTAAGGAGTGAAGGAAGCTCACTTAGTGGTGGAAAACAACAGTAGGAGACCTTTGATACTTATATTTTAAAAAACAAAATCATTTCTTTTTAAAGAGGCTTTTGAGGATATGCTGCCAATGGTCAGTGATAGCTTGTGATTAATTTTTCCGTCACCAATAGGTGGTTTTGTTGCTGGCATTTTTTTTAATGCACAGTATTATTTGTATTCTTTCTGATATTTATAATTGGTTAAATTTTTATTGTAAAGATTGTTCTTCTTTTTTACTATATTGTACACTACCCGGAGTGGGAAAATAGCCCAGATAGGCGGAATATAAATGCAACAAATAAAAGAATAATAATAATTGATACTCCTTTTCAAATAATGCCTTAATGGATAGAAGAGAATTAAGCAGATCAAAAATGTATGTAGTTACCGCATGTGTTGTATTGATTTTATTTCAAAGAGCCAACAGGATAGGGATGGAGTCGGATCCAGCACTCATCCTGACTATGATGCAGTAGCTAATACTCCTCTTCCCTCACCCTCTGGTTTAACATGTGGCAATACTTTGAATTGACTATTGTAATGCGGTGGCTCAGTGGTTAAGATGCTGAACTGGAAGGTCGGCAGTTCAGCACTTCAAGAACAGAGTGCTGCATGGCAGCATGCATTCCCATCTCTGTCCCAGTTCCTGCCAACCTTGCAGTTTGAAAGCAAGAAATTTCAAGTAAATAAATAGGTAGCGCTTTGGCAAGAAAAGTAACAGACTTCCATGTGCTTTGGTGTATAGTTATGCCTGCCACATGTCCACAGAAACATCTGCAAATGCAGACAGCACTGCCTCTTGGACTGTAAACCAGTGTTTCCTGACCTTTGGTTTTTAGACTTCAGTTCCCAGAAGCCTAAGTCAATTCCCCAAAGTACTGATCAGCCAGTAGACTGACTTAGGCTTCTGAGAACTGAAGTTCCCCTGTGGGGTGTGGGTGCCACATTGGGAACCACTGCTGTAAACAGATGAGCACCACACCCTAGAATTGGATACGACTGACTTTCGAGCAAGAGAGACCTTTATCAAATGCTCCATTGTTTCCTCTATGGCGGTGTCCTCAACTTGTCCTCGTATGTGATTATTTTTCAGAAAGGGATAAAGAAATAAATGTAGGCCATGTATCTATTGTGATTTGTCCTTTTCCTGCTTGCATTAAAAGAGAATGTTAAATTGGGTTCTGTTGACAGATCAGTTGGCAGGAGCAGCTGGTAGGGGGGATGACAGAAAGGGCAGGCTATGCTGGCAACAGTTCATGAAGTAATTCCTGCCTCTTGTTCCTCTGTATCAGCCTCCTGCTTCCTGTAGCACTAGGTGTTCTCTGAAAACTCAATTAAATGAGCTGCACCTTACCCATCTCAATTACATCTCCTTACACTGAAAAACTAAACAAATTGAATCATTTTCACAGCCTCAAGCAGCAAATGAAGTTTCTTTTGGCAAATTTATTATCATCATAAAACACAGCATGATTTATGTTAAAATATTAAAAAGGCATCTTTACGGTGGAAATAAACAGTTCCTACTTTCTCCTCCTGTGGTTGTTCCATTGTTTTCTTCTCTGAGGAATTAAAGTGTGATGAGGGATTCAGGGGGGATCCGAACAGTAAATCTGAAATTAAAGTAGCACTAGAACTCAAGTCTATCTTCTTTCCATATTTCAAAGACCATGAGGAAAGAACCATCTCTAAAGTACTGTATGATCATTGGTAAAAGGTATTATGGGTGGGTGGTGTTTTAAGAATGTGGCCAGAGGAACTTGAAGAAAGTGGAACTGTCAAAATTTCATCTCTATTGTTTCTGCTAGTTAAAATGAAGCTTGTGGGAATTGAAAAGTGTCAATTGTCAACATGGTTCAATGAGTCCGCTCTCTTGTGGTTCCACCAAATCTCCAGGTAGGCTCTTGACAAGACATTCACTTGCTTTCTTTAGTACTCCATCTTTTCCTGATACATAAGGGTTGTAAATCACTTAAAACATGTTTTTAAAGTTGTGTGCAACATATGAACAATTGTTTCTAGTTTCTGAATTGTTTGGTTTTATTTGTCAAAAAACCATTACAGAAGAAAATATGCTATTATCCCTATGTTTAAAGAACAAAAAACCTTTCTGCAAGTGAAACACTAAAGTACCTAATAGAATGAGGAGCAAATGGATAAATGTTCTCTCCCTGATGTCTGTATGTTACTCTGCAGAGCCTAAAGTGGCACAATCTAGAGTACCATGCCAAGTGTGTCTATGGTAGTGTACACCTTTAAGAAGTTCTTTTAAATAATGGGTTCATAGATCACTGCAATACAACTATGCCCTAACAAGCCCCCATATTGTACTGGGGGAGGATTTGTCTCCTCTTTCATCCTGGGTGGTAATTCTCCCTCCCAGTGGTACTATATTCTTTGAATGAGAAAGCAAACTTCCTCGTATTGCCGTATGACCAGAAGCCTGAATGCAATCAGCTATTCTTTCACTCTTCAATCAATAGGTAAAAATTGCTCCCTTTAGTACATCAATAAGCCATTCATGTGTAATAAATGTTACTTATGAGGTAGCAGTAAGATTTGCTACTACAGTATCTTGTTGCATAGAAAAAGCAAAATATGCCTCCGGCCTAATCAGATGAGCACAACTCTAGGGGTGTTTTACTATGTCTATATATATACATGACATGGGAATTCCTTATGGGGTCTTCACTGCTCTGTACCAAATTTTCTGTCTAGTCTAACTAGATAGGAAGGAGAAGAGGTTAAGCCTGCGGGTATTGGTTCAAAACAGAGCCATGTACAGAGTGAGCAGAACCAGTTCTCTGCTACTTCATTTACCCTCTAAGAACTTTCCCCCCTATTTTGGATCATGTTCTATTAGTTACTTGTATATCTGTCACATGTGCTGTGTTTGTCCACCTGTGCATATTTAAGAACTGGCATCAAAAGAGGAAGAAAATTAGCTTCATGCTTGTGTCTCTTCTTCCCCCATTTCTGCTGGGGCTCCCAGTTGTGGGGTTTTGAAACAGGGAGACTTCAATAAGAGCTTGAATGATGTCACAAAGTCATTGAGCACAGCCCCCTGACCAGACCAGATGGCCACAACTTTGTTGTTTCCATTTAGCAGGCAATTTGCAAATTCATACCCTTACTTGGAATTAGTTAATCTGCAGGGGAAACAACCCTTTTTATTTGTTATGGCTAAAAGAGTTGGGAATTGTGCACTGTAAAATTTACCAAGTAGTTTTCATGAGAACTTAATATGGGGCTGGATAAGAATTAGGGTAACCTTTAAATGTGAATTTGTTGACATGACATTTACTTCCTTCGCACTAAAAATTCTCAGTATCATTCCAGTAGCTGAAAATATAATTAGGAGATCATGATTCTGTTATTACCTGCATCGTCATAATGTTCCTGCCATAATGAGGCATATGCTAATGACTGTCTTTTACAAGGAGAATAGGTTGGGATGAAAATAACATATTTATAAGCAGCTATGCTAGAATCAGAAAGCCAAACATGCAAGCAGTTCCATAGACAAACGAGGAAGATTAGCCTTGTGATCCATATTCAAATTGTAAAGGATGCAAAAGGTGCAGGAGGCAGGTGATACCTTTATTGGATCACTAAGAAAAACAAAACATTGCGACTTTTCATGATTCATGATCACTTCTTCAGGCATGGATTAAAATGTTCATGCTGTGTTGGTCTGCCAGGCTCTCTTCTTAAGCTTTTGCATATTAAGCATATTAATATATTAAGTAGCTATAATGAGAACATTGAACATGAGCCAGACATTCTAGAGAGTGAAGTCAGAAAGGCCCTAAAAAACACTGCAAACAACAAAGCCAGTGGAGTTGATGGTATCCAAGTTGAACTTTTCAAAGCCCTGCAAGATGATGGAATCAAATTATTGCATTCTATATGCCAGCAGATTTGGAAAACAGAACAATGGCCACAGGATTGGAAAAGATCTGTATACGTTCCACTCCCCAAAAAGGGTAATGCCAAAGAATGTTCAAATTATAGAATAATTGCGCTCATCCCTCACGCTAGCAAGGTGATGCTCAAGATAATACAGGATAGACTGCAACAGTATGTAGAGAGAGAATTCCCAGAAGTGCAGGCGGGTTTCAGAAGAGGCAGGGGGACTAGCGACCACATCACCAACATAAGATGGATCATGGAAAAAACAAAGGAATATCAGAAACAAGTCTACTTCTGTTTCATTGATTACACTAAGGCTTTTGACTGTGTCGACCACAACAAAATGTGGCAAGTAATTAAAGAGATGGGAATACCAGAGCACCTTATAGGTCTCATGAGAAATCTGTACATGAATCAAGAGGCAACAGTTAGGACAGAAAATGGAATGACGGAGTGGTTTGGAATAGGAAAAGGAGTAAGACAAGGCTGCATTTTGTCACCCTGCTTATTCAACTTATACACAGAACACATAATGCGGAATGCAGGGATGGAGGAATCACAATTTGGGATCAAAATTGCTGGAAGAAACATCAACAATTTGAGATATGCAGATGATACCACCCTAATGGCAGAAAGTGAGGAGGACCTAAAGAAGCTCCTGATTAGGTTGAAAGAAGAAAGTGCAAAAGCTGACTTGAGACTCAATATCAAGAAAACCAAGATAATGGCAACAGGCCCTATCAGTCCCTGGAAAATAGATGGGGAAGAAGTAGAAGCAGTGACAGATTTTACTTTCCTAGGATCAAAGCTCACTGCAGATGGTGATTGCAGCCATGAAATAAAAAGGCGACTGATTCTTGGGAGGCAAGCAATGAGAAGCCTGGGGAGCATAGTGAAAAGTAGAGACATCACATTGCAAACAAATATTCGCATGGTCAAAGCAATGGTATTCCCTGTGGCAATGTATGGTTGTGAGAGCTGGACCATTAGGAAAGCTGAGCGCAGAAGAATAGACGCCTTTGAGATGTGGTGTTGGAGGAGAGTTTTGAGACTCCCCTGGACAGCGAGGAGAACAAATAGGTCAATCCTAGAAGAAATCACCCCTGACTGCTCCTTAGAAGGTCAAATAATAAAGATGAAGTTAAAGTACTTTGGCCATCAAATGAGAAGAGAGGATTCACTTGAGAAAGCCTTGATGCTTGGAAGGATAGAGGGCAAAAGAAGAAGGGGACGGCCCAAGATGAGATGGCTAGATGGTATTGTAGAGACAATGGGCACAGAGCTGAGCGAGTTGAGGGGGATGGTAGAGGACAGGAGTGCCTGCCGGACAGTGGTCCATGGAGTCGCAGACGGTCGGAATCGACTGTGCGATTGAACAACAACAAAAATTATTAAAAATGCTAGATTTCCTACTCCAGTCTATGACATGAGCTCAACATGAGTGGGTAGCTATAAAGTAGGTTGTGGGAACTGCTCCACATAACCCAAGGCTGTGCTGACTTTTTCAAGAATCCCATGCCTCTTGTTGAATATTTGAGTAGAAAAACTGTACTGTAAATCAGTGGGTGAGCAATCTCAGTTGGGCCAAGATTCATTACTCAGGTTTGCTGGGAGACTAAGGGTTATACTCAGTGATGGGATGTTACCGGTTCTGAACGGATCCACAGAACCGTTATAAGGATTTCCGGAGGGGTCTCCGGGAGGGTAATATCGGTTTTGAGGCGTCCGGATCGGACGCCTCACCGGCAGAAAAAAAAAAAATTTAATTTGAGCCAAAATGGCTCCAATTCAGTGCGCATGCGCCAGTGGCGTCGCGCAGCGTTGAGCCGCCTGGGGCGAAGAAGAAAATCGCCGCCCGCCCCCCCCCGCTCGCTGCCCCCCCCACCGCTCGCCCCCCCCCCAGGCAGAAGGCGCTCCCTCCCCTGCTGAATAGTGGGCACCCCCCCCCTGCCAGCCCGCCGCCAGAAGTTCGAAAAAGGTAAAGATCGCGGCTCGACTGCGGGGGTTAGCTGGGATCCCGAGGGTTCCCCCCATCCTCGCCTAATCCCCGCAGAGCCGTCCGCGTGCACGCCCGAGGATTCAAAAGGGTAGGAATACCCTTTCGAATCCTCGGGCGTGCGCGTGGGCAGCTCTGCGGGGGTTAGGCGACGATGGGGAAAACCCTCGGGATCCCAGCTAACCCCCGCAGTCGAGCCGCGATCTTTACCTTTTTCGAACTTCTGGCGGCGGGCTGGCAGGGGGGGGTGCCCACCCACCCACCCAGCCAGCTTGCCGTCAGACTGGGCGCTCGTCGGGGGGGGGGGTGGCGCCATAGCGGGGAGCCCCTGGCTGCTGGCTGGGTGGCTGGGGGGGAGGAGGTGGGCAGCGCGCGCGTGCAGGGTCGGGGCCGCCCATGGAGCGTTGCGGCTGGGAGCGTGGGCCGCCCGGCTAGGCACACCGCGGAGCGCCGAGGGTCGGGGCCGCCCATGGAGCGTTGCGGCCGGGAGCGTGGGCCGCCCGGCTAGGCGCGGCGCCGGGCACCAAGGCTGGGGGCCAGCCCCAACGGTCCCCATTGTAAGTGGGGTTTGTGTTTGGGGTGGGTGGGTGTTTGGGTGTATTTTTATTTAATTATTATTTTATTTATTTTATTAACGGTTTTGTGGGGGGGGGTTGAGGGGTGTGTGTGTGTGTGTTTTATTTTTATTTTATTTATTTTATTTTTGGCCCCGCCTACAACGTCATGATGTCATGACGTTGGCTCCACCCATGACGTCATGACGTTAGCTCCGCCCCCACTGTGATGACGTCAGGGTGGGGTATAAAAATTTTTATCATCCCATCACTGGTTATACTCCCAAGAAAACAGATCCAAAGGACTAATTTGTATTTTTAATTCTTTGTAATATAGTGGTTATAAAATCTAAAGGTTGCAGTTTTGATTTCAAAAGGAATGTTTGGCTTTAAAGCAGCAGATTTTAACCAAAAAGGTGGCCTTTTATCTTCTATTGGCCAAAACCCTTTAAAAAAGAATAACATTTTGGTATGGAAAAGGGTGTTGGCTTTTTTCAAAACAGCAAAATTGCAACCCATCCCTCTAGAGGGTACAAGAGGATTTCTGTTAATGCCTCAGTTGCCTGCCTATCAATTACAAAACAATTCGCGCCTCCTTTTAGTGGTTAAGATGCTGAGCTGGAGACTGGAAGGTCGGGTTTCGATACCTGACGGCTGCACTTGGGGACATGAAAAGAGCCTCATTTAGGCATCCCCTGAACAGAGTTTCTCCAGCAAAAATCCTTTCGACTCAGAATAATCTATGACACAATTATTATTAGCAGTAAAATACCAAAGTGGGTCCTCCCCACACACACACATACTCTTTGATCGCCAAGTTTTTCGGAAAATAAAGACATCTAAAGCTTGAGTGTTTCCCCAACACAAACAAAAAAAATTCTAATCATGGATCCACATTTTTGCTACAATACTTGATTTCAAATAAAAGTAATTTGTGCCTAAAGATACTTATAGTAAATATCAGTTGAGCTGTCTTATTACTTATCAACTATTTCCCTTTGATAACAACTGGGCAATTATCAAGATACCATCTTCTGCCAGTTTCATGTTTCATACTTTAGAAGCAACCAAGGCAATTTCCTTTCCTAAAGAGAAAAAGATGTTAATTATGCGGTGCAGGTTAAAGAAGAAAATTGATGGCACTGCCAAGTGGTAGAGGAGAGTCCTGGCATAATGCCATCCTTTATAACACCTGCTTCTGGGAATGGGGACGAAATCTCTGGTGGGGGGTAGTGATGGCTTGAAAACTAGATCAAGGTCAAAAATATTACAGTAATAGCCAAGTTGTCAGATTCCTTGGCTGAAGAAAAAGTTTGTAACTATAACTCTGGACATTAAGATGCCCTATTTTCTGAATTGGGCTGTCAGTCTAGATATCAGTATCTTTGCCTGCTGACCAGGAAACAATTAGAAATCAATCCTATTTGAACAGATCTTTTTCCAAGGACAGCACAGAAATCTGCCTCTAAACTGTATGAGATAAATCCAGTTGAACAGGTCATACTTAGTGTGTTTGTAGGTCGATTCTCTCCACCCCCCTATAAACATATACCGCTTTACCCATTTAACATTGCTTGAAAAAGATAGACAAAAACTGGTTGTATTTGTGGCATGAAAAATGACATTTGTCATTCCTAGTGTGGTATTATTCTAGGCCAGTGATGGCGAACCTTTTAGAGACCAAGTGCCCCAAAAGGGTGGGGTGGGGGGTTAGGGCAGCAGCCATCACACGTGCTTCAAGCTGCACATGCGTAGAACCAAGCTTCACACTGCGTTCCCCTGTTACAGTTGGCAGTGCAAAACCCATGTTTACTCATGAGTAAGCACCCACACCCCAACTCTGATTTAATCCAGCTAATGTTTGGGGAGTAAAAGAAGCCTCACAGCAGCAACAACAGCACTAAGAGAAGCCACCACCACCCAGGTGTTTTACCTCTTTGCTACCCTGGGTCTGAGAAGAAAAACAGGACGATAAGCAACCACCAGCCACCATGCAACTTTATCCAACGTGACTGGATGATGTCGCCCCACCCCATTCGGGGCAGGGTATATCCAGTCACCTCATGTCTCGCTCCACCAGTGGGGAGGTGAGAAGGGAGGTGAGTTAATCAAATGCTATTTTGATGCATGCGCACTTACGAGCAGCCATTTTGGACTGCAAGGAAGGGTGGCCGGTCGCCTCCAATAAAAGTAACCATCCCTAGTGGTCTCCTGGGAGGGTTACTCCCCCCCCCCCGGAGACCACCCGGGATTTTTACTACCAGTTCAGTAGAATCGGTCTGAACCGGCTGCTGCCCACCACTGGATGTTGTACTATGTTGAGTCTCATGTGCTTAATCTCAGTGACCATTTGCTGCTAGTTAATGAGTTCCCACTCATGCAATTGGTATGCAATAAGAAATAAAAGTGCTTACCCCTCAACTAGCATCTGAGACTTACATTGTTTGACTTAGGCTGGCATGCATAAATACAGTAATACCTCGGATAACGTTTACCTCGGATAACGCTAAAATCGCATAACATTAAGTAATCTGGGGAGGAGAATTGGATCGAATAACGTTAAGGTCCTATGGGATGGATCAGATAACAACCGCTAAAGCCTGTGCGGTTACAATGTATCTCTATGGAGCTTTAACGTTATCCGATCCATCCCATAGGATTTTAACATGCATCGGATAACACTAAAAATCGGATAACACCAAGACTCGTGGAACCAAGTCTTAGCGTTATCCGAGGTATTACTGTACAGTAATAGGATTCTGACCATTAAAATCTTAAAATCTGACGTTATTCAGTGGATTAGACGGCTGCCTTACCCACCCATCCCCTAGGCCAGTAGCTGACCAACTGAGCTGTAAGGAACAATAGAACACTCCTGTAGTTGTTACATGTTATTCACTCATATTCCACGCTGTAGAAGAAGATGCAGATGTAATGCCTGATGGATGAAATACAGAGTCTCTGGAAAACATTTCTGAACTATTTAATAATAGTCACTGGGGGGGGGGCACATTATAATACAGGACCTGTGGTCCTCTGTGTTCAAGGAAAAATGCCCTAGCCAATCAGCCTTTGGCTCCAGTTGTATCTATATTCATGGACAGGGAGTCTAGCTTTTTTCAAGCAATGCTTTAATTAGTTCCTCGCATATTCAAATAGGCTCTTCATTCAATCATGCTGCATACTTGATAGAAATTTCCATTTTCAAACAAGGTCAGCAGGCACCTTCCAATTGTCCAGTGACTGCCATTTAAAATGCAAACATTCATATCCTTCTCTCCCCCCCCCCCCAAATTATATTCCTCCAATTATAGTTTGCTTTAGGCAATTGTTCTATGTAGATTCCAAGGTGTTTAGAAGACTGACAGAGAAAAGTTATTGAAATAATATTGTGCTCATGGACATAGCTTTTCCTGATTTATTGACCTGCCCTACAAACAAAGTTTTTATATATCTCCTCAACTCCTCGTCCTTTGGTCTCTGGCCTGCCAATTCTATCATAATGTACAGCAAGTATAGGTCTACACCAGGGGTGCCCAAACTATGGCCCGTGGGCTGGATCCAGCCCATAGTGCCTAATCAGCCTGTGCAGCCCACACCGCTCCCAGAAGTGGAAGTTAAATGTGTCTACACATGCACAAACGCTGCTGTAAATGTATCCGTGGCTGTTGTAAATGCATTTAGGACAGCTGTGGGTGCTTTACGGCAGCATTTTGCGCATACGCGGGCATGTTTAACTTCCGCTTCTAGTGGGAGGAACCACATGACCAGCCCACTCAACCGTGTGACTGGCCCACAACCCAAAAAGTTTGGGCACCCCTGTCTACACTGAAGCAAACCTCTACAACAAAAGATAGCAGTTTTATTGTGGTTTCTTCCATGACTTGCATAATAGTCATACTTTGCAGCAGCTAGAAATTTATTATTGGCGTTCCCTGCAGCTGCTTTTTCTCTGATCAACACCCAGGGGCCAGGCTGATCTTCCCTCTCTAGGGGAACAGCCTTTCCATAGGTTTCTTTGCATCACGATTCATTTCGTCAGATTTATAGGATGTAATCCTAAACTTGCACGGATATCTAAAACTCACTAAAGGAAGGGGATGGAGAAATGAGTAAGATTAGAGGGAAAGATAATTGAAAAAAATTACTAATTATGTTAAAGAAAATAATTAAGAATGGCAATTAACAAGGTTGTATTGGTGAGAGCAGTAACTTCATGACATTAATAAGCCAATTAATAGACAGTTGGTACAATTTAAAAAAACACACAAGGAATAGACATAAATTACTTGGTGAATTATAATGTCCCCAAGCTAAAGTCTCCCTTTGATGTTTATCATTCAAGAATGGCCTTCAGTTACTCCATGATGTGTTATATCGAAATATTCTTTGACTGATTTTGATGCATTCTCTTTTACAGAGACTGGCCTATTGGTCCACAGAGGACGTCAGTGAGACCACTGTTGTCAGACGATAGCAAATATTAAACCAGAAGATGAACGGAATGGCAGTAGATGTGAAAACAAAGTTGACATCTGTGTTGACTCTAGGGTCTACTAGTTCATATGTTTGTATCTTTCTTGTGCAGCTTGTTGCTAGTGAGTAAATATTTAGCTGAGCTGTCCTGTTATCCAGTAGAACAAGGAATGGAATGCAATTGCAAAATGTATTACCAGAAGGAAGGATATCCCGTTTCTTTCAATCTGCAAATCAGAGCACCTTTTCCTTCCATCTCAGCTGGTATCTATTGAGTTGTTCATACTGCACAGTACATGGCACACATATGTGTTGTCCGTACACATAAGGAACATCTTATAAGAAATAATCTAGATATGCTCTTAAATTACAAAAAAAAAAAAAAAAACACACCCTATGTGCCTGCAACTCTGACCCTGTTCAAAGCATTATAGCAGAAAAGAATATACAAAAAAATGTTTCATACAGCTCATGAAATCTTACAGCATAAAAAGCAAAGTTTCAAGGCAATGTAAAGTGAGAATTTTTATTACTACTGGGAAACCCTTTTATTCCTAGCTCTTAGTGTCATCAAATTACTCTAGCCCAATTAGTTCAAATTTGTTCTTTGTTGAAACATCCATAGAATTTCATTATATTGTACAGCTGCAGACAAGGCATTAGAAGCCTTAAAGAAGGCAGTTGAAATGTTGCACTATGTTCTTGCATCTGCCTAACATGGATCCTTTGATGTCTCTGTACTCAATAGAAACCTTGCACTACTTCTTTCTTTGTGTGTACGTCAGACTTCTCCTTCTTCTTTCATGTCTAGGCCAGACTTTAAACTGCCAAAAGGAAGCCACCTTTTGGTGAGTTCATTCCATAGTTCCTTTCACCTGACTTAGTGTGCGGAAGATTAGCCAGTGGAAGTATAGCCAGCAAAACATCCTCGGGAATTCCTGAATGATAATTTTTAAAGTTTGCAAATTAACCATTTTTTGTATTATTTAAAATATAACTAGTAGTCTCCTAAAATGCAAATGGAAGATTGATCGGTCCTATAGGAGCTTCGTATTTCGATTTGAGAAGTTTAAAGTTTTATGTAGCCTGTTTTAGGTTTAAACTGGGGTGGCCAACCTTTTCACGCTGCAGGCCGGTCGTAAACGTGCCCACTTCTGCATTTACAACAGCCACAGGCGCGTTTGTGCATGCACGGGTGCATTTTACAGCTAACATAAATGCACCCGCTTCCACTTCCGGGTGCAGCAGAGGCAGTGACGGGCTGGATAGAATGGTGTCAGGTTCCAGGGCCGGCCCATGATCTGTAGGTTGGGAACCCCTGGTTTAGACCAACAGATCTGCTTGCAAAGTATAATGTGCTGTGAAGGCAAACCCAGTCAATAATTTCTAAACCAATCTCCTTGCACATTAAACCTCCTTGTTTTCTCCTCAAGGACTCTGCATTACTTGGTTCTATTTCAGCACATTGTGAGATTTTATCATCTCCTCCCCCCCTTGCAATAATTTTTAGGTTGGCCCCACATGTTTCTTTATAACCAGGGCCAGGCAACTTCGGCAGGTCTCTGGGTCATAAAGATTCAGTAGAAATGTGAACAACAGAAGTTCTGGAAAATGTGTGGTTCAGGGAATTAAACGCAGAGGGTTTTTCAAAATGGGTGGCTTGCTTCTCGTAAAGACTTCCAGCAGTAGCAGTTTACTTTTTGTGTGTGGGAAAATCCATTTTGGAAAATGCATGGCAGAATATGATGTGGTTGGGAGCTATTAAAAATCGACTTGACAGTCGCCTTGCCCTGCAGTTTACCCACCTCCGATTATAACAGTGCATTTCCAAAGAGATCATTGCCCCGGTTGCTTACTGGTTAAAGTGCTAGGCTTGGAGACTGGAAAGACTCCACGACCACCCCAGGAACATCACAGAACTCTCCCTGCCAGTCGGACAGGGAGAATGAGGGGCAGCTGTGTGAACTGGCCGGCTGGCCGAAGACTGCTGTTTCTCTTGACTGTACTGTATTTTTTACAGTGTATTTTATTCTATTGTTTTATTTTTTTTATGTAAAATTTATTGATTGCATTATCTGTGCTGCATCTGCTGTTATATTTTTATATTATGCTGTATTTATATTTGAGATTGTGATACTATATATGTTGCTTATGTTATGTGAGCCGCTCTGAGTCGCCTCAGTGAGGCGAGTAGAGCGGCATATAAATCTAATTTAATAATAATAATAATAATAATGATGATGATGATGGTGATGATGATGATGACAGGTTTTATTCCTGAGAGCTGCACGATGGGGGACATGAAAGGAGCCTCATTCAGGCATCCCCTGCAAAAATCCTTTCAACCCAGAGTAATCTCCGACATGAAAATGAACAAACTGGGTGAGGACTCTGTGGCTTCCAAACCAGCAAAGAGTCTTAATGAACTACAAAAACTGGCCGACTGCTACAACTACAAAAACTGGCTGACTGCTGGTTATTACCTTTAAAGGCCTACATGGTAGTGGGCCAGGTTACTTAAGAGACCACGTCACCCCGAGGATATCAGCCCGTCCCACTAGAGCGGACCGGAAGGGCTCTCTAAGGGTACCATCTACTAGAGAGGCTCACCTCTCTAGTACTAGACGGAGGGCCTTTTCAGTGCTCCTCCAGCCCTTTGGAACCTCCTGCCAACTGACCTCTGCCTACAATCAGATCTGCCAGCATTCAGGAAAGGCCTGAAGACCTGGCTGGTCCAGCGGGTGTGGGGTGCCACAACAGGAACTGGGCCCCCTCCACTGGCTCATATGACTACCCTAAATAACCTGTCATCTTGGGGACTGTCTGGGATCTGTCTAAAGATGTTTTTAATTAAGCTGTATTTTATGACGACTGTAAACCGCCCTGAGCCACTGTGGCGAGCGGGCAGCAATATAAGTCAAATAAATAAATAAATAAATAAATAATATTCAGAAATCTCCTCCTCCAGAATTTTTGTTGCTGCCGAATAACTTTAATACAACTTCTTTGTCTTCCATATAACATAGAGCCAAGCAGTTTGAGATTTAATGGTGGTCTGATCTGAAGGTTTTAACTGAAATCAAACAGAAAAAAATGGGAGTATTTTTTAAAAGTGATGATTTCTATATACTGTACTAGGCATATTCAAGAGCAGAAGAAAACCTGAAGAAACACAACCATGCATTCTAGTTCTGTCATCACGCATAAATATTTGAGCCATGGCTATGCTGCACTAGCAAGTGCAAGTAAATTGTTTTTAGTGTGCACTTGATAAGGCACTATGAAAAAAAACTGTAATATGATGTTGGGGAAGGTCTGGAGAAATTTTAGACAGAAAGTGTGCCTCTTTTACAGGGGCAAAACTCTTTTTCACCAGAACTATGTTCTTTTATGGAAGAATAGCTTGAGAGAGATGACTTTACATTGTTTGAAGTGTGTCATGATTAATTCCAGACCAAAACACATTTTCTCCATAGCAGAGCCTTTCTTTTAACTGCAAAATCGGATGTGCAAGGAAAATATTGATGATCCAGAGATAACCCTGAAAATATAGCCCCGCTTGATCCTTTTAAATAGAACAATGGGGTGTCTTTCCCCCATTTTCTTAGGTTATTGCTTGTATTGCTGATTTAAATTCCAGATATTCTTTCCATTAAACCAACTCTCTTCCCAACTCAGGTCCCTTCAGATGTGGAGAACTCCAATTTGCACAACCCCAGTCGCATTGGCAGTTCGGTTGTTCTTGCCTAAATGAAGGGATTTATTTATTTATTTATTTATTTCTCATACTTGCTATCCCGCCCCAATCAGGCAAGCCCGACTCTGGGCGGCTAACAGCATAGATTTTAAAACATATCAGTATTAAAATTTAAAAAATTCATAAACTAAAACAGTATCTGGGTATTTCAGAAGGATGGTTATCCCTAGACTAACCCCCCCACATGGGATCCCCCATCCCTGGAACCCCACACTTGTCCTGCCAGCCAGGTCTTTAAGCTCTTCTCGAAGGACAGGAGCTCTGTCCGCAGGCACAGCTCAGTTGGGAGGAGGTTCCAGAGGGCCGGGGCGAACACGGAGAAGGCCCTCTTCCTGATGTTAGCGAGGCAACCCTCCCTAGCTGATGGAACAACAAGAGAGCCCCTCCGATCCGCCCTGGTGGGACGGACCGATGTTCTTAGGGTGACGCGGTCTCTTAGGTATCCTGGCCCACTACCATATAGGGCTTTAAAGGTAATGACCAGCACCTTGAATTGCACCCGGAGACATACTGGCAACCAGTGCAGCTCCCGAAGCAGTGGTGAGGCCCGAGCATAACGCCCGCATCCCATCACTACCCGGGCTGCCGCGTTTTGGACCAGCTGCAGTCTCCGAATGGTCACCAAGGGCAGCCCCATGTAGAGCGCATTACAGTAATCAAGTCTGGAGGTGACCAAAGCGTGCGTGACCATGAGCAAGGCATCCCGGTCTAGGAGCGGGCGTAATTTATAGTCTTCTGCCAGTGCCAGACAGACAAGGAATGCCTTCAACTGAGAGACATTTGGCCATTTCCCCATGAAAATACCTCCTCCTCTTTTCATAAGCTGATTATGTTCAGGCTATGAAAGTCAGTGTCTCAAGAGGGGCAAGTGTTTCATTACCCAAGAAATATTCTGAATATTATGGGTATTGTATTAGGCAAGGTAGATTTTAAATATCATTCTTCTGTTTCTTAGCCATTAATTGCCTGTTCCAAAGATGAGCTGGGATGGAGGGAAGTTGGGAGTTAATTTCTTCATGTACTGGAGTCTCAGCTAAATGAATCTTGCATTGGGTTTTATGAACAGTGATAATGACTACTGATAGTTGACACCTAGGAACCAATATTTTAAAAGGTGCTATTTTTTCAAGGAGACAGTGACCTATAAACCATATACCCAACATGCTGTTGCATTTCTTACTTAAATGTTTCTGACTTTTCTGGAGGCTGAAATGGTCTCTGAGTTAAATTGGAATTGCCTACCACAAGATGTGATGATTCTACCAATTTAGATACAGTAGCTTTAAAATGGCTTTAGGTAAATTCACCTAAGTAAAGTGTCATTGACTGTGCCAATTGTGTTGGTTAATTATATTACTTTCCCTATCTGAGCTAACACATCGTTGAATCCTGGTGACTGGGAAACAGAAGAAGGAGCCGTCGCTCACACAGGCTGCTCGTGGGCTTCCTAGAGGCATTTCTCAGCTAATGAGGGTAGCTGCTAAACTAGATAGGCCTGTGATGTGATCCTGTGATGGGTCTTCTAACAAGCACCAGCACACCATGTTCTTTATGGCTGCATTCAGCATTACATAATCAGTTCCTATCAAATGCCAAGAGCTGAAACACATCCATCAGTTGTTGTTGACGTTGACGTTGTTATTGTCGTGTGTTGTCAAGTTGTCTCCAAGCTATGGAATCCCTAGGAATGAGAGATCACAAAATGTCCAGCCCTAAACAGCCCTGTCAATTCCTGGAAGTTATAGTCTGTACGTTACCTTAGGGAATCAATCCATCTCACATTTGGCTTTCTTCACCTTTATTGTCTTTCCCAGAGAGACTTGCCTTTTCATGTTGTGGCTGAAGTAGAAAAGTCTCAGCCTCATCCCTTTACCTCATCCCTTTACCTCCAGAGACACTTCAGGTTCGACTTGCTGTAGGGCCCGCTTGGTTTTTTGTTTTGTTTTTTGGCAGTCTAGTGTATCCACAAAAGAACCAGTTCAGTGTCCTCCACTGAGGCAGGGTGCTAATATGGCAGATCCTCAGTTTCTATCTAGATTGCATAGAGAAGGAAGAATCAAGCAGCACCACGATAATAAGGTTTAAGGGTCAAAAGACATGTGTTTAGGTAGGGAAATCCCAATGGGTTTTGTAAGCAAACTCACATGCTGGAAAATAAGATCTGGCAGCCCAACATGGCACCACCTCCTCCTCCTCCTCAGGTGTCAAGGGAGATACAAGGTTCTTGCTCTGGCACCTCTAGTGGCTTCCACCAGCGTTATTTGGTGTTCTTGTAATGTTTCTCTGATGTTGTCTCTCCGCCTTCCTCTTGGTCTGCCTCGTGATCAGACAGTGAACCAGCATGCTCAACTAGTGCAAACTGCCTCTCAATAAGGCTGGCACTACCACCATTAGGCACCTGGCTAGCAGTGAAGAGATCTTGGTTGATGCGTCTCTCTGCTCCACCCTCAGCTATCATTAACGTTAAAGTAAGATTCAGTCTAGCTGGCTTTTGTACTTGGAGTAGATCACAGCGCAAACTTATTGTCTGCCTCAACCTGCAAAGTATCTTCAGGCTCCAATACAAAGAGGATCTATGACCCTTCCCCCTTTTTCCCCACCTGAAAGAAAATGTTGCCAGCAGTTCAGCCTCTCTGTATTCGCAGGGTAATAATAATTTTGTGTCAGAAATTATTCCGGGTTGAAAGGATTGTTGTGGGAGAAACTCTGCTCAGGGAATGCCCAAATGAGACTCCTTTCATGTCCCCAAGAGCTGGGAAAGAGACAGTCGCTCGATCTGTCATGCAGTACCCAGGTCTCGAACTGCTGACTTGCCAGCCTTCCAGCTATCAAGGAGAGCTTCTTAACCACAGCCACTGCAGTCCCTATTCCCAGGGTCAAGAAACAGTGTGTTTGCCTTTACTGAAGAGCAACTAAGCAAAGCCTCAAAGCTTGAACTTGTCTGAAAGATGGAAAGGATGGATTCAAGGATGTATGAAATTATCGGGCACTTTAGGATTCCTAATAAAGTGATCCCAGTGAGGCATGGCTGTTAGGGAGCTTGAGTGGGGATAATCTTTCTTAGACAAAGTAAGTGATGACACTTTATACTTATATCAAGCTCAGATATGGGGAAGGTTGGAAATACTAACGTTTCTGCCTGCTTGAGGAGTCCAAGCAAACTATCTTGACATGTCAAAGAAATGTTTATATCCCTCCTAACCATATTGCCAGAAAGACTGAAAACTGGAGTTTGACTTTCTTCAAGAAGCTGTCTGTCTTGTAGATACTTCAAATGTATGTGTGTGTCCTTTCTTTAGTTTTATATGCTGTTAAACTATCCTGGAGTGACAATGTTAAAAAAAAGAAGCCAAAGTTGGTACTTTTTAGAGTGCAACAAATATAAGAAGGGGGGAGAGACTAGGGCATCTTTAAGACTAACAGATTGGTATCAGCAAGAGCTTGTGTGGATTACAATGGACTGGCCTCTCTGGAAATAGATTGTAATGCACAAAATTTCGGGTTAAAATAAATTGGTTACTTCTAATGATACCACAAGACATCCTTTTTCTTCCCTTTTCTGCTACACAGATTTTTTAAAAAACTAAACTGTTTAGAACAAATCCATTATAACACAAAGCCATACTTAGTTTGACTCTAAATTATTTGGCTGAAAGGTAGGACTGTACTGCCATTAGAAATGGAAAAGTCCAACAGGACTTGTGTTGGAATGCCAAGGGTCTGCGAGGTAAAGGTCTGCAAGGACCTGTGTCTTTACATCTGCTTACTATTTTTCTAATTTCTCCTTCTTTTCCCATCAACTGTTCTTAAGTCACATGGACTGATGAAGAATTCTGTAGCACTCATGAGCCTGCAGAATGCTGTGGTATTTCAAGTGATTGTAATAAAGCTTTGACAAACGGCCAGTTTTGGACTCTCACTTCACCTTGATGGATAGGTTCCCAGACCTGCCATATAAAAATGTGTATTTTTCAGATTAACAGATGCACCTGTATATGCCAGAACACCTGGACTTTGCCCCGCCGCCACCCAGAGACCACCTGGGGATAAGGGGTAGGATCTCGGAGCACCTGCACCAGGACTGAATTGCGCTTGTGGTAGAGAGGATGTATATTAACATTGGGGACGGTATTTCGTATTGTTAAATCGATTATTGTATATTATTATTATTATTATTATTATTATTATTATTATTATTATTATTATTATTATTATTATTATTATTATTATTATTATTATTTGTATTATTTGTATTATTTGTATTGGGTATGGATTGTATTGTGAGCATATTGTTTATTGTCCATTTGGTACTGAATATTGATTATGGACACTATCCTGATTGTATTGTGGTTATATTTATTTTGTTTTGTTACACTGTATTTTATATTGTATCATTATTGAACTGTTATATTGTATTTAATTGTATGTTGTGAGCCGCCCTGAGTTGGTTTTCACCAAGTAGCATATAAATTGAAATAATAATAATAATAATAATAATAATAATAATAATAATAATAATAATAATAATAATAATAATAATAATAATAATAATAATAATAATAATAATAATAATTCAAAGCTGCTTTTTACAATGTATTTTCTCCCAGCCACATTGAATTTTAGGGTGTAGGTCAAGTTTCCTTTTGTTTTGATTTTAGAGGGAACTTTCCCAATAACTCCTGGTTCAGTATGACAGGTTGTGGAAGCTCTTCTTCCATGACTGGCCCAAGGTCACGGCATTTGTATCGTTGACCTTCCAGAACAGAATCGGTGGAGCTGCAGTATTTTTCACTTTCTCTGGGATGCTTGTATTTGTTCTTCCTTGATACATCTGCCTAGTTTTTTGACTTTGGGAAAGTCACTTGCCCTCGTGGTGCCATCTGTGAGATGTTGGCTAATCATACCACCCATGCAGGGGTGCTGAGAGGCTTAATTAATATTTGCAAAGCATGGCATGAGCATTGTTTTAAGCAACACTATGGAAGGGTGACAGATGATTGCCAGTAGAGGGACAGCATATGTCATGATGCCCTGCACTCCTTTGTCTAAAAAATTGAAGGCTGAACTGTGTGGCAGAAGCCTGGAAATCATCCTTATGTGTTGCTCAGAGCCATCCCTGCTTCCAGGGTACTTTGGATTTGCAGGCTGATGGCTGAAATCGGGGTCAAGGTTCCACTTAGAAACATGACACTAGAAGAGGGGAGACCACATTGAGTACTTCTGTGTCTTTAGATGCCATTACAGAAGGTTACCACTTTTGCAAATCAGAGTCTACTGAATATAACATTAAGGAACTTACAGCCTTCCCTATTAGCTAGATAATAACCTATTCTGACATCTTTCCTGCCTTTAACCTTTAATTCTAGATGAAACATATTCAGTAGCTCTCTTTTAAGCACAGGCTGGGGCTGTGTGAATAATGCTTTCCCCGATCTTGCCCCAACAATGGTCCTAAGGAGGTGGGCTGATGAATGCCAGCACAGAAAATGTAACCCTAAAATCTATTTAATCCTGTTGCAAAAACATATCTGTTGCAAAACAGATTGCAAGGTCCATTTTACTTCTGCTTCTGGTGGGAGGAACTACATGACCAGCCCACTGAAATACGTGACCAGCCCACAGCCCAGAAGTTTGGGCACCCCTGGGTTAGAACAACCCAAACCAGAAATACTCGCCTTTTTTTTTTAATAGTAGCCGTGTTAGTCTGTGGTTCAGGCATCTCAGAAAACAAAACAAAACAGAATAAATAAAATAAAATAAAAAACACACTAGCACTTTAAAGACTAACTGCTATATTTTTATTGTTAGCTTTCGTGGATCAAGTCCACTTCATCAGACAAGGAATGAAATTTACAGGCATGTTCTTTATATAGCAAATTCAGGGGGTCGATGGGAGAAGGGTTGGTGTCAAGCAAGATGACAGACAAGCAAGCACAAGAATGCAGTTTCACCCAGCCATTAGCAACAATAGATTATTCAGATAAACTCTAAAAGACTCCCTTTCAATCTCAAGGTTGCTGACTAAGCCCACTATGCCGGTATCTGATCAACTTGTGACCTGCATGTCAGGGAAAGGAAAAAAACAAACTCCTGTACCTGGTTTCTTTCTGTTTTACTAAAGAGAATTGGCAGGAAAGTTGTAATATAAAATCATATAGCAATCTCTGTATCAAATTTGATAATGTCCCAGAAACCCTTCACTAATATTTAGCCCCCTGTGATGAGTATCTAACAGATGGATGTATTTGATTTCTGCTGTCTCCCTTTCAATCCTAGTTTTGTAATTTTTCTGTTCCAGAATTGCAACTTTCAGGTCTTGGATAGAGTGTCCAGTTAGATTGAAGTGGTTTGAGACAGGTTTCTCTGTGTTGCTATTCCGGATATACTCGCTGACACCATTTACCCATTACTTTTCATGTGGGTTAAAGACGTCTTATAATGCAAACTAAAAATACTAGAGATCTTCCAGGAGATGTATCCTGTTGGCTTTCAAATACCTATATTTATTTATTAGCCATATGAATATAACTAATGTGATAATAAAACCATGACTACATGGAAGGAATATATGAGCACTTATGAGTAAGGAATCAGATTTGTTCATATCATTACTCACTGATGAAGAGAAGTGAGCAACTCACGGCCTTCCAGATGTTGCTGGTTTATAACTCCCATTAGACCTGGCCAACATATCTCATGATGGGCACTTAGGGGATTCACTATTCAACAACATCTGGAGGGCCACAATGTGTTAGATCATCCTACAGAACTGGAGCTTGTAGGAGCAGCCCATCTTTGTATGAACCTGCCTTCTGAGGAGTGCAGGTTCAATTTTACAATGTCCCCCCCCCTCAAATACTGTAGCTTTAGGCTGAATGACCTTCCCTCCCCCCTTCAAAATGAGAAGTCACTTGAACAACTCAGGATCAGGCAAAAAATTGCTCCCTGTGACCAATACAGCATGAAGCAGGGTGGTAGTGGTAGTGAGGTGGGGATTTTCGTAAGAAAATTATTTTAGTGTTGGATCACTGGAATAATTATGCACCCATTTCCCAACCTTTGGTTTTTGGACTTCAGTTCCCAGAAGCCTAAGTCAATTCCCCAAAGCACTGATCAGTCAGTGTACTGGGGTGCATAAAAGGAGCCTCCTCGAAGATTGTGGTATTTTTTTAACCACAATCGGTGTACCTTGGTAATGGCAACCTTGTGTTGTTGGTTAATCTTTCTCACACTAGGTCAGCTGAAGGAGACTGCAGAATGAACTCATCAAAAGGTGGCTTTATTTCTGCAGTTTCATGTCTGGCCTAGACATGGAATAATAAAAGCCAGTGTACTGACTTAGGCTTCTGGAAATTGAAATCCCCCTGTGGGGCCTGGGCCCCAGGTTGGGAACCACTGGTTTAGATAAAACTTGAGGGGGGCTGATCAGGTTTTAAAATGTGGTGCCCGTCAGCTAAATATAGTACAGTACAGGGAAGGAAAACAGAAGTATTTTTACCATGTAGTCTGCTTATTTTGAATTTAAGCTACACCACAAACAGAGGAAGAACATCTAATTGTGACAGCTTCTGCATCATTTTTTTCCAAGACAGTGTTCTTCCCTTCAGCATTCCTAGTGCAGCTTCCTAGGAACACCATGGATCTTTGGATCTCAGTGGCCTCGTGCCTAGTAGCCCTCCAAGATCAGCTACACAGACTTACAGACAAGTGGTATTGCCTCTCTTTATCCCCTCCTGCCTCTTGTGTATAAGGAAAACTCAAAAGGACAACTGCTCATCTCCATGAGTTCACAACGATGTGCTGCGCCCATGGCACGTATGTTGCTGTGAGGAGGGCAAGAGTTCATAGAAATTAAAAAGTCATAAAAGGTTTATATGATGTCATTTTCATCTGGCAAGAATATCATTCAGTTCTTATTTTTGCTTCTACCAGGAAGCACTATCTAGTGCTAAGTGGTCAGTAATTGTTACATGTCTGGTCTTAAGAGTAGCCATTTGTCCATTCTTTATGAGTACAATATGGGAGTCTAAAGTGAAGACTTTCATTCATGTTATTCAAGTTATATATATAATCTTTAGCAGTTAAGAACCAAATACACACAACAGTTGGAAACAACTTAGATATTCACTTTCTGCTGTTGCTACTCTACATTATGTTTATTATTAGTTCCAAAGTATAGGTGAATGGAACCAGAATATATTCTAACTAGTTCTTTGTATTACTCATTGATAGCCAATCTCATAATTAGATATTGTACATTAAGCTACATCTTAGTAAAGCATCTGGAACAGTTATAAGTTAATTATGTCATGGATCATAAGCATGTTAATTAGGTTAAGAACATGGTGTCAGGAAACGACACATTTCCTCATGTTTCCCAAGGCTTGAGGCAGTAGATTATTCAGCTAGGCCTCATAGAAATCCTTTGTCCCTCTCTGTTTCATAGATTACGTGTCACAAGACTGCCTGTTTACCAGTATTCCTTATCTCTCTACCGTGTTGTGTCTTCACTGACTGCACACATGTAAAAAACAATCCATTGTTTTGAGAATATTTTTCTCTGTTACCTCAGTGGCTAAAGCTAACCCACCTGACCGCGTTTGGCTTATGGAACTGTTTTTTCTCTTTTCCTTTCATTATGATTACCTAAAGATCCTGGACTGTTTACTGGACTGATTTTTTGTTATGACCTTTTAATCTGCGTTTTTCCATGGACTTTGTTACACGAACCTGAAGAATAAAGCAGCTGTTTCTCTTTGAAGATCGTTGTTCTTTGATTAGCACACACACACCTACGCTATGCTACTAAGAAGAAGCCTCCCTTGTTTTGCTCTATGCTCAACTGCCTTACTGCCTGAGCATAGTAAGAGTTCCTTTTTAATCTCCTTGGTTCTCCCAGCAGTGGTGAGGCAAGGGTTAAGCTCCAGTTAAATGAGCAGTGTGCCCAGGAGCCCAAAAGGGAGGGCCCTTGTGATGGGATGACCGATTTGTGATACATGGTCATGAACTTGGGGAAAAGTTAAGTTTTTATAATTGTAGAGGTGCTTATACCATTAAAGTATTTTATTGAATTATTTGTGCTTTAGATGTTATAGTTATAGAATAATGCTGTCTGGCTTCTGTAATTACACTTATTATCTAAATGAGTTAGCTTGATGTCATTGCTACCCAATGGATTTTGCTTGATGTCATTGCTATCCAATGGGCTTGCCTGATGGTTAAGGCACCCAGCTGTGTTCCTGGAAAAAGGATATAAAAAGCCAAAGCAGAATGTTGTCTTTACTCAGTTCTTTTTGGAAACAATTTCCGGACGGAGTCCTGCTGGCTATGCATGCAAGCAGTAAATAAAACTCTTTGCTGTTTTTTTCACCTATCATTTGGTCTCTTTCATTCTTTGGCCTAATATAGCCACTACAGCTGGAGAAACCATGCAGAAATGTAGCCTCTGGTTCACATGCTCCCATATGAGTTGCAGAAACTGCGAGCAAGAATCCAGAGGACCACTGACTCCACACCTCCCACCTCCTGTCCTTTAGTGCCAGGTAACTTTGGACCACTGAGATCCAAAGAACCCAGAAATGTCTCCATTTCCCATTCTCCACATTACATGATGCCTCTGTGGAGCTGCCATCAGAGACTGGGAAGTTTGCAGTGCCATCTTCTCACACACTTGGGGCAAGGGCACAAAAATGCTGCTACTTCCATTGGCTACTGAACACAATTATACATAAATTAGATTATAGTTTATAAATTCAGAAGCTGAGCTGAGTAAATGAAAGAAATGAGTCCAGTTTCTTTCATTTCATTTATTTTTAAAAAGCATTTCATTTAAAAATATTACTTAATGAATTAAAAAATAAATTATTCTTTGTAAATAATAATTCTGAGTCGGTAGTGGTGGGAATTCATTGATTAATAGTCAGGAAATAAATTCTAATGAAATTCTAATATTAAAGACACAATGGATACTATTTATTTTCCACTTATGCTCATATTCAGGGAATTGGGGAAAACACAAGCTTTGGGGACATTTCAAAGAGTTATTAAACATCATGCTTTACTTATTTAATTTGCAAACTGTCTTTTCCCCAGTTTGGGACCAGAATGTGGTCATAGTCTCCTGTGTTATAATGACTGGTATTGTAATGCTGCTTATTTCCCATCTATTCTGTCTATGATTATATCTGCCTTTATTAGCTTAAATTAGCACATGTGAATTTATTACAAAAATGTGTTATTTTTAGTGAGGAATAACATTCTTTTTGACTAGCCTTGTACTTTATTTTGGTGAAATATGCCTTCCTTTCTAGACACTGGTGGCCATCCTACCAGTATGAAACCTATTTATAACTATACAGTATATTTACCATAATTACCACATGCCATCAAGTTGATTTCAATTTAAGGTGATCCTTTTCAAAGATTTCTAGCTACAGAATACTTTGAAGTGGTTTGAGGCTCCCTTCTTTGAAGGAGGGTGGGTGTCCTTGTGACTTTGCATATTGTACAGAGTGGGTGTTTTGCTGGGAACATCAGTAGGGAATCAAACTCTCAACTTCTTATATCTGGGTACATGAGGGGTAGCAGGAGAAAATGTACTTACACAGAAGGTAGATTGCTTCTGTTTGGATGTATTTGTTGGGAAGTAGAACTACGCAGGAGACCACTGTCCTAACTTGGGGCCCTGCCAAGCTGAAGCAGACATGCCACTCCAGTTGGTCACTGGGAGTCATGGTTTATCTCAGGGGTGTCCAAACCTTTTGGGCCATAGGCCCAGTGGTGGGATGTCAAAAATTTTACTATCCCACCATGATGTCATCACAGTATGGGCGGAGCTGATGTCATGATGTCATGACATCATGGGCGGAGCCAAAGAAAAAAAATAAACAAATAATAAAAATTAATGTAAAAATAAAATAAAAATAAGCACACACACACACACACACCTCAACCCACCCACCCACCCACCCACAACATAAACCCGTAAATAACTTAAATAACTTAAATAAATAAATAATACATTAAAATACATGTGCAGCGGGGGAACCAGTGAAAAGGTAAGCCCTGAAGGTGGTTCCCCCCAAAAGCTGCTGCCGGTTCTCCGGGACACTGGGAAAAGTTACTACCAGTTCTGGTGAACTGGTGAGAACCTGTTACATGCCATCACTGCATGGGCCGCTCATGGTCGCTAAGGCCCAGGGGCCAAATGTGGCCCCCAATGACAATTCATCCAGCCCACGAATCCTTCATCGTTCCTGGAAGCGGGAGTAAAACGTGCCCGTATGGGCACATTTTACTTCTACTTCCAGGAGCAACGAGGGCTTTGCGGGCCAGATGAATTGGCATCGGGGGCCGCATCTGAGCCCCAGGCCTTAGTTTGGCTACCCCTGGTTTATGTCGAAGGGGCTTCGTGGGATTTGCATCTTGACTGAACTTTTTAAAATTGTTTCTCTTGGGGAGATCGTTGACATCCTCCTTTGAAATCCCTAGTTCCGCTTTAGTTTTATTCCTGGAGCGGTTTCGTTAAAAATAAAATAAAATGTGTGTTAATTAAAAGGTTCTGATCAGGGAAGTCTTTGACAGGAAAATGAATTACATGGGAAGTACCACAGGATTAAATCACCACCACCATCCTATGGAACAAATTAAACCACTTAAGCAGTCTGGCAGGCATTTTTCATTTTTTCTCCTCAAGATAAGCACTATGGGGTAGGGATGGCAGCCGATGCCAAAACAATCAGTGATAAGCCAGCTGCTTTTAAAAGAGGAAAGGGTCCATCTGGATAAGCCCCTTTATCATTCTGCAGTACTATTGTAACATCATATTTTTATTTAGCAACTGAACAGCCCTGAGGCTTGAGTTCAGAACCTTCATGTAGATATGAGCACAACAAGCTCCAAAGATTGACAAGTGCTAAATGTATAGATTCTTCCAGCTCTTCTAGGAGGCTGGTAAGGATTTTTAATAGGAACAAAGAGGTCTCAAAGGCCCTATAAGCTGGTACCTAAAACAGTGGCTGCTCTCACAAGTAGGAGGGAAGCCAGGATAAACAGCAGGTGGAGCTAAATGATGGTGGATCTGTTCCCTTCCTTTCTCCTTGCCTTGTTCCTTTCCTTTCTACACCACTTAACATCTAACTGAGATGAATAATATACTCTTGCGTCGGTTAATTAGTCCTGTACAGTATCATTCTTTTTTAAAGTTTTTAATTTTTAAAGTGTTTTTAAAATTGTTGGAAATCGCCCTGGGTCCCTTCAGGGAGGAGGGCGATAAACAAATATAAATAAATAAATAAATAAATAAATAAAATTCTTGAGGTTTTCCTGGAGGGGAAAAGTATGGTCTCAATCAACCTTTCTAGCGACCAAATTGAAGGCTGATACTGTCATCAATGGTGGCTGCTACTCATGTACAAGTACTGTATACATAGTTTCCTAAAAATCCAGAAGAAATGCCATTGGCGTGAATTTTAGGTGGATCCCAGCTTGCCATGAAGTGACCCACATACTATGATCATGGAGCCATCTCCTGCAGCACGTATGAAATGAGACGTGCAGGATTTGACACTGGAACTGCAATGGACTGCCACAGCCTTGAGGATATTGACATAGTGCACTTTTACAGCCAGTCCATCTGGCATGGCCTCTTCCGCCTCCATGGCCATTGGGAATCAGTTCTTCCTCCACTTATTTTGCCGTTAGGCCCAACGTGATGGTTTCCAGTGGCATTTCTTCCACTGAGGGGAACCATCACCCCACCTAAAGGGCCTCATCCACCCGTAGCCATTGGCCCCTTTAGGGAGTCAGGTTATTTACTGCTGCCCAACACTTAGTGTTGAGTCGCTGGCTGTATAGTCTACTCCATTGCCATAGTGGGATGTCCAGCCAGACACATAAGGATGGTACCATGCTTGCCTTAAGACACCAATCCTGCAATAGAGATGGGAAAATCAACTAACCCAGCAGCTTAACTCCCCAAACTGCTCCTGGTCAGATGAGTTCAAACCTGCTTGTGAATATTGAAGATGGGTACCTAATCTACTCATCACTAATTCCTACCTGATCTGATTAGTTTGTAAGCAGAAACAGCCAGTGATTGAAACCTATCATAGACTTTTCTAGCCTGGAGCAGAACCTCATGTACTCTGAAGCAGCAGATGGTCTTATGTTGGCTTCCTGAATGGGTCCAGGTCTCTGTCAGGTGTAATGAGTCCTATGTTAGTGGGATAATGGGTTTTGTTATCCTTACAGTCTCATAGTTGATATATATTGATATACCGTCTGTGATGCCAAGAGGAAAAAAGAACGGGGTGGTAATTTCTAACCTGATTTCTAAAAAATAGCTGGAGAAGAAACAGGCAATGATGCCTTGCTTTTCTACAGGAAGTGCAGTAGTGGAAGACATCGGGCAATGGGCTGGAGGAAGTAGCAAGAGGGCTATAGAAAACGCTAGGAGACCATGGAGACTAAAGGATACCTGGACTTCCAGAAAAACAAACCAGTGAGTCCCAGAGGTACGCAAACCTAGACTGTTTCTGGAGGCAACAATAATGAAGCTAAGGCTGTCCTACCTTAAGCACATAATGAGAAGGCGAAGCTGTCTAGAAAAGACAATAATGCTGGGGAAGATCGAAAGCAGCAGGGAAAAAGAAAAGCCAAATATGAGATGGATTGACTTCTTTAAAAGAAGCTGCAGGTTACAACTTGCAGGAGTTGAGGAGGGCTATTAAGGACAGGACCATATATCGAAGAAGAGATATGGGTCTGTAGCTTTTTGGGTCTTCTGGTGGCTTTTGTTCAAGTATAGCTATCACCTGAGCCTGTTTCTGGGCTTCCCCGACGTCCTCAGCCAGTGCAGCAAGCCAGAATGTCGGGGTTTGAATCCCGACATTCTGGCTTGCTGCAGCCTCAAAGAGGGTGGGGGAACTTCAAAATTAGCGCGCATCGGGTCTCCCGACCTCCCTAGAGCCGATGCGCGCTATTTTTGAAGTTCCCCCACCCTCTTTGAGGCTGCAGCAAGCCAGAATGTCGGAATTCGAACCCTGACGTTTTGGCTTGCTGCACTGGCTGATGACGTCGGGGAAGCCCAGAAACAGCTTGGATCGTGTCCCCTGCCTGCTCCAGAGAGATCAGAGGACCCGATCTACAGCTGCAGGGTGGCTGGGGAAGCTGACGGGGACTCCCTGTCGGCTTCCCTAGCCACCCGCCCTTGCCTCCGCAGCTGTGGGGTGGCTGGGGAAGCCGACCGGGGAGCCCCCCATCAACTTTCCAGCCTCCCCACCCCTGCCTCCGTAGCTGCAGGGTGGCTGGGAAGCTGAATGGAGAACCCCGTCCAGCTTTCTAGCCACCCTGCTGCTAAGAACGACTGTATCGGATAATGTTAAAAATTGCATTATTCGATACAAGATTTTTCCGAAAATCTTGTAACGTTATGCGGTTTTAGCGCTATCCGGTACTCGCGTTATCCGGGGTATTACTGTATACTAATGATCAACCACTGCCGGTAGCCACTAGGAGCTTTCTTTACGCTGACAACCTGGCAATTGCCACACAGTGGGCAATCTTTGAGGCACCAGGCTCAAACATTGTTCACCCCCAAATACCTAGGAGTTATCCTGGATCAAACTCTCAGTTTCAAGACCCACTGCCTTCATACCAAACAAAAGGTTTTTGCCAGGAACAATATTCTGAGAAAAATAACAGGCACAAGTTGGGGGCCCCAATCACACACATTAAGAACTTCTGCGCTAGCTTTATGTTACTGTGCAGGAGAGTATGCTAGTCCAGTGTGATGCAGATCAAAGCATGCAGGGCAGGTGGATGTAGCCCTAAATGAAACTGCGAGATTGGCCACAGGATGCCTAAAACCAACCACAATTCAAAAAGTGCATTACTTAGCTGACATCCCTCCATCAAATTTCCATCAAGAAAGTGCTGCTCAGAAAGAGTGGGTCAAAGCAAGTTCCTCAGAAATACACCTGCTATTTTATCACCAACCACCAAAGCAGAAACTGAAACCAGCGCATAGCTTCCTCACAACTTCTGCCCCTCCAAACAACCAGCCCCCACAGGCAGCCTTAGAATGATGGAAGGAGAACAAGGAGCTACCAGATAATTGGGCTGGACTCTCTACCCACCTGGCCAAGAACAACCATGGCCTGTGTGGGAAGCTTTAAATAGACTGTGTGAAGGGGTAGGAAGATCAAGGGCTAATCAGAGAAAGTGGGGTTTCCCAGTAGATGACAGCCTGTGTGAATGCAGAGAAGTACAAACTATCTCCCATATGATACAATGCACATGATACCACTCAACGTTTTTAGATGTGTTAATTTCTATTTTGTTTTTAGAAGTGTTAATTTTAGCTTTGTATGTTATTTAATGCTAGTGGTGCATCTGACACAAATAAAGAAAGAACTGGCCAGCTTTCACACCTGTACATTAGTTGTTCTCCCGATTAATTTCTGTCCCCTAGGCCAAATTTTCCAACAACATTTCATTTTGCTTTGTCCCCTGCTTTTGTGTTCTAGTCTCTCATGATTTTAAGCATGTCCTGTTTTGGCATGTGATCAATTTCCTCTTGGATGCTTGCAGAAAAGTTTTCCATTTCATTTTCTTCAACATTGGTAGCTGTGGCATAAGCTTGAATGATGATCCTGTTGATAGGTTTTCCATGGATTCTGACTGATATTATTATTCAGCTACCCCTTGCATTAAACCCCCTTAACTGCTTGTATTACATCTTGCCTCCGTATTAAAGTCACTCCATTTCTTCAGGGCTTGTCATTTCCAGGGTAGAACACTTTGTAGTTGTCTGACTGAACATATGCTGTTTCCGTCCACTTTAGTTCCCTGGCTCCAAACACTACAATGTTTATGCATTCCAGTTCTTGGTTCATGGTATCCAGCTTACTTTGACTTATACTTCCAGTATTCTACATTCCAATTGTATGTGTTGTGCAGCAGGGGACTTTCATCTCACTCCTGTTCACACCAGCCACTAGACATTCTTTCAGGTGAAGGCTAGTTGTGTCATTAGCCACAGATCTATTACCAGTAATACTTGTCCTTGTTTTTTCTTAGTAGCTTGAGTGCTTCCTAATACGGGAACCTCACCTTCCACCATCATCTCTTGTTTCATCTTGAATTATTTCATCATAGGCTTTTTATGGTAATGAAAGTTCAGCAGGAGTTTGCCTCTGTGCAGTACTAGAAAAACTTAGCTTGAGTGTCAGCACCATTGCCTCTTCTGTTGGTGTCACCTTCAGCTGCAACTGCTGCCCAGTAGTTGCCTTGAAGAGGGCAGATGCATCTTAGTCTGGGGCAGTGATGGCCAACCTTGCCACTTCAGGTGTTTTTGGACTTCAATTCCCAGAAGCCCTGATCAGCAGGATTGCTGACTTGGGTTTCTTGTAATTGAAGTCCAAGAACACCTGGAGTGCCAAGGTTGGCCATCACTGGACTCAGCTAAGACCATTTCACTTTGGCTAGCCCTACTAGTATCCCAGCCTTGTTATGGAATCTGGCCTCCTGACAGAATTGCTCTTGGCATCTCTGACACACTCAGATTCTTTCTCCATGTGAAAGTTTGCATCCAAGAAAGGGGACCTATTTCCTACTTCAGTGTATTTTCAAATGCAACAGTATCCCTTTATATGTCTCTTTCCCATACACACAAGTCAAGCATCCTAAAATCCACATCGCCCTATCACTCAGTCTTCTCTAACTCCAGAAGAGGGAACGATGCTTCAGCTAGTGCAGCACTTTGTACATCAGAGCATTGTGGGTCTCAGTGGGTCTCTTCTACAAAGAGGAGGATGTACTTAAGAGACACAGTATGTCCTGTACTGTCTATAAATTCAGGGAAAGCAGAGTGGTTGACACAGCTTCCCCAAATGAACAGAGTGCTACTCTGTAGCTGTTAAATGATTTACTGGAAGTGGAGATGTCTTCAGATAGCGAGTGTAATTAGCACACAGGATGTTGAAATGGAACCAAAAAATTGAGGAATGAGATCCTAACTGTACTTACTAATTCATGCACCGGGTGTGTGTGTCTTGTTTCAATCTCGGGTTTTTCAGCAGAAACATTTTCAGTTTGTTAAATCGAGTGAGCAACAAACCCTCCTCTTAATAATATGTGGAATTAAAAACAAAAATAGAGATTTGTACAGATGATTACCTATGGCTAAGTAATCCTTGGAAAGTCAGAAAGACATAGAGAGGTAGAGCATCCCTATGTGTTACTAGAGTACAGCTCCCATCACTCCTAACCATTCTGATTAGTACTGATGGGACTCCGAGTCTAACTACATTGGGAGCACTGCGCTCCAGAATAGATCAAATTAGTTACACAATTATCGACACAAAAAGAACATGGTTCTATTCCAGATGTTTGTGGAGACGGTTACAGTTGGGGAGATGGCTATAGGTAAGTAATTGAGCAATCAGCCTGTGCCTTGTGGCTTTCTCTAATGAGGGGACTTGCTGCCTCCCTCTGCTTTGTTATTTCTCCATGTCTGTGTTTGCTGTCAAAAGTGAGCAGAATTTGTGCCTGCCTCTTGACAAACTGTTTGCTTCCAGCACCACATTTCTTCAATTTGATTGGGATGAATGCCCACAGCCTGATTTCACTCTTCAAGTATGTCTTTCTCTCCTGTACTCCCCCCCCCCCCTTTGTGACAAGCCAGCTTGTAATAAGACACTTTCTTTCACCATCTTCTCCAATGGCAAGATAGAAGGAGGTGCAAATGCAATGTATTGATTGAGCCAAACAGCCCACTGCTCTTCCTTCTCCAAAACCAAGTCCCTTCCCTCTTCCTTACAAACAAACCAACCAACAAATCCCCCCCCCCCCAAATCCACCTGTTACACTCAAACTTTCATTGGGAAGATTGACTTTGCTTGTTTCTTCCCTCTCCTGTTGGTGCAGAGACTGCAGTGGCTCAAGTGGCTAAGACGCTGACTGGGAAGCAGAAGGTCAGCAGTTCGATTCCCGAGTACTGCAGGACAGAACGAGCTCATATCTTTGTCCCAGCTCCTGCCAACCTAGCAGTTTGAAAGCAAGAAATTGCAAGTAGATAAACAGGGGCCACTTTGGTGGGAAGGTAAACAGTGTTCCTTATGTGCCGATGTCTAGTCATGCCTGCCACATGACCACGGAAATGTCTGCAGAAGCAGACAGCGCTGGCTCTTCAGCTATGAAACAGAGATGAGCACTGAACCCAGTCAGATAGAGATTTAACTGCTTGTATTACATCTTGCCTCCATATTAGAGTCACTCCATTTCTTCAGGGCTTATCATTTCTAGGGTAGGACACTTTGTAGTTGTCTGACTGAACATATGCTGTTTCAGTCTTGACTTTCAAGCAAGGATGACCTTTACCTTTACCTGTTGGAGTTGTAATGAGGCTAGCAAATGTACCACAGGCTAGAATGAACAGACTAGAATGTCAAAGCAACTTAATGGAGGACCAGCACCCTACTGTCACGCATCCCAAACCCTGCTGGGGCCATAGAGTGGTAAGGTATAGCATACAGGGGTGGCCAACCTTGGCACTCCAGCTGGTCTTGGACTTCAATTACCAGAAGCCCAAGTCAGCACACCAAAGGCATAGAGCAAAGTGGCAACCCAAGACTTGCTATGTGCAACAACAGGAGCTCTCTCTGTATGGCTTTCTTTTGACCTTAGCAGCCCCAGGAGGAGCAGTCCTTTGGCTAAAGGAAGAATAGACTAGTTTCCACCACTGACACATGAGGAAACCTTGGTGAATTTTGTACTGCAAAACCTATGATTCTGCAACTTTGAAAGCAGTAAAATATATTAGATAATACATTGGTGTGATACAGCGGCTGCAAGACCAGTTGGCAGGAATAGCTACCAAGCTGATGAGGAATGGAGGACGGCCAGCACAGGTGCCAATTGTAGTGGTTTCCTGAAACTTCAGAATGCTGTACTTTGGCAGTATTTCTCCAGAGTTGTCCACTCACCCTTGCTTGGGTATGAATTGTGGCTTTCCCTAATAATTAAACTCCTGTGGCAAAGAGATTATGACAAATTCCGGCAAGGTTGCACAATATTAGATTTGTGGCACTTTAAAAAGTGACATTATTATTGAGCCATAAGTTTTTGAACATAAAAGATTTCTAGGGCAATGGTGCAGAGTTCTCATGCACCTGGAAATGGAAAGAAAGTAATGTTGTTTTTCTCTGCAAGGGATAAACAATTGAACCTAGATATAAAATGGCGAGGAAGTGAATGCTAAGGCTACCTTCCATTAGCCAAAGGCCAGGTCCTTCTTATGTCACTGAAGTTAAAAAAAAAGCCTAGGGTATTTTCCCTGGAGGAGTAATCACCATATTCTCCTAAATACATTAGAACTAGAGCCAATGTATAAAACCCAGTGTTCCTCCATTCCTTATGAAATGTGTTTACAATGTAAAGTTAAGCCAGTTCCACACCAGCTTGATGGCTGGGTGGCTCAATGGGTTAAGTTTCTGGCTGCAGCGCAAACGGCTGGGGGTTCTATTCCCACTGTGATGCCTTGCACAATCCCAGGAGTGCCCCAGAGGAAGGGAAGGGTAAGCCACTTCTGGGTATACTCACCACCTAGAAAATCCTGAAAAGGGTTACCATCAGTCGGAATTGACTTGACCCCATGCATGTCATAACTTCAGCTGAAGAATGGTGGGAACTTTGGTTTGATGGAGATCTCTGGTTTTCTCTCAGAAAGCTGCTGGTTTCAGAGTTTCATTCTTGGGTGAATAGAGTCCTTGCTGTAGATAAACTCAACGTCTGCCCATGAACTTACAGCTCAAAGAGGCTCCCCTTTTAAGAAAAGTGAGGTGGCTCTTTCAAGGGTCAGCTGAAGAGGACACTGTTGTTCTCCATCAACAGACCTATCAGTCCAGTCCAACAGAGCAGGGCTCTCAGCTGTGGCAGGGCTTACACGTCACCAAACTCTGCTAGCTGGTTGTCCCACCCTCATTCCCTTCTCCCAATCCATCTTAGTATCGTTTGGAAAGACTCCTGACTGAAAGCACAACTAGAGTAAGTGAAAGAATCGAAAAGTTACACATTCTGGCAGGATTTGCACCTCCATGTGGACTGCTCTGCTCATGTGGTGCCAGTTGGCGGCGCAAGGGCTGAAAGGCAGTGTTGGTTTGTTATCAGCAGCTAGCAGGGAAAGCAGCCAGGAAAAAGGTGAAAGGATGAGGCAGTTTGTATAACAAAGCTTATGTGGTATGTCCCCAGTTAGCATGCCTGGCTCTCTCCCTCCCCACTTTATCTCCACAAAACCCCTATGAATTAGGAGAGGCTACAAGAATATGCCTGGCTCACAGACTCCCAGTGAGTTGCATGGTCAAGTGTGGATTTGGCACTTTAGAGTCCTAGCCTGACATTCTAACCATGACCCCACACTGCCAGTCCTCAGGGATGATGGGAGACACCACATGTTGAGATAAAACTGAACACCCACTGTAGTTGGGTTCTTTGCACACCATCTCTGGGGCTGTAGACCCTTCTTTGCCATATGCTCTGGGGACCCGTGTCACAGGCATGGGTAGCAGGACCTTTTCTGCTTCTGAACCTGTCAGTCCTGGATGGTATTTCACTTCTGCCCTTGGGAAACAGCCTTTCCTTTTCCTTGGCCCTGTTGTAGCCTGGAAGAGAAGCAGACTCAATGGGACCTTGTCACTGATTCACACATGCCTGCCTGGATGCAATAGTGGTTCCAGGCAGGCAAAGGAAGGAGGAACGGGAAATGATTTGCTATTACAGGTTTCATTTGCATATTAACAAGATATGCAAGTGAGCCAAGCCCCAGTGATCTGTTTCCACTTGTCTTTCTAAACAGCCCATCTGGGAGAACCAAAAGAAAAATCAGCTTTATCCACCCAGCCCTTCTGTGACTGCAAGATGGGGAACTCTTCTCCTGGTGGCAATGACAGTGGTGGTCTTCTTCCAGTGGCTGCCATGAGGGGTGGGAGTGCATTTCTATTGAAAGTATTTGGGCATAACTGAGGCCAAGAATCCTGTATGGTCCTTTTGTGTTGCAGACGCTGCTGCCAAGCTGAAGAAAAGCCAGCAGACAAGTTGTGGGCATTCGTTTCGAGTCTTACATGCCAAACTGACCCCTGGCATTAGAGCTCAGAAACAGGAGAAGGAAAAGATGACTTAGAAGCAAAACATGAAACACAGTTGGGCGGAATTACAAGGTTGGGGGGGAAAAAGAAAGCTATTTATTAAGAGGTCTCTGCCTGCTGGGAGAATACTAAGTGAGGCAGAAGGCGCACTGCATCTTTTAGGCAGAGCTGTAACCAGCAATTTTGGAACCTGGGGGAAATGGTACCATCTTCTACCCACTCCTCCCTGAGATGGGGTTGCATGCCAGCCAGTCCCCAGCCTAAAGGGAGGGGAAGGTTGGACCCACAGAAAGAAAGGGGAAAAATATGTTTTCAGGATAAAGGTAAAGTATCAATCAGAGAGACATCGCCATTTATTTTCCTAATTTCCATTAGTAGCAGTGGTGGGATTCAGCCGGTACGCCCCGGTATGCTCATACCAGTAGTAGAAATTCCGGCTGGCCCCGCCCATCTGGTTGCTGGAGCCTTGGGTCATTGGCCTGTGTCTGCCTCCTGTACCAGTGGCACAGCCTCCCCAGGCTTCTCCCATCCAGTTGCTGGAGCCTCGGGTCGTAGGCCTGTGCCTGCCTCCCACCTGGGCAGCGTGGCCACCCAGTCACATGGCCACACCCAGCAAGTCACAAGGCCACCATGTATGGCCACCATGCCACGCCCATAGAGTAAGTAGGGGGAAAAACTGAATCCCACCACTGATTAGTAGTTTTACTTGGAGATGTTGCTGCCCTCTAAATTTGGGCAACTTGCAAAAAGGCTCCAGTTGCCCCACCTAGTGGGGTACACAGAAAGAGCCTCCTCGAAAATTGTGGTATTTTTGAACCATGATCAAACGTACCCTGGTAACAGCAACCTTGTGTTGCCGGCTAATCTTTCTCACACTAGGTCAGGCAAAGGGATTTGCAGAATGAACCCACCAAAAGGTGCCTTCATTTTGGCAGTTTCATGTCTGGCTTAGTCATGGAAGAAGAAGAAGAAGAAGAAGAAGAAGAAGAAGATGATGATGATGATGATGATGATGATGATGATGATGATGATGATGATTCTAGTATTTAAGGAGAACTGGGCCAAAGGAAGTGGTGGAAGCCTCCAAGAAGCAGGCACTGCCAACCACCTCCCTCAACACCACCACCACTGGGTTCCGGCAGGGTAATGATATCCCCACCTCCATTTCATCATGAGAAGGGAGAAGCAACAGGCGTCTCACTTGGAAACTACTCCCCATAACATGGGGGGTCTTGTTATTGTTTTTCAAATGCTCCCACAGGGTCTTTTGCGCTCCTAGCAGGGCTGCCTGGCAGTGATGCCAAATACCAAAAATGACAGGCAGTGTGTGTGGGAGTCTATCCGGCTTTGCAGTGCTGGCAACACGATAGAGGCGGAATTAGCAGCTCCACCAATCCACCCCCTGCCAGGTCAGGACGGAATCTGTGGCGGAAGATGCATTAGGAAGCACTTCAGCTAAGCAAGTACTTAGCTGTAAGCACATGATTGGGACTCTTGTCATCTAGAGATTTAAGCATGTGTTTAAGTGCTTTGCAGCACTGGAGCAGGGGAGTCTCCTGTTTGCCACATGCCTCCGGTGCTAACGCAGGATCGAGGACACCCGGGTTGAGTGGTTGATGCTGCCTTTCCTCTTAGCCATCCAGGCTGCCTCTTCACTTGCTGAGTCAGTGGTCTCAGCTGGTCTCAGCAAACGAAGGACGGCGTTATTTTGTCTTCCCCTCCTCTATTCGTACAGCCTCAGGAGCTCCACCCTCACGAGCCTTTGGAAGGTGGTGCCCAAGCAATTAAAAACCAAATTGCAGTGATGAACAAATAGCCATTAAGCCATCGGAGGGTAAAGCAAAATGTCACAGTGATGACAGGATGCACCCTTAATCAGCCAGGATGGGGGCAGGGGAGGGGAGAGTACATAGGCCGAGGAAACAACAGCAGAAGCCAAAGGAGAAATACTCTTCTGCATGGTGGATTTGAGGAGTGAGAAGACCAGGCTGTGTGCCTATTCCCTAAGAGGAATGGAAAGAGCGTCAGGTATTGATGGCGAGAACTTCAGAAGATTTCTGGCTGTTCTCTGATCACTGGATAGAAAGGAAACGTCTACTGGGTGCCACACCTCACAATTACTGCAGCACTTCAAGAGGGAAAAAGCAGTTTATGGCCTTTTGTATTCAGTCATAAGATGGGAGTTGCAAACATTTGGATTAAAGGCAAACAACAACCCATTTTCATGGTTTTCTAAGGTAGAGAGTATTCAGTAGTAGTTTGCCATTATCTCCTTCCGGGGGCATATCCTGGGACTGTGCAGGTTGGTCCAGGCTACACAGGTTGGCCTTTCTCTCAGGAAACACAGTGGGGAATTGAACCCCCAACCTCTGGTTCCACAGCCAGAAACTTAACCCACTGAGCTATCCAGCCAGGCTGAAGGGAAAGCACGAGTGCAAAAATACCAAAACCTACGATTTCCCATTCACAACACTGGGGAAGATGACTTCTGTGTGAATACAGAGAGTGACAAAAGCACCTGCAGATAGTAGGGAGTTTGGTTGGTTTGACCCCAATGCTGTAGACTCAAGTAGAGCTGTTGTCTGCCTGTGGAGGCCAGGTCTGGATGTTGCTGCTCCCTCCAAGTCTGGACAAGAAGTCTCACCTACTAAGCCCTGGTTAAATGTCCCCTCCGTCCTTCACCCCATGAAGGCCTGGTCTACAGCAGGTAGGAAATTGGGTCTGCACTAGACTCTAGCTGTCCCTCCCCCCCCCCTTCTCCTAAGACAGTAGACCAGGCCATCATCTAGGGAAGGCATACCTTGTCTAATTTTGGTACCTTGTTTGGACAAAGTCCTGCTTATCTCACCTTAGATATGAGCATATTAGGCCCTAATAACCATTGTATTCTTAATTTGAGCAACTGGAATGCAACAAAATCAGAGATGAAATGGTACCATTAAGAACGAAGTAATGGGAATTTCAGCAAACAGAAGTTTTCTTGTAGGAATGAGGGAAGCTATACCTGCTGAAAACCCGTTTTCTGTGTATATATTAAAAGTGTGTCCTCTCTTTGCTCTGCCTTACAATGGATCCCTCTGTGTGGAAAAAATTGCTTGCCTCCTTGTCTGCTCCATCTTCACAACATACTGCATAAGTCACTCACATTTTTTGTTTATTAGTGTATGAGCATGTCTGTGTTGGAGTTACTAGCTCAGCAGCACACTTGGTACTGATAAGATAGGCAGACTGTGACCATTTTGGAGCTCATCTTTGATAATGTATCTGGTGCAGTCATATAGAGGTAGATGGAAAGAGCCTCCTCAAAGGTTGTGGGTTTTTTTGAACCACAATCGAGCAAACTCTGGTAATGGCAACCTTGTGTTGCCAGCTAATCTTTCTCATACTAGGTCAGGGAAAAGGAACTGTAGAATGAAATCACCAAAAGGTGCCTTCATTTTGGCAGTTTCATGTCTGGTCTAGACAAGGAAGAAGAAGAAGAGCATTCAACATTGCAATGCCCAGGAGTGATCGGCGCTCTTTCCTCCTTTCAACCTGATCGTCACCATCTGTTCCAGGACTGTTGGACAATTCTACCTTGGAAAGCATTCTCCTCTTGAAAGCTTTGATGGCAACCCATCAGCCAAGAGGCCTTGAAGTCTATCTTAAGTGACATTCCAGAGACAAGTCCTCTGTTTTGGAAAAAGTTGTCCAGACCTGGACTAAAGGTAAAGAAAGAATAGAGCCTTTCTCTTCTCCCATCAAAAAATTTATTAGCAGCTTGGCATCCTTCTCAGCAGGCAGACAAGTCATATGCGGTCATAGTATTTCCCATTTTGTTGAGTTGTATTCCATATCTGTAACTTGGTGTAACTCAGTCTGATTGAATGCTTGGAGGCAGAAAGTTCAAATCCCCATTGCACTCCCTGGCAAGAGGGACCAGCCAAGATCAGCCAACATTTGTGTGACTGATGGGATTACGTGCCCTGTCACCTGTGTGGCCTTGGGCAAACTGCACCATGTGCTACCCAAAGGAAGGACTCATTAAGCACTTCTGAGTGCTTTATACTTAGAAAACCCCGGGTATAGCTGCCTTAAGTCAAAATCAACTTAATAGGACATCATGATTAATGACTGAATGTTTATTAAACTATGGTAGATAAATCTTTGAAGATGAAGTTGTCCTTCTTTGGGGACCTCATGAGAAGACAAGACTCTCTAGAAAAGACAATAATCCTGGGAAAAGTGGAAAGCAGCAGGAAAAGAGGAAGACCAAATACAAGATGGATTGACTCCCTAAAGGAAGCCTCAAGCTTGATTTTGCAAGAGTTGAGCAGGATTGTTGAGTACAGGACATTTTGGAGAGTGGACCTCATCCAGAGAGGTCTGTTCCATTATTTGAGCCAAAGCTACATTTTGGTAAAGCTGTCCTGCAATTCACTAGGAGTACAAACAAAATAAGTTCCCCATTCTTAACCTTATCCTGACACAAGCTGCATGTTATTATCCAGATTCTCCAGCCCTCCAGAGCAGTGGTTCCCAATTAGTGGTACGCGTACCCCCAGGGGTACGCGAGATTGCATCAAGGGGTACGCGCAGCAATCTCTTAACTAAAATATTAAATCCTTAAAAAACGATAATGCAATCATAATTGCCAAAAAATTATTCAATTTAATTAAACGATCAGTAGGTAAGTCAATCGTATGCATCAAGCGCTTTCTCCCGCGGCGGAGGTTTTTCCCGCGCCTCCCGCGTCTCGCGTCACCCGATCGCGGCCGCCCCCGTTCCCGCCTATTTGCTCGTCATTGTCAGCATGCACATTTGTCACATTAATGAAACATGTGTTCTCTGTCATTAGAATGTCTTTTGATGATAATAAATATAAAATACACCTGATTTCATTTTTTATTTAATGTTCCTGCAATAAGGAGTACACAAGTTTCAGGTCTTTCTTGAAGCGATATGTAGAAAAAACTAATTGGGAACCACTGCTCTAGAGTCTCCATTAGCTCTTTATAAGAGCCAAACCTCATAAAAGGATGGTTGGACCTTTTGCCTTTTTTCTACTTTTGACATCAAGAGGGTCAGGAACTGTTTTTTAAATACAGTATGGGCACATGGTTAGGGGCCATGGCAATGATTCTGTCTCTCTGTCAGAATGATGGATTGAAACTCAAACCAAAAATACCACTGCACACTTGGAACTGCTTTCTCCAGCAGATTAAAATTTATTTTTTCAATTTTCCAGCATGTTACTGTAGTAGAGAAACACATGTAAAAGATTATCAGAAAGAGCACTGCTGTGATATTGACAATAGAAAGCTGTTCCTTCTAAGCAACATAAAACGATTCCTCCTTTTCCCTAAGCAAGTTGCTATTCTCGGGGTGCTTCTTTCCATTTAAGATGGGCCAAAGCTGCTCCTTTTAGTACTCTAGCAGCAAAACGAGGCATGCCCTATTGTGAAACATGCCATAGTCAGTACGTTGGAGGGTGCAACAACCAGTGGTGGTTAGACCAAGCTTGCACACGCATGCATGCACACTGCCCATGCGGACATGCACACACACAGAGCCCTCTGGCCAGGAGGTAGTAAGAGTAGGCAGCATCTTATTTTCCCTAATGCAGGGGTCCCCAACCACTGGGCCACAGGCTTTCCCAAACCGGGCCATGGGGGTGGGTGGCATAGGGAGCCCCAATGGCAGACTTCTGTCTTCAACGTCCTCCGCTGGGTCTACCGGGCCAATGGAGCAAGAGCCCGGGCTTCAGACACAGCAGATAGACAGGTGGCCAGCCCCCTCCTCCGTGTTGCTTAACTATGGGGGGCTCTGCACCCCACCTGTGTGCAGTGTGATACCTCACCGCCTGAGTCAGTGTGGCTGGCAGGCGGCTCGACCCCTCCTCCTTGCCATCGGTCTGTGGCGCAAAAAAGGTTGGGGACCCCTGCCCTAATGGATGGACCACAACGAGCTCCATACGTGTGGTAGTCTAAAATATGCTAGAGCCCATCTCGGGAGACTTTGGGGAAGCTTGTAAAATATCTTTCTTTGAAGAAACCTTTGAAGACCAGCTACTGAAAGTATTAGTTCGCCTCAGAAATATTAGTATTTGTTCTCCCATGTGGCAAACCCATATTGGTACTCTTCCACTATTGGCCAAAGTGTGACAAATCCCTGCACAGGAAAAACTATCAAGGTGGGCAGCAGCTGTGCTAGACCTGTCTGAATTTCTCCATGCAAGGATTTCAAAACACCTACAGTAATACCTCGGATAACGCTAAGACTTGGTTCCACAAGTCTTGGTGTTATCCGATTTTTAGTGTTATCCGATGCATGTTAAAATCCTATGGGATGGATCGGATAACGTTAAAGCTCCATAGAGATACATTGTAACCGCACAGGCTTTAGCGGTTGTTATCCGATCCATCCCATAGGACCTTAACGTTATTCGACCCAATTCTCCTCCCCAGATTACTTAACGTTATGCGATTTTAGCGTTATCCGATCCAATCGTTATCCGAGGTATTACTGTATTATTAATAATGTTACTATTTTCCCAGTATGCATTCTATCATGAGAACCTCTGCATACAGTTTATCCAAAACAGTCCAGAAAGGGATAGGTTCCCAGCCTCAATGAGAGCTAGCCTCATCAGTTTGCAATGTTTGCTTCTGGATTATTGGTTTGATAGGTGGTCCCTGCATAGAACTGAACTGTTGTCTTTCTCTCCCCCCCCCCCCCCAATTATCCATAGGGTGTAACAGAACAGTGTTGTATAAATATGCCAGTTGATATTATTTATCTCTTCCTACCTGGCTTTTTAGCATGCAAAGTACTTTAGCTCCTCCTGTTCCCCAGGTTTGGATTGTATGCAATGAAGTACCTCTTACTTTAAGTGTACAGCAGAAATAGAAAGTTCAGACACATCGTTTGATTTAAAGCCCCTACAGGGGGAGCTGTGACTTTCGGTAAAAATAATGTCAGTACTGTACTACAGCGAGAGGCTGATGCTTGTCATTCTTCGCAACCAAGCCCTTCTGGAGAATATTTCCAAGCTCAAAGCATGATGATAAGAAGTTCTAGAATGATAATACTATCACCAAATGCGAAGAGAGTGGGATGGAAGGCTGCTTTTGCTTATCTGGATTAGGAATAGTTCTGAAAACATGCAGTCAAGCAACTTTTGAAAAGAAAAGTCCTGGCAAGAGGATGACCCGGTCTTTCTTTGTGTTAGACCAGGGTTCTCAACCTGCTGCCGGTGGGCCAGATGCAGCCCACGGCACCATTTCATGTGCTCCTCCCCACTGCCTCCACCAGGGAGTGCCATGTGATGGAGGAAGGGCAAAATGGCCATCTGGCCCCTGAAGCTGTCTGAGGGAATGAGACCCGGGCCCCGGCTTAATAAGGTTGAGAACTCCTGTATTAGATTATTGTAGAGCTGCAACTAAGGTGGAGCATCAGAGGCTTTGCCCCAGGAGCAGGAGGGGCCACACTTTTTGGCCCATGGGCCGGTCATGTGGTTCCGTGGGCTGGTCATGTTGTTTCTCCCACTGGAAGCGGAAGTGAAACATGCCCGCACATGCACAAAACACTACCGTAAATGCACCAGGGGGCACATTTATAGCAGTGCTTTGCCCGTGTGCGGGCATGTTTTACTTTCGCTTCCAAGAACGGTGAGGGTGGAGAGGGTTAGATGATTTTGCCCCATAGGCCAGATCTAGCCCACCGTCTGTAGTCTGGGAACCCCTGCCTCAGAGCCTCAAAACCTACTGCAAAGTGTTAAAACAATACTGTAAACAGTAAAACTTCCCAGCTATTGTCACTTTCCTCTTTTCGTTTTTGGAAAACATAACCTTTCCTTCCTTCCCTTCTTGATGGGAGTATCATAATCTCCTACTTTACAGGTGGGTCTTGTGACAGACTTGTTGGCTTCAGTGAGTCCTTCCTTAACTACATATAATAATTATTTTGTGTCAGACATTATTCTGGGTTGAAAGGATTTTGCTGGAGAAACTCCACTCAGGGGATGCCCAATTGAGTCTCCTTTCATGTCCCCAAGATCTTTTCCCCATCAAAATGGTCTCTATTTATCTACTTGCAATTTCTTGCTTTCGATCTGCTAGATTGGCAGGAGCTGGGACAGAGATGGGCACTCATTCTGTCATGCAGTATCTGGGTCTCAAACTGCCTTCCACCTAACAAGGCGAGCTTCTTAACCACTGAGCCATCACAGCCCCACTCTAACTACATAGACCTACTACCTTGTTGATCCTGGGGTGGGGTGGTTCCAGTATCTCCCAAGACTCTAGACACACACACACACACACACACACACACACAATTCCCAGAAAATTGAATGGAGATTTTTATTTTATTTTATTAAAGATAGTAGACAAGGCAAATATTCAAAAATTTTAAGAAAGGCATCAAAGCTATTTGGGAAAATAACCAACTGGATTCTAAGGCTGAAGTAATGGGGGAAAACACACCAGAAATTAATGCTCATGTACTAGCAAAGCAACAGCATCATAGGACAATAACTGAGCATAGCATTGCCTACAAATTAGGCTAAACCAATTAAAGTAAGTTCTGGATCCCTTTATATACCTTAGGCTTCACAGTTCTGGACCCTTGAAGATGGTCTGTCAATCAGGAATTCATTCCCTCCAGTGTTCATAAAGACAAGAGCACTTTTGGCCTCCTCTTCATACATCCAAAGTCTTTCCTCAATAGGTATAGAACGGGGGTGCCTAAACTATGGCCTGGGGGCTGGATCAGGCCTTGACACCAATTCATCTGGCCCATGAAGTCCTTGTCAGTCCTGGAAGCAAAAGTAAAATATGCTTGTACAGTAATACCTCGGATAACGTTTACCTCGGATAACGCTAAAATCGCATAACGTTAAGTCATCTGGGGAGGAGAACTGGATCGAATAACGTTAAGGTCCTATGGGATGGATCGGATAACAACCGCTAAAGCCTGTGCAGTTACAATGTATCTCTATGGAGCTTTAACATTATCCGATCCATCCCATAGGATTTTAACATGGATCGGATAACACTAAAAATCGGATAACACCAAGACTTGTGGAACCAAGTCTTAGCGTTATCCGAGGTATTACTGTACTGGCACATTTTACTTCCACTTCCAGGAGCAATGAGGGCTTTGTGGCCCGGATGAATTGGCAATGGGGCAGGATCCGGCCCCCAGGCCATAGTGACTGGCTCCCTGAACCACATGACTGGCCCACAGCCCAAAAAGTTTGGGCACCCCTGGTATAGAAGCATGGGGCAAGGTGACTTGGTCTTGAAGGCTTTCCTCAGAAGATAAACGGCAATTGCCACTCCTATTTCGCTATTGGCAGAGAACGCCCTCCCTTTTCTTGCCAGCTGTTCCAAGGTCCTCACAAAAAGGCCTGAGTCTTCGAGAACTGCATGTAACCCATATCCCCCAATTTCTTAGTTTCTTCAACTTAATTCTGACTTACAGCAACCCTGTCCAGGGTTCCCTAGTTAGAGAGTATAGTACAAAAATAATTTACTATTCCCTTTGTCTGAGGGAATTTTGCATTTTTACCCATGGCTGCATAGACTGGCTCTTCTCTCAGAAACCACAACAGGGAATCAAACTCCCAACCCTTGGCTCCACATCCTATATATTTATTTATTTAGATTTCTATTGCCACCCCCTCGCCAAAGTGACTCTGGGCGGCTCACAACTATGACAATGACATCCAAATCTAAAAACATCCCTCAACAATAAAACTGCTACAATTGCTACTAAAATACCACTAAAATACCCTCCCCACAACCCCCGTAAGTTAAAAACTAAACTAAAAACCCCGGACGGGCATCATATAAGCCAGTGGGGGGTGGGGGGCTGCCCCACCCCCCGCTGTAGCTCTGTCTGGAGATGCAGCTCGGTTGGCAAGAGGTTCCATAGGGCCGGAGCAGATACCAAAAAGGCCCTCCTTCTAGTGCTAGAGAGGTGGGCCTCTCTAGCTGATGGCACCAATAGGGAGCCCCTTCAGTCTGCTCTAGTGGGACGGGCAGATATCCTTGGGGTGACACAGTCTCTTAAGTATCCTGCCATGTAGGGCTTTAAAGGTGATCGCCAGCACCTTGAATTGTACCCGGAGGCACACCTGGAATCAATGCAGCTCCTGAAGCAGGGGTGAGGTACGGGCATAGCAGCAGCACCCCATCACCACGCAGGCAGCCGCATTTTGAACCAGCTGCAGCCTCCGAATGGTCATCAAGGGCAGCCCCATGTAGAACACATTACAATAATCTAGTCTGGAGGTGACCAGAATCAGATATGACTGGCTTTTGAGCGAGGGCAACCTTTACCTAACTAAACAAATAAATCACATTCTTTGCACTGGAAAGTTTTGTGACAAAGATGTGATACCTTAAAGATGAGCAGATTTATTATTGCATAGACTTTCATGAATGAAGTAAACTTTGTCAGATGCCTAGAGTGTTAAATTATATTGCACATTGGGGTTGGGTGTGACACAGTGGCGTCGCGCAGACTTCAGCCGCCTGGGGCGAAGAACAAACTTGCTCCCCCCAGCTCACCATTGCTGCCACCGCCGCCGCCCCCCTACAGGACCCAGGCAGAAGGTGGCCCTTTTGCTGCGCCGGCGGCCAGGTTGCCCCCTCTTTGCCTCCCGCCGGCCGTGGCTGCCCTTGCTCTGCCTCCTCCGCCACCTACCCCTGACGAGCGCCCCGCGTGCGCGCGTGTGCTGCTCACCTCTGCCCGCCCACCCAGTTAGCCGTCTGATGGCTAGCTGGGTGGGTGGCTGGGTGGGCGGAGGTGAGCAGCACGCGCGCGCACACGGGGCGCTCGTCAGGGGTAGGTGGCGGAGAGCCCCTGACGGCTAGCTGGGTGGCTGGGCGGGCGGAGGTGAGCAGCGCGTGTGCGCGGGGCGCTCGTCAGCAAAAGGGCCGCCTTCTGCTTGGGAAGTCCTGCTTCCTAAGCCCAGGCAGAGGGAGGCCAAAGCGGTGGGGACATTTTGCCGCCCCCTGAAAGCCGCTGCCCGGGGCATCCCCCCCCCGCCCCCCACGCTACGCCACTGGTGTGACAGAGCTGCTGTTTTTGCTGCAATACATCAACACAATGGAATTTTTGAAACCCAACAATTTTTCCACTGCTTTTGAATCAAGTGGCAGTACACTTCCTTTGGAGTCAATGACATGGGTTTCCAACGGTTACAAAGGCAGCTCTCCAGGCACCCAGCTCTCCTTGGCATTAATGGAAAACCCCAACCTTTCTTCCTGACAGCTGGGGTCTTTTTGGCGCAAGGGAAGGACTTCTAGTGGGGAAAATGGAGTCCCAGGCATAACTAAACCACTGAATCATCCAGCTAGCTAAAATAGCAGGAGGTTCTACTTAGATTAGCTGCCGTTTCAGGAAAGTAATTCATTCTGCTGGTCATTGTGAATGTGTTCATGTTGACTATTCTCCCAGGAAAATCTCCGAAAGACCGATTTTCAACAGTAAAAAATAGAAATGCAGTATTAGCAACATTGACCAATTAAATAATTAAGTAAGAAAAGGAAATAAAAGCTGCCCTTTCATGACACTGTATCAGTTACCCTTCAAACAGATGAAGATGCTTCTCAGCAATTAGATATTGCTGGCTGAGCAAAGCACACGGGTTTGCGTCACTCAGGGTTGCATGCCAAATAGTCTTCATTTGTGGTACATAGGATTCTACTAAGTCTGCTCAGAAATGGATCCCACTGCCTTGAGGGGGTGGGTGACTTACTCCCCCTCCCCTGTACATGGCAGGACCGGACAAGAGCCTTAACAAACAATAACTCCTCTCATTCCAGAGGTTTAGCTGTTACCTATCCTCAGTTTGCTCCTTTTGTTCTCTTGAGAAAGAGAGGAGGGTCTGGTTTACTTTAGATTTACATTTTGGAAGGCAGAAAAGGAACAGATTGTAACTTTTTCCTCTTTCCCCCTTTCACTCTGGCTCACAAGCAAAGCAAAAATGCTTCTATCCTGCCCTGTAGCGATTAGTGCACTCTCTGGGCGGTTCACAAGTTAATTAACATTTTGCATGTGGTGTTGGAGGAGAGTTTTGAGAGTCCCCTGGACAGCGAGGAGAACAAATAAGTCAATCTTAGAAGAAATCAACCCTGACTGCTCCTTAGAAGGTCAAATAATAAAGATGAGGCTAAAGTACTTTGGACATCAAATGAGAAGAGAGGATTCACTTGAGAAAGCCTTGATGCTTGGAAGGGTTGAGGGCAAGAGAAGAAGGGGACGGCCCAAGATGAGATGGCTAGATGGTATTGTGGAGACAATGGGCACAGAGCTGAGCAAGTTGAGGGGGATGGTGGAGGACAGGAGTGCCTGGCGGACAGTGGTCCATGGGGTCGCGGAGGGTCGGAATCGACTGTGCGATTGAACAACAAAACCCCAACATGGTGGGTACTCATTTTACCCGCCTCAGAAGGATGCAAGGCAGAATCAACCTTGAGTCTTGGTCAGGATCAAACTCACAACCTTTTGGTTGCAGGAGAGCAGTTTAGCCACTCCACAACCAGGCTCCATGCAAACACATGCAGGCCCATAGAAAAGTAGTGTGTCACAGCCCTGGCCATTACAGGCCAGAAATATGTTTATTACTTTTACACGTTTCCCTACTGGAAAAAAAATGAAGTTTGTGCAAAAGTCTTCTGGCAGAAAACGGAGTTACTCCTCAGCTCCAACTGGAAATCTGCCGCTTGGTTGCCACTTGTGCCGCCGCCGCCGCCGCCCCCCTGTACAAGAAGCCCTAGGATCTGGCCTATTTGCTTTCTTCTGAGGCTAGCGATGGAGTTAATTAGTGAAGACAAGCAACATGTGTGTGAGTGTGTGTGTGAGAGAGAGAGCTTTGGTAGGAATAAACTTGATCCCATTTCTGGTTTTGATGAGGTGTCTCTGAGCATCTGAAGCCGCTGGTGTTGAGCGGATCAAACACTTTCTTCATCAGCATAGGAAATGTCTTCTCCTTCAGGATAAACATCTGAAATAATTACCAGATTGAATGTTGTGGGAGCCTGTCACTGAAACATGCAATGGATGTTTGATTTGCACGGAGGCAGAGGTGTCTTGTTAGAGTAGGTGGTTCCCTTGTTTGAACTTCTGTCAGAAGGCCTCTCTCCAAAGCAGCTTCTCTTCTCCATTATAAAGAGATCAAATGCTTCTCCGTCCTGCCACCCTCCCCTCCAATTTCCCCAAGGCACTCTTGCCTTCCGATAGGATCCCTCTGTAGAGCCTTTGAATAGCACAGGGGATTAAGCAATTTCCCAAGGAGATGACACTTGCTGATGGTTTAATTTGCAAACGATAGAGCCCATTGATTCCACCCCCTCCCATCCACTGGCTGTGCAATCCACAGTTTTTGGGTGTCAGATATTTATTATTTTCTTTCTCCCTAGCAATAGTTATTCCAAGTTTCTCTTCTGCACTTTAAGGTAAAGGTCGCCCTTGCTCGAAAGCCAGTCGTATCCAACTCTAGGGTTCAGTGCTCATCTCTCTTTCATAGCCGAGGAGGCAGCGCTGTCTGTGTTTGCAGACGTTTCCATGGACATGTGGCAAGCATGCCTAGACACCGGAGTGCACAGAACGCTGTTTACGTTCCCACCAAAGTGGTCCCTATTTATCTACTTGCAATTTCTTGCTTTCAAACTGCTAGTTTGGCAGGAGCTGGGACAGAGACGAGAGCTCACTCCATTCTGCAGATCTTGAGTCTCAAGCTGCTGACCTGTACTTTAGTAGGCCGAAAATTGAGGAAGGGGACAGTGGTGGGATGTCAACAATTTTACTACCCCACCGTGATGTCATCACAGTGTGGGCGGAGCTAACATCATGATGTCATGACGTCGTGGGCAGGGCCAAATAAAGTAATAAAATAAAATAAAAATAAGCACATACACACCTCAACCCACCCACCCACAACACAAACTCGTAAATAAATAAAATAAATAAATAAAATAAAAATTACATGAAAATACACCCACCCACCCACCCACCCCAAACACATAACTGTCACTTACACCAAGTGCTTGGTGTGCATGTGCAGTGGGGGAACCAGTAAAAAGGTAAGCCCCGAAGGTGGTTCCCCCCAAAAGCTGCTACCGGTTCTCTGGGACACTGGGAAAAGTTACTACTGGTTCTGGCGACCTGGTGCGAACCTGTTACATCTCATCACTGGAAGGGGATTGGAATTTCTGCAGAAACTATTGGAGAGCAGAAACACACATATAGTCAGCTATTGAACGCCCGTGTTTCTAATACTCTAAGTCCTGTAAACTGATCCAACCGTTGTCTTGCTTGTCGTGTACATTTATATGGAGGAAAGGATGATCAAGGAATAGGAACAGTCTGTCTATTCTTCTGAGAGGCCAGCTCCATTGGGATCCTCTTCTCTCTTAACTATTTTCACTCCACTTGTTCATCAGAAGAACTATGCAACTTTAAGAACTGGTTTTGCTTAGTTTTCTCTTCCCTCCTGTTTCCTTTTACTTTTTGTGTCATGCAATAATAATAATAATAATAATAATGATGATGACGATGACGATGACGATGATGATTGACTTATATGACCCCAACTCACGAAGTGTAACTCTGGGCAGCTTACAAACAAGTCCTCAACATAATATACATCAACAAAATATAATTTACATAATAAAACACAATTTAACACTAAACAACAACAACAATTCTGGGTTGAAAGGATTTTTGCAGAAGAAACTCCACTCAGGGAATGCCCAAATGAGGTTCCTTTCATGTCCCCAAGAGCTGGGACAGAGACGGGCGCTCAGTCTGTCATGCAGTACCCGGTCCTTGAACTGTCGACTTGCCAGCCGTCCAGCTAACAAGGCGAGCTTCATAACCACTGAGCCAACGCAGCTCCTTGTCATCCAATTTAAAGATGGGAAGTGTGAGGCTGGGTGCTTGTCTATTTGTTCTTCATATTGTATAAGCCAGTCTGGGGAGACGTTTGGGGCTAGAGAAGGGTATAAACACACTTGAAAATAAATTAGCACATTCAGACTGGGCTTCTTCCTTCCTATTGCTGCCTATTTTGGTTCCTTTAATTATTCATGTCCCCTTTGTCACCTAACCGAGGAAAGAGTCTTGTAGTAGCACCAGCCCAACAAAGAAATGTTATATAGGCAACGGGAGAAGAGCAAAGCAGTCGTAACCCTTCTCCTCCAATTTATCATCTGTAGATCCTTAAACATTTTAATCACTGAGCTGTGAGTTCTTTATGAAGTCCCCCAGTGCGTCTGTGGAGTCTGACGTGACATGAGCCACTGCTTAATGCAATGCCAACTATATTTGACAGAGGAAGGAAATAGAAAACGGAGGATCAGGAAGATGAGGCGTGCTAATGCCTTGTAAAAGTGGGAAAACAAACAAACAAGCAAGCAAACAAACAAACAAGCGACCTCGAGGAGAAAGTTCTTTGTAGGAGGTTTCCAGGAGAGAGACTCAGGGGCTGAGAACTGTAACCTCAACAAGCTATTTAGGCAAGAGTGGGCATCTGGAACCCTAGAGAACCCTCCCCTTGCATTTTGGAGACAAAGAGCCCCTCTCTGTCAAGCAAGTGGAGGCACATGCGTGGAGGCGTGCAAGCTCCGGCACGGTGTGGCAGCCTGTCCCAAATTCCCCTCTCAGGAAGCTGCCCTGAGCCACAGGGAGGGCTCCCACCGTTCGTTGCTCCTGTGAACACGCGGCTGCCTGTTGCAGCGCTGCTATTTTGGTTCCTGGGCAAATCACTTCTTTTCAACATCACCCCCTCATCCACCCCCCCACCCCCTTCGTGCCCTTTTCCAGGTGGCGCAGGTTCCCCCCTCCCCAGCGTGTCGTGTGTGTGTGTGTCCCTTCTCTCGCAGCAGGGAGCTTTGCTTCCCAGGCCGTCCGATCTGCTCCAGCTGTGGCCTCCTTTATCCCTATGACGGATGCTGTGACAGCCAGACCTGCCCTTGTGACCACAGGGCTTGATTATTGTAATACCCTCTGAGCCAGCTGTCCAGGCCAACGGCACCTCTCACTTCAGAAGGCAGCCTCGGCGGCATTGTGGGCAGCCTGTTATCTCACACACACACACACAAACAGACACGTGCCCACATGCATGGAGCCGTCCCTCTCTCTGCTGGGCAAAGCAGTCTGAAGAACAGCTGGCTGCTGACCTGATGTCTGCTGGTTGTAAAGCCTTTTACTGCTTTTGCTTTCCTTTCTTTCCCCCCTCCTTCCCCCCTTCCTTTACCTGCCCCACCACCACAACCACGAACACTCAGCCTGCAGCTGCATAAGTCAGATCTGTGCCTATGGCCTGTCAGCATTGGTTGCAAAGGCCATAGGAAATTGGGCAGAATCCTGAAGGGATTCCTTGGGCACAATCAGTGGCATAGCATAAGGGGAGGGCAGAGGGGTGGCCCGCCCCAGGTGGCACTTATTTGGGGGCATCAAAATTTCACTATAAATAGGCTGCTAAGGCGGCAGGACTTCACTCTCCCCCAGTGGTGGGATGTCAAAAAATTTACTACCCCACCGTGATGTCATCACAGTGTGGGCGGAGCTGACATCATGATGTCATGGGCGGGGCCTAAGAAAAATAAAATAAAATAAATAATAAAATAAAAATAAGCACAAACACACACACCCCTCAACCCACCCACCCACAAAACAAACCCGTAAATAAATTAAATAAATTAAATAAAAATACATTAAAATATAGCCACACACCCCAAACACAAATCAACCAGAGCTTTTAAACCAGAGCTTAAAGCTTATTCTGGCTAATCTTTCTCACACTAGGTCAGATGGAAGGAACTACAGAATGAACTCACCACAAGATGGCTTCATTTTAGCACTTTTCAACTTTTCAACAGTTAAAGAAGTTAGGTACTAAGTCTTTGCCTAACCAGTTCTCTAGGATAATATGCTTTAATGTAAATGTAAAACAACTGAACCTCCTTAAGGGTTCTCCAATTGGAACAGCACAGGTGTAGCTTATTGATGAGGTAACTCGAAGACTTTGCTTAGAAACCCCAAGCCAGGCCGCCAGGCCTTTTTAGGAACTGTGGTAGTAGGTCAATATAGGTAAAGGTATTAAATACACATTAAAATACACACAGACACACCACATCCAAAGGTGAGTCACTTACACTGGGGAGCAGGCTATAGGGAGCTTCAGGCTAGCAGCTTCTCTTCCTCCTCCCCGCTTGGGAGGACAGCAAGGAGGCCGTGCATACACGCCAAGCACTGTAGGTGTGCATGCACACCAAGTGCTTGGCACACATGCGCAGTGGGGGAACCAGTGAAAAGGTGAGCCCCGAAGGTGGTCTCCCCCCCCCCAAAAAAAAGCTGGTACTGGTTCTCTGGGACACTGGGAAAAGTTACTACCGGTTCTGGAGAACTGGTGAGAACCTGTTACATCCCATCACTGCTCCCCCCCCCCCCAGACTTACTGTACTAGCAGCCTGGAGCGAAGAGGCCACTGCAGTGATGGACGCTGGTGCCCTGAGCCCCACTCGGGGCAGCAAATTTGGCCTATGCCCGTGGCAGCTGAAACCCACATCATGGGCACTGCCCAGGGGGCAGCAAATCTGTCCGATGCCCAGGGCAGCTGAAACCCACGTTATGCCACTGGGCAAAATGGAAGATTGGGAATCTGCTATCAAATCCAATGGGTTCCCCCTTCCAAGGGACCTGCTTTTCAAGGAAGAAACATCCAGCCCAAAGGATGAGAAGGCTCCCTACCTCCCATTCCATCTACAAAAGTAATCTGGGAGATGCCTAGTTTAAAAAAGAACTAGTTACAGTAATACCTTGGATAATGTTTACCTCGGATAATGCTAAAATCACATAACGTTAATTAATCTGGGGAGGAGAATTGGATCGAATAACGTTAAGGTCCTATGGGATGGATCGGATAACAACCGCTAAAACCTGTGCGGTTACAATGTATCTCTATGGAGCTTTAACGTTATCCCATACATCCCATAGGATTTAACATGCATCGGATAACACTAAAAATCGGATAACACCAAGACTTGTGGAACCAAGTCTTAGCGTTATCCGAGGTATTACTGTACTAGTAATTATTTTTACAGTAGCAAGATGTGATAATGTGACTTTATGAGGAATACCTTTCCTCCTTTTTACAACGTTAAGTGTAATAATTGCCATTTGATTTATTTTTATTCCATGTGTAACTTGGCTCATGCTGGAATAGGACAGTATATTTTTATCCTGGGTTTTTTTTTTCCAAACCCACTCCCACCCCTTTTCCAATTTTGCATCCAGGGTTTTAGTTATAAGGAATGGCTTTCCATTGTTCATCACTGCTCCTCCTCCAAGCAAACAGCTGGATTTTTTTTACCCACGCAGAATCCGCTGCCCATCTATTTGCTGCCAAAGTAATCCAGACCGGTTTCACTCTGAACAGATAATCCAATATTGTTTTCTTCTGAGTAGGCATACATTTAAAAAATGAATTTTTGCACTATGTTGCTTTTTGCTCTTTCTGAGACTGGAAAACATTTCAATAGCAGCGTCTGACGTGGCACAGGGACTAGCAGATCAAACAAACAAACAAACAAAGACCAGCTGTCTCTGACCTTGAAGAAGGCTTTGAAGTGAACCTTCACATTGCTTTACTAGGCCACAGATTTTACACATCGTCACAGAAAAAAAGGCAGACAATTCCAAAACGAAGTGCATGCATCCACGCATGCTCATAATCCCAAATATCTCTTTTGGGAAAAACTATATTTTACAACTGATTTGCATTCCGTATTCCAAGATGGCACGGAACTGTAATCTGACTTTACTTTCTTTCCTTCCTATGACTAGCAAAATCAAATCTTGTACAGTTTAGGTAGGCCAATACAAATGTTAACATTTATTCTGTTCCCTTTCCCCTTCTCCAGCCTACTTTTCACTGAGATTGTAAACCGGTACCTAGGTTGTTTGATCCATTTCAGGTTTTAGGTTAGGGCGTTATGACCAGTGGTGGGCATCAGCAGGTTCACACCAGAAACGGTAGCAGAAATTCTGGCTGGCCCCTTTGCCCATCCAGGTTTTGAAATAAAGTACAGTAGTCCTAATTTGGGTGCAACACAGGGCTTTTCTCTGGCCATGCCCACCATACCATGCATACAGTATGGTAGTAAAAATTTTTTGAGCCCACCACTGCTTATGACCAAATACTATTCTTTGCAAACAAACACCAATCCTGTACATTAGAAAACCAGATTCCAAACAGACCACTTTAAGCCTTGCTTGACAAATTCCATTAATGTGTGTAGAGAAATGTGTACAGATCTTCATTCCATCATGTCTGCTCCCTCTTACCATATCAAGTGGTATAGTAGGCCAAGCACTAGGCAAGCCCCTTCCCACTCTTACTCCAATGTTATGCATTTTTGCTTGAACGTAAGTCCCACGGTGTACAGTGAAGGTTACTACTAAATGGTTAAGATGCTGCACTTGATAACCAGAAGGACAGCAGGGCAGCAGTTCAAGACCCAAGTGTTATGTAATGGAGTGAGTGCCTGTTATCTGTCCCAGCTCCTGCAGACCTAGCAGTTTGTAAACAAGAAATTACAAGTACAGTAATACCTCGGATAACGTTTACCTCGATAACGCTAAAATCGCATAACTTTAAGTAATCTGGGGAGGAGAATTGGATCGAATAACGTTAAGGTCAGTGATGGGATGATAAAAAATTTTATACCCCACCCTGACGTCATCACAGTGGGGGCGGAGCTAACGTCATGACGTCATGGGTGGAGCCAACGTCATGACATCATGACGTTGTAGGCGGGGCCAAAAATAAAATAAATAAAATAAAAATAAAACACACACACACACACCCCTCAACCCCCCCCCACAAAACCGTTAATAAAATAAATAAATAAAATAATAATTAAATAAAAATACACCCAAACACCCACCCACCCCAAACACAAACCCCACTTACAATGGGGACCGTTGGGGCTGGCCCCCAGCCTTGGTGCCCGGCGCCGCGCCTAGCCGGGCGGCCCACGCTCCCGGCCGCAACGCTCCATGGGCGGCGCCAACCCTCGGCGCTCCGCGGCGCGCCTAGCCGGGCGGCCCACGCTCCCAGCCGCAACGCTCCATGGGCGGCCCCGACCCTCGGCGCTCCGCGGCGCGCCTAGCCGGGCGGCCCACGCTCCCAGCCGCAACGCTCCATGGGCGGCCCCGACCCTCGGCGCTCCGCGGCGCGCCTAGCCGGGCGGCCCACGCTCCCGGCCGCAACGCTCCATGGGCGGCCCCGACCCTCGGCGCCCCGCGGCGCGCCTAGCCGGGCGGCCCCGAGCTGCCCGTGGAGAGTTGCGGCCGGGAGCGCTGGGCCGCCCGGCTAGGCACGGCTCCTCCTCCTAAGCCCTCCGCCACTGCCAGAGCCAGTTCAAAATGGTCCGGCTCCGGCAAAAACAAGTGCGCATGCGCAGAAACAGAATCTGACGCATGCGCAATTTAAAATTGCAGCACGCATGCGTCAGATTGACTTCTGCGCATGCGCACTGAATTGGAGCCATTTTGACTCCAATTTTAAAAAAAAAAATTTCTTTTTTTCAGGCGTCCGGAACCGGACGCCTTAAAAATGGACTTACCCTCTCGGAGACCCCTCCGAAATTGTTCTTACCGGTTCCAGGGAACCGTCTGGAACCGGTGACATCCCATCACTGGTTAAGGTCCTATGGGATGGATCGGAGAACAACCGCTAAAGCCTGTGCGGTTACAATGTATCTCTATGGAGCTTTAACGTTATCCGATCCATCCCATAGGATTTTAACATGCGTCGGATAACACTAAAAATAGGATAACACCAAGACTTGTGGAACCAAGTCTTAGCGTTATTTGAGGTATTACTGTAGATAAATGGGAACTGCTTTGTTGGGAAAGCTAACAACATTTTGCACGCTCTATTGTCTAGTCATGCTGCTAGACCAGGGGTCCTCAACCATTTTAAGTCAGGGGGAGGGACAGTTCACACCCCATCAGACTGTTGAGGGGCCGGACACTCCCCACCACCCTATGACCCCCCCCTACAACCCCCCTCCCCTGCTTACCGGTCTGGATGAGCTGCATGGCATGGCTGTAGGATAGGTCCAGACTGTCCTTCTTGGCACCAGCCCCTGGGAAAGCCGTGTGCTCCCATCCTGGCCCCCAGGAAGGGCACACCCATCCATCCCAGCCCCTGGGAAAGCTGTGCATGTGCGCCCCAGGCCACCAGGATGCCACAGGAGGCTTCCCCAGCCCCTGGAAAGCTGTGCGCTCCCACCCTGGTCCCCAGGAAAGCCACAGGGCGCCCACCCCAGCCTCAGGAAAGCCAGGGGACCCTCCCGGGGCCCCAGGAAAGCCATGGGTGCACCCCACCCCCAGAAAAGCTGCAGGAGACATCCCCGACCCACATTTGCCAGAGCAAGGGTGCAGGCCAGGTGATTTGATGCCACAGACTGGCTCCAGCCCACAGGCCGTAGGTTGAGTATCCCTGCACTAGACCATAGAAACATCTCAAATGTTGGCTCTTTGGCTCTAAATGGAGATGAGCACTGCTGCCAAGTGTCAGACACGACAAATTATTGCTGCCCTAGGATATTTGTTGCTGTTTTTGCTGTGTAGCATTCAGTCTGCATCCTTTCTTTTAATGCGGGACATGCGGGATGCCTTAGAGAATGCAGGATTTCACCTGTCATTGCTGGACTGTCCTGCAGAATGCAGAATGCAGGACGGGTGGACAGAATAGAAAAGCCAGCCAGGATCTGATCAAAGGACTGTGTGTTTCCACAGTAGTGAGCCAGGTAAATACAGGAGGGTCCCCAAATGGGGCATGGCTGCCAAAGTTCTCACCCACACTTGTTCCCCCACTACTACTATTCAAACATATACCGAAAGGTAAAGGTCTCCCTTGCTCAAAAGCCAGTTGTGTCCAACTCTAGGGAGCGGTGCTCATCTCCATTTACAGCCAAGGAGCCAGCTCTATATGCATTTGCAGACATGGTTCAGGCATGACTGGATGCTGGAGCATACAGAACACTGTTACTTTTCCTGTCAGAGCAGTACCTATTATCTACTTGGAATTTCTTGCTTTCGAACTGCTGGGCTGGCGGGAGCTAGGACAGAAGATGGGAGCTCAGCCCGTCATGCAGCACTTGGGTCTTGAACTGCTGACCTGCCAATCTTCTGATCATCAAGCTCAGTGTCTTAAGCACTAAGGCACCACAGCCTTCAGGAATATAATACCCCTGGGCTATTTTTCTTTCCATTGCAATTTTGAAGAAGGGAAAGGAGGACCTGCCTTCCTAGTAGCCCCAAGGTTTTTATTTCCTCGCTTACACTCTTTTTCTTTTGGGTGTGTGTGTGTTGATGTGCAGCTTTTATCGAGACACAAAATAGTGAGGACATTTCTACAGATTTCATTAGAGCGTCTTTTTCAGTCCCATGTCTGGCTGTGTCTGTAAGCTATTTCCAGTCCCTAACATGTTATTAAATTTTAAGTTAGGAAGTGGTCCTACATTGTCTCCAGTTGTGCCCTTCCTCCAGCGACTACAAAAGCTGCAGGAAAAATAATAAGCAGCAAAGTGAAGAGGAGAGGAAGACCTTAGAACTGAAATAATAAACCCTGCCAGTCTTTGCAACCTTCTTTTTCTTTCTTTTTTTTAAAAAGAACCTCTTGTGTCAGACTTTTAAATGCAGTGAGCCAATTTCTGTTCCAGGTAGAAACCCTGAGGATTAAAGGTTACAGCTTCACTCGGGTGACTTAATCACAGAAGGGAAAGACATTAATCCCGGCCTTGTCAACGTCTTCCCAAATGACCTTGCCAAGTAACTTTCTCCAGGATGTGACTTGCTAGAAGGTCAGACACCCATTTGACAGGATTCAGCCTGTCTCTGAGAACTGAAAGCACATTGAGGTGGTTCCAAGAAACCCCTCCACTCACCTGAGATGCCCTTTCCTTTAACCTGGAATCTGGCCAGCCTTTAAGAGTAGCAGGGACTGTGTTGACTTAGTGGTTAAGAAGCTGAGCTTGATGACTGGATGGTTGGCAGGTCAGCAGTTTGAGACCCAAGTGCTACACGATGGAGCGAGCTCCCATCTCTGCCCCAGCTCCTGCCAACTAGCAGTTTGAAAGCAAGAAACTCCAAGTAGATAAATAGGTACCACCTCGGTGGGAAGGTAAAAGTGTTCCGTGCACTCTGGTGTCTAGTCATGCCTGCCACATGTCCATGGAAACATCTACAGACGCAGACAGCGCTATCTCTTTGGCTGTAAATGGAGTAGGATACAACCCTAGAGTAGGATACAACTGGCTTTCTAGCAAGGGCAACCTTTACCTAAAGAGTAGCCAATGCAAAGAAGTGCCAGTAGCATCTGGCCAACCATCCAGGCACTGTGGCTATACTGAGATAAGGAAGACCTAGACAACATGCCCCAGACAGCTGGACTACTGTAGTACTCTTTCCAATGGTCTTTCTTTTAAAGGCTGCTTAGAGGTTACAGTAGATTTACGCCTCAGCAGCCAACTTTTTGTTAAGAGAGGGAGAGAGGGAGAGAGAGAGAACTATATATATAGGGTTTTTTACTTTCTTTTAAGGGATAGAGAAATTTTGGTGGTAACTTTCACATTATGGCTGCCCCCCTCCTTTTCTTTAGAAGCTTGATAGCCCTACTTGCTTTTGGAAAGGGATTTTTCTCCCCCACTGAGCTGGTTTAAGAGAAGACAGTGTGGAAATGAATCACAGTAATGTACAGATTTCTCTGCTTCCTCCTGCTGCAATATATATACAGTAATACCTCTGATAACGTTTACCTCGGATAACACTAAAATCCCATAACGTTAAGTAATCTGGGGAGGAGAATTGGATCGAATAACGCTAAGGTCCTATGGGATGGATCGGATAACAACCGCTAAAGCCTGTGCGGTTACAATGTATCTCTATGGAGCGTTAACGTTATCCGATCCATCCCATAGGATTTTAACATGCATCGGATAACAATAAAAATCAGATAACACCAAGACTTGTGGAACCAAGTCTTAGCATTATCCAAGGTATTACTGTATATATATACTATATACAGTAATACCTCTGATAACGTTTACCTCGGATAACGCTAAAATTGCATAACATTAAGTAATCTGGGGAGGAGAATTGCATCGAATAACGTTAAGGTCCTATGGGATGGATCGAATAACAACCACTAAAGCCTGTGTGGTTACAATGTATCTCTATGGAGCTTTAACATTATCCGATCCATCCCATAGGATTTTAACATGCATCGGATAACACTAAAAATCGGATAACACCAAGACTTGTGGAACCAAGTCTTAGTGTTATCCAAGGTATTACTGTATTTTAAAAACCTCACCTCCAGACTGAAATAACCTCTTTCAGTCAATGCAAGGAGCAAGGCATACATGTTATTAATCAGCTATTGTGCCTTCAATAATAATTGTGTGCCATCAGGTCAGTTCTGACTTATGTGCCCTTTCCCAGGATCTTTTAGGTAGCCAGTCCTCAGAAGTGGATTTCCATGCCCTTCCTCTTATGAGAAAAGGCCATGCAGGCTGACTATTTTGGGATGCAAGGTGGGGAATCAAACTCACAACCTCTGGCCCCACAGCCAGAATCCTAAACCATTGGGCTATCCAGCCAGCATTGTGCCTTTACTCCTGTACATAATTACAGAAAAGGGGGCTGAGCCGCACTGAACTCAACTATGAGCAGACACGCATACAGTTGCTCTCTACGTTGCTTTGTCCAGGTACTTTGCACGAGCTCCAGACACACGTACGACTTCGATTCCAAATGCTGGCAGCTTGAAACAGTGGAGTCTAATGAAGCTATGCATTAGTCACATTAACTCCTAGCTATCTTGTGACATTAAGTGAAAAATTAGCAGTGAGGAGACAATTCCTGAGGAGGTGTTATATCCTGCTGTGCCCATAATGAGGCAGAGTGAATAAAAACACAAAACAAGCCTTCTGGAAATGAAAAGATGGGATATCAAAGGTCTCATTCCTTTCCCCCTTAAAACTGACTGGAGCTAAATTAAATACACTTCTGGTATCTTCTGTTGAACAGCTCAACTTTCATGCTGTCATGTTGGCTTTCAGGGTGTTCAGATCAAGCAGGAGCAATGCTATATATTTTTTCCAACCGTTTGGGAAAATGCCAGTACGGAGCTCAATTTTAGAAGAAACTGAACTGATACCATTTTAAAATAAAACCTCTTAAAATCTTTTGTTACCCATTGATCAATGTGCCTTGTACCATATTGCATCCTCCTACCTAGGCCAGTGACTTCACATAGTTAATTAAAACAGGGCTAAATCTCACATTAATTCTACCTAGAGTAGTTCTGTTGAAATACACAGGACTCATTAGTTTCAGCTAAGGTCCCATGACTTCCAATAGGTCTACTTTAGACTGAACTTATTCAGCATTTAGGAATAAAACATGGCTAGACCATAACTAATCCCTGACTGCACTGCTTCTGTAATACCAGATTAATAGTCTACCACTTTATCATTTCTTTGGAATAATTCCTGGTGTATAGGCAGTGTATGCACAGCCTCCTTGCTGTCCTCCCAAGCGGGGAGGAGGAAGAGAAGCTGCTAGCCTGAAGCTCCCTATAGCCTGCTCCCCAGAGTAAGTGACTCACCTTTGGATGTGGTGAGTCTGTGTGTATTTTAATGTGTATTTAATACCTTTACCTATATTGACATACTACCACAGTTCCTAAAGAGGCCTGGCAACCGGCAGGACTAGTGACCTGGCTTGGGGTTTTCAATGTAATATTTATTTATTTATTTATTTATTTATTTATTTATTTATTTATTTATTTATTTATTTATTTATGGGTTTGTTTTGTTGGTGGGTAGGTGGGTTGAGGTGTGTGTTAGCTCCACCCACACTATGATGACATCACGGTGGGGTAGTAAAATTTTTGACATCCCACCACTGTGTATAGGATGCGAAGGCTGCCGGACACATCTTCCATGAAGGACATAAATTCTCTCCCCTCAGGCTGATGTACACGTCATATTTACCCATGGAAACACAAGACAAAGGTCACATTCTATGACTCACCCATGACAGCAAAATCCCTGGGGACTACAAACTAAGCATCTGTCAAATGAGTTGAATCAAAAAGAAGAGTTACTTATGGCAACTGTCCATCCCCTTGATCAAAGGAGGAGTTTTTGAAGAGGTAATCCGTATTAGTCTCTGCAAGCATACCAGACGAGAAACAAAACAAAAAGGCACCGTAAAGGCAAATAGCTATATTTTTAATGTGATATTTCACGAATCAAGACATACGAGTGAGACTTCTTAGCAACAATTTATAAATTGACCAGGTGGGGATATAGAAAGAGAAGGGTAGGTTAATACAGGAGATACCATCATGTGAGTCAGTGTGGCTTTCCACCTCTCGGAATGACCAAAGATCCCTGATAGAGATTTAGATTTATTCCTGTAAAGCTTTGTTCTGTAAAATAGCAAATAGTTAGTAACACAATCTTTGTGACATCATACAGCAGGTTCTCAACCTTTTCAAGCCAAGGGCCAGGTCACGCTCCCTCAGACAGCTTCGGGAGCCGGACAGCCATTTTGTCCTGCCTGCCACACATGGCACTTCCGGGTATGGCAGAAGCAGTGGGGGGGGGGGAGGCACATGAAATGGTGTCACGGGCTGCATCCAGCTGTTGGGCCATAGGTTGAGAACAGTGGTGGGATGTCAAAATGTTTACTACCCCACCGTGAGGTCATCACAGTGTGGGCGGAGCTGACATCATGACATCATGATGTCGTGGGCGGGGCCAAGCAAAAATAATAACAATAAAATAAAAATAAACACACACACACACACCCCTCAACCCACCCACCCACTCACCCACAACACAAACCCGTAAATAAATAAATAAATAAATGAAAATTACATTAAAATACACCCACCCACCCACCCCAAACATAAATCAACCTACCCACCCACCAAACACAAACCTCTCACTTACCTGTTAGTATAAGTGCCTGGGCAGCACCATGTTGCAAGATGGATATGGTCATCCTACCGGTTCTCTAGGATAATATGCCTTAATGTAAATGTAAAACAAAGGTACCTCCTTAAGGGTTCTCCAATTGGAATAGTAATTGGCACAGCACAGGTGTAGCTTATTGATGACGTAACTCCAAGACTTTGCTTAAAAACCCCAAGCCAGGCCACCAGGCCTTTTTAGGAACTGTGATAGCACGTCAATATAGGTAAACGTATTAAACACACATTAAAATACACACAGACACACCACATCCAAAGGTGAGTCACTTACCCTGGGGAGCAGGCTATAGGGAGCTTCAGGCTAGCAGCTTCTCTTTCTCCTCCCCGCTTGGGAGGACAGCAAGGAGGCCGTGCATACGCGCCAAGCACTGTAGGCGTGCATGCACACCATGTGCTTGGCGCGCTTGCACAGTTGGGGAAACCAGTGAAAAGGTAAGCCCCAAAGATGGTTCCCCCCAAAAGCTGTTACCGGTTATCCGGGACACTGGGAAAAAATCCCTGTCATACAGTATGTACACATGGTGGATACCCAGCTCTATGGTTTGTTGAAGTTTTTGTTTTTTTACCAGATTTGAAATGCCACAATTATTGATTTGTTATCTGTTATCTACTCTGGGCTATTGCCAATACAAGATGATATCTAAGTAACACTCCCCCCCAAAAAAAAAAAAAAAACCCAATACAAATAAGCCCATACAAATGTATGCAACAATATACAGAAATAGATGCCCATAAACCACTTAAAAGATAAAAGAAAAAGAATGATGCTATTATTAGCCAGAAAAACGAATGAATTTAGGACCAGCATGTTCTTAAACGCTTCCTTGTATGGTTCAGCTTTGGCCAGCTTGCAAAATGAAATCAAGGACATCATGGCCATCGCAGAAAAATACTCGTTTCCCGTGCTGGTCTTTTCCACTTCCCTTGGGGTAGGTGCCCCTGAGTGTGAAAACAGTTGTCCTGACAAGATTTATTAGGAAAAGGGGCTCAGCAGGTATCAAGGTCCAAAAATATTAATGGCTTTATAAGTTAACACCAGAACTTTGAATTGGGTACAGAAGCCTACAGATAACCAATGCAGGCATGGCAGCATGGGGGGAACATGGGGGAATCCTCCATCCCAATCCTTATCTGCTGCAATATCCCATAAACTTGGTCAATTCGTTTAACAACCTTTGCCACTTCACAGAACAAAGTCTGTAAACGCAAAATGCAAGGACCACAAAGTAAACCCATTACGAATTGTGTAATGTCACAGTGATTATGTAGCATCTGTCCAGTAATCATTTGCCATTTTTCAGAACAAAACTTTACAGCAGGGGTGCCCAAATTTTTTGGGCAGCGGGCCAGTCACATGGTTCAGGGAGCCGGTCACTATGGCCTGGGGGCTGAATCTGGCCCACAAAGCCAATTAATGCAGCCCACAAAGCCCTCGTCGCTCCTGAAAGCAATAGTAAAACACACCCGTATGGAGCGACGAGGGCTTTGTGGCCAGGTGGATTGACATCGGGGGGCAGATCTGGCCCCAGCCCATAGTTTGGGCACCTTTGCTTTTCAGGAATAAATCTGAATCTCAGATATCTTTGATCATTGCCAAATGTAAAAAGCCATCTTGACTCAGATGATTTGTAATTGTATCTCCTCTATTAACCTTCCATTGTCCTTCTTTAGCCCTACCTGGTCATGGTACCATGCATAAATTGTTGCCATGAACTTTCTTATGTCTGAAGAAGTGGACTTGATCCATGAAAATATAGCAGGTAGCCTTTTAATGTGCCACAATATTTTGTATCTTTTTGTTTTGTTTCTTGACTGATATCAAAGGGGTGGCTTGGAAGGGAGTGGATGGCCATCAAGAGAATGACCCAAATAGAGTCAACTGTCTCACCTGTGACTTTCTGGAGGGCTTTAACTAGCCTGACTGGAGAGTAAAATGGAGGCAAGGAAGGAGAATGGATGAGGGCAGTCCAGCTGTACTTTTACCATGGTGGAAGCTTACCGTACCTGTTCAAGGTCACTTCAGGTGTTTTGAGTTTGTTAAATAGCAGGAGACTGGTAGCATCTAGATTAGGGTGGAGGTTGAGAAGAAGTTACTTTCCAGAAGTTACTTTGATCAGGAAGGTTCTGGCAGCTGAGAGACTTGGTGGAAAAACCTAGACGAGGATGTTGGATATAAAAGCTATGAGGGCAGGCGCATCTTGTGCTATCTCATAGCCTGATGTTAAGATTTAATGGTGTGCTTTTCTACTTCTGGAACTCTGCTTATGCTCTGGGACTGTGATAATGTAAATAGAATAAGTTAGATAGCTACCTTTCTTATTTTATGTGGTGCTGTTTGGCAATCGCTCTTAGTTTTTTTGCAGCATATTTTGCAATACCTTTTAGCAATACAGTACCTTTGGAGATTTTGAACTTATTTTACAACTTTACATTTTGAAAGTTCTTTTGTCTTCTTAATTTGTTGTTGTTCAGTCACACAGTCGTTTCCGACCCTTTGCGACCCCATGGACCACTGCCCGCCAGGCACTTCTGTCCTCCACCATCCTCCTCAACTTGCTCAGCTCTGTGCCCATTGTCTACAATACCATCTAGCCATCTCATCTTGGGCCGCCCCCTTCTTCTTTTGCCCTCGACCCTTCCAAGCATCAAGGCTTTCTCAAGCGAATCCTCCCTTCTCATTTGATGTCCAAAGTACTTTAGCTTCATCTTCACTATTTGACTTTCTAAGGAGCAGTCAGGGTTGATTTCTTCTAAGATTGACCTATTTGTTCTCCTCGCTGTCCAGGGGACTCTCAAAACTCTCCTCCAACACCACATTTCAAAGGGATCTATTCTTCTGCGCTCAGCTTTCCTAATGGTCCAGCTCTCACAACCATACATTACCACAGGGAATACCATTGCTTTGACCAGACGAATTTCTGTTTGCAATGTGATGTCTCTACTTTTCATTATGTTCCCCAAGTTTCTCATTGCTTGCCTCCCAAGAATCAGAATCCGCAAAAAATTATACCTGCTTGGTTTAGAGGAGTTGTTTGAGAGTCCATCTGTGATACTAATTCCAGACCTTGCCTTGGTCCAGCTACCAGACTAACATTCTGTGGGTCTCAAGTAAGTGTTACATGGCAGGGCAGATGTGTATGCTCAAGGCACATGTCTCTGCTGATTTTTGGTTCATCTCCCTGAAGGTCTGTGGACTCAATAGTGTGGGAGAAAGGAGGGGTAGGAAGATTTTAATGCAGCCCTAATATATTGGCCAGCCTGGAAATCACCCACACCAAGAAAAATCAAGGCAGTGTGGCTGAATAGCATATATGGTCCTTTTTACTTTCCCTGGTTTGTTAACGATGGCCCCTGACTGTGATGTTTTTAACAAATGGTTTTATGATTGTGTTACAAAGCAACATACATCCTGGTCCTTGTGTGTTTTTCAGCTGTGATGGGGAGGCACACGCAAGCAGGCTGACTGGCAGTGCAGGCTACAAAGTTAGTTCGGATCCGTACAGCTTGGGTTCAGTAAGCGGGAATAAAACTACAAGAAGCTTTACAGATGACTGGAGTAGAGATCGAAAAGAACCTGCTACAGTTTGATGTAACGTGGAGCTGACATAGAGAGCAGATTGAAAAATCGCCTGACTTTCATAACAAGTACAGAACCTCGAGCAGTCACAGCAGGCAAGAAATATTGCCTGAAAGAGTCAAGCTTTCACTTCATGGATTTTGGAGGTGGTCAGCATTACAGGACAGAATGCAGAACCTATCCACTGATAGGAGACAAAGGTCGCTCCATCTAATAATTCCCAAAGTAAAACTCACTTCCCTGCATACACAGACTGACATCAAGCCCAGCAAGTCAAATAATTCACTTGGTAGCATGTGCAGGAAGTAGCAAAGGATTTCCAAATGAGTGTAAAGCACTCTTGCTGGGGTTGGAAGATAAAATTAGAAGCAACGATGATAGGTAGGAACATGGGGAATGTAAATTAGATTCAGCCAAAGCCCTGTCTAAATTGGGCCCCTCTGGGCCACTTCTGGTACTGATAGGAGCAAAGAAGTCATCCCTTTGAAGTAACAGAAGTGAAGCTGGCCTTCCATATTGTGCCTTGTGCAGATACTGAATCCAGTTGGTAGAAGGGAGGGAGAGTCACTAAAAGGTCTACCTTCTAATCCCACTGCAGTGTTTCATCCAGGACTTTCCTGTTTGCTGGGGGAAGGACTACAGCTGAGTAACATTATGGTTTCTCCTAGCTTTCTTTGTTCAGTTGCTAAACTGTTCTATAAAAAGAGTTTCTGCACCAGGCTGTTGAGCAAAGTGTTTTAATTTTCTGTGTATTTGTGATTTCAAAATATTCTTTTAGGTGTTCAAGTATTTTAAATTGGTCCTCAGATGTTTCTAGAGTGAACAATCTTTCTTTCTTTTTTATCAATGACGATGTCTTAAGAATGTCGTTGTTATTTAAAATCTCTACAATATATTTTATGTGATCACTCAATCCTTTCAACCCAGAGTAATTTCTGACACAAAATTTATTTTTATGTGATTGCTGTACAGAATTTAGGCACTGAATCCATCCTTCCTTCACTTAGAGGAGGAAAATATATAGTTTGTTTGAATACACTTCCTGCTGGTCTTGTTTTCCCATTGCAGGATGGCAAGAGATGGGCACCCAACTATTATTGCCAGAGAAGCAACAGAAACTGAGCCCCCTCCCCTCTAAAGCAATACATGTGCTGAACACACACCTTGCTTCTCAGGTTAATCATATTCCTGTAAACCTCCCAGAAGTGCTATTAACCTTGCAAAGATTTCATTCATTCACTCGCTTACTCTCTCACACACGCACATCTGACAACAACAGATAGTGCAAAGTCTCTCATTGCTAATATTACTCCCGTTCTAATCTGAAAGAGGATCCACTTGGGGAAAGGCGTTCTACATGTGTGAACTTGTGTCTGTCTATCTTTCTTCCCACATCCCCAAACTCTCTGTCAACAACATATCTTGCTGTGATAAATAAATAATGCTACTAGAGGATTTAAGTGTATGACTGATATATTATCCCCTAAAACATCTCTTTATGGCATAGGGAGGGCTTTTTTTAAAAGTCACAACTTTATTCTTTCAGGACACCTTGGATATGTGCAGTTATCTGGACGCGAGTACATCATTTCAGCCTCTTCTTTTTCTTTGGTGCCACATCTTAACTGCTGTTGGTTATGAACTTATGTCATACGACTCATAGAGTCTGCTTGACTTCTGGTTCCTTTAATGTTCCCTTCCTGTGCGCTTGTGCCTGGGTGAGATTGACTTAGCCACACAGAAAACAAGTGTTTAGGGCTAAAGTGTGATCAGGTAGCATTAGCATCTCTCAATTCCATTTCTAAAATAAGGGTAGCAAACAGAGTTCCTATTTTTTGGCATTTAATATGGGTTGAGACAATGGAGATCGGATAAACCTAGCACTTTCTCTGTCTTGCTTTCTTTTTCTCAGTGCATCAATATTCCATAAATCCCAAAACTTTACAGATTCTTTCAGGGCCATTTTTAAAAACTAAGACATACACTTTTGCATGTGATGGGATCACATACATTTATAGGAGCCTTGTTCTCTGGTTGGAACCATTTTGCTTCCAGATGGTAAATGTGCTTGAGTTTGCTATTAATGCATATGATGAACGTGGGTACTGGAGACTGACCCATATGATCTGGGCAACCTAATATTGTAATATGACTACACAGAAAGGTAGCCATTGTTAACCTACCACAAATTATGGTCCAGTATAGAAAACTAATATGTCTCTCCTGCTTTTAATACCTAGCTTAAACATAAGAATATTTCTGCCTGCATTTAAATCTTTAAAAAGCTCATCTACATTTTTGGACTGTGAATCCCAGAATCTACCATGCTGGTTTTAAGTTCTAAAACAGAGACTTTTTGAGTTATGCCTGTGACCAAGACTACCATGACCAAGACTACTTGTAAGAAATAGTGATATATTTTGGAGAAGCCACCTTTGGCTTATTCTAGAATGGAAGCTGTTCTCCATGTCTGAGCGATAAACGCCCCTTGCTGGTAAAGTTCATGGCATTTGTACATACCCAGGTTTTTTTAGTCCAGTTGTGGTTGCTACTGCTTTAAATGTGGGCCAATATAAAGCACAATGACAGAAGATGTTGGGATCCTTCATGCCCTTTGCTACACTAGGAATGTTATGAGAGGCAGTCTTTACTAAGTAAGCCAAAAGCAGTGTAGACAGAAGGAAGGTGTGTGTGTGTATGCATGTCAGAAAGTGTGTCTTTAATAACTTATGTTTGGCATCTTGAAGAACCAGAAGGAATGTAAAACGCTAAAAATATAATAGGATGTGCCTGTAAGTTCTTTATAGAGTTCCCGTTACATCAGTGCATATGGGAAAGCAAAGTAGTCCTAACTTGTCTTAGTAGGCTGTTAGGCATCCCCAGCTGTGTCACAGACATCATGCTCTGAAAGATAACTGGCACTAAATATGAATGGTTGACATTGAAAATGATGTTTCTTAAGCTATCCACAGAGACAGCAGCATGACTGTGAATCACCAGCATGAGAGTCTTTTTGCATGTGTGATTTAATGTCCCCATGCCCAGCAATGGAAGACTTTGGGATTTAGTCATTAAAGTGCCTTCAACGGCTGCTGCTTTGTTCCTGGGCCATCAAAAGAGGAAGGAGAAGGTCACTTGCTCTTAACAGCAATCCAGGTTAGTGCAGAAGAAGCAAAGAGCTTTCTGTTGGCACATACCAGCTTAGCTAGAGAGAAACAGACCGACACTGGCCACTTGCTCATCCCAAATGAACAGTCTCTCAGCAGATGTGAACAGTACTTCCCACCACCTTCTACCTCCATCCCTACTGAATTCTATTATCAGACTTCAGACTCTAGACTGGATATTCGCCTCCAAGATCTTGCTGAATGAGGCCTCTGCATCCTCTGGGTTGCCAGTAAGTCCCTTCTCTCGGTATTGATCATCTGGAGAAATGATGGATCCACCCGGCTCCGGTCCCTGCAGTCTCTGTATGTGCTGCCAAAATACATGGCCCTCTGACCATCCTCACCGACCATGAAATCCCTGCTGCAAGGAGGCCCTGGAGCTCGAGTGAAGCAGTGCTGGGTAGCACCAGATTGTTTACATAGTTGAGGAGAGTCCTGGTAAATGTGCCCCCAATGAACAGGCAGATTTGTGTAAGAGTTCAGGTAGGCGTACTGTTTGTGCACCACTGTAGAAGAAGCCCTGCGCAAACCTGGGGAGTTTTGTACGGAAGCCTCCCGGTAGGAGGGGAGCTTTGCAGATTGTGAATGCAGCATCTGTCCGTCCTTCCATGACAAGCCATTGGCCTCCACATATTTCCTCTTGCATGGATGACTTGGCCTAAAGGCGTTGGGAGGATAGGCATGAATTCCATGATGGACTCCAGGCACTGCTGCTGATTTTGGAGCCAGGCCAGTTTTGGGGAAGAGGTCTGGCACATCTCCATAGCCAAAAGATCTTCCATGATGCTTCCAGATAGCTAAAGATTGGGGTCTCTCATGCTGCTCTGGCGGTGGCCATGAGAGATTAGCTCTGTAGCTCGGCTTTTGTCTCCTTACCTCTGTGGTGTCAGATTCTCTACAAGGAAAAGATCTGCAAGTCCTATCATACTTTGGGAAAGAATTGTGCACACAGGCATGAGGCAAGAAGCGACCTTCCAAATCCTTCCTTTTCTCAGAAGTGGAAGCCAGCCTTGCCATCTCAATGGAACCGTCATGCCCTCCTTCTCCATAGACCAAGTAGACATTCTGGTGGAATCGGTCCTTCCCATGCCCTCTGGCCACTGGAAGCTTATACTTGTCCTCAGATGGAGGGATCTCCCTAGGAGACCTTAGTGGGGAGTGGGAAGCAGGACTAAGGTGGTTTCCAAGTGGCACCTGGTTTCTGAGATGGGTCTGTGATGTGGGTCTTGCCACACAATGTGAGGAGCTGTTCACTGTGGAGCCTGGAAGAACTTTATCCTCAGAATAGGTGCCTCTGAACTTCAGTGGATGAAGCACCTGTGGCTGCTCAACTGTCCCACTCCAGTTCTCACCAGCAGGCACCAAAGATTGCTGGGAAGCAGGAAGGGTGGGTGGAACAGGCCTCCCAAGCTTCTCGATTGCTGCTGTGGCATTGGAGGAATTAGCCTGCCTGTTAGGCCCACTGGTGTTCTGAACAACAAACTGTGGAGTCTTTAAAGAGAAAGTTGTTTGGAGGTTTTCACTCCTGTTAGACCAGTTCTCAATGGTACGTGTTGCATTCTCCAGTGAGTTCCCAACACTGGCAGTTGAAACCATGTTTTTGGCAGCCTGTAGCATCTTCAGCACATTGGTTTGAGCAGAATTAGCTGTGACATCAGGTTTGTGAACACGAGCAGGACTTTCAAGATTCTGGACTCCATTAAAACAGCTATAGATGCCCTGGGGAAACAAAAGAGAAAAAAGAAGAACCACGATAAAGAAAAAACCCAGTTTTCAAGCAAGGAATTATAAATGGGCATGATTTGGGAAGGCACAATCCAGCATATGTTGCCATATGCTCCACTTACTAGCTCATGTAGGACAGGCATAAAAACAATTGGCAACAGCTAGGTTAACAGATTTAGAGTATGCAGATGACATTGCACTGCTTGGTGAAATCAAAGAGTGCTTGCAAGAAATGACTACTAGTTTAGATAATGAAGCCAGCAAAATTGACTTAAGTATAAACATTGTGAAAGGTCAAGGTCATGCAGGCCAGAAATGTCCAGGATAGGATGTCTGTAACAGTTCATAGGTTATAGAGCCAGTTCAACAATTTACGAGCATTATTTAAGAGCATTGTCATACCAATTGCAATATACACCTGTGGAACATGGAAACGAACAACTCAAATGATTAAATGTTTTCCAACCACACTGCCTGAGAAGAGTCCTCCATGTCTCATATTGTGATCACATCAATAATGAAGAGGTAGTACAAATATCAGATTCGGAATGCTTGTTGAGAACTGTGAATGAATGCCGGATGCAACTAGTTGGTCACATTCTATGTACACCCAAAGATTGGCATCCAAAAATTGCACTATGATGGATACCTCCTGGAGGAAACAGGAAAGGAGGCTGGCCTTGAAAAACTTGGCACCAAATGCTTAAAGAAGAGCTTTAAACCATTAATGTCACTTGAGATGATGCAGAAGCTGTTGTGAATAACCAGAATTGCTAGAAAATACCTGCTGCCCACTGTGCTTCACACAGGACCTGATGATGGTGGTGATCATGATCATGATAGCCTCATTTCGCTGTCTGGAGTATAAGACGCTTGTCTACACAGAAGTACTTGTTGATCTGGGGTACAACCATTATGATAGTCTTTTAGGCTTCTATGAAGTCTAGTGGGGGCACCTTTTCTGTTGAAATTATTTCAGGAAGCAATAAGTAGGACATATTCTCCTCCTCAAGCATTACATTTGGCTGAAAGGTCTTGACTCCATTGTGAAGATCTACTATTATGTGCTATAAAGTCCTTTCCCACTTATGGCAATCCTAGAAATTTTTTGAAGGAGTGATTTACCGTTGTCATCCCACAGTGAGTTTATGTGGCTGAGCAGCAATTTGAACCTAAGCTTCCTGGGTCCTAGTGCAGTACAGTAATACCTCGGATAATGCTAAAATCGCATAACGTTAAGTAATCTGGGGAGGAGAATTGGATCGAATAACGCTAAGGTCCTATGGGATGTATCGGATAACAACCGCTAAAGCCTGTGCAGTTACAATGTATCTCTATGGAGCTTTAACATTATCCAATACATCCCATAGGATTTTAACATGCATCGGATAACACTAAAAATCGGATAACACTAAGACTTGTGGAACCAAGTCTTAGCGTTATCCGAGGTATTACTGTACTTTATTTGCTACATCACTCCAGCTCTTTCGCTCAATCAGATGGCTTGCCAAACAAGGACTGAGAAATTCCCAGGGCCACCTTGCCTGGCAAGTCAACTTGCCTGGCCAGTTATCCTGTTTTACTCTCTAGGCAAATCCAGATCCAACTTCTTCCCTCTTTGTGACAATTTAACCTTCACATGTTGTTTCTAAAGAGAAAGGCATGTTTCTCTTTGAAGGCTCATGCATTCTCAGATGTTAACATCTCTCCAATCTTCATTGAGTTTTTGACTTTCTATTAAAAGTGTAAGCTGTTTTCATTCCGTTTTGTAAAATGACATTACCCAAGGGCTCCAAATAATGATGAATAAGATGCAATAAATTTAGTTAATAATGTCAACATTTTTATGTTCAGATCAGATTCAGAGTATAAGATTCAAAAACAGGGATCTAGTGCTTTGTATTTCAAATGCTAAAATTATTTTGTGTAGTTACATAGACATCTGTGGTTGCTGCATTGTGACACTATGCAACAGATTAATGTATGGAAATATCTTAATTTACAATAGTCCATGTCTAAAAGTTATGCTGCAAAACAGAATTTCAGCCTGTGAATGAAATGAAATTTTATTTCATATCTAAGATGTTAAGCTTGTGAAATTCTAATATCTAGAAAGCAATCGCAAATTGTACACAAACACTTACGAGATATTATTTTAAAGACACATCAGATCAACATTTTAAAACAGTTTTAAATGCATTTTCCTTTGATTAACCAATGTAAAAAACATCTGAACTGTTTTATGATGAAGCTCAATACAGCCTGTGATTGTAAATCCAAGAGAGAAAAGGAGGAGCAGTTCAACTCCCTAGTCCTTTCTCTGGCACATTTGTAATTTGGAGGAGATTGGTTTCTTTATTGTTCTAATTTCAAACACATTTTACACTAATTAAGCAGCAATGATGTGTTCCTGTACAAATTGCTATGAGAAACCAAGACCGGGTGTCTTGCTTTGTCTACATATGTTTTTCAGGACCTATCACAGTGTCCATTATCAGTAAAGTTAAAGGTTGCCTTTGCTTGAAAGCCAGTGATATCCACCTCTAGGGTTCAGTGCTCATCTCTGTTTATAAGCCAAAGAGCCAATGCTGTCTGCATCTGCAGACGTTTCTTTGGACATGTGGCAGGCATGCCTTGACACTGGAGTGCACGGAACACTGTTTACCTTTTCACCGAAGTGGTACCTATTTATCTACTTGCAATTTCTTGCTTTTGAACTGCTAGGTTGGCAGGAGGTGGGGCAGAGACAGGAGTTTGCTCTGTTGTCTACAGCAGGGGTGCCCAAAGTTTTCGGGCCGTGGGCCGATTACATGGTTCAGGGAGCATTTTACTTTCGCTTCCAGGAGTGATAAGGGCTTCGCGGGCCAGATGAACTGGTGTTGGGGGCTGCCTCTGGCCCCCAGGCCATAGTTTGGGCACCCCTGGTCTACAGTAAACCTATGGATGGACCAGACTTTTAACATCAATGCTTATGTCAGTCCCATGGACTCAAAAGGTCTGTTAGAATGATCAGTTTGATGTAATACTGTGTAGTCCTTTTTTATAACAAAAATACATATATGTAGGTAGTACCAGCACAGCAGAAGCAGTCTCTGCTGCATTCCTCCGGTCTTCGTGATGGTGTTGTAATCTGAGTTTAAAATGCAATTCTTCACATGCTCGTAGCATTTCTTGTTAAGCCAGGGTTTTCCAGAAGTGTTGATTTATGTCTCTAGCCATCAAGAGTGCATAAGAGTTTAAAGCATGGGGTGGTAGTAATAAAAACATAAGCCGCACAAATGAAATAAAGCAGCTTTCCATCTAAAGGTTAAGATGGGAAGTAAATCCCACTGAGTCCAGTATCTACAAGTACCAATCCTCAGCACTGTATGTAATCACTCCAGTCTTCAAGGATCTGTTTTTCAATGTGAGCTCTAAGTGTAACACACACATCCCTGCCAGCCTGTGAGCCACTCGGGAATTATCTCACTTGGCACTGTTCTTGTATCACGAGTCTACAAGACATCGCAGGTGCTCTGTGAAGTTGAATTTGTAAATAGGATGAAGCAGTCTATCCTTCATCTCTAATTAAGCCCTTGTCATTTCATTTCCGATGCATTTCTTGCTTCACTTCTTCAGCTTTTAAGACATCCTCCTTATGCAGGACAGATAGAGACAATCGTTCCCCAACCCTGCTTGCTTTACCCAGACCTCTCTGAAGTCTACCTAAGCAGGTTCACATGGTGTCCTCCTCTGCACTGAAACTGGGGGAGATGGGGGAAGAGTGGTATCTAATACAACTAATTTTATTTACTACTAATTTTATTACAATGTCATTAAGTCACCTCTGACTAATGGTGGTTTTATGCATGAGCAATCTCCAAAATGTCCCATCCTCAATAGTCCTGCTCTGTTATTGTAAATTCAGTCCTGTGGCTCTTTTAGGAAGTCAATCCATTTCATGTTCGGTCATCCACTTTTCCTGCTGCCTTCAACTTTCCCCATCATTATTGTCTTTCCCCAAGAATCCTCTCTTTTGTTAAATTCTCTCTTTTGTGTAAAACCTGATTTGTTCTATGGCCCATTTGTTTGTCTTTCTGGCAATCCAGGGTCTCCACAAAGCTCTTCTCTTCCAGCACCTTATTTCAGGTAAAAAAAAATTCATGTCAAATTTCTTTACTGTCCAGCTTTCTCACCAGTATATGGTGACTGGACATACAAAGGCATAGATGGTTGTAGTCTCCAGCAACACATCCTTTCCATATGATGGTCTTTCTAATGCCTTCATTACTGTCCTTCCAAGTCTCAATCTTCTTCTGATTTCATGGCTGCAATCAAGATTGATGGGTGAACTAAGGTATACAAAATCTTGATTTAAACTTCTTCATTGTCAACAGTAACGTCGTGTTCTTCTTTAATTGTGATTAAAGAGAGAGAGAGAGCTAACCACATTAAAAGAGCTTCCATTAATTGTGATTTTTGTCTTTTTTTACTGTTTAGGCTTTTCATATGATATGTTTTGTGCACAGGTTGAACAGATAAGGAGATAAAACTCACCCTATTCCATCCTAATAGTAGCTTCATGTCCACAAAACAGGTTATACATCAGGACAATCAAATACAAAGGTAAATTCATTTCTTTTATAACAACCCATCATTTCTCATGATCCACATAATCAAAGGTTCTACTGTAGTTTATAAACCATAGATTGATCTTCTGAAATTCTTTAGTGTGCTCAAGTAGCCAGTGGAAATTTACAATATAATATTGAATACCCTTTCTTTCATTCATTCGTTCGTTCTTTGAAATTCAGCTTGTACATCAACCATATTTCAGTCCATATAGGATAAAGGTCTTTGGCATCAATTTGCTTGCATGGGAAGTTAAATAAATTGTCATATATTTACTGCACACAATGGCATCTTCTTTCCTGGGGACTGGAACATGTATTGAATGTTGCCAGTCTGTGGGCCATTGATTTGTTTTCCATGCTTGTAGGCATATTCTTGTTAGGATTTTGATTGATTCAATATCCGTCACTTGAAACAGTTCTATCAGTATTACATTACTAATGTAAATTACAGAAATAATCCTATGAGGGGGACACAGACCCATAACTAGAAAATTCAAGGGGTATACATATAAACAGAAGAGACCCTTACCCTGCTTATAGCCAGAAGGAAATCAAGCTTGTGTGACCTGGGGACAGAATGTCGCAGCTTCCAATACACCAGGTGTTCCCAGGCAAAAACTAACAGACTCAGGCCCATGGCTACTAGCAGCATGTAGAATACTCCTGCCATGTTGTCAATGTCTAGCTTGCTGCTCATCACCTCATTCTTTTCATTTTGGCAGATCCCTGACAACCATACAGTTTCCAGTTTCTGGGTTTCACCTGGAAAATGATTAACACAGAAATGAACAAAGTGAAGAAGGAAATACGTGATTAAAATCAAACTTTTTGCTTTGTTTAACTTCAAAGTTACATCAGAGGCTGCTAAGGTTATGAAAGAAACATCTTGGAAGAAGTGTAGCTATCTATCCCCACCCCCCTGAACTTGCAGCAGCTTGACAGCAGTATTTTAGATCAGAAGAATAGCAAGTGATTGCATTTTCTCAATCACATTAGCAAACTCTCATGACTGTTTTGGAGTTTCAAACTAAAATAAGATAGATCCTGCACATCATGCCTATCTGAATCTGAAGAAACGAGGGGAATTAGAGAGCAGGTAGTTAACTGTAAAGTTACAGTAAATGGCTTTAAGATGGTGCCATTTGTAACCTAGGCATCACCTGTATGTGAAAAATGTCTTTCCTTCAGGTATCTACAGGAGTGTTTTGCAACACGGCGCCCCATGGCTCACAGGGGACTTCCAATTCCCAGAAGCCTAAGTCAGTACATTGGCTGATCAGTGCTTTGAGGAATTGACTTAGACTTCTGGGAATTAAAGTCCAAAAACCAAAGGTTGGAAAACACTGATATACAGGACTCCTTCAATCATAGAGGAAGGACTGGGAAATAAGCCACATTGTGGAAGGGGGCAGACACTCAGCCTCCTTTCCACAATTTAGAGCCCCTATAATCCTCATAGACTCTTTGTTGAAGTCCTTGAATTTGAACAAAAGTGTTTTTTTAAAACCATAAAAGAAATAAAATTGTAAAAGTCCAATATTTTTGCTGAGGAAAAGAGGAAGAAAAGTCATAAAGAGGCAATGAGTTTTGCTCTGTGTTTGTCAGACAATTGTAATAAAACAGTTTTCTCAGCTCTAGAAAGGAAAAAAACTACAACAGTAGGAGATGATCTCCCTGAAGAATCAGGAAGCAAAATGTACCTTGGAATAGAACAGAGAACTTTTACTCACCATCTCCCAGGAATTGCAGAAGGGCCAAATCAATTGGCCTCTTCCACTTTGAGTCCTTCTGGAGGGCAATGCCATAGCCAGTAGTGGCAAAGACTTTCCCACTGCCGATGGTCACTAGTTTGCAACCTTCGTCCTTTCCTGCCATATAGTTGAGCACTGCAGCATCATAGATGAAAGCGTCTAGCTTTCTGGAATTGAATGGAGAAAGAAACAGCAAATTAGGGGGATTTAGCTATGCAAATGCACAGGATAGCAGCATGGGCCGCAGTAGAACATATGGACCCTAGTCGGCAATCGGATGTCTTTCAGATATTTTGGATAGCATCCTTCCATGTTGGTTGGGGCTGGTGAGAGCTATATTATATCCATCAATTTCTAGTATCACCTGCCAGACTACAAAATTTGATTGGAAAGTGAAAAAGCTCATTATGTACAAAAGTAACCCCAACTGTATATAAGCTGCCATGGGTCCCCATATAAGAGAAGAAATGTGGGATAGAAATTATTTTAACTAGATAAGAAAATAGTAAATACATATAAGCTTTTGTGAAATAGTCCTGTCAGCTCAATTTTTTAAATTACATTTATAGTAACTTAGAGCCTGACTGCACCATCAAAAACCACAGGGATTTCTCTGCTTATAAAACGGATGTCTTCAACATATATATATATTTCCACTGATTGCTTGATGTAAAGCAGGGTTCCCAACCTACTGGCCCTGGCCCGCTGCACCCTTTCATCTAGCCTGTTGCCTGCGCATGTGCAAACGTGCCCACAGCTGTCATAAACGCAGAAGTGGGTGCATTTATGGCTGTTGTACATGTGCCTGCTTCCACTTCCAGAGTGTGTGGTCAGGCCCACTCAGCTGTTCGAGGACGTGGTCAGGCCCGTGACATTAAAAGGTTGGGAGCCCCTGAAGTAAAGGGTCATCTGAATCCATCTAGGGCTTTTTCCTCCCTACCCTGACTTTTTTCTGTGTAACTGAAGGCCTTCTCCTGTTTCTTTCCAGAAGGAATCAAACAGGGCTTTTAAAGAAGATAGTTGGCCTTTTTGTAGGCACTGATCCTTAATTCCTCTCTTGATAAACATTTTAAAAACAAAACCTAGAGAAGGGTATGTGAGATAAGTGTTCTTCTTGCTCTGTGTTCTCTCCTCTTGCTGATCATCCTTGAAGTTTTTTTATTTGCATTTTATTTCCTTTCATCTTAGCACTGGATTACCTCTGAATGCATTAAACATTTTAAAAAGAGAATGGAAAAAGCAACAAGCAAAATGAAAGGAAAGATGGACTGCATGTATTTGAAAACCAAGCTGCTTTGTAACAAACCATAAAAGGAAAGCCAGTGGTAGGGCTGAAGGAAGGAAGGGCTCTGGCCTGGAATGCAATTCACCTTATAACCAGTTCTGAACAGTGAAATCATTTTTAAAAAGTCAACCCACATGCAAACACAGGCTGTGACTTCAAACCTACTACATCCTGAAAATCATCTTGCAGCAAAGTGGAAAAGCTGTGCTTTGACTTCCCAATGTAGTCATACCCATAGTTTGTAACTGGGTGGGAGGGAGATGGAAGATGAGCAAGAAAGCACAGCATTCTCTTGCTTGCTCTCTTTGAGAAAAGCCAACTCAGGGAAATCCAACATAGAACTCTTCATTGGCGTATGAGTGTGTATCTGTGTAGACACAGCCTTCAAATAAGTGGTTTAAAGATGCTTTCAAACAAAAATGAAATACAAGCACAGTGTCATGCTGTTTGTGCATACAGGACAGCCACATCTGTTAGTAGGTTGCAAGACAAATTGCATTTCCCAAGATACATGATCTTATGGCTTGAGGGATGAGAAAACAGGAATTCTCACATAGGAAGAGCTGCCAAGAGGTTAAGAAAAGGATACCCACTTTCATACATCAACAGTTTCTGTCTTGTAGGGTCAATTCATTGGAAAGACATTTACAAACAAAGTAACAGACTGTAGCTGCAATCCTATGGTCATTTACGTCAAAATCAGTCATGTTGAACTTAGCAGGACTTACATCTGAATAAGTAAACATAAGGTTACCCTGCATACAGTGATGGGTTGTTACCGGTTCAGACCGGTTCGCTTGAACCGGTAGCACCCATCAGGAGGGGGGTGCCGGGGTGGTGGTAAACCCCCCGGCGACCGGTTCGGTCGCCTCTCCATTCCCCCTCCAGAAGTGTATTTCCAGGCGGGCAAAATGGCTGCCCGGAACTGCGCATGCGTCAAACCTCTATTTGATGCATTCGCACTAAAAAAATTAAAACTGTGCATGCGTCAAATGGAGGTTTGATGCATGCGCAGTTCCGGGCAGCCATTTTGACTGCCCAGAAAGGAAGGGTGCAGGGAGCACCTCTAGAAGTGGCGGTGGTGGTGGTGGTGGCGTTTTCTTGCCGCACCGCCAGGCTGCTGCCCCACAGCGGTGGTTTGCTGCAGTGGAGGTTTGCCACAGCGGCTGCAGCAGCGGTTTGCCGCAGCGGTTCTTGCCTGCCTGCCTGCCTAGGTAAGTGACGGGTTTGTGTTTGGAGTGGGTGGGTTGATTATTTTAATGTTAACATGTATTTTTATTTAATTTATATTGATTTTTAAATTTATTTATTTTTGCTCCGCCCACAACATCATGACATCAGCTCCGCCCATGGCGTCATGACGTCACGGTGGGCTATTAAAAATTTGACAGCCCACCACTGCCTGCATATGTGAAATTTTTGTAAAGGACTCAGTCCCCACCTTCATGTGGTAGAGGATCCAGGACATTTGCTGAAAGAGTAGGGGGACCCATTCCATTGACTACACATTTGATATATGGCAGGGGTATTAAATGCATTGACAGACATCAGTCTGGTTTGCTTGAAATCCTCCACCAGAATAGGTGGGGGAGAAGGAGTGTTTGACTAATTCGTATCATTTTTTAAAAATCAGTCTCTTTTTCTAACTTCATCTTACAGTACCAGTTCCCCATTAAAACCAAAGTTAACAACAGGGCAATCGCTCAAAGGGCAACAACAGAAGCAAGTGGAAAAGAGAACAGAGAGCATCAAAGGAAACACAGGAGGAAACTATAACAGAGAATCTTTTCCCCCCATTTTTAAACTTTTTATTTTATTAGTATAAAACAAAACACTAAAACACTAAAAACATTTAAACTACTAATGCAACTTCTACATAATAATTTTAAAGAACAACCCCCCATCCCATGACAAACAGATTTACATAACTATTTTCCATATCTTTATGGACTTTCATTCAGTTTCCAAAATTGCATTGATTCTTATGAAAGTTTTGATCCTTTCCTCTTTAATAAAACATAATCTATACATTCACCCTAGATATGTTAAAATTATTCTGCTTCAACACTTTCCTCATAACATTAAAGTTGTTAATTTATCATTAACATTAATGTCCCAAACCTCTTTATTTAATTGAAAATCATACTGTATTCTCCATTTCCTTGCTATCATTAGTCTTGCTGCTGTTAATAAATTTGAAATTAATTCATTATTTGACCAGTTACCTTGTACCTTATGAAATATTGATTAAAGAGCTATTTTTAGGATATACCTCTAAATTTAAATGTAGTTATTTCATTGAAGATCATTTTCCAAAATTTCAATACAGTACATGCTTACAACTCCCCACATTTGAAAATAAGTGCCTTTTCCCTGACATCCTCTTCCACAATGCTGAATATTTATCTATTTGATTTAAATGACAACTCCAGATCAACTTATAATTTTTTCCTTTATCCTTACAGAGAATCCTATTTATTAAGAAATTTATAAGATTCAAAATATGATCTTTTTAAAAAAGTGGGGATAACATGAAGACTTTTAAAACTAAAATTAGGATGCACTGAATATTTTGAATATCACTTACTATATCTATGGAAAGAAAGTCAGGAATTATACATAAATATACTTCTGAGGTATTAAACAGAACACATATCTGTAAAAATGCTAGAGATGACCTTAATTGATTTAACTGTCTCACCGATTTATTCACAAGGTATGAAAATCAATACAGGCTTCCACAACTACAGGAAAAACTAAACTGTTTCCCACATGCAGTAGTTAAAAACATCCTGAATATCAGAGAAGTCTGAAAATGTTTTCATGTAAGTTAAGGCCAAAACCTTAGATAGGAAGAATAGTTCATAAAAGTAACATTTTAGCTCAAAGCAAGCCAAATAATATGTGGTCAGACTAAAAAATTTCTGGTTCCTTCTTCATCTGCTTGACTAATTTAGGATGAGAATGGGGAATTTGCAGTGAAAGCCAGGAAGTTAACATAATGGGAAAGAGTACAGATGTCATATATTACAGAATATTCTAATAAAGTCAGATTTCATGGTTAACATCACACAACACCAGTTTGAGGCATAGAAATCATAAACACTAAAGATCTCCTTGAAAAAGCTGTGATATGAAACCAAGGATTGTCATTTGGGCTCGTGGCAACCAAACCATGAATGACTCAAGATAAGTTACAGCTTATTATGGTCTCAACAAAGCCTGAAATATTTGTTTTGTTTTGTTTTGTTTTAAACACCTTACAATTCTCAGAATTCCCTGGCCAGCATGGGATTTGAGAGTTCTAGTCTTCAAAAGTTAACTCTTCTGGGTACCATTGTTCATGGGAGACATGAAGGAGCATTCATAGGACAAATTCAAATGTTTGTCTGAATCTGTCCTCACAGAAAGAGGATGAAGAATATAAGCCAACAGAAACTCATAGCCAGTATCCTGTTTAGTAAATGCAGGGTAGAAGGGTAATAGTGGAAGGGTTCCAGTAGGCTCCCTTAACCTGTTCCAAATTGTGCTGTTCTTCTGCTCCATATTTGCAAAATGCAGGATAGTGACTTTTCTCTGGGAGTTTGAAAAGGCATGAACTAGGAATAAAGATAATGGGATTTATTCAAAGCATGCAAAACAAGCAGACCTGCCCATGGATCCTACTTTCTGCACAGATACCCTGATGATGTCATTTTGCATAACGTTCTCACTGGGACATGAAGGAACTTACCCTATTTTGAGGCTGACGAGAGCATCCTCCACTGAGCGCTGGTTGTACTTCACCATGTGGGAGTGCATATCATGGTAGTTGCTCCGGATGTTTCTCTCTGTGCTGCCATTGGGAACAGTTCCAAACCGAAAAGGAGGATACTGATCCTGGGGCTTCTGGAACTGGAGTGGAAACAGCACATACACAAATGTTTTGCTGCCTAATCCAGTAGGACTCCAATACCCTTTGGTCATCTGAGTATTTCAAGTTCTCTAGGACCATTTTAACACATATTCATGTTAGATAGATAGATAGATAGATAGATAGATAGATAGATACAGTAATACCTCGGATAACGTTTACCTTGGATAATGCTAAAATCGCATAACGTTAAGTAATCTGGGGAGGAGAATTGGATCGAATAACGTTAAGGTCCTATGGGATAGATCGGACAACAACCGCTAAAGCCTGTGCGGTTACAATGTATCTCTATGGAGCTTTAATGTTATCCGATCCATCCCATAGGATTTTAACTTGCATCGGATAACACTAAAAATCGGATAACACCAAGACTTGTGGAACCAAGTCTTAGCGTTATCCAAGGTATTACTGTAGATAGATAGATAGATAGATAGATAGATAGATAGATAGATAGATAGATAGATAGATAGATAGATAGATAGATAGATAGATAGATAGATCTTTTTGTTCAAGTGTATTTATTTTACTTTGTAGACCATACTTTAGAATTTTGGGGAATATAAAAATATGGAAGTCCCACACATATAAATGCAGAAAAGGAAAGTTCCTCAGTTATCTCCAGCCTTATAATGCCAAATACAATAGCATTATTTTATTCTATTAGAACCTGTAAATTTGTCCATACAGAGTTAGCAACAAGAAGCTACACTCAATCTGGGAACTGACTGGTAACTGGAAATTCAACAAATGATTAAAGGCAAGTGTTTCCTGTACTACTAAAGCTATCAAATGTGATATGAAGTCTACCCTTCATTACCAACCCATCTTACTTGTGGCTACTTTTTAAAAGCTATCTGGTGTTATTCCTTGCTCAATGCATTCTATCTCCTAACATTTTTGCATTCATTACTTCACTACTGTCACATCAACCCACCCCCACAAGCCCATCTCACCTTCTTATCGCTCAGCCCAGAGACAGTATCAATATATTGCTCTTGAATCATGAATGCTGCTAAATTAGCTGTGTAGCTGGCCAGAAAGATGACGGCGAAGAAGGCCCAGATGAGCACCATGATTTTACTTGTAGTGCCTTTGGGGTTCTCAATGGGAACAGAATTGTTAAAAACAAGAGCCCACAGCAGCCAGACTGACTTGCCAATAGTGAAAGAAGGTCCTCCAGACTCTAGAAGGATAGAAGGAGGGGGGAAAATAATATGGGTTGCAGGTTTCCCTTGGCAGACACAAACAAGTTCGATTTGCTTGTTTGTGTGTAATGAGCCTTCAAAGTCAAATAAATCCATTTACTTAATGATGCCTTTGAAAGATTTCTTACAATAATTTGAGACACATTTACTAGAATTTGCTTATGGAAGACTATTCTTTCCTGCTTCTTCTATTTTTAAAGCAAAAAGCTGTAATTGCATTTAAAGTTCTGGTGGTATGGCAGATTTTGACAAACATCAGTCCTGAAGGCTAGGCATGGTCATTAAAGTCCAACAACCTGTCTGATTGTTATTTAACTACATCAGTTCCTGTAAGGCAGTGATGGTGAACCTTGGCACTCCAAGTGTTCTTGGACTTGGATTCCCAAAAGCTCAAGTCAGCACTCCTGCTGATCAGAGCTTCTGGAAATTGAAGTTCAAGAACACCTGGAGCGCCAAGGTTTGCCATCATGGCTATAAGGGATCTAGTTTTCAAGGGATCTATTTTGAGGTATACACTACTAAGAATCACCAGGATCTTCCAAATTTGTTTTGTTTAGGTTTCTTGTCCCTGTTTTTGCGGAAGAAGCCACAAAACCCAATGTATTCAAATGTATAAGCGTGAAAAAGGAAGGGAAGAATTGTACAATTACAATAATTTGAACTTGTGGATATGAGGGTCTGAAGGCTGGGCAAAGGTGGCAAATGGGCAAAGGAGGGAGAATTCCTCTTACTGTTCAAGGAACCTTTTCATTAACACACATGTCAGGATGTATAAGTTTTAAAAAGGCCTTTTTCAAGGGCAGGGATAGTATGACTGGCTTGGGGTTGACAGCTTCTCAAACCAGCTGTGAAAAATTTCCCCTCCAGCTTACTAAGATGTCGAACTATTAGGAGGAGGGGCTGCTTACATTTTTACAGCCTAGACTTATAGAGACTGGGCAGGCTGATCTGGCCAGCAGATGACAGTTCAGAGATAAAAATGTCAACAGAGAACTGGAGCACATCAGTCGAAACCAATTGGGGAGGGGGTTTCCTACTGTGCATCGGAAGGAACGAAGGTCAAATTAACCTAAAATGCAGTCCCTATGGGCATCTGAAGAACACCAACAAATGCTTGTGCCGTAGGATGGGTTGAGAACAGTGCCAAGGTTGTGACTTGTATAGGAAATAGGCAGGGCACTATTAAGCAGCTTCCCTCTGCTTTAAATATAGACTTACTATTAGTTGTGACATCAGACAGGTCTCCTGTACCGTTAATGGCTCCATAGAAGCCAGAATATCAACAAAAGGTGTGGCTTAATCATAGTAAAGGTGAAAGTCACCGTTGCTCAAAAGCCAGTCTAGGGTTTAGTACTCCTCTCTGTTTCACCGCCAAAGAGCCACTGTTGTCTGCTTCTGCAGATGTTTCTGTGGTCATGTGGCAGGCATGACTAGACACTGGAGCGCGCAGAGCGCTGTTTACCTTCCCACCAAAGTGGTCCCTGTTTGTCTACTTGCATTTTTTTGCGTGTGAAAAAAAAATTGCACCTGAAAACTCATTTTACACAATTATGTGAAAAACAAGCAAACTGAGAACTTACTTTTTTATTTGCATATGTCACGTCTTCTGTTCAATAAACAGAAGAAAGATTACTGCCCATCTGCACATAGTTCCCCTACAGCAGTGATGGCGAACCTTGACACTCCAGATGTTCTTGAACTTCAGGTTCCCAGAAGCCGTTATCAGCAGGAGTGCTGACTTGGGCTTCTGATAATTGAAGTCCAAAAACACCTGGAGTGCAAAGATTTGCCATCATTGCCCTAAAGTATAGGAGGGTTTTTTTTAAAAAAAATTAGCCTCTACCACCTGATGGTGAATGACTAGAGGAATACAGATGGGTCTTCAGGATGCGTCTCAATTGGCTCTCTCGAAACCTAAAAGTATTCTTGGAAAATATGAATTTCAAAAGTCATTAATTCTGATTGGCTGTAAAAATGTAATCTCTAAGTAAATATACATGGTAAAGATACCAAACTTTCTGTCACTTGTGCTCCACTGGATAGTTACTTCCATTCTCTGTTGTCCATGTGTGCATGGAAAGATTGGTGGCATCATGTGACCAGGTAATTAAAAATGTACATAAGCAACACTCACAAGTAAATAAACATTATGTGATTAACTTAGCAGTCATTCTGATGCTTTGACAATAAGTAAATTAAACATCTGATAATACTTTGACTAAAAAATATAATAGAAGAACAATTGCAGCACATATAGAACAGAACGGGATTGTTTTGTGGATCAGATGACACCAAAGTGACAGATATTTCCATGGGTGCTCGGAAATAAAAAATAAGCTTTTTGACAAGGCAGTAGAAGTGGGCGATTGTTATTGTCTTGTTATTGAGACCTGAAAACATGGCTAAATAAATAAAAATGGAATGATTACTTTCCCAATTTTGCTTGTTTTAATGAGGAACCATTCGTCTAAGGATAATAGAAAAAGTAGGTAGGAGCTCTCAGGCTGTGTCTACCGCTTCTGTTGTAATAAATGGGACTAGAGTCATTTATTATGAAGGACATTCAACTCTTTGCCCACCCAGGGTAAAGTCCACTCACTAATATACCATTTGGAAACTTACTTACTTTTGCCACTGGTTAGATTCTGATTGTAGCCAACAGGGCTGAAATATTCAAACATGAAGACTGTGATAGCAACGACAGTGAGACACATCACAAACATCATCACCCACACGGCTGGACTGTAAGGTTCTAGAAGACAAGAGAAAGCCAGTCAGCCCAGGGTACATGATATGTTTCATACTGCACATTTATGACCTCCCTCCAGTATCCAAATTCTTCCCATTTATCCACACATACAGAAAGGAGAATCCACCAATGGACACAAAGATCTGGAGATCTTCAGTGCCTCCAACATCTACTGTGGCATATTCTTCCTCCATGGTGGTTCTCAATTATGAAAAGAAAAAAAATGTGGATCAGACAACAAAATGTTGATATGTGGAGTGGTCCTGTTCAATGTACCCATCAGTCAACCATGTTCTGCTTCAGGACAGTTCATTCTTTTCCCTCTCTCATTCTGCTTTTTTATTCCCATCCCTAACAGTCAGTCAGCATAGGAAGTCCTCACTGGGTCTGAGGAGTTCTCTTATCCAAAGGCTTTTCATCTCTTTTTTATTTCTGCAGAACATGGAGTTTTCCCATACCTGATGATTCTGAAAACTTATGTGTGGATGGCAATATTTGAACTACACAAAGACCAACATTCATCTTTGAGCACTGGAAATAGAAGCCATGATGACAGGTTATGTAATTATGCCACTAACAGTTACCAAAAGGATTAGTTGCTATGATGCTGTTGAACTCTGCCTTGATACCAATCATAAGCAGCATGTCTGATAGATACATGCCCAAGCATGCCTATCTATGCCTGTTCAGTGCCTACTAACATATTCCATTCACTCTGTGAGAGAAGCATGTTAGCCCTGCCCCTTTGTCATTGCCCTTCTTGTGTAGAAAGCAGTGAGTCTGAAGAGAAGAGGTTCCTGTATGTGTGGAATCTTTTGACACAATCAAGAGTTTTGATTTTCCAACATTCTTGTTTGTACACCCAATGTGAAGGGAGATCAATCTAGAACAGAGGTTCTCAACTTTTTAAAGCCACGTTCTGGGTCACACTCCCTCAGACAACTTCGGGACCCAGATAGCCATTTTGCCTTTCCTCCACCACATGGGGGGGGGGGGCACATGAAATGGTGCTGAGGGCTGCTTCTGGCCCATGGGCCACAGTTTGAGAATCCCTGATCTAGAGGTCTCTGTAGATCACATGCTACATGTGACATTGACAAGGTGACCAAGATGAAAAAATCGTGGAACAAGATTCTAAAGAAAACTGAAGGCATTGTGCATGGAGAGTTAAGAGCAGATAGCTTAGAGAAGCAGACAGTGGTGTAGCAGCAAAAGAGTGAAGGCACTTTTAAGCTTCATCAGTAGACACACTGTCCAGATCAAGGGAGGAAATAGAAGAACCCAGAAAGTAGGACATGTTTATTGATGAACACCTAGACTACCTTGTCCACCTTCATGATCTTTTTGTTTTCAGTGCTGGGTCTGAAGAAAGAGTTATGCTCATGTGCAAGCTCTATATGGAGGAAAGAACTCAAATTTTGCAAGATTCTTGCTTGTATGTAAAACCAACACATAAGCAGAAACGTCATCTCCTCAGACCTCCCCTCCTTATGCTAAAACATGAAGAACATAATCATGGACTATTTCATGGACTATAGCAGTCTTTAAAGCGCTATAGTGTTTTTATTTTGTTTTCTGATATGCCTGAACCACAGACTAACACAGCTACTATTTTTTTAAAAATTCCCTCTAGGTGTCTTCTTCTCACTAGGCTGTATAATGCCTAAACAGGGGTAGAATTCCATTTGATTCAGCTTGTCTGGAGTATTGTATCAAGTTTGGGGCAACATAATTTAAGATGAATATTGACAAGGTACCCAAGATGATAAGACTGTGGAACAAGATTCTAAAGAAAACTGAAGACATTGTTTATGGAGAGTTAGAGGAGTTAGTTTGGAGAAACAAAGACTGAGTCATTTTCTGGTATCCATCTTCAAATATCTGAAGACAGTCCACCTTCCTTCCTTCCTTCCTTCAACTTATATACACTTCATAGTGCAAGCACTCTTTCGTTGGTTCACAGCAAGTAAAATAAAGCTAAATTCAAATACAAATACAATTTAAAATAGTTATCAACAAATAAATAAGCCTCTGCCACTAGCAGACCTAATTATAAATATAATTAAACAGATTAAAATAACTCTGAGCTTCCCAGGTAAAGCATTAATAAAAATCTTCTTTAAATAATTCTGTTTTTACCAGTTTATTAAAAACTATGAGGGAAGGTGCCTAGCAAATATATCTTGAAAGCTTGTTCCAAAGACAGGGCTACAGCTGAAAAAGCATTGTTCCTTATGCTCACCCTTTTAGCCTCTTTAGGTATCACTATTCTTAGCATCATGGCTTGTGATGGGACAGGTAGCTGTTTTGTAAGAAAGATGTTCTAACATGTATTATTTATTTATTTAGATTTATTATCCCGCCCCAATCAGGCGAACCTGACTCTAGGCGGCTTACAGAAAATTCATAAATTAAAACCTTGAGGTTCAAAATTACTTAAAAGTCAATTAAAAAAGAATTAAACCATGAATTTACAAAAATCTAAAAGGTCCTAAACCTTAAGGGATCTATAGGTAATAACCAGCATCTTGAATTGTACATGGAAACTAGCAGGGACTCAACAAAGGCATACCAAGACAGGAGTTATGTGTTCAAGTCTACTGGTGCTGTTGATCACTTTAGCCACCACATTTTGGACCTGCTAAAGTTTCCATACTGAACTCAAGGGCAGAACTATACACAGCCTTCTAGTATTCTGTTCTGGAAATTACCAATGCATGAACTATTACTGTTAGACAGATATTTGCACTGCCGTAGAAAGGGCTGGGTCCAAATGTACACCCAAGCTGTAAACCTGATCCTTCAGAGGGAGTGAACATCTTATTCAGATCAGATAAATATTCTTCTAAATGATCTGACAATCCTCCCAGCAACAGGGTCTCCATCTTGTCTGGATTATGTTTCAGTTTATTGATATTATCCTGTCCCTTTTTGGAGCCAGATGGTGCCCAAGGACCTGTACCACATGACCTGCAGATGAAGAATAGGAGAGAGAGAGCTGTGTGCTATCCACATATTGGCAACATCCAGCTCTAAATCTCCATATGAGTTCTCCTAGTGGCTTCATATAGATGTTAAAAAGCATTGGGGAAATGGCCAGTCCCAAGGAGTGGGCATTACCTCCCCAAGCTGTACCATCTGAGAACAGCCCTCACGGAAGGACTGGAGCAACAGAAGGATGGTCCCACCAAGTCCTAAATTGGATGGCCATCTCAGAAGGATTCCATGATCAATCATATCAATGGCGACAGAAAGGTTTAGCAGGGACAGCAGAGTCATGCTGCCTAGAATTTATGAGAAATGTATGGTTAATTTTTGGAGGGTACTTTGGGCTAGAGAGTATCACAACAACACTATAATGGATACTTAAAGAGTGGAATACATTAACTAAAATGTGTGTAATCTTTCTAGCACCACACTACACAACCTCTACTATGCTGTTTTGTTTTGAGAAAGGTAAAGGAATCAAGGAAATTAAGTAGACGCCTAAGATCTAGAAATGGTCTTTAATTAATTATGTTTAATCAAGTCAAAATCAACTTATAGCAAATCTAACTGGGCTTTCAAAGTGAGATATTTAAGGCACAGTTTTACCAGTGCCACTGCATCCTAGGCGAATTTATTTGTTTGTTTGTTTATTACATTTATATCCTGCGTATGTGAGTTATTCTCCCACTCGTGGTGTACAAAAAATTATTATTTTTTAAAATGACAATATAAAATTAAACATAATAAAATACACAAAACAACAAACAATAAACCAAATGGAATAAACTATAGATAATAAGCAGTAAACAATAACAAGACCTACCATAAAAAAAAACTTCCATGGCTAAGCAGGGATTCAAACCTTGGTCTCCAGAATCCTAGTCCAGGGATCCTCAAACTTGGCTCTCCAGGTGTTCTTGGACTATAGTTCCCAGAAGCCCAAGTCGGCACACCTGTGGATCAGAGCCTTCTGGGAATTGAAGTCCAAGAACATCTGGAGAGCCAAGTTTGAGGACCTATGTCCTAGTCTATCACTCTGTCTGCTATACTGTACTGAGTACATAACTATATTACACTGGAAAAGACAGTTCATAATCCATTTGGGTTTTTTTCTCTCCATAACTTTTTTAAATTTATAGAGTTGTCAGCAAAGTTCTTGTATACAGGAATTAAAAGGTACCATTTCACGGTTGTATTTGTGTGTAGTGGCTGCAGTTTCCCACATGCAAACCAAGTTATCCCTACTTCATACTTTTCAATCTAGTTAACTTTTCTGTACAGTTTTGTTGCGGCAAACTTTGTAAAGAAGGCAGGAGATGTACACCTGTGGACACAAAAAGTCACACACCAGGGACTCAAACTAAATCTAAACTCCAACTCCAAATTGGATTAATCTTTTTTTCCCCTGAATTGGGCAAAAACAGAATCTTTGTTTGAAGTTTACATTGAACCCAAAGCAAAAGTTCCTAAAGCTACCAGTGGAAAGGAGTATCTTAATTACAGTTAAAGGAATCAGGATGAATCTAATTTACTGCATCGCCTAGGATGCAGTGGCACTGGTAAAACTGTGCCTTAAATATCTCACTTTGAAAGCCCAGTTAGATTTGCTATAAGTTGATTTTGACTTGATTAGTCCAAGAAAGTGACACACAGGTTGTCAAATTTGCTCTAACACAAACAAGTTATGAGCGTATAAAACAGTGGTGGTGAACCTATGGCATGCATGCCAGAGGGGGCACTCAGAGCACTCTCTGTGGGCACACATGCCATCACTGCATCACAGAGTTCACCCCACCCCTCTGCCCAGCAGCCCAATGGGAGCGCTTCCTCCCTCCCCCCAGCACAGAGCCCGTCTGTGGCAGCTTGTTGAGTTTGGGCACTCAATCTCTAAAAGGTTCACCACCACTACTATAAAACGTGTGTCTAGAATGTGTGATTTGTGTCCCCTAGTAAGAAAAGAAAGGACCTTTGCTGTTTTTAATTCTAGAATTCTTATAGAATTAAAAATCAATTGGTAGGAAAATAATACACACAGATACACACATTTGATCACCAGACAGTTGCCTTGCAGAGTAACACTGATCATGTATGCATGTGTGGGGATGACGAGCCCACTAATCAGGAATATCAGTAAAATTTAGCAGCCAAAGAACTGAACGGGGAATGCTTTCAGAAGCACTAAGGAAACTGGAGTCATGTAAAAAGTGGGAAAATGTGAAAAGGGTCACAAGTCACTTTGTTATTTGTCAGCATTTACACCCCAGGCCTGTTTGGCTGTCCTTATCACAAGCCTAATGACAAAAGGGAGAGGGGCAGAAAGTACTGTTCGTTTGACAATAGCAGTGCACATGCGCAACAATATATGAATAGCATCGCAAGGCTGAGGCGAGAAGGAGACAAATGGGAAGTATTATTCCCATTTGCTTTCTGGCTGGTCTTTCTCTGAGCAAGAAAGAAAAACAATTATAGTATCTTTACAGGTAATTACACAAGGTTGCCCAAGTTGTGTACCGCCATTTTCGGTGTGACACATTTTGTGACACAGAAGTGTTTCAATGAGTCATTCCCATTATCCCAAAGAATAAACCTCTGAAGATGGGCTCAATCACTTTCAGATGGATGGCTAATGGAGTGGGAATTTCAACAGCAGCTGCAGCTTCACCGGTCCACCTCCTCCTTCCTAGTTCCACCTCCTCCTTCCTAGTTCCTGCCTCTGCTCTGCGTAGCACACGCAGGCGATTCCAGGTGTGATGTGCAGCAGGTGGTGGAAGACAGGTGAGCGGGCCACAGGCGAGGGAGGCAGGAGACAATGGGTAGCTGTTCTGTTTCCCCAGGCCATCTGTGGTCTGAGGAGGTAGGCAGAGGTGGGAGGCCTTCTCTCTATGCTCTGCCTAGCAGAGGAGAGAGGGGGAGAGTGTGTGTGTGTTTGTGTGTGTGAGGGAAAGGCCCTGCAAGCCCAGGGTGAGTTCCTCTGCTTATGTGGACTGGTGGCTGTGCAGCTCACATCCTCACAGCCCGTTCCTGACAGAAGAGCTAGGTGGACATAATTAAAACAGGCCGGGGGGGGGGGGAGAACTATACCATCAGAAAGAGGCCCAGGGATGGAAAGGAAAAGAAGCAAACATTGAGAGAGCGAGAGAGAGTGAGAGAGAACGCTATTGTCAGATGATGGTAGAGAGCTGCAGCGTTAAAGGGCAAGCTGAAGGATGGGATTAATTCAGGCCCTCAACATACAGCAAGAAACTGAGACCCATTTGTCAGCTTGTCCTTCCCTGTCAGAGAGGACAGAAACTTTTCTCTGATGGCATCAAGATGCATCTTAAGGCAGATGAGGGAGGTGTGAGAAAACAAGAGGGAACCCAATATTATCTATAGTTTCCCTTTTCATATGTCCAAGAAAAGACTATTTTAGACCAAACACTCTCTAGAGATGTTGCACTAGAAGTCCCACTCTACTCTACAAACATGGTCTTAATACATTTCAAGGATACCCGGTTGGGGAAAGTGATGGTTTTGAGAGCTAGCTAGGAAGCAGCTACTCTTCTTTATATTTATTTTGGTGTATTGTATTTTATGATATTATGATATTGTATTGAACTGTTATATTGTATTCCATTGTATGTTGTGAGCCGCTCTGAGTTGGTTTCACCAAGTAGGGCGGCATATAAATCGAATAAATCAAATCAAATCAATCAAATCAATCTTCTTTTCTTTTGCTTATGTTTACCAGTCTCTCTCTCTCTCTTCAGTTACACTCAATTTAGAGTACAGTATTAACATTAGGATGCCAGCTTGAAATGGAATCTCCCCCACTCCCCAGCAAAAACTCACAGATATTAATATCTTTTCTTCAGGAAATGACTGGAAGAAAGAGAGTGTGACACAAGAAAGAGTCACTATTTTCTAAGGTAGTTAGAGAACTTGAAATATGGAATCTCTCAATTTGAAATGTGAGAGTAGGGGAAATGATACACAAATCATTTTCTATCCTTTTCACAATTTTGTGATGATTTCCAGTAGAAAAAAAAGAACCTGCTAAAACCATTTATTAGGGGAAAGTGAAGGTTGAAATGTATTTAATAGTATTCAAAATCATGTACAGTAATATTTAAGTTGAGGAAACCCTTCCATATGTGCATGCATATGTGCATAGGTGCATGAAAATGGACCTCATTTTCATGCAAAAGTCCTAGAAAAACAACAGGACAAACCTAAGAGTGGAAAAAGAAGGGACATAAAAGAAAACAAAGCCCTGAAAATGGCATATTTGATATTTATCATCTCTAGACCACATCAGTGCCTCTATTTGTTCAAGTGAAGTTGTTTTTCATTGTTTATTCTTTAAATTTTCTGAATGGTCAATATCAGCTTCAGAAGAGGAATCTGGCAGATCCCATCTTTTTTTCCCCTATTAAAAAAAGCCCAAATACATCTGGTTCTGTTGACAGCAACTCGTATCCGAGAATGCATTTTTTTTCCTGAAGCAGGAAAAATGTCATTGACGTGAATTTGTTTCAGGTGGATCCCAGCTTGCCATGAAGTGACCCATACACTATGATCTCGGAGCCATCCCCTGCAGCACACATGAAATGAGACATGGAGGATTCAGCACTGGGACTGCAATGGACTGCTGCAGCCTTGAGGATATTGACAAGGTGCACCTTCACAGCCAGTCCATCTGTAATGGCCTCTTCCACCTCCATGATGGTTGAGAATCAGAGTTCCTCCTCTGCTCATTTTGCTTTTGAGCCCAACATGATGGTTTCTAGTGGCATTTCCTCCACTGAGGCGGACCATCACCCCACCTAAAGGTCCTTCTAAAGAGAAGCACAAAACCGCAGCCACAGAACAAAGAATTTTCAACAAATGTTCTATACCAATTTATCAGCTGTGGACGTGGTATGCATGCTACTGCTTGTAGGAATCTTGATACCTAAGGAGATACAGTAGAGTGTCTAGTCACAGTACAAATGCACCTTTACTTATCAGTATCATCACTTTTCCAAATCTTTGCCAGATACACTTTTATTCTGGGTATTTATCCTAGATAATGCCCATGATATTATTCAATAATCTCGGTCTATAAATATGTATGAGCATGTTTATCCTAAAGTCTGTTCTGTTACATTTCTGTATTAATGTATAACTTCTTTTTAATCTTCACAAAAATTCATTTTGTTTTGAGCAACCTTCCCTTACTCCTTCTGTTTTCCAATACCTGTATTCCAAAATTATTTTATCCTATGGTTTGTATCCCTATGAAACTTGCCATGCAACCTTTTTTCTACCAAAAACCTATACAGTAATACCTCAGATAACGCTAAGACTTGGTTCCACAAGTCTTGGTGTTACCCAATTTTTAGTGTTATCCGATGCATGTGAAAATCCTATGGGATGGATCGGATAACGTTAAAGCTCCATAGAGATACATTGTAACCACACAGGCTTTAGCGGTTGTTATCCGATACATCCCATCGGACCTTAACGTTATTCGATCCAATTCTCCTCCCCAGATTACTTAACGTTATGCGATGTTAGCGTTATCCGAGGTAAACGTTATCCGAGGTATTACTGTACTAAATAATTGATAGACGTGACAACTCCAAAAGTCAACAATGAACTGTGAATCTAGATCAGTGATCCAAGGCAATGCTGGCTGGTGGTTTCTAGGAGCTGTAGTCCAAAAAAGAACCATTCCCAAGCATTGGGTACAAGATATGGCCAACTCATGAGAATTAGTAACAAACAAACTACTCAGGCATCCCAGCCTATCAATCAAAATACAAATATTTTGTTGTTAATTAATACTGTCATACCTTCTGTTTGTGTTTATTTTATATTTAACATATGATATTAAAAAACCCACTATTCTCTCACCCCCACAATATCCTTTGCTCATGTTTATTGATGTGTACTTGATCCTAGAATGGATAAAGCATCTCTCCACTTCTCCAATTGTCACTGCTTCCATTTCCTCTCCTATTTTCCAGGGAATGATGGGGCCAGATTTCATGATTTTGGTGGGGTTTTTTTTAATGTTAAGTTACAGGCCAGCTTTTGCACTCTCCTCTTTCACCATCATCAAAAGTCTCTTTAGGTCTTCTTCACTTTCTGCCATTAGGGTAGTGTCATCTGCATATCTCAGGTTGTTGAAATTTATCCCAGCAATCTTAATTCCAGTTTGTGTGTCTTCCAGCCCTGCATTATGCACAATGTACTCTGCATATAAGTTAAATAAGCAGGGTGACAACATACAGTCTCATCATATTCCTTTTCCTATTCTAAACCAACCAGTTGTTCAGTATCCTGTCCTAACTGTTGCTTCTTGACCCACATACAAATTTCTCAGAAGACAGGTAAGGTGTTCTGGTACTCCCATCTCTTCTTGGTATCTCTAGATACCAAGAAAAGGAGCAAAAGATAATGGAGTTGTAGCTTTTTAATGTAGAACACAGGAGAGAAGTGCCTGTGGAATTTTTGTTTTTTTGGCTAAAATAATCTTGGTGTAAGACGTTGAACTTGATGACTGGAAGGTTAGCAGCTCAGCAGTTCGAGACTAGAGTGCTGCACAACAGACTGAGCTCCCATCTCTATCCCTGCTCCTGCCATCCTAGCAGTTTGAAAGCAAGAAATTGCAAGTAGATAAATATGTACCATTTTGGTGGGAAGGTAAACAGCGTTCCATATTTAGTCATGCCTGGCACATGTCAACGGAAATGTCTGCAGACATAGACAGTGCTAGCTCTTTGGCTATAAACAGAGATGAGCACTGAACCTCAGAGTCCGATATGACTGGCTTTTGAGCAACAGTGACCTTTACCTTTAAGAGTGAGATGCCAACTGCTACTGTACTTGAAGCAACAAAATCTCTTGGGTCAGCCTTGGTTAGATGCCATCCAACTGTCTAGCAGACTTCTGTTTGAAAACCTGGACTGATCAATTTGCCATGTCAAAAGGCAAGCACAGCTGTGTGGCTCAAGGATATCATTTCATCTCTTTATACAAAATGACAGCATTATGCTGGATCCCTTCATGGTAGATGTAACTCACTCACTCAGCATCACACTGTGAGGTGCTAACCTGCATAATAACGTAACAAGCAGACATCTTTTTAACACACACGGAATGAAAGAAGGCATGGTAAGTTCTCTCCCATACACAAACATCATCCAATACTCTAACTGCCATTTTCAAAAGTTGGGTTTTCTTAGAAAGTTCTTGTATTTATATAACTGCATTGATGTGTTTTCCCAGGAAATTTTATATCAATTAACATTCCAAAAAGAATCCCTTTGCTTGCTTCCATAAATGCATGTTTCCAGTTCAAAAATCAAACAGTCAATCCCTCCTTTGACTGCAATAATATTTCTGTGCTGAATATGACCTCTGTTGTTTATCTGAATGCCTTCAAGCATTTGGCATAGATGACGTTTGGTGCTGGGGAAAAAGCGGAAAAAAAGGAAGTGACAGCTTTTGTTTCTCATCAGGAATAAGGAGGGACAGGTCTGTGGAAGACCTGCCTGCCTTCAAGGGATAGTTATGGAAATCAGTGAAAAGTCATTGTCCTCACCTAGCACTGAACAGTTTTTTCTCTGAGAATGCTCTGCCGAGTGGAAGTGAACACATCCTTGGTGTAACCCTCTTTTGAGAGGAACAATAGTTCTCTGTTATGGAACAAAAGCATCTGGGTTTACCCAAATTGTTCAGTTCCTGGGTGCTAAAATGATGAAGCGCTTACGTATATTAAACCATAGAGCATGGGTGGCCAAACTACGGCCCATAGGCCAGATCAAATCCCTGATGCCAATTCATCTGGCCCATGCCGCCCTAGTCGCTCCCAGAAGCGGATGTAAAACACATGTTTACTTCTGCTTCTGGGAGTAATGAGGGCAGCATGGTCCAGATGAATTGGCATCAGGGGCCAGATCTGGCTCACCGGCAATAGTTTGGGCACCTCTGATTTAAGCAGAGAAAACGGCAGCTTAAAATCTGTCTTATCCTGTTGCAAAACAGTTTTAGTTCCGCTTCCAGTGGGAGGAACCATGTGACCGGCCCGCTGAACTACATGATCGGCCCGCTGAACCACATGACCGGCCATGGCCTGAAAAGTTCAGGGACCCCTTCCAGAGAGAAACAACACATACAGTATGTGCAAAAGGCAACACAGAAGATAAGTGCAATGTGGTAATCAGACTCAAGAGAACTGAGTTCAATTACTTACAGTAGCTCTGTTAGATAAATTAGTGTACACAGCTGGCCCAATGAGTGACCTTAGGCCAGCTGTGTACACTAATTTATCTAACAGAGCTACTGTAAAGATAAAGTGGGCAAGAGAGGCACATATACTGCCATGAGTACCTGAAAGGAATGGTGAGTTATAGACAGTGAACTCGGGCGAACCCGCTGAATCCCACCACTGGATGTAGATAAATACATGAGAACAATCGTTGGGCTCCATGCTGCCCCCTCTGTACTTATCTCAGTGACTGAATTGAGCACATGTTTATACAAGTCTTCCTCTGTGTACACCTGGGGACTTTACTGCTGTCCTTTAAAACAATGAGCGCAAAGAGGTGCGATTAGGCTACTGGTGAGAACAGGCTGAAGGGTATAATCCATGGAGTTAACAAATCATATTTAACCTCAGCTGCAAGATCACTAATTGACTTTGAAAAGCTAATGGATACCTATCCCACGCTAAATGAACCAACAAGGAAACAAGCAAGCAAGCAAACAAATGATCAAAGATCACCACAGAATCACAAGCTTGCTTCCTTGCCTTTGTGGTTTGCCCTAACTCCATGCTGTTTTGCTTTAAGTACTAGAATGAATAGGTAGAAGATGGAGGCTTAGATGTGCTGGAGAACCTTTTCAGTGAATTCTACTTAAATTAAGATCACAGTCTTCCCCAACGGAATATAGCAAAGCTTGCAGTGGCCACCACAAAAAAAAAAAAGTTTGATGAGCCATTTGGGAAAGTTTTTGTAAAGAAATAATTCATAATCATGGAATTTTAGTCAGAAAAGGTCTGGAACCAGCAGATCACTACTCTCTTCACTGAATTACATGGGGAGAGATGCCATGCTATGAATATGGGTCTGAATGCTTGCTTTATTGATTATAGAAAAGCCTTTGGCAAAGTTTAATGTAGCTAAATGTTAAGAGTTGTCGATAAACAATATCATAGTACTTAGAAGGATTTATATAACATCCATGGTTCTGGCAAAATGAAAGCTGCAGTGAAGGGAGAACATCAAAAGACAGAGGCCATAGAGGGACAAAGAAGAAAACAACTCTGTTGTACACCTGGATATCCCAAGAACATCTTTAGAGAAGCACATTCTGATTTAAATGATGAAACAATGCAGCATAAGTCAGGACAGAGATGTACAAGAACAGCTTCCTTTCTTGCAACAGGCAACAAAAACTAAATACTGGCTTTGAAAATGTGCATTTTTACAGTGCTATATAGTTTTGGTTCTACCGAATGGTGTATAATACACTACAAAAGAGATAAAAGCATAGGAAATGTGGACGTATTGCAAAGTACTAAGAATTTATTCAACTGACCACTAGAATGAATGACAGGTCAAGGAATCATAAGACACATTACATACAGCAGACTGTACTACTTCAGCCACGCAATGAGAAAAGAACTACAGACGGCTATACCTGATCATTTAAAGTAAAATACAGTAATACCTCGGATAACGCGAAGACTTGGTTCCACAAGTCTTGGTGTTATCCGATTTTTAGTGTTATCCGATGCATGTTAAAATCATATGGGATGTATCGGATAACGTTAAAGCTCCATAGAGATACATTGTAACCACACAGGCTTTAGCGGTTATTATCCGATGCATCCCATAGGACCTTAACGTTATTCGATCCAATTCTCCTCCCCAGATTACTTAACGTTATGCGATTTTAGCGTTATCTGAGGTAAACGTTAACGGAGGTATTACTTAAATGGGAAAAGATATATATCAAGGAGAACAACTTATTGATGGAAGAATCTTGGGAAATTGATTTGGAAGCAACATAGCATCATTACTCAGAGCTACCTCATCTAAAGCTGAGACAATTATATCTAGTCTCTGGAAGGAAAAGAATGAGGAGAACCTAACCAGTTATATTCCCAGCTGTCATTGTCAAATAGATCTTCTGAGTTTTCCCAATGATTTTATTATTATTATTATTATTATTATTATTATTATTATTATTATTATTATTATTATTATTATTATTATTATTATTATTATTATTATTATTATTATTATTATTATTATTATTATTATTATTCAGACCCCAGAAAATCTAGATTTGGAAAATAATAGAGCAGCAGCATACATTTTGCATTTGTATTTAGACTTATATGCTGCTCTACTTGCCAAAGCAACATAACACGGGCAACATATATTACAAGGTGGAGGTTATTTTACTCATGTAGGGATGTATGGAACAACAGGTGAACAGTAAGTCTCTCCTGGCACACATTTATTTTCCACAGAGGCTTTCTTTTACTGATTTTTAAACTAAGTTCTCAAGTAGAGCTAGATCACCTTACCACCTGTTTTTAAAAGCAAAAATATTTGTAGAGTAATAGGTCTTAAAAGATGACATAAAGTTTAATTTCTGTATAAAATGAGAATTAAAAAGAAGCTGCCTTCTGTGGTCTTCACAGCTGTGATCATTTTTGTTACCCTTTCTCAAAGTTGCCATCTTTGGTTCCGGATGTGGCAGCTTTGCCCCAAACAGACCCGGTGCATAATCTGGGGGTCCTCTTGGACTCATGACTACTGCTCGAAGAGCAGGTGGCAGGCGTGGCCAGGAGGGCTTTTGCACAACTTCGTGTAATACGCCAGTTATGCCCACTCCTAGATCGGGACTCCTTGCTCATGATCACACATGCTTTGGTCACCTCCAGACTTGATTACTGTAATGTGCTCTACATGGGGCTGCCCTTGGTGACCATTTAGAGGCTGCAGCTGGTCCAGAATGCAGCTGCTCGGGTAGTGATGGGGTGCGGGCGTTATGCTTGTGCCTCACCACTGCTTCGGGAGCTGCACTGGTTGCCAGTATGCCTCCGGGTGCAATTCAAGGTGCTGGTAATTACCTTTAAAGCCCTACATGGTAGTGGGCCAGGATACCTAAGAGACCGCGTCACCCCAAGAACATCTGTCCATCCCACCAGGGTGGATCAGAGAGGCTCTCTTATCATTCCATCAGCTAGAAAGGCACATCTCTCTAGCACCAGAAGGAGGGCCTTCTCCGTGGCCGCCCCGGCCCTTTGGAACCTCCTGCCAACAGGGTTACGTCTACAGACAGAGCCCCTGCCCTTTTGGAAGGGCCTAAAAACCTGTCTGGCAGGGCAGGTGTGGGGCTCAAGTAATATGGGGTTCCATGTTGGGTGGTTGATCTGATGGGACAGCCACCCTTCTCTCACTCTTTTAAATTTTTTAAACCTTTTAACCTTTTAAATCTTTTTTAGTATTTTGTAAATTTATAGGTTTTTTTTTTTATTAATTTTGAACCTTAAGGTTTTAATTTCTGAATTTGTAGGGGTATAGTGGGATTGTTTAATTTGTTTTGCACTCATTATGTATAATCTTTCTCTTTTTTGTAAGCCACCTAGAGTCAGGTTCTCCTGATTGGGGCGGGATAATAAATCTAAATAAATAAATAATAAAAATCACCTATTTTCACCTCAGACATTTTAAAACAATTGTATAAAGCTATAGAAATATTTATAAATTATATTTGAATTTAAAACTCCTTCGGCAAAACTTTGAAATGTGTTTTAAAAAACACAACAACACTAAGCAGATTAAAAAAGTGGGGGATCTTTAGGAGAGATGTCTTTTTCCTAATTACATAACATACCGTGTTCAAAAGTGTGGCTGAAAGTGAAGTCCAGTATCTAAAGTGTACTGAACTGACTGTAGATCAGCTATTATACCATTTGGAAATTGAGAACAATTACTAAAGAACAATTACTGCATAAGAACCTCCAGTCTGAAATAATACCCAAATTGCTTTTCTCCTCCTCATACAAAGCATATATGATTACACCTGCTCCCCTGTAATATGGTTGCAGAATACAGGAATCTTGGCTACATAGAAATATTCTCTCAAAATACCTCTACATCAATAAAATTAACAATTAGTTCCATGAGCTCTACTAACCATCCTGCTTATTAACTGACAATCTCCCTGACAAAGGAATAGCTGGCTAGAATCCATACCAGTAAAGTCAGATCCCTGTAAACAGCAGCTGCAAGGACATTACTCAATAAAAGAGTCAGTATACCAGCTCTACCAGATGTTATGTGTAATATATAGTAATAATATTATATTAGACCTTTAAACCTGTCTCCCTGTATGTGCATGGGTGGGTGGGTTGTTTTGATATGCAGTAAGATGCACAGTCTCAGAATACCCCCATAGAAGAAGGAAATGTTATCTTCTACGTAGAAGATCCTATAAAGGATCACCATGACTCAATGGCACACAATTACTACAGTAATACCTCGCATAACGAATTTAATTCATTCTGCGAGGCTGCTCGCTATGCGAGTTTTTCGCTATGTGAGTCAGACTCGCATAGTGAAAATTCCTATGGAAAAACTCGCATAACGAGCTTTTTTAGGGGAAAAACTCACATAGGAATTTTTTTTCATTATGCGAGTTTTCCCCATCAAAATGCTCGTTATGGGAGTTTTCTATAGGGAAAGTCCGACTCGCATAGCGAATATTTTCATTATGCGAGTCGGATCAGTTTTTGAAAAACCCGCTCGTTGTGCGAGTTTTTCAAAAAGTGAAATGCTCATTAAGCGAGGATTGACTGTATTATCAGAAGAAACACAAAGGAAGGACAATGAGATTCTAAGAACTACTGTACTAATAAATGACAAGAGCACACTTGTAACTAAGGAGAAGTATTGGATATTTAGCACTGAAAGAAAGGGCTGAGAAATTTGTGCCATTGTGACAAATTTACTCAAACTTTGCTAATCTGATGTTTAAGTTTAATATTTAAGTGCTGAGTGTCACTTGACCCTTCAAAACTGTTCCTTAGATGTCACAATGTAATTGATATATTTGGCAGCTAACAACAAGTTCAGTCACACAGATATGATGGAGCAGTGATCGGTCAAGAAGAATAACCTGAGCAATATATTTTTCTCCTTTACTTTCCTCAGAGGAGCATTAAGTACTCTGATGAAATTGCCCTGATGCTTGGTTTGCAGAATACCTTTTACAGATTAGGACCAGGAGGAATTGTGTGTGGTTTACCCTTCTTCACAGCAAAAATGTAAAACATGTATAGAATTTTTCCAGCTACTCCACCAATAGTAAGAAATAATATTCTAGACTTTTTTTCCAGATCAGCAGTAAGATGCATACAATATGAATAGGGAAAATCAAGATACGGTGGTAGAAATTCGCTGTGGTCAGTCTGGCATTATTTCCAAAACAAACAAAAAAAGATTGTAGTACCCAGACATATTTTCTATTTTAGCCTTTAGAGTACAGTACAGGTTTCATATTACACCTGCAGAGTATCATTAACCACATTATAAACTAAGACCTAGAGTATTATGTTGCCAAAGATCAGTGATGGTGAACCATTTAGAGACCGAGTGCCCAAACTGCAACCCAAAACTCACTTATTTATCGCAAAGTGCCAACACAGCCACAGGGGAGGAAGGAAATACTCCCATTGGCTTGCTGGGCAGAGAGATGGGATGGACTCTGTGTTGAGGGGAGGGATGAAGTGTTCTCATTGGGCTGCTGGATAAAGGATGGGGTGAACTCTATGCTGGGGTGACTGCATGGGTGCTCACAGAGAGGGCTCCGAGTGCCACCTATGGCATGTGTGCCATAGGTTCACCACCACTGCCATAGATCTTCGCCTATACAAATCCAGAATTACAGAATGCAAGGGTTGTTCTAATTCACCTTTGAGCAAGGAAAAAATTTTCAAGATTAACTCAGTCTCAGTCGCTACAGAATACACCCATTCACCTGCCTCTTCAAAATCCCAGGTAAGGAAATTCTGTAGCCTCTGGAGAACTTCAGTTTTGAAAGGTGAGTAAGAATCTACCAAAAAGGGCAATGTTTTTTGTTTTTTGTAAAGAAAGTTATGAGAGGATAGCAGAGAAATGTTCAGACTATTAATTTATGTCTCTGAAATGTTAATTATAGAAAATAGTGAATCAATGCATTTCTTAATATCTAGATGAAGAACTGCAAAGACTGCTAGTGGCTGGCATGAATTTGGTAATGACAAATCACACCAACCCAAGCAAGCTTTCTTCACTGGTGGAATAAATTAATGTGGTAGATTACCAGAAAGTAATGAATCCTGTATATCTTGACAGCTCAGATTCTTCTAAGCCCTGCTATCTCTTCTTGTTGTGGAAAGGGGAATAGTTTGCAGCTCTATCTCTGATGATATCACCTTGCTGCCAGCTTGCTTTGATACCCTTTCCATTTATATATTCCATCCATATGGCTTTTCCTGCCAATTTCCAAAGCATGCTGAAATACATTCGTTCAGGTTCATTGTTCTTTCACCTGCTGCTCACCTTGTTCCTTCTTTTAACATCTCAAGCTATCACTTCTTGGCAAGTTCTCCCCAGTTCACCAGCCTGTAATTCAGTTACAGTTTTTCTTTTGTATTTGTCACCATTAACTTTATCTCCTAATTTGCAATACATAATTATTAATCACTCAAATATCTGTTCCCCAGATATGTATTTCAAGAACATATTTTTCCAGTGTTCAGACTAGAGAAAGGGGATTTTGGGTTTTTGAACTACAACTCACAGAATCCCAAAGCAAAAACTAATAATAAAATATTTCTAATTTCTGGTTGCAACTGAGTCCAGCCTGCAGGGATTTTCATTATTGTTCCTGGCAGTGCTGACAAAAACCTCCTTTTTATGTTGACACTGTTGGCATTTGCCCTGCCTTCCCTTCTTCTCATTCTCCACTGACTTTGTTTACCCTTATTTACATCAGTGCCTACTCAGTTTTGATAAGCTGTTTAGCACTGTCATGTCATCATTTGTGCTTGCAGATTATTTCACCTTATTTCACCCTCAGTGACATCAGCTCATAGGCAAACTGCTTTCACTGCATAGCATTTGATGTCAATGTATTCACTATGTGAACACAGATTGTCTGGCATCATCCATACAAGCACTTCAGGAAGAGGCCAGAGGGGAAAAAATGCTTTCTGACCAACAGTAGACAGGGGAAATGCCAACAAACAAGACAGCAACGTTGAGGATCTATGCACAACTTTCTGCGAAAGTATTTCTTTTCCGACGTAAACATTATTTTCAAGTTGCAATTTTAAACAGAAGAACATTATACACATCCACACTTGTTTGCTAGTACAGTATTCCCATTATCTAGGTAGTTAAAATTTCATTATCATTAATAGTGACAATCTGAAATTTACATTGGAAAACCACTCCTTCTGTTTCCGATGTTCAGCCAGGAGGACTGCTATATATACAGCATAGAGCCTAAAGAGCATCATTTCATGCACAAACAGCAGATATCAATATCTGGTGGGGAAACCTTGAGAACTGGAGACGTATACAAAGGCTTGTAAATGTCAGTCCATCATTTCGCAATTGATTCTAGCTGTTCGTAGCAACTGGATGTTTGGCCATGAAGTTTAAGGAAAGAATTCTAAGGGAGGGAGGAAAGTCTCCAAACTGATCATTAAGGACAAAGCAGGATTGACCAAAGTGGGGTGTTTAAAATCAAATAAAGTATTGTGAAGGACTAGCAAAGTAACAAACAAACAAACAAAAAGGCTTTCACACTGCAATATTTTATTACAAACTTTGCTTATTCCGTGCTGTTAATTCTATACTCTTACCTAAAAATGCTGAGGGTGAGACAGTCCCATTGCTTCTGGCTACCATGACACTGATTCCTGTCTCCACAAAGGGAACAGAGAAATCTACAATTTGGGATCGCTCTTCATTGATGGTAAGGGACCCAATGGCCATGTCTGCTCTCTGGTAATACACCTTGAGGGACAGAAAGAAAGCACAAAATGACATGAATAAATCATTCCCCAGAAAAACATAACAATCAAGAGAAATAGTTCTATACAGTACAACTAAGTCGAATCTCTTGTGTGAAATAATTTTCCCCATTTAGGGCTATATTTTATCCAAATGGAAGAAAATGAGGACACCACCCATCTCGCTGATCTAGGAATAAGCTTCGCGAGGATCTTTTTCTGTGTAAACATGCACACTCACTGTGAACTGAGCTGTAACTAGCAATTTTGTGGAAAATGTACCCTTATATCAGCTTTGTAATCCGTGACATGAATCTAGTACAAGAAGTAATTACAGCACTGAAGCCTTTGCCAGCCTGTCCCCTCCTCCACTTGGAATCGGCAGCTTTGTCAGAGTTACAAAAAACAGACCCAAAGTACATGTGTTTGTGTGTACCTGTACATATACAGGGTGACCCATAAGTCCCTACCCATCCGTATGTATTATAATGTTTTCAAAAACAAATTCAGAGAAATATGACCATTTTAAGCTCATTTACACTTGAAGAGCGTATTGTGACAAGTACATGGGTACATGAGCACAAGAATACTGGATACAATAAGTGGCAAATTTAGAGAAAGATTAAATAGGTACATACAGGCCACGCTGTAGTTTAGCACAACTTGCATACAGTATTAATAAGTTAGCTTCCTGTCCTTTCCAGTCAGGGGCATGCTGGCTATGCTAAAAGGGTGCTGGACAGAGAGTGATGAGGTCATCTAACCCTAACAAAATATATACGTTCCCACTCGCCTTCTAATTTCAACTACCCTCTGGGGATTTGAACTAACAACCTCCTGCTTACAAGGCAAAATTGCAACCACTGTCAATGGAGCTGCTTTTGTAATCTTATCTTTCACAGAAGAAGGCAGGCAGAGGAACACAGAGCCCCGCTTGTTAGCTCAATCGTTCCAGGCATCGCAGCTCGGCTTGACTCTTTGGATTGGCACTCAAGGGGGACTCCATGTACTGTGGCACAGGGGGCACCCCGGGCTGAGTCCTGGTTGCCCGATGGGCTAGCCCATCACTGTTTCCAGTCCAGAGTCTTCATCTATCAAGCTCCAGGTGTTCCTACCCTCGGTTGGGAGAGAATTAGTATACCCACAGTTACTAAGGAGACCAGACCTCTGTCTGGATGCCATACTTCCTCTTCCAAATCTGGGCCTTCCTCTGCTATGTTGACTTTTGCTCTTCCTACAGTGATTTGCAGCCTTCCAAAGTTCATTCTGGAGGCTTGGTTTACCTACAGCAGTAGATCAGGTTGTCGAGTCAATCTTGGAAGTTTGGGAAAGAAGTGTGCCTCTACATTTGGTGCCCTTTGGCAAAGCCCCAGTTGCCTCACCCTATTTACAGTTCCTGACTGTGAAGAACCTTATTCACAGGAAAATCTTATAGAAAATACCATATTCTATCAGCCTCAGTTGAGATATGAACTTTGCTGTCAGGTGTATTTTGTTTATGGAACATTTTCTTTCTTGTGAGCCAAAACCAACATCAGCACATCTTTGCTGCCTAAAGCAAAGCTCAAATGGCACCTTTCCAGGCTAGGACCTACACTTGAAGAAAATCTTTCTTCACTGTTCAGACATCCATTCCTATCTTCATCTAATCACCTCTATTCAAAGGTGCCCAAAGCTGGTTGCTTCTCTCTCTACATGGCACAGCTCACTCTTTTTTATATGTGTTGGTCCACATGTGGGACCTTTTCACTGATGATCCCCTACATTCCCAAATGAAAGGTGTAGGTGGACTAAACTATGCTAGGCTAAAACTAAAAATAATACAAGCATTTTAACTGTCAGTAGGCTCCCTGCTCTAAAATTCCTCACTCCTCTAACACCCTTAATGGAAATTCAGAGCTAAGGCTAGATTACATCTAGGGATATGGATAGCACACTAGATTTCCATACTAAAAGGGAAACAACAAACAATTTTCTCCTCACGGTGAGAGTGTAAAATGTTTTATTGGTCCCAAAGAGAATGGATGCATTTGCCAGTTTTGTTTTTGTGAAACTGTGCAAAAGCCAAAACAATGGTAACTGCTACCTTATTCTATGGTGTGACTTGATTTTCAAAAAGTACTATGTTTGCATTGGTTTTGTCAGGTTCAAAATCAATTCAAAGACTGAAGAAAGTGCACATTATCTTGCTGAAATGCCAGTTATTTTAAACCACTCTAAAAGGATAGTTTATTTTGCTGATTCTTGAACTGCTGTATTCTTCTATATGCATGTGTCATCATGTACAGTTTGCCCCATAAAGTTTGCAGGATTCCCTGCAGCCTGAAAAAAGTGTTTCCTCCCAATCCATACAGATATAAGGCTACAACAGTAACCTTTTAGAGACTGAGTGCCCAAACTGCAACCCTAAACCCACTTATTTATCATAAAGTGCCAACATGGCAACAGGGGTGGGAGGAAATGATCCCATTGGGCTGCTGGGAAGAGGGGCGGGGTGAACTCTGTGCTGGTGGGAGGGAGGAAGCACTCCCATTGGGCTGCTGGACAGAGGAGGTGCAAATTCTGCTGGGGAGGGAGGAAGTGATCCCATTGGGCTACTGGGCAGAGGGGCTGAGCAAACTCTGCGCTGGGGCAACCGCACAGGTGCCCACAGAGAGGGCTTCGAGTGCCACCTCTGGCATGCATGCCATAGGTTCACCACCACTGGGCTACAACATTTCAACAGTTCATGCCAAAGAACTATTCCAGTGCTATAACATTTAAATACACTTTAGTACCAGCTAGCGGGTGCAGAGTAGTGGCAAAGGGAGGTACAAATGGCTCTGCACTAGAGGCAGAGGTTCAAGTGGAAGCAATAGATTGGTCCCCTTTGGAAAGGAGCCTGCCTGCCTAATATCTGAGTGGAAGTTGCAGGGGGTAAAAGAAAGAAAGCAATCACAAGTGCTTAATTTACTCTCTGGGCAGTTCAAAAGTTAATTAGCACTTTGCCCCCAATATGTTCGGAAGGAAGGAAGGAAGCATGGAAGGAAGGATGAATGGATGGATGGATGGATGGATGGATGGATGGATGGATGGATGGATGGATGGATGGATGGATGGATGGATGGATGGATGAATCCTGTGGGTAACCAGAAGAGAAAGGAAAAACTCAGAGGCTGTTTGGTGGGCACAGCTGCAGGGTTAAAAAAAATCCATCCAGGCAAATTATTAGAAAAGATGGGCAAACAAACAGAAGCACTAGGTGGCTTTTAAAAAGAAAAAAGGAAACCTAATTATTTTGAAAGTCAAGACAAACATTTATGTGGATATTTTTAAAATGTAATCATTATGAGGGTTCTTGTGAGGAAATAGTCTGCCCTTTTTTGCTTGTTTTATGTGAGCATAACTTCAGAAAAGACCTTCACGATATCTTGCCCACATTCCATAACTCATTCCATGCCCACATTCCATGACAACCATTCACTTCAGTGGCAGGCGGAGCTGTTTTTGAGGCTGCTCCAAACAACAGATGCTTTTTGACACTTTGGGAGTCTTAGGAGTTCCTCCTTTGCAGAAACATTTAATAGCTGAAATCCTTGAGCATAAATAATCCTCATTTGTGGGTGAAATTGCCTGAAGTTAAAACTCAGGGCTGTACATCTAATAACCCCACCTCACTCGTGTTCTGCCCAGCTCCACCTTTTTCTCTTAGGGAAGCGGAGCTGCATTTGCCAACACATTCAGGCCGCTTAGTGCTGCTCTGCTGATTCACAGTGGCTTGAAACAGAACACAGACAGCCCATTCAGATGGATTTATGACTTCTTCTGAGACCCTTGCATAGCAGCCAGAGCATACTAAAGTGGAATGGAGCATAATGTCTCCATATTTCTATTCCATTTCTAATAACTCAGATAAAACTGTCTCTTTTTGAATTATGGATATCCCTATATGTCTTCCGAGAGGCCAGTCAAGTGAGCTTGCTGCCATGAACAAGTGTAGAGGATTCCACTGAAATTTCATGCAAAGCTGTTCTGTTCTTGTTCAGGACAAATGCCTCCAACTCTAAATCCTTAAATCTTGTTAAGGATGAGAGGCTACAGCTCTAAATTCAGAGGATCTCACTTTATCCAAAGCATCAAGAGAGTCGCTGATTGGAAATCTTTTGCACATTGCATACCTTGTTTCTTTCCCACCATCTGGGTACTTTATGCCCTTTCTCTAATATCAATTTTAGGTTACCTAATTCCTTACCTCACCGATCATGCCATTCCAGAAGCCATCAACTATTTTTCCATGTTTCCCATTGGTCACCAGGTAGAGATCATAAGAGAACTTGACTGTCTTGGCTAGCTTCTTTAGGATATCAATGCAAAAACCTTTGCAGCAGAGCTTGGTGTAGGGGTCCATAGGTCCATCGCCACTGAAAGAAGAACATTAAACACACACATAGAGATCATGTGTTTCAGTCCTTTGCAAACCCTGCTCTGGTCATATCATGGCCCCTTTGTGGCATCTGAATTGGAGAAAACTTTAACGAGCATGAAACCAAATGAAGTAGCAGGTACTGATGATGTAAGAACATAGCAGATAAAGCAGTTTGCTCCCTGCACTTTGGAATGGCTCCAGCAATTAATGAAGATCTGCATAGATGAACTTAAGGTTCCTAAATTGTGGAGACAGGCTAGAGTTGTTGCTTTATTGAAACCCGGCAAAGACCCAAATGACCCCAAAAGCTACCAACCAGTGTCACTCCTTTGCCATCTTTATAAGGTACTGGAATGGATGATTCACAATAGCATCTTCAAATTTATTGATGGAAAGATCATAAAGGAGCAAGCAGGGTTCAGGTTGGGCAGATCATGTGGTCAAATCTTTAACCTTACACAACACATTGAGGATGGCTTCGAAAGAAAGCAAATTACAGGAGTGGCTTTCATTGACCTAACTGCACACAATACTGTTAATCATAGGATTCTGCTCCATAAAATAAACAAGCTTAACAAAGATAACAAGCTTAGTAGGGTCATTTGCAGCTTCCTCCAAAACTAGAGAATCTATGTGGTGATTAATGGACAGAACAGCAGATGGAGGTTACAGAAGAATGGACTGCCCCAAGGAAGTGTATTGTCTCCAACACTGTATAATTTATATATAAATGATCAGCCAGTTCCTGACAATACAAAACTGTTCATCTACGCAGACAACACAACAATGGCCATTCAAGGGTCAAACTTTGATGAGGTAGCTGGAAAATTTACTGGAGCACTTGAAGAATTAGGACATTATTACAACATCAGCCATTTGTATCCTAATCCAAGCAAGAATCATGTAGGTGCTTTCCACCTTCAAAACTGAGAGGGAAGGGTTAAGATGAATGTTATGTGGCAAGAGAATTGATTACAGTACTATTCAACACCAAAATACCTTGGTGTGTCACTTGACCGGACACTCTCTTTTAAGCAGCACTGCCTGAATACCAAAGCAAAAGTTGGTACATAGAACAACATCATCAGGAAACTCACAAACTATAAATGGGGAACTCAACCATCCACACTGCACACATCAGTTTTGACCCTCAGTGTCTCTGCAGCAGAGTATGCTGCTCCAGTATGGAAGGCATTCACATATGCAAAAGAAGTTGACATTGCTGTTAATGAAACCAGGTGGATAGTGACAGGATGCCTTAAACCTACACAAGTTGAGAAAAGATACCCTCTTGTTGGTATTGCTCCACCTAAGATCAGGAGAGAAGTAATGGCAGATGTTGAGAAAACTAAGCAACAGAATGACCCTCAACACCCTCTGAACAGATATGAGCCTCAAGTTCACCGGCTCAGATCCAGAAAGAGCTTTATGCTAAGAACAAACATTCTTGAGAGTACACAAGAGCAAAACCTAATTAGAGGATGGAAGAAGGAGCTCACTGGGCAAGGAACAACATTAAAAGTGGATATACCTGAAGATCTCAGTCTCCCCTATGTCACCTGGAGGACCCTGAACAGGCTGAGGGTTGGAGTCCCTAAATGCAAGACCAACACATGGTGTGAATATGGAGAGACACAGAGTCCGGCCCATTTGCTGGTCTCCTGATTGCTGCCAGAGGCATGCACTGACGAGGACTTGTGTTTGGGCAATGACAAAGCGAAGAAAGTGGCTTCATTTTGGCAGTCCAGGGTTTGATCAGGACACGAAAGAAGAAGAAGCAACAGATCAGCACTGGACTGAATAATTAGAGCACATCCCAATCAGTGAATCTGATATGACATATTCTTACAGATCAGCTGAATAGCTTAAATCAGTGGCAATAAATCTTCCACCTTTGTTACCTCATGGGCATCTCTTTGTAGGTGATGGCAATTACAAAAGACAGCTATATATACATAAAAGCTCATGTACATTCCAGATGTCAGCATGTACTTGTACTGCGACTTGCCCTCTAAGCATTTGTGAGGCAGGGATTTTGAGAAACAGAAAAGGAGGCAAAGGAAGACAAGGTGAAAGAGAAAAGTGGGACGGGGAGCTGAAGCATACAGAGGAACAGAGGTGATGTCTCTCAGTCCTGAAGGAGATGAGCAGAAAGGGGAAGGGAAATCCACCACAACAAGGAGGGTGCCTTTTGATTTGCCACAGTTGTTAAACTCCTGGATGGGAAACACTCTACTGCTAACACTATGATTCAATGGTTCTGTTTTTTAATAATTGCATAATTTTATAACTTGGAAATTTTATAACTTGGAAATATTTAATTTCTTTTAGCTTAACTTTTAATTATTGTATTAATTTATAATTTATATTTTAACTGTGAATAGGCTATCGTATATTGATTTGTGGTTTTATATTGAGTTGTGGTTTAGCTATGTATTTTTAAATTGTGTATGTAAGCCGCCCAGAGTTGGGTTTTTGACCCGATTGGGCGGGATAATAAGTCGAAGGAAATAAATAAATAAATAAATAAGGGGAACAAACTATCTTCCAGTCAGGAGACGCCATTCCAGTAAGAAACAGGACAATTAACCACTCTTGCTAGTACAGTGGAACCACGTATAACGGGAAAAATTCATTCTACAAGGCTGTTTGCTATGTGAATTTTTTCTTTATATGAATTTTTTTTGCATAGTGAAAATTCCTATAAAAACTCATATAACGGAAATTTCTATGGGGAAATCCACATAATGAGTTTTTTTCATTATATGAGTTTTCCCCATAGACATTTTCAAGTTTTTCCCATAGGGAGTGCTATTTTTGCATAGCAAAAATTTTCATTATGCAAGATGCCATGTTTTCTCAATCTCTTTTCGTTATGCGAGTTTTTTTGCTACATGAGGCATTTGTTATACGAGGTTCCACTGTATTGCAAAAGTTTCATTTTAAGATGAGACCTTCGTAAAATATCACCTGATCTCCCATTGCAAATGATGTCCAACATCTCACTTCTTTTCAACCTTTTCACAAATAAGATGCAGACATTACAGAATGTTGCCATTTCACCTTTTCATGCTATACATATTTTCCCAGGGTCTGGTTCTTGTCTCTTCTTGTGTCTATTCACAAGGTACATAGACATATATGCAGTGGTGGGCATCAAAGGATCACAGCAGTTCACCAGAACTGGTAGCAGAAATTCTGGCTGTCCCCTTTGCCCATCCAAGTTTTGAAATAAAGTACAGTAATAGCTCAGATAATGTTTACCTCGGATAACGCTAAAATGGCATAACGTTAAGCAATCTGGGGAGGAGAATTGGATTGAATAATGTTAAGCTCCTATGGGATGGATTGGATAACAACCGCTAAAGCCTGTGCGGTTACAATGTATCTTTATGGAGCTTTAACATTATCTGATCCATCCCATAGGATTTTAACATGCATTGGATAACACCAAGACTTGTGGAACCAAATTTTAGTGTTATCTGAGGTATTACTGTACAGTAAAACACCGGATAACGATTGGATCGGATAACGCTAGAATCGGATAATGATGCAAGATTTTTGGAAAAAACTTGCATCGGATAACGATTCTGGATAACGATCCCTTAGCGTTATCCGAGCCAATCATGGGGGTGGGGGGGTTTGGACTGGGTAGAACATCTACCCAATCCACCCCCACCCCCAGCGATGGATCACTGCTACTGAACTAGGGTCCAGGGAAAGGCACGTGGGTGCCTGCCCTTCCCCTGACCCTAGTTCAGCCTGAGCGATCGCTGGACGAAGCCTAGCGGCACCTGGGCTAGCTAGCCCGAGCACTACTAGACTTCGGACACAGCCTGCACGGGCTGCGGAAGAAGGCAATTCCTAATAAAAATGTTTCCATTAATATAATGGTAAATTAAAGGTAAAGAAGGAATGCGCCCTATGTCACTTTCCAGATATTGGATTGCAGCTCCCATCATCCTTCACCTTAGCAATGCTAGGCTTTAGAGCTGTGGCCCAGGAAGCCTGAGGGAGAGATGCTATCCACTGTCTTTGAAAACTGTTACATATATTCACCCAAGATATTTTATGTTGAGCTCTCAGTAGGGAAAGAGAGCCTTGTTGCTGATGGTGGTGGTGGTGATGATCATAATAATAATAATAATAATAATAATAATAATAATAATAATAATAATAATAATAATAATAATAATAATAATAATAATAATAATAATAATAATAATAATAATAATAATTGTATACCATCAAATCATTTTTGATCTATGCAAACCTTTCAGGGTTTTCTACATAACTGGTATACAAAAGTAGTTGCTTGTTCTGGGACTGTTCAAATTCCTGAAAACCCATTAGACTGGCTCCTATCCTGGGACACACAGTGGGGAAATCATACTACTAACCTCTGACTCTGTGTGACATCCCTGAACCATTGAGCTGCTCATCCAGCTCAGAGACCTGCTATACTGTAGAAAAGGACTGTAACCCACAAAGCCTTTCAAAATAATGTAGGATAGGTTGGAAAAGTTAAAATTTTCAAGGTCAGAATATACATGCATCACAATGGAGCCATTCTATTTTAAGATTGTTCCTTTCTATTATCCATGGAACGGCACTTTCAGAATCTCTGCTTCTATACTGGCTGAATGCCTTTTCCAGTTTTCCACCTATATTTATAAAAGAAAAGAAAGTTACTATACGTTCACCCAAGAGGTTGGATAACACAACCTTCACCAAAGAGTTGTAGAGGTTAACATGAAGCAGATGATTAATAGCAATGTGTAGATTTTTCTGGATGGGTCCCAACAAAGGTGGTAGCCATGACCACCTTTCCAAAGAGTTACCTCTGAGGTTCAGGCACTGCTGGGTCACTCACAAATTTCCCTCCTGGAAATCTAATTGTTGGGCGAGTTCACTACGCAGTTTATTGGGGGTTGTCACTGCATTTATAGATACAACTAGAAAACAGGAAATGAGGGTTCTGCTCTGAGGCCTTGTGACTGGGTCAAGAGTGAGAAAGGGTACCTGCAAACCAAAGACATCCCATGACAAGCCCTCATCACTGGAACAAGCCCAGCCTTGTCTAGAGTTGCCCAGCTGTCAACACTAAAGCATTGGCCTGTGACAAATTCCTTCAAGCTTTAAAAGAAACAGCATTTTCTACTTAGCAAGATTCATCAATACTATTTTTGATGGCAAAAAAACTAAACTAAACTAAAACAAAACAAAAATGTTACATTTCCGTTTCAGAACATTTCAGTCTACAGCAGCACTCTTTAAATGACTTGACAGTCACTTTTCTGGAGCGGGGGACACTACAAAACAAGGCTTCAAAGAGAAACAAGTGAGATAAGGTAAATAGCCTACTGGAGAGTCACTTAGAAGGACTATGACGATGATGATGATGATGATGATGATGATGATGATGATGATGATGATGATGATGATGATGATGATGATGATGATGATTTCATGTCAGAAATTATTCTGGGTTGAAAGGATTTTTTCTGGAGAAACTCCCCTCAGGGGACACCCAAATGAGGCCCCTTTCATGTCCTCAAGAGCTGGGACAGAGACAGGCGCTCGTTCCATCATGCAGTACCCGGCTCTCAAACTGCCAACTTGCCGGCCTTCCAGCTAACAAGGCAAGCTTCTTAACCACTGAGCCACCGCAGCCCCTACTTAGCAATCAATGGTTCTTAAGTCATTACCAGGTATAAAATTTTACATTGATCTACAAAGTTTCCCATGTGTCAACTGGGCTATTGTTACTTTGGAGACTGATAATTGTCATTATCCACAGCACGACTGTCTATTCTTTTACTAATGAACCATTGGCCATAATCTGTAGGCTCACCTGGCCACAAGGCCGTGTTCAAGATATGACAGTTATATAATCTCAGGAAGTGGATTTGATCCATGAAATCTCACATTAAATTGTAGCAGTTAATCTTTAAGGTGCCACAATGGATCCCCCCCCCCCTTCCTGATATGCTTTCACAGACTAACACAGCTGCTTCTTGATGGGACTGCTTCACTTTTTAAGTCGCCAGGTAGGCAGAAAGCAACCAAGTGAACATTTTCTCATCTTACACGGGCAAGAATTGGAGAAAGTATATTTATCAACATCTCTACTGGGCTTTCACTTGTGAAATGCACAGAGAAGCCGTCAGCTTGTGCTGACAAGAGGATCCCCAGTATTCAGCTGCCTAGGGATCACGGATATGCTACAGTGAACTGCTGTCTGTGTCTGTGCAAATATTTTCCTTGCAAAATCCTTCAAGCAAAGTTCTTCAAGAAAAAAAGGTGATCAATTAATCAAGGCAACTTTCTTTTACGGTGTTACGCTGGGAAGGGAGCAAATGACATTTCAGTCTAATGGGAATAATTCTTCCAACCATGGCCTCACATCCATTAAAGGCAAATTTAGTTAACTGTGTGAGATAGAGGGTGATATATGTTGACATATATTCATTTCTCCCAGTACCACGACTAACCGCGCATGTTCTTTGGCCAGGACCCTTGTTGCTGAGCACACTTTCTGCGGACTCAGTCAGTGGACGATTCTTATTTTCCCTAGAGCTCAAGGAAAATATAAGGGAATTGGGTCTTACCACACTTTGTGGAATATAAAAGGAGGACTCACTATGACTACATCCAGCTGCCCTCTAGCTGTGTTGGAGTACCAATGCCCACTGTTCCTAGTTATCAGTGGCTGTCTTGACTGGGACGATGGGCACTGTAATCCCTTTGATCTGATGTAAAGGGTGCACTGTATTTTTCTTTCAGCTTCACAAGTGGACTGAAAGGCACCCGATGATCCTATGCCTCGTTCCTTTCTTTCCATGCTTCACATGGGTTGCCTATCCTGGGTTTCTACACAAGACGCAGCCAACTGGAAGAGACCTGTTAATTCTGGTTGCCTTACTGAAGGTGGACTCTGAAAGAAAGGATTATTTCCACTTCTCCATTTCAGACATGCAACACAAAAGAATGTGGAATGGCAGCAAATGTCAGAGATGGCCAGGGTTGTCTATGAAACACAAATAGGTTTTCTAAAGCAGGAGGAAGACTGACAGCTGAGCCACATTTCCACCATGGATGGCAGGTTTGCTGATTCAATTGTGTGGCTGAATTTATTCATTTTTCTTACATTGGTAAAGGTTAAGGTTGCCCTTCCTTGAAGGCACTCTAGCTGCGCATCTCCATTTACAGCCAAAGAGACAGCACTGTCTACATCTGCAGACGTTTCCATGGTCATGTGGCAGGCATGACTAGCATGAGCACGTGGAACGCTGTTACCTTCCCACTGAAATGGTACTTATTTATCTACTTGCAATTTCTTGCTTTTGAACTGCTAGACTGGCAGGAGCTGAGACAGAGACAGGATCTCACTCCATTGTGCAGCTCTCGGGTATCAAACTGCTGTCCTGCTGACCTTTAAGTCATCAAATTCAGCATCTAAACTACTAAGCCACTGCAGTCTTTGTTACATTAAGGTAGGTAAAGGTAGAGCCTAAAGTTCCTAAAATACAAAGCAAGAGCAGTCAAAAGGAGTGTGGAATTCTATAACTCTCCAAACTTTTTACAACTTCAATAGTCATCGTCTGTCATCTTGAGTTATGCTGCCCTGGGGGTGAAAGGAGTTGCAATCCAACAACATCTGAAGGGTTACAAGTTGCCCACTTGTACCAGAAACTTTCTTTGGTGCAAGGCTGCTATTACCACATTCCACATCTCCAAATCCAGGCAGCCTAGACAGCATATTATCCAAATTAAACATTTATTGTTTCATTGGGTTTTTACCAATATGTTTCAGCTCTAGCATCATTTATATAGTGTAATGATTAGCATGCAAGACTTGAAACAGGGAAAACAAGATGAAATGTCTCTTAAACAAACATCTGGATAGCTCAGTGGTTTAGGTATGATTGGGAGTTTAGTTCCCCACCGTGCTTCCTTGACATGGGCTAGACTGGATAATCTACAGGGTTCCTTCCAGCAGTACAGTTCAAAGTTTATTGTTATAAATTGCAAAGCTCATTGGCCAATCATCCAGCATCTTAGCTAAATCTAAGGGTCTAAGAGTTGAAAGTTATTTTCAGGATAAAATCAGGAAAGAGGAATCATGTAAAGCAGCCATGTACATTCCTGTATGATGCTCGGTCATACACAAGAGCTTTTGGTGATATTCTCATGAGACTGCTGTCATTTTTTACCATCGTTTTTTACAAATAGTTGCAACATAAGCAGCCAACATATGTAGAACTCTCTGGATTCTACTTGTGTGAACTGTTATAATGATTTGGAGACATGATTGCAAGCCTACGATATGTAAGCCATTTGTTGCTCTTAGATGCTATGCTACTGTTTTTAGGGAACTCTAGTCCAATTGGCATAAAGAGTAGGTACTTATCTTACAGTTCTTATATATTTTATATCATTTTTCTATGTACTACATAGTACTTATTGTTGGATATTCTCGGTGTGAAGTGTTTTAAAATAGTTTTGATGTTATAATTACGTGATTATTTAATTTTAATATTATGCTAATACTGTTTTAATATTGCAATGATCTGTTGATCATTTTGGATGACCAGCCTTCCATTGACTTGTGCTGGACAACCATAAAGGCTCTCGTTTTTTAAATTTTTGCTACGAGGTATATGAGTTGTGAAGACATTCTAGGTCAGGGGTTCCCAACCTAAGGCCTGTAGGCCAGATCTGGCCCATGGTGCCATTTCATGTGGCTGCCCACCCTTTCAAGGGCATTCAAGAAACAAAATGACTGCCCCTTTGATGCTGTTGGGACAAAATGGCCATCCCCATCATGCAGACAGGACAAAATGGCTGTCTGGCCCTCAAAGCTGACTGAGAGAGCATGCCCCGGCCCCCAGCTTAGAAAGGCTGGGAACCTCTGTTCTAGATTGTAAAGAGAGGAGAGGATCTGCTGAATTTCAGACAGCTAGCTTTGGGGGGGTTGCTTGCTAGGTGCCTTCACAGTTTGCTCTTTTACAAAACTAGGTAAAATAAAATACAATAAAGTATAATACACTCAACTTGAATGCTGAAATTCACAAACTATACATGGGGAGCTCAACCACCCATGCTGCATACATCAGCTTTGGCCCTGAGTATCTCCACAGCAGAGTATGCTGCTCCAGTATGGAATGCATCCCCATGTGCAAAACAAGTTGACATTGCTGTTAATTAAGCCGTGTGTATAGTGACAGGACGTTTCAAACCTACACCACTTGAGAAAATATACCCTCTTGTTGGTACCACTCTGCCTAAGATAAGGAGAGAGGTAGCAGTGGATGCCGAGATAACTAAACAAGAGAATGACCCTCGACATCCTCTGAATAGATATGAGCCTCAAGTCTGCCAGATCCAGGAAGAGCTTTATGGCGAGAACAAATATTCTTGATGATAAGATAAAGGTTTCCCTTGCTCGAAAGCCAGTCGTATCCAACTCTAGGGTTCAATGCTCATCTCTGTTTCAAAGCCAAAGAGCCATCGCTGTCTTCTTCTGTGGTCATGTGGCAGGCATGACTAAACACCAGAGCGCACAGAACGCTGTTGACTTTCCCAACAAAGTGGGTCCCTATTTATCTACCTGCAATGTCTTGCTTTTGAACTGCTAGGTTGGCAGGAGCTGGGACAAAGACTGGAGCTCATTCCATCCTGCAGTATGGGCAAGGAACATCATTAAAGGAGGATATAGCTGAAGATCTCAATCTCACCTATGTCACTTGGAAGACTCTGAATAGACTGATGAGGACTTAAGTGTGGCTAATGACAAAGCCAAGCAAGTGGCTTCATTTTGGCAGTCCTGGGTTTGAACAGGGACACAAAAGAAGAAGAAGATTGCTCATTCTTTCCCTGTGACACTCATTCTCACTGCTTGCTCATCTGCATAAGCCAATTACTTTGCAGAGGAAAACATTGCTAGCATAGTCTGTCCACTGTTCAGCCAGCTTTGTGAGTAATTTTTGGTCTGAGAGGCCAAATCATTATGGGGAGAGATGGCAAAAAAGAAATATTACCAGTGCATGGAGAGTCCCCGAGCTATTTAGGCAGACAGCAGATGAGGGGAGAAATGTGTCCCCCACTTTTTTCTTTATCCTTCAAGAATCAGCCAGATATGCAGGCAGCTAGCCAATGCCCGGAAGAATTAATGTGCAAGATGGAACTTTCATTGTGGTTTTTAACACACACCCCTGCCCCCAGGAAATTTCAGTGCTGCCTAGTTCACAATCCCTTGATGCTCACTGTCTGGCAGCTACTCTCTTCTTTGGGATCTGCCATGCTTATAAATTCCAGGAACATCCGCACAAAACCTAAAAAGTGGTGGCTATTTTGTTTCTCCTGTGCAAATCAATTAGAGTTTGACAATCCAAATTTACCAGTTGATTCGGATCACAGGCCTGGAATGAATTAAGTCAGAACATTTTGTTTCACCATGGAACTTAATCTATCTATTCAGTTCAGACAGAAACATCATACAAACCATATGGATTGATTTAGGCTGGTATTTGGCTGAAATAATCACACAGCTCTACATGTGTCTCACTCTTCTGTAGTGAGCCTATTGCTTGAAGGAAACCCCATACTAGAACATGTTTACAGCAGGGCATGCCAGAGGTTAATAACAAGAATTGGTCAGTCTCTGCTTTATGGAGCTATTCTCAGTCCAGCTATTAACCTAGCTGTATTATTTGCCTGTGACCTTCCACAGGGCATCCAAGAACATTGGCCTTTACCTTTAGTCCTCTTTGATCCCAGGGTTCTAACTAGATCATAGGTGCCTTCTGTATAACAAAGAGCACAGAGAAACAGCAGGTGAAAGGTAGTAACCTACAAGATGTGTGTTTTGTTTAGAAGGAGAAACATTCAGTAAGCTACTTAAGTGTTTGATGGAGATCTGAAAAGCTGGGGCATAGAGAGAATACAGTATGATACCCTGTGCCGGTGCCCTATATCCTAAAGGTGAAACCACTTATGAATCTGCGCTAAATTTGCTCCACAGGTTTATTCTACAATCCCACCCTTTAACTCACTTTCCCAAACTTTGGTTTCTGGACTTCAGTTCCCAGAAGCCTAAGTATGATGAAGTGGACTTGATCCACGAAAGCTAAGAATAAAAATATAGCAGTTAGTCTTTAAAGTGCTACAGTGTTTTTTATTTTATTTTATTTTATTTATTTTGTTTTGTTTTCTGATATGCCTGAACCACAGACTAACATTGCTACTATTCCAAAAAATTCAATTCCCCCAAGACGCTGATCAGTCAATGTACTGACTTAGGCTTCTTGGAAGTGAAGTCCCCCATGGGGCGTGGGCACCGGGGAACCACGGCTTTAGCTCCATTCACTTTTGACTTCTCCACTGACATTTACCTTTCTGTGTTGTTGGGCTGCTTCCGGCAGGGAACAGTATTTCGAACACATACTCCCGTGGTTGGATCTGTATTCTCCACAATCACGAAGGGTCTTTCCTCAAGGGTGGCAACGGTGAGGTGGCGATTGTCTGCCATGGGCTGCAGGAAAGATCCGTAGCGTGGCCACACTGGGTATTTCATGTGGATGATCCCCTTCTCCCATTTCCCTACCTATATAAGAGCAGAAAGTGAAGAACAATAACTGTTCTCGGTATGACACACAAAGATCTTGATCATCTAGGCTGAGTCGGGTGCCATTTTAGCTCGCACATAAACAAGACATTCATAGCAATTGTGATGGAGGAGGAAGCCATTTGCCCACCGAAATTACTCTCTGTGTTGCTTTACTGCTAAAAAGAAAACGAGTCAACATGAATGGGTCAAGAAGTCAAAAGGAAATCAATAATTATGAGGCAAATTGGTCCTTGGCCGGGCCGGACCCACTGAAGCTGCTCAGCCCTGATATTAACCTTCAGGTTAATTCAATAACGATTCTGGAGCAGTCAGATTGCAAGCTGGTGAACAACCTTTACCCTACGCAGAGAAAAACATCTATAGCCTCGGAGCAATCTTTACCTGGGAAAATTTTGTCTAGCAGTTTGACACTAACGATGAGTAAATGGACCAGTGGGGCCAGTTAACTTTCACTCTGTTTTGTATCGATGTAGAAGACAGGTGTTTTATTTCCACTCCTTAAACCGAGCATTACTGAGCACACAAACCTACTTATTGCAAGGGAGATACAACTAATTATTTTGGAAATAAAATTTTTGTTATTCACTTTAAATGTCCTGGATTTTTAAATACCCTAGTGGAAATTGGCCAGATATTATGCTTTTTCACAGAGACTGTGCATAAACTAGATGGCAGAAGGCCTTTGGATTTTTTTTAAAAATGGAGCAATATGTGTACAGCATTTCTTTTCGTTAGTAATATTTACCCAGCTCCAGAAACTAGGTGGAATACAAGCTACCCTACTGCTCACTCCAGGTCACCTGCTCCCCATCTGCCATCTTATTTGTAACCCTGTTACTTAGATATTGCAGCCAACAGCTGAATAATGCGTTCAACCAGAAAGCTTCTGGGCTAGTATTGCTTCCCTAGAGAAACTAAACCCTTTTCCTTGTTATATGTCTGCACAACAACATATAACTGATATGGGTTAAAATGACCACACAAATCTAGACTGGAAATGTTGGAACATTCTTCTTCTTCTTCTTGTGCCATATCCGATTATGAATATTGGCGATCCTCGTGGCAATCAGCCATTAGGATTGTCCTGGGAACCATATAATGCAGTGGCCTTTCATTCTATCCTCTCATAATTGTGTATCCTTTCCAATTTCAAATACAGTAATACCTCGGATAACGCTAAGACTTGGTTCCACGAGTCTTGGTGTGATCCGATTTTTAGTGTTATCCAATGCATGTTAAAATCCTATGGGATCTATCGGATAACGTTAAAGCTCCATAGAGATACATTGTAACCGCACAGGCTTTAGCGGTTGTTATCCAATACATCCCATAGGACCTTAACGTTATTCGATCCAATTCTCCTCCCCAGATTACTTAACGTTATGCAATTTTAGCGTTATCCGAGGTAAACGTTATCCGAGGTATTACTGTAATGTCAAAACCAACATTAGGGTATGCCTATTGAGCCCATGTCAGCAACAATGCTTGTTTGCTTCTACCCCCTCCCTCTACCATCAATGTTGCCAAAAGGATAAGAGTGTCAGAAATTAAGCTAGAATGTCTTTCCATCAGATTCGTATTCTTCTTCTCTAAAACACATTTGAAATTACATTTCTAAAAAGAGCTATGTTATATTTATGAGTATTTTTATATACTGTGACAAAAAAGCTATATAGTAAATTTATCAAAGGAGGTCCAGATGGTTCAAGAACTACTTCGTATTAGAGATGTTGCCAAGACTTGTATTTCCAGGCTCAGAAACATTAGTTTTAGAGGCTCACAAAGCTTACTTCAAACATAGATGGCCCATTATGACCCTCCTACTAATTCATCGACAGCAAGAATTTTAATCCTGACTAAAGTAAAATGTAAATCAACAGCTTAGAATAAAGACTCATAATTAAAATACCTGGGAAAGTGAAAAGTGGTTTAGCTGGCATTCAAATGACATTAAAATAAACAGCAGGTGGCCTGCATTTAGGAGAGTATGCCATAACCAATGCACCACCACTAAGAATACTTTTTCCTCATTCAGCATTCCACTTTATCTGTGGCAGCGAGAACAAAACAGGGTCTCTAAAAATTATCTGAACATACATGTAGTCTCACAAATCAATAGGTGATCTGTCAGGATTACAGTGTTTGAAAATCATCAAGCCAAATTTCTTTTAAAAAATTACATTTCAGCAGTTTGATTTGGGTACAACTTTTACCTTTGAAACCTGTAATTAGCATCTGAAACTGGATTGTTTTCTTAGATTTACAGAATAATATGGGACCCAAAGTGGCTCACAACAACTAAAACTAGAAAACAACCACCTGTTTTTTAAATGCAATATAAATATCATATTTGAAATAATTAAGCATTTATCAAGATCAAAACAGAGAATAAAAATATTTTTGAATGTTTTCAAAAACCTATAAACATGTAAGCTAATAAATAAAGTATTCCTGAGACCTTACTGCTTAGAAGTCTGCCAAGAGGAAAGTTTTTTCTGATGATAGATAACACCTGGCATTTGGGAGTCAATTCTTTTCAGAACAACTACTGAGGAAACCCTCTTTTGTGTCTCATGAAATGAATTTGGGAAGGTAGATGAACCAAGAGAAGAGCCTCCTCAGAAGATCATAAAAGCTGAGTAGGCTCAAATGGGGTGACACGATCCATCAAATAGCCTGGACCCAGGCTGTATAGGCAGTTGTAGCTAATGTTGGCACGCCAGCTGTTTTTGGACTTCTATTCCCACAAGCCCTGATCAGCAGGAGTGCTGACTTGGGCTTCTGATAATTGAAGTTCCAGAATAGCAGGAGTGCCAAGGTTAGTCACCAGAGGTATAGGGCTTAATAGATAATAGCTAGGACTTTGAATTGAACCCAGAAACAGGCTGGCAGCTGATGAAGATATTATAATAAGGGCGTTATATGCTCCCTGCCATCAGCACTAACCAGCAGTCTGGCTGCAGCATTTTGGACCAGATGAACACTCTTCAAAGGTAATCCCACATTGAGTGCATTGCAGTAATCCAAATGGGATGTAAGTATGACATGTGTCACTGTGGCCAGATTGAACATCTCAGAGATGAGACACAGCTGGCACATCGACTTTAACTGTGCAGATCCTGGCTTGGCCACTGCTGAAACCTGAGCATCCAAGTTCAGAGTTGAGTCCAGGAGCATACCTGAACTGTGGACTTGACTTTTCAGGAGCGGTGTAACCCCATCTGTACTGGCTGAATCCCTATCATCTGATTTGCCTTTTGACTAACCTGGAGTATTTCTTTTTTGGCTGGATTAAGTTTCAGTATGCTAGCCTTCATCCAGTCTGTCATTGACAACAGACACTGGTCTAAGCACAGAACAGCTTTCTTGGAATCATATGGAAAGGAGAGTTGGGAGTTGGCTATCAGCAGCATACTGATGGCACCCAACCCCAAATTCCAGACAACCTCTTCCTGTAGTTCCATGTAGATGTTGAATAACATGGAGGACAGGACTATGTACTGAGGATCATCAGGGTCTCAAACAGGTTTATCCCAACATTTTTTATTTAGTTATTTCATTTGTATCCTGTCCTCCTCCAAAGACTCAGAACATCACCTTCTGGGTTCCCCCTTCCAGGAAGGACTGGAGCCACTGTAAAACAGTGCCTCCAAGAACTATTCCAGAAAGGTGCTCTAGAAGGATATCATGGTTGATGGTATCAAAAGCCACTGAGAGGTCCAGCAGAACCAACATAGACACAATCCCCTGTCCAGTTCCCAGCATAGGTCATCCACCAAGGCATCCAAAGCTGTCTCTGTTCCATAAGCAGGCCTGAGGCCAGACTGAAATGAATCTAGATAGTCTGCTTCATCCTGGAACCTCTGGAGCTGAGATTGCACAACACACTTCAAGACCTTGCCCAGAAGTGGAAAATTGGTGACTGGTCAATAATTGTCCAATACAGTGTGATTCAAGGAGAGCTTTTTAGACAGAAGTCTTACTACTGTCCCCTTTAAGCTTTCTGGTACCTTGTCTTGCTGCAAAGAGGCATTCACCGTTCCTCCTACCCACTCAGTCTATTCCCCTCTGACAGTTTTTAATAAGGGTCTAGGACACATGTGACAACTTTCACCTCTCCAAAATATAATTCGAAGCATCTAAATTGATGCATTCAATTGCATTTATTATTGTTCACAAAGACACTTAAAGGAAATACTACAGGCCACAACAGAGGGGTGAAAGTTTTATTCTCTGTTTGCTTTTTTTTTTTTAATGAATGTGGCATGCCACTCAAGCACTGTGTTTACAAAATATTGGGAGACATTATCAGACAAGCATTTTCTAATAAGCCACTTGCCACAGTCATATTTTCTCAGTTTATTGCTTTATTTGACCCTTGCTGCTGTAGTATAGCAGAGTCATGGACAAAGCAATAACAACCATTGCACTGGAGAACATTTTAATTATCAAGAGAATCATATCATAAAGAGAAAGTGTCAATAGAAGACATTTACACAGGCAACAGGGTTTACTTAATTAACAAGAATATTATTCCACAGATAACATTTATCTCCTCTAAAGTATTATTGGCAGTCTTCCAAACAAAATGGAAAATCTATCCAGTAATATTTAGTTGCATATATTTACTGCGACAGATAATTGCATCACCCTATCTCCATCAGGAATATTTAGCCACTGGAGGCTGTTTTCCTTCACATGTTTTGCTATTTATTTATTAATTTTTTTGAATAAAACTGTTTAGAGGCTGAATCACTGGGATGTGTAATACTTTCTACAATTGTCTCTTATTTGTAATATCATCTAGTCACATAAATGGGATCAGACAACGTTGCCTTAAAAAGTGGTTTAAAATATCTTCCACCATTCTGTCTCCAGTTTCTTCCTAAAATGTACACATAGACACTGGCGAGGTATAGTAATAAAGGGGGGGGACGACACACTGTGAGTATGATTTTGTAAACATCCTCACAAAGGGTAGGTAAGAACTGGGAGATGAGTAGAGGAGGGATTGAATTTTTCCCTCTTCATGACAGTCACAATCTCAATCAATGTGCATATAAATACCTCATAGACAGGAATTGTCAAAGTGAATAGTATCCAGAAGTGTAGCATGCCTTGGCGGGGCCCCATATAAAAATTTGTTTGGGGGCCCTTAGGAAGGGTAAATATTTCTCACAAAAGAAATTTTTTTTTGCATAAAATTAAAAGAAATATTTATTCATCATAATTATCTATCAATAAACATTGCTCTCTGTCCATGGTTTATCATCGTATCGTATGTACATCGATTATTGTGGGATTTCCCCATTGAAGTAAATGACTTAAACGGGGAAATCCCGCAGCCCACGATAACCGATGTAGGGTGTTGCCAACTTTTGAACGCACGCTTTACGCGGGGAAAAAAGAAATTGCTTTTTTTGACTTTTGTCATTTGTGAAATAAAAAAAAATTTGGGAAGTTTTTATTAATTTTTGCTTACGCACGTTGGGGGCCCCCGTGGCCCGGGCCCCCCGTATAATTGATACGGCAGATACGGCGGTAGCTATGCCCCAGATAGTATCCAAAGGGTATCCTAACTATTTTGGCCCATAAGGCAGAAACCCCAAACAAGCACCTGCCTTGTCTCAGTAGCAGCAGGAACAAATTGAATAACTATCAGTATAATAACTTTTTATGTTGGACTTCCTCACTTTATCCAACAATACTTGAGTAATATGGGAATGTGAGCAAAGCGGGGGTGGGGATAAGACTTGGATACAAAAGATAATATTTCTGGTATATGGAAGTGGCATTCATTGCTGGTGGCAGGATATTCAAAGACTTAAGAACAAAACAGTGGTAAGTCATTTTCTCTTTCTTTCTACAAGACGGACCATTTTGGGAAATTCTCAATCCTACACATGAGGATCAGTTCTGGATCTTTGTGTTTTTAAAGTTAAATCTTATTTAGATATCATCTTACAAAATATATCCCCTCTAATTTGTTTTCAACATGTGAATGATATATTTTTTTGACAAGACTTGTGATTTATTTTCAAGAAACCCATCTATTATACATAACTCACTTAAGCCAATTTGGTTTCATATCATTTGTCCATCTCAATTTTAATTCAATTCCACACGAACAAAAGGAAACTACAAAGCAATGATGCACAAACAAGGCCATCTCAGTGCACTCTTCTAGCTATATGTGCCCTGTAGAATGTAATACTTTACCAAGGCATCGCAGATTAAACAAATCAGTTGTATAACACTGAATAAATGAATCCAAAACTTCATTTCATAGTGCTTCAATTTGTTTATGAAATGAAATAGCCATCCAGATTTCAAGAAAGCTTCATACTCATCTTGGAATTATCCAGTTGGTCTCAAAGGAAGAAGCCAGGGCAGGGGTGGGGAGATACAGAACACAAGCAGAAAACTCCAGCATACAAGTATTTAGGCTAAAGCCATGGCCAGCTGCCTGAATCAAACATAGCACATTGGTTTTATGTTCATGAGCCAACTAGACTACTAGTTGACTCTTAATCTGACTTCAACCCACATGACTCAATGGCCTCCACCTGAGAGCAATAAGTTAGTTATAATAAATCAAGTCATGTAACATACATAGCTCTCTAATGGGGGAAGAATGGAAGACCCAAAAGAAACAGCCAACACCCGAAGTCTGATGTGGTCATTTTGCTATGCCTTATGGTACGGCCAGTCCTGTTTAAAACTAAGAGTTTGTCTCCTTCATTTTTTTCTGCCCAACCTCTTCCCTCCTGCCTCCATTGTGGGTATTGGATAGCATATACCATGGAGAAATCTTTAAGGCTGTATTGGGCCTGAACTATGAAATGTCCTGTACGTGAAATGAGGCAAATTAATTCCATGACACTCCTGCCTGGATTTACAGACAAGATGCAAGAGAGGAAACAAAAACAGAGCTCTCACCATCTCCCAGTGCCGATGCCGGTTCAGAGAAATCACTATCATGGTAGGTCTCACCAAGTATCCCCCTTCATTGAAGGACAAATCCTTGTGTTCCCATGTCACATTCAGCAAATGCCTGTTGAGAATGAATGAAGAATAATTTGAGCTGCTAGAAGGAAAAGAGAAAGCATTAGATTCCCGTTTTCTCAGTAAAAGACGGTGGTGTGTGTGTGTGTGTGTGTGTGTGTGTGTGTGTACGTTTTGTACAGGAAGCATGTCTTCTTTTCCATGGTGATCTTTCAATTACCACCCACATCACATCATTTTTAGACTATTAACCTGAAGGTAGACATCAGGCCTGAGCACCTTCAGTGGGTCCAGCTAAGGACCAATTTGCCGCACAAATATGTATCCTATAGTTGCCATCATCACCAAATATATAGTGACAAGGAATAAAACCCAAAAGCATACACAACTCCCAATGGTAAAAGAAAGAAAAGCCCCTAGCTTCTTTTTAAAACAAGATACATGGGAACTACAGATCTTGTGTTAGAAAACAATTGGGTTTTTCAGACGCTGTTAGGCTTGATAGATCAATGGTTTTAGTATCTAGCTGTAGCTTGGGAGTTTGACTTTTCACTGTGTCTCCTGTGGATATAGCTAGCCTGTGATGCCATGAGCAAGTTGCCCCACTCTGTTTTATTAGAGAAAAGCCTGCCTATGCAATCTTGTACAATCTGTACAGGCCCAGGAAATAAGTCAGGAATGACTTGATAAAACATGATGATGTTGATGAAGATGATATGGGGGAATGCAGTCCTTCTGTGGAGCAAAGCACATGCCCCCAAATACCCTCTTTTACGATGCAAATGTTGAGGGTTTCAAGTTGCCATCACAGCACCAAGTTGGCAATGCCTGCAGGTGACCTACATGTCAGCCACTCCTAGATTAAACTTTTGGAACCAAGTAAGACAACCTTTCCCCCCAAGCAATAGGAATCCTAAATGAAAAATTGTGCAGCACATTTCATGGCAGAATGATCTTTTGGTAAGTATAGTCTCGGAGCAGGATGTGGATCAATTACAATTATAACATACTCTTTTGCCAATATGGTCACACAAAGTATGTTATCTCCCCTCCAACATCTCACATTGGTCCTGGGACGCAAATTAGGCTGAACAAGAGCAACCAGACCAAAGTCATCCAAAAAACATTATGATCAAGCAAGAACCCAAACCTAGCACTCCTCTGCTTTGCCACACTAGATCCTACAGTCATCCAGATCACTTTTCATGCATTGTAACTGCTCATCCAACAGGGCTGCTCCAGTTGTCCTTCTGTATTATTAGCCAGCATTGACTCTATGTGGGTTGTGAATACTAGGTGCTCAACAAGATTAGGACCTTCTTATCTCCTTGTTTGGTAGAATTTGCAAGATTCGGAGACTTCCTCATTTTGTTTCTATTAAGACTATGAAGTGGGACTTGAGTGGGACTGTTTTGTCATGTGTTCAGCACCTTCTTTTTTACATGCTTGACAATTAATGGTCCAAGACAGACAGATATCAGAGGCTCAGAAGTGTTTCAAATGTGTCCTGAGTTCTGTCTACAATAACTGACTTGATAGTAGCAATCAATCAATGTGCCCTGTGCTTACTTTTTAATAGTGCTGTGCAGAAAATTTATCCCCTGAGAATTGTGATCATCCTCATTCAATGTGATAGAAAAGAAATAGTCTTCAAAAAGAAGTTCAGAAGAGAAGTAATTTTAGAGTAAATCTCATGATGAGGCTCAGGATTTTTATGCTTGTCTCTGTTTAGCTAAGGAATGTTTGTGTATGGGATGTATCAAAAAACAAAAAATATACAAAATAAAATTATAATAAAATAAAAAACACTGTAGCACTTTAAAGACTAACTGCTATATTTTTATTGTTAGCTTTCGTGGATCAAGTCCACTTCTTCAGGCAAAGAGTGAAACTTACAGGCATGGTTTTTATACACAAAATTCAGGGGGTCAAAGGGAGAAGGGTGTGGTCAAGCAAGATGAGAGACAAGCAAGCACAACAATACAGCTTCACACCGCCATTAGCAACAATAGATTAGCTCTAAAGGACTCCCTTTCAATCTCAAGGTTACTGAGAAAGCCCATTCTGGTCTCTGATCAACCTTTGACCTGCATGTCAGAAAACAAAAACACTGTACCTGGCTACTTTCTGTTTTGCTAAAGAGAATTGGCACGAAGGTTGTAATATAATATATAAAATCATATAGTGATCTGTGGATCAAACATGATAATGTCGCAGAAACCCTTTGCTAATATTTAGTCCCCTGCAATGGGTGTCTAACAGATGGATGTACACTAGAACATCGGACAACGTTATGACTTGGTTCCACAAGTCATGACGTTATCTGATTTTTAGCATCATCCGATGCATTGATCGAGCGTTTAAAAAAATCCCTGTTCCCTTTCCAAAGAGGAAAGTGAACAGGGGGAGATCAGGTTGGCTTGGGGAGGGAAAGAACCCTCCCTCCCCAAGCAACCCGGGGATCCATGGGGCTCGGGGGGCTTCAGGGGACAAACCGCGGGTGCGTGCGTTGTCGCTGAAGTCAAACTCAGCTCCAGCTAGCAATCGCTAGCTGGAGCTGAGTTTGACTGCTAAGCCCTGGATTGGGTAGATGTTCTACCCAATCCAAACCCCCCCCCCCCGATTGGCTCGGATAATGCTACAGAATTGTTATCCAGAATCGTCGTCCGATGCAAGTTTTTTCCAAAAAACTTGCATCGTTATCCGATCCTAGCGTTATCCGATCCAATCGTTATCCGGTGTTTTACTGTATTTGATTTCTGCTGTCTCCCTTTCAATCCACTTTCAATGTGTATGGGGTGTATCTCAGTTTGCAGTTGGTCCAGTGGTGGCCTATAGTATCCCCCAGATACCCAAAGTTTAATTAAAGCCTGTTTTTTTTTGGGGGGGGGGGGTTTGTATCATAAGTTAACCGCGCCTTTTCAGATCAGAAAGTATGGAGAGCCAAGGAAGCTATAAAGTGAGCAAAGAGATGTTGAACAGAAAGGAAAATAACAAACAAACAAACACAGCATTCTTGGCTAAAATAATTGCAGACCATAACCACCACTGCTCCTTAATTCTAAAAAGGCCTGAGATTGCAACACTAAAATGAAATTCTCATTCATAGGGCAATAAAACTTTGGGAAACTGAAGGACGGGGAAAAAAAATTTTTTTTTCTTGGTGCCTAAAAATTTTCAGCTGATTTCGGGCAATTTGGGGCGGCTGATTCCGAAAATGCCATCCATTTTGTTCTAGCAGCTCTAGTTCATGAGATATCAATGATGTCATTATACATTGCTCTTATGACTACACTTGTATTTGCCTCACCATTCGTAAATTGATTGTTTTAATAATACTTATTGATGTTGTTCAAGCTCTATTCCTGTTGTTGTTGCAAGTGTAATTTAACTAATCTGACCTTTTTTGTCATTCTCTGTGCTCTCCTTTACTGTTGAGGCTGGATGCTGTGCATCCCAAAGCTAGTCCAACTCCGCAGCTGCTCCATGGACTAGGGCTGATGGGGCATAACTGAAAGCATTTTTGGAATCAGTGACCCATATATAGCCAGAAATAGGTGAAAATTGTGAGGCACCAAAATCACTATTCCCCAGTGTTATTGCATACTACTAGATCCATATTTTTCCTGTAAGCTGACACAACACTGCCTTTGCTTTGGCCCACTATGAGGTCTGCTTTATTTATTATAGGATCTGCAGTGCAGACAATAGGACTACAATAACCTTTCAAAAATATAATGTTTGAGAGTTAAGAAAATGTGCTGCATCCCAGAAAAATGACAGCAAGGGCTGAATCAAAATTAGTCAAAAGATGTGGGGTGGGGTGGGATATTAATTCTGAGATTGTTTCCCCCATCTTACCCCTTGCCCGAAACAGAAGGGGATTTTTGTAGCATAGGTTTTGCAGACCCCAGTTCTGAGAAACTGTTGGAGAATGTCTCCTTTTCCTTGAGATACTCATTGAAACTGTCCTCAAAAATCCTCTTTCCACAAATACAATGAAAAATTGATAAAGCCATTTGTACATGAATGTACATTTCAATAGCTGGTCATTCGCAACTAGTGGAAGACTAAAAGATTCTGTGCTACAGCAAAATGACTGACTGTTCCATCAGTATTATCCTCGTTTTCTTGGGGAATAAAGTTCCCACTGCCTTGTGGTGGGAGTGTATGGCTACAGGGTTATTTCTTAACAAAAGCAAGATCATGGGTATGCACTTTAAAAACATCTTGGAGCAGAAATCATTATGTTCTTTCTCATGTATTAGTCTAGGAATTTCAAATTAGATTTGTTCACATTAAAACATAAATCAAACTTACTTCTCTACCTTCCCTAAGCAGGAGATGGCTACAAGTCATAGTACTGTACTTATAATCTCATTTTGACAGACAATTTGGTCCTAGTAAATATTATTTCTTTAAAAAAATATAAGAAATGGCATTTGAGTGCATCCATGTAAGAGTGTATTAAACTCTTCTAGAAAACATTCTATCACAATTACACTGCTATTACTTTGAAACTATATAGAATATACTGTAAATTATTCCACACACCTGGAAAAGACATGGACCTAATTTCTTACATAGTATGAGCAATGAGAATATATTTTAAACACAGACCAAAGTTGATCATATGAAACATAACATGCAGCAATATTTTGGAAAGATAAAAGCAAAAGTCATAAAGTGTATATTAGCTAATATTTGTAATTCTTATAAATATTGAAGCAACATGAAATGTGAGAAAGCCTTCAAGGACATTTCAGATCCTGAAGAGTAAAACAGGAGTGGGGGACTGATGACCCTTTATATCAGAGGTTCTCAACCTACTGCCTGTGGGCCGGATCCAGCCCACAGCGCCAAATAATCAAGCCTCTGCCCTCATTCCAGCTGCCACCACTGGCAACAGAATCAGCCATGGACTAATTTACATTAACGGTAAATTGTGGGGGACAACCAGTACGCCCCCCCTCAACTGTTTGAGTGAGTGTAACCTGGTCCCTGACTTGAAAAGGTTGAGAACCCCTGCTTTAAATGTTGTTGGCCTACAACTCCCATAAGTCTTTGATAGCATAGACTATGGGGAATAAATCATTGGAAACAGCAGCCCAAAAACTATTTTAGAGGATTATAGGTTTCCTTCTTGTTGTTGTTCTGCTGTATCCAAATATCAGCCATGAAGACTGTCCTGAGAATATAATGCAGTGGTCTTTCATCTGCCTTCCACATCGCAGCATGACATCTGTACCATTGATCCAGTTCCGCTAGTCACTTTCTGGTCCTGAGCAGTGATGGGATGTAACAGGCTCGCACCAGTTCGCCAGAACCGGTAGTAACTTTTCCCAGTGTCCTGGAAAACCGGTAGCAGCTTTTGAGGGAAACCACCTTCGGTGCTTAACTTTTCACTGGTTCCCCCACTGCACATGTGCACCAAGCACTTGGTGTGCATGCATATCTACAGTGCTTCGCACGTATACACGGCATCCTTGCTGTCCTCCCAAGCGGGGAGGAGGAAGAGAAGCTGCTAGCCTGAAGCTCCCTATAGCCTGCTCCCCAGGGTGACTCACCTTTAGATGTGGTGTGTCTGTGTGTATTTTAATGTGTATTTAATACCATTACCTATATTGACGTACTACCACAGTTCCTAAAAAGGCCTGGTGGCCAGCAGACCTGGTGGCCTGGCTTGGGATTTTTAAGCAAAGTCTTGGAGTTACTTCATCAATAAGCTACACCTGCTAGCCTGAAGCTCCCTATAGCCTGCTCCCCAGGGTAAGTGACTCACCTTTGGATGTGGTGTGTCTGTGTGTATTTTAATGTGTATTTAATACCTTTATCTATATTGCCGTACTACCACCATTTCTAAAAAGGCCTGATGGCCTGGCTTGGGGTTTTTAAGCAAAGTCTTGGAGTTACCTCATCAATAAGCTACACCTGTGTTGTTCCAATTGCTGTTCCAGTTGGAGAACCCTTAAGGAGGTACAGCTGTTTTACATTTACATTAAGGCATATTATCCTAGAGAACTAGTTAGGCAAAGACTTAGTACCTAACTTCTTTAACTGTTGAAAAGTTGAAAAGTGCCAAAATGAAGCCATCTTGTGGTGAGTTCATTCTCTAGTTCCTTCCATCTGACCTAGTGTGAGAAAGATTAGCCAGAATAAGCTTTAAACTCTAGTTTAAAAGCTCTGTTTGATTTGTGTTTGTGGTGGGTGGGTGGGGTTTTTTTTGGGTGGGTGGGTGTATTTTAATGTATTTTTATTTTATTTATTTATTTAATTCAGTGGTTCCCATGGATCGGATAACACTAAAAATCGGATAACACCAAGACTTGTGGAACCAAGTCTTAGCGTTAACCGAGGTATTACTGTACATTATTTTAAGTTGTAATTTGATTTAGATATATTGTACTAAATTATATCTACCGTATATGCCGGTGTACAAGACGACTGGGTGTCTAAGACGACCCCCAATATTTCCACTCAAAATATAGAGTTTGTTATATACTCGCTGTATAAGACTACCCCCTCTTCCGCACACCTTCCACACACCAAATAAAACGTAAAAGAACATCAGATTTGATTTCAACATGTTAATTTATATTCAAATGCTTATGACATGCAGAAAAACTGTCACAAGGCTGTATGTTATCAAACATGTACAGTAAACATAAAACAGTGCAAGTGCAAAGTGGTACTTATTTATCTACCATATATACATGAATATAAGCCGACCCGAATATAACCCAAGGTACCTAATTTTGACCTTGAAATCCAGGAAAATAGATTGACCTGAGTATAAGCCAAGAGTGGGAAATGTAGCAACTGCTAGTGAGTTTCAGTAATTAAAATACAGTAATATTAATTATTTTATTGATTTTTTAGAACTGTACTTGCACCACCCACCAGTGGTGGCGCTGCAGGTAAAGTGGGTGGGCAGGTCAATTGGACTGAGGCAGGAAGTGTTGCTCTAGCCTAGCCTCTTGCTTCCCCTGCAAGGAAGAAGCATGGCTTTTTCCTCCATCTTGGGCAGAGCAGAGATAAGGGCAGAAGGTACCAGTAAATGAAACCCTTTCTTTTTCCCCACCAGTTTGAAAGGGAGACACAATTGTAATGTAGAGCTTCTTTCTTCATCTGGATGGTATGTAGAATGAGATGGGCGAGCATCAGGAGGCCACTATGGGCAGCTATATCTATCCCAACTGAAATGCACCCGGTGTATAAAACACACACACCCCACTTGGAGGCATGTTTTTCAGGGTGAAAAAGTCGTCTTATACACCAGCAAATACGGTATTGTATTACTATGCATTTATTGTATTTGGGGTGTTTACCTGTGATCTTTGTATGATGTTATTATGATTGTGTAACTTTATACAGTGGTGCCTCGCTTAAAGAGCATAATGCATTCCACAGGATTGCTCTTTAAGCGAGTTTGCTCTTTAAGCGAAACACCATTGTAAATGACCAATGGGGGGGGGGAGGTACTGCGAACCCCAATTTATTTGTTAAGCGAGTTTTGGTTGGTTTTATTTGTTAAGCGAAGCGAACATTCAGAGAAAATTCTTCTCTTTAAGAGAGTTACTCTTTAAATATGCAAGGTTTGACTGTATTTTGCATTCCTGTAAGGCGCCCAGAGTCGCTGTATGCGAGTGGTGCGAGGTATAAGTCTAAATAAATAAATAAATAAATAAATCTAAGCAGGGTCTCCAAGTTAGGCTATGAATGAAGCCTGCCTCAAAAGTCACAAGGGTTCGGGGGATTTGGCATGAAGTCATGTGACTCCAAAATTATCGAAAGGTTCCTGATGCAAGAAATACCGAAGACAGAGGCAGGATCTATAAAGAGAAGCACACAAATAAATAAATAAATAGGTGGGGGGGACTTCAAAGGCTGCTTACTGGATCTTCTCAGGGAAGAGTAACGCAGGGGCGAGGGGGAGAAAGTAACACCGTTCCTCTGCCAGGATGATGATGAAGAAGTCTCCCCCTTCCTTCCTTCCTTCCTTCCTTCCTTCCTTCCTTCCTTCCTTCCTTCCTTCCTTCCAGGGATGAAGAAGTCATGGCCCTTCCTTTCACCCTGAGCGGGAAGAATGATAAAACCCTCCCAACTAGAGACCACTTAGGAAGAAAGGGGGTGGGTGGGTGGGAAAACAGCACTTGGGAAAGGGTTCCCTTTGTGTTTCTCCTGCAGCTACTACAAATCCCAGAATCCACCACCAGATTCAGCACAGAGCAGGCCACATCACCTCCCTTTCCCTCCCCTCCGCTCAACCATTTGCTCTCTCTCTCAGTCAGTCTCCTGAGGGGGGGGGAAGAGGTGCTTCTTTGACAGAGGGAGAGAGGGGGAAAGAGGATCTCCTCGAGAGTTTTCTCCCCTGCTGCTATTCAGGACACCTGGAAGGAGGAGGAAGAGGTAGGTGATTTAGAGGCGATGAGAGGGGGCCCTTATAATTGGGGAATGTGGGGAGGTTTTTCCCAAAGCAAAAATAAGACATCGGAGGAGAAACAGGGTGGTGGTGGTGGTGGTGCTTTCCCATTGAAATCCAGACTGCAAATCTTTGCCCTCATCCTTCCTTGCTTGCATGAAAAGGCTTTGGAAGGGAGGCCTTTCTTTCTTGGGCTTCTGCCGTTTCCCTTCAAATCAGGGAAAACAGAGAAACCATGTCATTTGGGGGGAGGGGGACAACCAAAAGTCACAGAAAGTCACAGAGGGGGGAAGGAGTTCAAAAAGTGGCCTATTTTAGGTCACGTGGTATTTGAATGGTCCCTAAAGTCTCCCTTGAAACCACAAGACTAGCAGGGCTTGGGGTGTGATAAGTCTTCTGCCATGTGCTCTTTCCATTCCCCTTCCTGTTTTGTGTTTCTCTACGCTGTACTGAATGGACCTCACCTACAGAGAACACTATGAAATAATGTTTGCCAGCAAAGTACTGTACATGATTTCATATGCCTCATAAATTGGAGTGGGAAGATTTGGGAACAAAGGAAAACAGTATGGGCTTAGTAGTCTACTAACAAACACGTACTACAATAAATACAATGTGCACAGCATTTGCAAGGGTGATCATTATTTCTTTTTGTCTAAGTCTGCTAAGACACAGCCTGCAAAGTCTCCTTCACCTTTTAGTTCATTTTGTCCTCCACATCTGATAATATCAAGGTCTTCACCACAAAGATAGTGATCTTCAGACTGCTCCACCAGTCCCCTGTCTAATTTCCTTTTTATAAGATTTCTATTCACATAGTCCTCTGATAACTGCAAAACTACCCATCAGAATCACAGTCCTAGATTTACATAACCCCTGTTAAATTGGCTGCTCAATTACTGTCACAGTACAGAAGTGTTAATTAAAACCTGGAAATTAAAAAAAAGCTTCACTCAGTTAGCTTTTACAGTATGTGATTCTGCCCTTCTGGGTTATAATTCTTGCACCTTCCTTTGCTTAGGCTTTTCTATCTCTTAACTAACATGTAAGCCATATTCCGGTTCTCTAAATGCACAGGACAAATTGATTGTTGCACTTATTTCTATCAAAATATTTCTCTGTTGATTATACTCATATCAATCAATCTTTATTGTGGTCCAAGACCAGCAAAGCACTACAAAAGAATAGAAGCTAAAATACATATTTCAATACAAATTAAAAGGAGTGTAATCATTTTATAAGCTGGGATCTGAGAGAGCTGGTACAGGGTATAAAGCAGCATGTTTGACTTGGAACATGGAGATGCAAATTCAAAATTTGGCTTAATCACAAATATTACTTGGTGTCATTGTACCAATGAGTATCTCTCAGCCAAACCAATGATACAAAGTTGTTTTCAAGATAAAATAGCCAGATGGGAACCATGTAAAGTAGACGTGCATATTGCTGATCCCTTTTAAAAGGAGGAAAGAATAGTGACATTTACCATGCATAAGGATCCCAATGACACTCTCAAGAAATGGCATGGTTGTGAGGTTTTGTTATTAGTTTTTATTGATTTTTGCAAAATGTTTTTACTTCTTTCCCCCTGCATGCACACACACATGCACGCATGCACACAATGTGCTTTACTGATATATTTTTCAAGGGCCACCCCTACAAATCCATGAGAATGCTGCAAGGATGAGTAACATTTATTTATTTATTTGAATTTATATTCCGCCCTACTCGCACAGGTGACTTAGGGAGGATTACAACCAATCAACAAACATACAACACACAGTTAAAACTCTAAAAACAATTTAAAACCAGTTAAAACAACCTCTCATTCCTTTAAGTAAAAGAGTAAAAGAGAGGGAGGGTAAATATAAGGTGTTAAATAAGATGTTAAATTAGCCAGCGGGGAGGGGTCAATAAGCCATCATTACCCCACACCATACCTGCCAGCCAAGTTTTCACACCTTTCCTAAAAGCCAATAGCTTTGTCTAGATGCGCAACTCCAAAGGCAGGCGGTTCCACAAAGCTGGAACAAACAAGGAGAAGGCCCTCTTTCTAGTGCCAGAGAGTCAAGCCTCTCTGGCAGATGGCACCACTAAGGGACCTCTCCAGTCTGCTCTGGTGGGATGGACAGATACCCTTGGAGAGATGCGGTCTCTCGGGTATCCTCAGGTATACTAATAATCTGATGTTTAAGGAGGGAAATCCCAAGAAAGGGAAGGCAAACTTTAGAAATCAGGAGAAAGGCAAGTTTTCTTCAGAAAAACAAATGTAATATTTTGTTCTAACTGGGAAGTATCCTAGCTTAACTATCATAGACAGACTGGCTGGCTGCCTGGTTGGTTGGCTGGCTGATTAATTCTAAGTCCTATAATAGGATCCCATATTTTTTTACCTCTTCTTCTCAAAATAAACCCTCAATAATCCCAACTCTCACTAGTTACTGTTTATTTTCTGGAATGAACTACACAGGAATCCAAATTGTAGCAAAACTTTACAGCTTGTGCACCCTTCAGCCAGAATAGTCACTGACCATGTTGACTGGGAATTCTGAGAGCTGTAGTAGAGAAATATATATTTCTGACAAATCTCTGCTTCCTAATAAGCACAGACCTATTCTTTTCCTGTGCACATTTTCTGAGATGTAAGATCCATTTAACAGCCATACCAGGACAAATACATGTAACATTAGTTCACTGAAAGGACATTTTAATTTTCTTATTGTCTGAAAAACCTCTTTAGATAAAGTTTGGCATTCACAGCTCAAAATCTTTTCTACTATTATTACTGCTACTGCTAATCATAATAACAAATGCTTATTCTCCATGTTATACATTGCATCTTTTGCCTTATATTTATAAGCTCATCAAAGCTAATAACTTTTTAAAAATTAAAGTCTAGAGTAGCTGATAAGCATTGGGTGGCACACCTAAAATCCAGGTAAAAACCAGCCAGCCTGGTGATATAGAATCTCTACTGGTATGCCTGTGTCCACATTTCACTGCTGCAATGAGCAGGATTATCAGGAAGAGGTAGAATTGATGGGTTGGGGATCTGGCCAAGCTGGAGAACATGGATTCTGAAAGGGGGACGGGACGGACCCAACCAACAAGTTGAGCAGGAGAACTGGATTATCAGCCCTCTTGACTTTGTGATATTTGGTGTAAAGTAAAGGTCTCAAGGCTACCTCAGATCATAACTTGTTGAAGCTGTGTATCTGTTTATGACCTCTCTTGTGAGGCATTTCAGTGTTTTTCCTTCTTCACTGGGATTCCTTTTTTCAGACAATATAATCCCAACCAATAGGGAACAGACACTCCATCCAATTGGCTATATGATGGTGGCATTAAGGGCAAATGACACCCTCACCTTGCCCTCATTTTGTGTGGAAGAGTGAGAGGAAACACATTCCTGTTGTCAGGGCAACCTGCAGTATCTCTCACCACCCTAAGGAGTATCAGTCCACTTGCTACCTCTTTCACAGTGACAACTGCAGAGGAGCTCCAATCACATTCTTCCAAGATTTTGAAAAATCACCTGTATTTGTTGCTTAGTTGAGATGTTCAGCTGAAGAAAGAGACAATGGCAACAACTTCCTTCCCAGTACTGGGGGAGGGGACACCTGGACACTTTTTTCTACAGTACCCTGTTACATCCTTCATTAACAAATGCTCAAAGGCTTCAAACAAAACGCTTGTGTGAGTTTGACGCAGAAAGTAGGAAGGTTGACCTAAAAATGAATGGCATGAAAACAAAATATATGCCATGAAGCAACCAGCAGAATATCCAAATAAGAATCCAGAGTGAACTCATCGAGCAGGTCAACAACTATGTCTATCTTGGCCGTCTGATTGGGATGAACAACTATTAGAGAGCAGAACTAGCCAGAAGAAGAAAAGCGGGATGGGTGGCATTCAACTCCATCATAGAAATCTTGCTAAATGAGAAACTTGATAAGAAACACTGCACCAACCTTTTTAATTCAACGTACTACCTTCAGTCATCTATGGGAGTGAAATATGATCATTAACAAAGGCCAAAGAAGAACTGTCAGGAGCCGTAAGAGCCATGGAAAGGTCAATACTAAAGGTATCCCTTTGTGACCACATCCCCAATGCTCAGATAAGAAAACAAAGCAGAATCAAAGAAGCTGTTGTTGAATATAGATGGAAATTGCACTGGGCTGGACACATTTCTTGAACAACATATGGGCATTGGACAGCAACAGTCACCGAGTGGTATCCCAGAAGAGTAAAAAGACCCCTTGGCAGGCCCCCCAGAAGATGGGGAGACCCAATTGTGAAAAGTTTTGGTTGAACCTGAAGAAGAGTGCAGCAGTGAAAGGAATGGAAAATGAGTTGCAACCAGCAGGAACTTATCCCTTGATAGTCTGGTCAGTCAAGGAATTGATAAATGGGGATGTGGTTTCAGTACACAATGAAATATTCTCCATCTAGTCCTAAACTACTGTATCATCAGTATGTGTGTTGGTTGTTCAGACTCAGCCCTTGTTCCTTCTCTTCCTTCTCTCCTTTTTGTTTATTCTACAGCTAACATTTATATTATAAACTCCTCAGAGCAGAAGCCTGTCCATTCATGCTTATGAATTCTGAGAGTAAATCTGTACCCATGCAACAATCTATCATGCATAGCCAGGAGGAATGCCAAAATACTCCAATTAAAAACTGTAGTCTAGCCTTTAACCTATGTAGAACTCTTCAAACATTTTTGTAAATAATTAGGGAGAAAATAGTTGCTTTGAATCTGCAAAACAACAATTTCTAAGGGTAATTCAGGGAGAAAAAAAAGAATATGCTCTCATAGGCACTCAGGGAGTAAAGTACTGTACATGTCAATAGTGGGAAGATTGTGGCCCACATACTGGATACGAAGGTCCCCTTCGGAGGGCTAAATATAACTCCCCAGTCCCTCCAACATCTCCACACATCCTATGAAAAAGAAAATAAGTGTTTCGCTCTAAAATCCCCATGAGTTCTTTGGGGAGAGGATAATTTTGCCCTGTTTTGGGCCTCCTTGCCACTTTGGGACCTGCACACGTTACTTTTTGGCTTTAGAGCAGTGGTTCTCAACCTTGATCCCCCAGATGTTTCTGGATTACAGCTCCCTTTTTCACCCTTGGTTGTTAAAAAAAAAAGTCAGAAAATATTTTGGAGATGAGGGCTTAAGAATAAGTGTGGCCATCCAATATCCAGGACTGGGCATGTGCAGCCTTTGGAAGCTTTGCGCCCCCCATCTATCTGAATATACAAGGTGAGAGCCTTGTCGTGGCATGGGGGTATTGCCCATCTCTTAGGCAAGGTGAAAGCAAAGGACACACGTCATGGTCCACCTAGCCAGCCGGTGATGTGATATCCAAATGGCAAAAAAACAAAAAACAAAAAAACCTACATGCAATGGACTTGGTTTCTCAAGTTCATTTGCATACATGGGATGTCATCACAGAGATGTCTGGTGGTGTGTGGAATCTTCGCTGAATAACAACTCCAAGGTATCCAAAGTATATCTGAATTTTGCTCAGGTCGTCTCTATCTTCCCCTCCCCATTTCCTCCTATGCACATTATTATTCTGAAACGATGGTTGCATTAATATTTTCTTCTCCAATATCCCTTCTCACACCATATAATACACTTATGCAAAGCTACACAGAACAATTGTAAGTTCAAAGCTGACCTGTAGAAAGTATTGTTTGCGGGTCCATTGGAAGGGTTCTTATTGCTACAATCCTTGCCAGCCATGGGGAGGTAGCCATGGGTCTTGTAATAACTCTCTGCTCCAAGGGCGATGATAGCAACTCCATCCCGGACCTTCTGCCTCATAGTCATTCTCCAACTTTCTGTGACCACGCTGATGAGACCAATAGGGAAAGAATTGGGAGGGACCTCCATATTCCCCACTGCTAGGCTAGGCACAATCCAAACATAGCCAGGTCCAATTAAACCAGCCTGCTCTGCCATTTCAAAGAGATATTCAGCTTCCTCACTTGAGCAGTACACAATCATCACCTGAGAATCTATCTGACGCAGCAACCTTTGGATTCTGGAGTTGCTCTCATCTTGGGTCATCTCAAAGGTCAAGACATCTTGGATCTCCCAGCCAAAATAACTGGCATCTGTAAAGGATCGTATCACATCCAGGAAAACGTGGTACCCTGGATATAGGCTGGTGATAACTGCAAAAGAGCTCCAGTCATATTCTTCCAAGACTTTGAAGATCACCTGTATTTGTTGTTCAATTGAGACCCCCAACTGAAGAAAGGCAGAGCCTGGCTCCTAGAAAAGTAGGAGAGAATGAATTAGCAACTGTATATGCACAAAGAGTGTTGTTCTTCATCAAGTGAACAGTCTATTTTTAGTGTTATCCGATCCATGTTAAAGTCCTATGGGATGGATCGGATAATGTTAAGGCTCCATAGAGATACATTGTACCTGCACAGGCTTTAGCGGTTGTTATCCGTTCCATCCCATAGGATCTTAACGTTATTCAATCCAATTCTCCTCCCTAGATTACTTAATGTTATGTGATTTTAGCGTTATCCAAGGTAAACGTTATCCAAGGTATTACTGTATATCACTTTGTGGCTCTCTAATAAAGCATCGTAAGGAACTTCCTTGCTTCAATTCAAGGAGCTGTTCCCTAGCAACTCAAGAATCTGAGACAATGTTTGTTTGTTCACCTACATTGAGCCACCTGCTTATCTTTGAAGACTTTCCCCATTCATAATTACTGTTCCTTTTCTTTCTAGTGTTTTACACTAACCTTTGTCCCATGCAATCAGTGTGTGTGTTGCATGAACACAAAGACAGGTACATGATTATATACAAACAAAACAAGTATTGGGTTCAACTGCTTAAATATCCATGTCAGAATATTTGAAACATTCCACATTTCAAAGCAAAGAGGAATGCCATAGACCACAAATGAAATATAAATTGTCATATAGCAGTTAGTCTTTAATGTGCTACAGTGTTTTCTATTTTGTTTTATTTTTTATTGTTTTTTGATATGCCACAAATTGTCATGTCTTCTTTTGGGAACTAATGTTTTTCAAGTACAGTTTTTTAGATATGTGAGAAGAGGGGAATCATGCAAGGATGTATGTGCATCCTGCAGGTCCCATTCACAGGATGAGGAGGGAAGGTGAGGCTTCCATTTAGCCTCCCTATAACTCTAGTGAAAGTTGGCTTTTAAAAGTAACAATGAACTAGTAAAGCTCTAATAAATAAAGCCCTAATAAAGCTCATTAATTTCGAGTTGATTATATAAATCAAGCTGAAGGGAGTTTAATTTTTGTTATTATAACAGTTTTTTCTGTTCTCTAAGAAAATCACCTTTTGTGCTCTAATCTATAATCTGTAAAGATATCACTATATTTTAATGTATTAAACTTGTTTCTTAAAAGAACAAATTTACATTTCCATGGCATGATTGTTTATAATAACACACTAAAATATGTAAAATGAAAATAATCTCCCTGCAAGAAAACAAAATCCCGGGTCTTGATCAGATTCAGTTGCTCAGAAGTATAAAATAAAAGTATAAAATAACTGAGCACTACTTGTGCAATGCTTTAAATAAGAACTATATCAGTAATTATTTATAATATAAAAACAAGTATTTGGACACTTTTCTCATAGCTTGATTGTATCAGAGTATCTTTTTGAATAAAGTGTTCCATTTTTTATAAAAAGCACGAGGGAAAAGCTGATAATCTCTTTGCATTGCACTGAAGTACTGTACAGTATTTCTAATTGTCCTCTTGAAATGGAAAAAGCAGGATACACAGCAAGGTTTCCTCTCTATGTAATTGAGGCCACATGTGTGGTCTGCTCTTGACTCACATCATGGGGGATTAGGAAAGAGGGAGGGAATGCAGTCTAGTCACTCCTGCTTGGTTCTGAAAGACACGCTTAAAGTGAACCTCTGCAGGTGCCATGTATCTCCCTGAGGAAGGCTATAAGTCAAGACACAACGTGCATGGCAAATGTCCTATTAATTCTCCATGTTTTCAGGCCCAGCCTGAGAAATGTCACATCTCTTCTAATTTATTTTTAACACATTCTGCTGCTGCCACTCCCTTTTTCCTTGCTTATGCTTGCACCTTTCCCTTGGGAACTCAAGGTCCAAAGAAGAGGTGGGTAAAGGTAGCTTTGGAGCTACTGGTACCCCTCAGGGTACCTGCATCAGGTTAGTAAAGGCACCTGGCTCCCATTTATGCAATGACTAAACATCTTTGTCTTTTTATCTCACTAACTGATGAGACAAAGGAAAATTCCGAGGGAAACCAAAAATTCTCTTGTCTCTCTTTTTAAAATCAATACATTCCTGGATCATGCATGTGTCCAAAGATGCTTACCACATTTCTAAAGAATGTTTGTTCCACCAAGCTGATGTAGAACCCTATGTCCCTAGCTGTTGAATTTCAGAGATACAATTTTGTTGCATCTCTTAAAATCCCAAAGTAGATCCCACAAGCCTGATGTATGCCCATCCTGGTTAAAAGTTTAATTTGGATTGCCTACCTAACACTTGGGGAAGGGGGATTATATGAATGGCTATGATTCAAGCCATGTCTACATGCTCTTAAAGTACATGAGCTGGTACAGAATGAGAGCCACAGTATGAAGAGCAGGACACTGCTTTACTCTTGTGAGCCAGAACTGTACTGGAGGAAGGAATGAAGCCAAATGGGGAAACTACCTATTTCAAACAGCCTATTCCTGTTCAGCCTATTATATATGTAAGGGGGCAGGGTTTTGCACATTCTCTTCATTGGATGTGAGCTCTGTGTGATTTAAATAAAGCTTCTGTAATACCAGGAAGGGGTGGAGGTGGGATAGTCTTATGGAATTTTTTCATCCTCCCACAGTTCGGTTCAATGAATATCATTAATGTCTACCCCAACCATGCTATATTGTGCAACCAGTATGTGTGGGGTCATGTAGGAGGCTGGAGAAGGACCCTCAACATCTTTTCCCTCCTCCATAAACCCTCTGGCTAACTCTGCTAACATGTTGGGGGACATCAACGTGCAAGTTATGTTACACTTGTTAAATATTTGTGAAGAAATGCATGAACTTCAGCAAACTTTTCCAAAACAAACTGCTACAGAATTCTACCCAATTGACAGTCACCTTTGAGAGTTTCATATTGTAGCTAACTTCCATTAGGTTTCAAACCAGAAGAGCCTCTCAAAAGGGGCGGGGGTACAACCATAGCTCAGCACTAACATAGCTCAACACTAAAGGATTCAGACTTTCTTGAGTTAATATTCAAAGCCCTGTTCTTGGATACATGAATCCATTAGTTTCTGTTTCTCTCACCTTCAATTAAAAAAACCCACTTTATTTCTTTCCACCCATAATATGAAGAAATATAATCATTTGTTTCATATCTTACCAAAACACGAGCTGAAAATCTCACCCGTCCCAACCTATCTCAAGAAACCTTCCTAAGAATACCCCATTTCAGCACCATGGAGAGCATCATGCATGCAGCTGGAGGGAAACTGTACTGCTATTTTAACTTTCATGGCTGTGGTAGCCCAATTCTTGAAGGTAGCAGGCATATTTCTTTTCATGTGCTTTTCCTGCTTCAGTATAATATGGAAAGCAAATGGAGAATCTTAAATTAAGACAAAATTGTGCAGAATAAGTGAGGTCAAGCCTTATCCCTCTGTAACTTACCCGTTTGCAGTCTGTTGCCCCAGTAAATTTTCTTCCTTCTTGACTCACCTCTAGTACAGCAAGGAATTAAACGTAGCTAGCAATCAAGCAAGTCACATAAGCCAAAAAAGGTCCTCTTTCCTGCACATTCCTTTTGCTATTTGTCCAAAGTATCACCTTTTCCTTCATTTTGATATGTGAACAGGATGGATTATGACTGTGATTATTAGGATCTATTATACTCACAACCATAACTATAGGAAGTCCATCATATTCACTTATATGCCACCCTCCTCCTCAAAATAAAACTAAAAATGGAGAAGCACTAAATATATAAAATACAATAAAAACTTAGCTGTGTATGGTATACTGTATTCCATACACATAAAATTAGGAGTACCAACACAGATCAGTCTACTTCGGCAAACATCAAGCCCTGTGAGAACTTCTGAAAGACACGCTTAAATTGAACCTCTGCAGGTGCCACATATCTCCCTGAGGAAGGCTATAAGTCAAAACACAACGTGCATGGCAAATGTTCTATTAACTCTCCATGTTTTCAGACCTAGCTTGAGAAATGTCACATCTCTTCTACTTTATTTTTGACACATTCTGCTTCTGCCTCTCCTTTTTTTCCCCTTGCTCATGCCTGTACCTTTCCCTTGGGAACTCAAGGTCCAAAGAAGAGGTGGGCAACACAGATCAGTCTACTTCTGCAAACATCAAGGAGAACTAATAGGTCAATCGTAGAAGAAATCAACCCTGACTGCTCCTTAGACAGTCAAATAGTAAAGATGAAGCTAAAGTACTTTGGACAACAAATGAGAAAAGAGGATTCACTTGAGAAAGTTTTGATGCTGGAAAAGGTGGAAGGCAAAAGAAGAAGGGGCGGCCAAAAATGAGATGGCTAGATGGTATTGTAAATGCAATGGGCACAGAGCTAGGTGGGTTGAGGAGGATGGTGGAGGACAGAGGTGCCTGGCAGGCAATAGTCTGTAGGGTTTCAAAGGGTCAGAATCGACTGTGCGACTGAACAACAACAACAAAACTCTCACAACTGATAGCCAAAATACAGGTGATATAATATCTGACATTGCCACAATATTGTATTTCCTTGTCTTTATCCAAAGACAATGATTATGGCATGTTTCCATTATCTTTATTTTGTGGGATTTGGAAAGAGGAAGAGGACGAAAAGGAAGAATAATTTAAGATGAGATTTGGTTCTTATTACTGAATTAGGAACACACACCTGGTTAACACACACATCTATTCCTATGTTGCAACTCATCCCTCTGCAAAGACTAATCCTAGGAAAAAGGTTCCACCACAAACAAACCACCTGTTGGGGAGACATAGGACCTGTGGTACTGAATTGTCATCATATGGAGACAGATACTGCAGGGATCAATTTAAAGAAGCTTCTAAATGAGAAAGAGACAACACAACACCCTCTGCCAGGTGCTCAAATATGGTTTCTTCTTTATGTGCTATATCCATTTGGGATATTGGCAATCATCATGGCAATAGTCTTCCTGTTCTTATCTCAAAAAACATATACAGTATAGTCAAACCTTGCATAAAGAGCTCCTCGCTTAAAGAGTAACCCGCTTAAAGAGCAGAATTTTCTCTGAATGTTCGCTTCGCTTAACAAATAAAACCAACCAAAAATTTGCTTAACAAATAAATTGGGGTTCGCAATCCCCCCCCCCCCAACAATTGGTCATTTACAATGGTGTTTCGCTTAAAGAGCAAACTCACTTAAAGAGCAATCCTGTGGAATGCATTATGCTCTTTAAGCGAGGTACAACTGTACTTCTAAATAAAAATCGGGAGGAAAAAGGTGCAACCATTCTTCTCCTTCTCCCATATCTGAATCCGAATATAGGTGATCCTCATGGTGATCAGCCATGAAGACTGACCTGAGAATATAATGCAGTGGCTTTCATCTGCCTTCTGCATCGCAGCATGACACCCATACCACTGATCCAGTTCCAGGAGTCACTTTCTAGTCCTGAGCCCTTTTGGCACACAAAGTCCTGCTCAGCCCCAGACCCGTATTGATGAAGCTGCTGCCCTCCATCAAGATGGATTCAAGTGGGATTTAATCTACTTGGGGACCATCACAAGGTGGACTTTTGTAGCTCTTCACTGCTATAGATCATCCACTCGTTGTAAACTCTTGTGTGGGAGTAGAATCCCAACAGCTCTTCTAGAAGGCACATTTTAATATGGCATCTTCCTGTCAGCAATCCAAGTTGTGGTTTATGTTAAATGGCAGGACTTTGTTATTAGTCATGAAATGATCTTCCCATCATTTGTAGGTGGGGAACATATGGTCCTCTAGATACCATTGGGCTGCCACCTCTCATCAGCACAAGCCATTGGCATAGCCCAGGGATCTGCAAACTTGGCTCTCCAGATGTTCTTGGACTTCAGTTCCCAGAAGCCCTGATCAGCAGGTATACTGACATGGGCTTCGGGAATTGAAGTCCAAGAACACCTGGAGAGCCAAGTTTGCAGACCCCTGGCATAGCCAATGGTAAGAGATGATGGGGGAGAGTGCCATTCAACAGCATCTGGGCAGCCACATCTTCCCCACACCTGCTTTAAGGAACACCTCCTGACAGGGCAAAGAGCAGTTGCTGTAACAGCCAGCCAGTAAGCATACTATTCCAAGGAGAGTCTTATTATTCCTAATCATGGTTAGAGAGTTTTTTTCCTTTGATAAATGTCAACTAAGAGAATCCTGGTATGTGAAGAAAAACAGTCTGTGCTGTGCTGTGCAAGTCACCATCCCCCCCCCCCCCACACACACACACACATACATCTTCTCCTATAAGCAAATGAGAGTAACTACCACTGACACCTAGTGATGGGCAAGCAAGCTAAAAATAATTGCACTTTACCAGTAGAGAATCAGAATTCCCTACAGCTGTAACTACCATGAACTCACATGTGGTGTGAACTTGTGATTTAAGACACAATAATGGGTGAAATGCAGGGGTGAAATGCAAGAGCAGGTTCCACCCTCATCAGCCTGAGCTATATCCCAATAGCTCTGAAAGGTTGAGGAATAGCTTATATTTGGCTTTCTTTTCCACAAGACTCTTATGGACATTACATTTCTACTATGGATGAAAGACACAATCACTAGTTGGTATTTCTTTAGAATGACTGGGCTAGAAACCAATAATTAGATATCATAAATTGACATAGACATTGACCATACACCGTTCTTCCCATGCATGACACAACATTTATTTACAGTAAAACATCGGATAACGCTAAAACTTGGTTCCACAAGTCTTGGTGTTATCCGATTTTTAGTGTTATCCGATCCATGTTAAAATCCTATGGGATGGATCGGATAACGTTAAAGCTCCATAGAGATACATTGTAACAGGCTTTAGCGGTTATTATCTGATCCGTCCCATAGGACCTTAACGTTATTCGATCCAATTCTCCTCCCCAGATTACTTAACGTTATGCGATTTTAGCGTTATCCGATCCAATCGTTATCCGGTATTTCACTGTATTTTCTATTTCATCAATATAAAAAACTCATTAGCCAGTTCATTATTGAAGGGCTTTGATCTGATTTTCATTTCCTTACCAAGGAAATTCAACAGCAATTAATAATAATAATTTCATGTCAGAAATTACTCTGGGTTGAAAGGATTTTTGTTGGAGAAACTCTGCTCAGAGGATGCCTGAATGAGGTTACTTTCATGTCCCCAAAATCTTTTCCCACCGAAGTGGTCCCTATTTATCTACTTGTAATTTCTTGCTTTCGATCTGCTAGGTTGGCAGGAACTGGGGCAGAGACGGATGCTCAATCCATCATGCAGTACCCAGGTCTGGAACTGCTGACTTGCCAGCCTTCCAGCTAACAAGATGAGCTTCTTAACCTCTGAGGCACCACAACCCCATAGCAATCAATGATAAATGTTTGGTTGAGCTGAGGGGCGAGGAGGGAGGACACTGTTCCCATACATTACAGAAGTCACCCATAAGCTTGGCCACAGAGCACTAATTTCCAAACCATCGGGCCCTTTCCTTTTGTGTGCTGCTCGTCCATAGCTATCAAGGAAAAGTATAGCACCATGTTTAGCAAAAAGAAAATGTGCTTGGTCCATAGCAGATATACCCTGGCTCAGCTTCTAGAGAACACTGTAGCATTTAAAGGATCTGTTATTTTACTATCTCATTTATTGATTGCCTTTCTAGCCTCCTTTTCTTCTCCTGGAAGTCTAATGTGGCAGGAAAGGATGTCCTCCTTCCCCACTTTATACTCATGAAAGGCCTGAGACATATCGGCAGATTGAAGAAAGGTGACTGGACCAAGGTCGTCCATTGGGGAGAATCCTATAGATGTTCACAAAAAGTTTGCATAACTTTTCATGGCTAATTGAGAAGGGGCTGGAGTGCATCTCAGTCACAAATATAGTCACAAGACAGGCTGCACAACCAAGATGTGTGCTGTGGCACCTTTTCAATTACTGCAGTCAGCCACAGCATGTTATACCAACCTTGCACAAGCGCCTATGAGTTTCAGTGAGGGCTACAACCTAGAGATCCCTTGCTCCAAATCAAAATTCTAACCACTACACCAATGGTGGTGAACCTAAGGCACACGTGCTGGAAGTGGCATGCAGAAGCCATTCTCTTGGCATGGATGCCACTGAGGGGAAGGCCCACCCCATGGAGCCCACCACCACCCTCTCTCTGCCAGAGGGGAGGCTGAGATCTCAGCCAGGAGAGGTAAGGTGGAGAGCACTCATGTGGGGGGAGGCCTGACAGGGGTAGGAAGGCACAGCGGGAGGTTAGGAAAGCCCAGTGGGAGTGGGAAGGCCCAGCAGGGGTGTAGGAAGGCCCAGCAGAGATAGGAAAATCCAACAGGGATGGGAAAGGTCCGGCGGGAGTGTACGAAGGCCAGGCAGGAGTTAAGAAGGTCTCATGGGAGGTTAGGAAGGCCCAGCGAGAATGGGAAGGCCCAACAGGGGTAGGAAGGCCCAATGGGAGTGTGGGAAGGCCTTGTGGGGGTTAGGAAGGTCCGGCGGGGGGTGGGAAGGCTGCACAGAGCTTTTCCAGAGGCCAGAGGCCTTTCTGGAGCCTGCACAGTTCTCTTCCAGAGCTCATGTGCCCTTTCCAGTTGCTGCATGGGGCTTTACTGGAGCCCAGGGTGGCTTAACAGGGGCCACACAGGGCTTTTCCAGAGCTCGGGAGGCCTTTCTGGTACCTGGTACAGCCATGTGGGCTTGTCAGGGCAGCGCTGGTGGGGCCTGGCAACCCATGTGACATCACCAGCATGCATGATGCCTGCCGCCCATCACCCACCCACCCCTTTTGGGTACTTGGTCTCTAAAAGGTTTGCCATCACTGCACTGCACAAAACGTTTTCTTACCCAAAAGCAATTTGAGATTTTAAAGTCACATCTTAACTGGATGAAAGTACCCTCTTCAGGCTATACATAGATTACAAGACACCCCCCCCCCCCAATTATCTGATCCTAGTCCTTTGCTAAAGAGAAATGTTCTGTCATAAGCCCACATCCACCAGCATAGTCACCTCCTTTGAAAATGGACCCAAATCACCTAGGCCAGGGGTACCCAAACTATGGCCTGCAAAGCCGTCATCACTCCCTGGAGCAGCAGTAAAATGTACCAGATGAATTGGCCCCGAGGGCTGGATCTGGGCCCCGGGGCATAGTTTGGGTACTCCTGAACCACCTGACTGGCCCATGGCCCAAAAAGTTTGGGCACATCTGATCTAGACTGTGAGCTGCCACCATTATAAAGCAGGTGAAAAGAAGGAAGCAGTGCGTCAGAAATACCTGCAGACCAAGAATTACTTACCAAAAAAAATTAATTACTTGATTAACTTCATTACATTACATTACATATGTGCAGCTGGCTTGAAGCATTTATGTAATAAAATGACGATCCTGTCTGACAAGAAGGCAAAGTCTCTGACATAACCTTCAGCAGGGGAAGGTGGTCCCGAACCACCTGCTCCCACATAGATCTCCTGATTCAGACCTTCACCTAACATCCTTTGCCAGGTCATTGTAGGAATGAATAGCAAGCAGGAGGGAGGGGAGGGAAGATTTTTCTGTTCCTGGGCTATTGATCTGATGTCTAGTCTTTCTTGTTTTAGGTAATAGTCTAAAACTCTTGCTGTTATTTAACCGAGCATTTAATGATTGATTTATCCTCCTTGCTAAAGGTAATTAGATATGTAGGGAAAGGGGTGAATTATACTGTTTTCCTGTGGGTTTTTGTTTTGAAGGCATATTAATTGATTTTCATTTTTTAAGAAAATGGATTGTACCTGTTAAGAAATGTAACTATTAGGAATCATCTTGCATTCCTTGGCAAATTATGAGGCACTTTTATAAACAAATAAGTATCTCCCTTTCTAATCATTCTGCCAAGACTAGAGGCTAAAAGGATCGTGTATACATTTTAGTAAGTGAAAATTACTCTTGATGGTTATCCCAGTTGACACAAACTACCTTAAGCTAAAATAGAATATAAACAATTATAAAAAGGGGAGTGAGTGAAGGAGGGAGAGAGAAAGGAAGGGGTGTTTACAAAACATTGTACTATACCAACTCTTAGCCCATATACCCAGAATAACAAAAAAGATTTCACCTTCGGTGTCAGGACCACAGCAGATCCTCCACTGATACTAATGATAGGTACATGAGTCTGGGAAGAGATGAAGTCAAGAATCTGTGCCACAGCTTCTGTCCCAATGTTGTCCTCAAAGACAATTGCATGGATCTTTGTGCTGGACAGCATGCCGCAGATTTGGGTCAGGAGAGTGCTGGGATTGGTGTCGTTCACTATCAATGTGACTGGATGGATCTCCAAAGGCATGTCCAGGAAGCTTTGGTGCGTCAGCCGGTTGCGGACGTGGGAAGGGTATGAAGAACCTCCAAACACCACTGCTACAGTGACGACAGGTTCCCTGGAGTTTAGCAGCAGATTATCCATTAGGACAGCTGAACAGCCCAGCACCATGGACAGCACCAAGGTGTTAGTCAGAGCTCTGCCCATGTCCACCATGAAGTCCCTGCAACCCAAAAGAAAGACAAACCACAGTTGGAAATGGGAAATAAAAACAGAAGACCTAGAAGGAGAGTAGGAAGAAAGTACAGTACAAAATATGCTCTTTTCCAGGAGGAGATCTGAAGGCCTTTTCATACAGTTTGCTACTGTCTATATGTAACTTAAGAGGGACTGTGGTGGCTTAGTGGTTAAGACGCGGAACTTCACAATCGGAAAGTCGGCAGGACACCAGTTCAAGACCCGAGTGCTGTATGACAGAATGAACTTCCATTTCTATCCCAGCTAGTCTAGTTGTGCCTGCCACATGTCCATGGAAACATCTCCAGACACTATAAACAGAGATGAGCACTGAAACCTAGAGTTGGATACGACTGGCTTTTGAGCAAGGATGACCTTTAACTTTACTTATATGTAGCTTAGAAGGCCAATCTCAAAATTCTGATCAGCATATCTCAATGAAATGCTCATTGTGTTCACTGCAGCTACACATTGTGTGTTTATAAGTACAGTTTAAAAAAAACCCTTAACATCAGAATGTGTAATATATCCTGGGTTATGAAAACATTACTATCAAACCCCACATTGTAATAACTGCCTGGAGCTGCTCCTCCCAATTTTAGATATAGTCACCTGGTAGCTCTAACCCTCTACACACCACAACAATATCCTTCACCCCTTACTCTCATCTCTCTACACCAGCGTTTCCCAGTCTTTGGTTTTTGGACTTTAGTTCCAAGAAGCCTAAATCAATTCCCCAAAGCACTGATCAGCCAATGTACTGACTTAGGCTTCTGGGAATTGAAGTCCACCAGTGTTCTGCGGAACATAGTTTGGGAAACGCAGTCCTACACTATCCTCACTCTTGGGTTAAATTTCCCAGCAACCTCCCACTACGAGTTCATCAGCCTGGCCCTTTCATTCCTTGACTTGTTCCACTTCTTAGGACCTCTTACTCTTTCTACATCCCAGCATCCATGTTCTACTGCTGTCATTTCTCCTACCTTTCAGTTCTCTCCCCTTCTTCCTGCTATTCTAAGCATCAAGGTCAAAGAATGGCTAAACATTTGTAGAACCAAATATGGGGAATATTTTTATTTTATTAAAACAGTGGTCATGCAGATTGTAGGATTCTGGGAATTGTAATTTTAAAAAGTAACGATTACCCATTTTCAAAGATCACATTCCCTCTGAAGTCAGGGGTCACGTGTCCTCCACATCAGAATGGGTGGTCTCTCTCTCTCACACACATGCATGCACGTGCGCACGCACACGCACACGCACACACACTTGCTTTTTGTTCCCTAATGGTCTTCCTTTCTCCTGAGGCAAGAAACCATCCTGGAAATGAGAAGTAGATTCTTCTTCTTTCTCCAGCACTTTCAGACCTTTGTATCCCTTTGGTCAAGAAAGGATTGGTTGTATTTTGATTTGTTTTGTTTTGTTTTGTACCATTTTGTTAGACTGGCCAGAGGACTGCCTGTTGCTGGATAGATCAAGGGAATTTTAAGTCTTCCTTTGAGCTGATCCAGTGAGACGAGTTCTTTTTCTTCTGACTGACTGAATCATAATCTGTTGCCAGGCTGGCCTCTAAGGCAAACACCACTGAATCAGGAATAAACAGTTTTACTGTTTAGAAAAAGATTTGTGTGTTTTAGAAAGAATAGGTAGAGTACTTCTAGTGCTTTCTTAGGTAGGTGAGGGTTTTCCCCCCCTGGCAAGAACGTGTTCTGAGGTCAATCACAGAAGGAGTGATAAACTCATAGAAGCAAGAATGCAAAAGGAGCTTAACAGTTGTGAAGGAAAGGACCAGAAGATTTAGAGCTTCAGGGGCCACATAAAATAAGGCCATGGGACACACATGGTCTGTGACCCTCATGCTGTTCATAGGCAGCTTAGAGCAGGGGTGCCCAAACTTTTCAGGCCACAGGCCGGTCACGTGGATCACCAGGCTGGTCACGTGGTTCCTCCCACCAGAAGTAAAATGCACCTTGCAATCTGTTTTGCAACAAGATGAGATAGATTTTAGGCTGCCGTTTTCTCTGCTTAAACCAGGGGTGCACAAACTACAGCCTGTGGGTGGGATCCAGCCCCCAACACCAATTCATCCAGCCCACAGTACCCCTGTTGCTCCAGGAAGTGGAAGTAAAACATGCCCTGGGGTGCATGTGACAGAGGTGGTGTGGTCTGGATGAATTGGCACTGCGGGCCAGATCTGGCCCACAGGCCATAGTTTGGGCATCCTTGGCTTGGAGTATTTTCTCCTTCCTCCCTGGCCTTCCTCTTTATTATAACTTTTCTCAATTTCGTTCTACTGCCACCCAGTGGCCAATCTCCATTTATTCTTCTTTTGATGACATACCTACGGTACCTATAATCCTGTTTTCTTCCTTCCGGCTTTCTTGGCCCTTGTTGATTCCCTTCATTCCCAGTCAGTGTGCTGCCGAGTCTTGGGTTTCTCAACAGGTACCACTGTACTATCTATTTTTTGCTTATTTTTGGCATCCTAGTTAGAATGACTCTTCTAATGTACAGCATTGCCAGGGGAACAAAAGGCTTTAGGCTAAATTGCCAGGTGTTTTTTAGCCCTGTTGATCAAATATTTAAGAGGAAACACTCTTCTCTTCCGTCATTCAGGTACTCTGTAAATCATCTCAACTGCAAATTCTAGAATTCACCATTCACCAGGGTAGGAATTCAGCTTGCTACAAGTCTGTCGCGTACAATACTGGTGTTTCATACCAGCTGTTTTTGCTATCCAAAATAGAAACTCACCAAGTAAAATGCAGCCCTTAACACTGCATCAAGTGGATTTGGGGAGGAGGGAGGGGAAGGTTGCACTTTCGGAAGTTAAAAGGTTGACCCTTTCCTACACCAAAACTCCACCACCTTCTTGTCAAGGACAACTCAATCATCAGAGATGACCCCAAATTATCTCCTATGCATCTGCCTTTTTCAACAGATGAGGCAGCAAGTTTATTTACTGAATTGCCAACTTGCTATATGCCTTCTTATATGTTCATCCAAAATCTAATCAAAGTTACTGTATTGTATATTTTTACCACTTATTTTATCTAAAATATTTATATCCTGTTTTCCTGCCTCCGAGAGGCCAGAGGCAGCTAACAGGACAAGAATGCTAAAGTGACCCTATAATTTCAAGACAGCAGAGAAGATTTAGCAGAGCAGGCTAGTTGGTTTTTAAGTGTCCAAAATTAAAAGTGTAATAAAGGTCCTGTTGAATGCATACGTCTTCACTTACTATCTGAACACAGATCAAGAAGAAGCCAGATAAAACTGCTGAGCAGGGAGTTTCATAGGCTATCCAGAACCTGGAAACATTCTTTTTCTGGACTACACCTTCCAGATTCCCTATCCAATATAGCTCTGTTGGATGATGGATCCTAAGAGCTGCATCCCTCAAAACACTACCTTCCCTATGGGCTCTCTCTGAATGTCATTTTCTCTATGCTGTCAAGACAGTGCAGGAAAGTAACTTTTTCCATTCTCTGAGTATAGTAGATACAACTGAGGAAGAGGCTTTCTCTTGTGTTCCCAGTACTATGGTGGTGACCAATTGTGAAGCAGTGTACCTCCTGATTATTGAAAGGGGACAAGAACATCTATATGAAAAGAAGGCATGCCTGCAATGTCTTGGATTCTTGCTCTCTTGGACTTTAAACAGAATAATAGCACTTTGAAATAAGCCTAGAAATGAACCAGGACCATCATTTAGGAAGAGATTGGACTCCATGGTACAGTTGGCTTCTGGGGCACCAAATATTACATTCTTTGAAAAATCTAGTCCTTGTGACCACATGTACCAATGAGGGAAAGAGTTGGATTAGAGAGATTTAATCCAGTACTATGTTATCCATAGTGGCCAATCAGATATCTCTGGAAGCATGATAATAGCAGTGATGGTTTTTTGGGGGGAGGAGTAGAAATTGCACAGTTGCCAAACAACTTGGCTTTTCTACCTGCTGAGTTCTAGTTTCATTGGCCAAACTTTCCCATTCTCATTTATCCTGACCTTCCTATCATTCTTCCCATAACCATTCCGTTTCAACAAGATCCCACATGTTTCCATCAAGGGATGGCATATAATTGGGTTAACTTATTGCAGATATGCTTCTCTTTTCTATTTTCATTTAAATCTGGAATGTAAAACTCTTTGCTTTAGAATTTGAGACCTACTGTTGTAGAAATATTTAAACTTCTCTCTCTTTCTTGGTGAAGAAGGCTAAGAATTACTTCAGGAAACAATCCTGTTCCAGACTTGCAGAGAAGCAGGTTCTTCTATGGTGCAAATATGGATACACCAGTCTTTTGAATCACTTACTTTTCTCCTTCATTCCTAATCCTTGTCCCCAGTTAACCTCCGCAGAGCATTAAACTGTTCAATTTACATCAAATTCACTAGAACCACATCAATCCCTGACCCAAATGTCCGAGGCATATGGAACTTCTGTAATTTCAATTATGCAAAGGAAGGATATTTGCAAGGTTGATTGTGGTTTTAGATTATATGTTTTCATCTTACAGAATGTATGTTTCTTCTTTGCATAATATAAAGGTTTATGATCGTGGCAGAATGTGCATTACAATAGCTGCTTCATAGGGAATCTTTGTCTGGTCTGCAGATAAAACAAATGAGATGCACAATATAAGTACATAATGAGTGAGAAAAAGATGCCCTGACAAAGAACAGAAACTGTATTAAAAACATGTTAACTGTGTGAGGAACCTACTGTGAGATGGGTTTCCACTCCTTTCAGTTACAAATAGTCTGCTGGGATGCCGAGGAGAATGCTTGGTTGCCATTTCAGTTAAAAGATCCCACCCCCAAGTAGTTACTTACTGTTATAGTTACAGTTTTAAAAATACTCTTTGCTTTCCTATGTCTAAAAAGCAACTAAATCAGTTGTGTTTACTTGCTTTTTTAAAAGCTATTTCACTGCGACAAGGCACTGACTTGTGGTATAAAACACACTCTCCTCCTGTCTTTCTTTCTGTCACATCAACATTATTATTATTATTATTATTATTATTATTATTATTATTATTATTATTATTATTATTATTATTATTATTATTATTATTATTATTATTATTATTATTATTATTATTATTATTATTATTATTATTATCATCATCATCATCATCATCATCATCATCATCATCATCATCATCATCATCATCATCATCATTTATTTATTTAGATTTACAGTATATCACCATCCACTCACCATGGTGACCCAGGGCGTCTTACAATCAGCAAAACAACACAGCACACAAAAAAAATTGTAATACATTTTTCTAAATCAATAATAGATTTCTCTCTCCCCTCCGGCTGTTGGTGGGTGCCCGGAGTATCTTGAAAAGTTGTGAGAATCATATAATTACTCTTAAACCATTGTTCAAACGTAGCTCCCCTGGGCTTCTGCGATGTCAAATGGCAGTTGGGTTCTTGGTCACCACCTCCTTCCTGCTCTTGCCCCAGGTGTGTGGGTGGGAGGTGGCATGATGTTTCACTGACCTCCCCCTGGGCTTCTGCGATGTCAAATATTTAGTAAAAGACATCATTCCCCCAGTGACTGGGTAAAATTGAATGTTAACAAATTTTCAAATGAGAAGGGAAAAAATTGAAGACCTTTCACCACCAGTACTTCTACAAAGTTTCAACTGACGAGTCAGCCAACATGGTCTTTCTTTATTCAATATAATACATTATATTACAATAACTATTATCTTCCTTATTATTATTAAACATGCACAAGGCAGCAGTTGAAGGATGTGAAATTCCTTCTCTACCACCAAGTGAGGCCACAACCTGTAAGCTTGATCAGTATTTGCACATTTACAGTAATACTCAGAAAGGAATGGATTTTTTTCTTCTTACATTAAGATCATATTGTTACCATAGCTATTCTTCCATTCTTGCAACAACAAGAGACACAAAAGCAACTAACAAGCCATTTTTATATAGTTACTTCATAGTTCTGCGACCATTTGATCTGAATGGGAGTGAGATGGTGACCATCCTCTGAGCTCCTTGGGCTGAACAAAACTAGTTTAGTGTCACTTATCCAGGAAGATAGCAGAATAATCTCACCAGAGAACATAGCATCACAATCTTGATAGTCTACAGATGTTATATCAGGAAGGAAGTCCGTCTGAAACTACACTGTCAAATGTTAACCAGAAAATTCCCTAACTTTCACTTGTTCTAATGTAACATTTCTTTCTTCCTTCCACTCATTGCTGGGGGTGGGTGGGAAGGGTTTGCTGGTTAACCTCTCAGCACACAACAGGTAATCCATTAATATCTTGCTCTTCCCCCATGGAGCCCACAGTACCATTCATGACACTTTCCCCCTCTGTACCTAAATGCACACATAATCCTCACAAGACACTGCTTAGGTATGTGGGGCCATGCTCTTAAATATTACATTTTGTCTCTACACCAGTGTGTGGGTCAGGAAAAGGGGCTCAGGAAGCTTCCATGATCAGCCCTGTATGGTTTTTTAAAATGGGATTCTGAAGTTCACAAACTAGATCCCAACCTACCATCCACCAAAGAATAGCCTGAGAGTGGGCAAGATATGCTAACAATCAGGAAACAGAGTACTTCAAAATATATCCTAAGGAACCTTTGAAGAACTCATTTCTGCTAGGCTCCTAAAAACATGTCAAGTGAGGAGAGTTTTGAGAGTCCCCTGGACAGTGAGGAGAACAAATAGGTCAATCTTAGAAGAAATCAACCCTGACTGCTCCTTAGAAGGTCAAATAGTAAAGATGAAGGTAAAGTACTTTTGACATCAAATGAGAACAGAGGATTCGCTTGAGAAAGCCTTGATGCTGGGAAGGGTGGAGGGCAAAAGAAGAAGGGGGCAGCCAAAAATGAGATGGCTAGATGGTATTGTAGACACAGTGGGCACAAAGCTGAGCGAGTTAAGGAGGATGGCGGAGGACAGAAGTGCCTGGTGGACAGTGGTCCATGAGGTCACAGAGGGTCAGAATTGACTGTGTGACTGAACAACAAAAACCTCCAGTCATTACCTAGGGCAGTGATGGCCAAGTTTAGCACTCTACGTGTTCTGGGACTACTGATCAAGTTTTCTGGGAATTGAAGTTCAAGAACAGTTGGAGTATTAGGGTTGGCCATCACTGGCCAAGGGCAACGGTATGAGAAGCACCAGGAAGGCCTATACTTCCTAGCAGTGAGGAAAGAATTAAAGACATGGAACAAAATATTCCACATGAATTTTCCATGTACAACAAGGAAATAGGAACTCCTATTCAACATGCATACTGTGAAGTGATACTGGCACAACACTGAAGCTTGTCTCCACTCAAGGACTATAAAGCAAAATAGGCTTGGCCTCCTAACAACATTTAAAAGGAGTGTTTTGATCAGTATTTTTTAAAGGACATCTGGTCACTCAATCCTCAGCCAGATATTGACTGAAATCCAATAGTAAGCTGCATTAAATCAGAATATTTGGTGAGTCAACCTCTTTGTATGCTCCATTGATTCAATGGACCTACTCTAGCAGCAACTTACTACTGGATTTCAGCCAACAAATTTATTTTCCGTACCTGAAGTGAACTTGCAGTTTTGTCACAAAGAATACCAAGTCTTGTTTTCCCAACCAAGTTTTCTTCCTTCTTCTCAACAACCATTGGTTTTACCTAGGAGTTAGATATCCTTGCAGATATACTGAAGATCCCTGTTTAATCTACTGGCAGACATGGATCTGACTTCTAGAATTTGGAAACATTATTTTAAACTACCATGTCTGCAATCCTCAGCCAATGACTAAAGTCAAAAACTAGGCTGTCCAAAGGATTCTTGAAGTTTGGCTTCAAAAAAAGTAACTCTTCCCAGCTCTGACTGTAAATAGCAAGAGCACTGTGTTGCAACCTGGATCAGCTGTGTGGTCTACCAAAATGCCACTAAGAGAAACACAAACTCATCCCACTTTTTCTAATATTCAATATCAGATGCCAGTCTGTCTTTTTCTTTTGAGCCCATCTAAAGCACAATTCAATGAAATGCTACAGAACCCCATGTTTATCAGGCGAAAGGCAAGAAAATTGCTATGCGGGATGGCAGCTGAAATGAGAAATACAGAGATGGATGTTAGGGTTAATAAAGGAAGAGTAGGAACAAAATTGAGAAGTGAGATGAAGACTCCTTTCAACAGCAGCACCAATCATGGAAAGGACAGGGAGAAGTTGACCTCAAGTTAGTGGTGGAAGGGGAGAGAAGACCTCTGTTGTACACAGCAAGAAAGGAGTTGCAAGCACAAAATAAGAACACTGGGAGTCTCAATAAAGCTGCAATAAAGTGGGACAGAAAGTCAATGAAGAAATATGAACTAATAGTGGACAGAGCAAATGTAAAAATGGAGGGCAAAGAGGGGATGATGGAGAATACATGTAGCATGAATGACCTACTGTGACTCTCACCTTTAAAAACAAACAAACAAACAAACAGTCCATATTATAGGACTGCAGTTAATTAGGCAAAATTGAAACCAAATGCATTGTTTTCTAATTTATATCAAATGCAAAAACTGGGAGTGAAGGACTATTATCAACAAAATATAGCAAGGAAACGGATGAAAGGAGAGTTGGAAAAATACTATAGTGTACAGACAGGTGAAAAGAACTGGGTGAGGCAGGTGAAGGGAAGCATTAGAAATATCTTCTTGATTTATTGAGAGCTAGGCCATACACAGCAAACACTGCAAGCATAATATGAACACAATGGCCCAAATCCTCTTGCATAGCTATGTAAATAGCGTAACATTTGGCAGCAAATTGTTTCAAGTTAAGAAATCACTGTAGAGATTATCAGTGGCAGCTGTACAACTTAGTGTGCAAATGTGGTGATTTTCTTAACTTGGGACAATTCACTTTCAAAAGTTACGCCAGTCGTGCTAAGGCAGTGTAACTAGGTAAGAGGATTTGTCAGTAAATGTAGCAATAAGCATCAAATAATGGCCAAAAGCTCAGACAAACATATAGGACAGATTTACATCTGATCCCTGTGAAACTAATCCGTACAGTTCTTTGCTCTGAGATTAATGGAAATAAAACTGTAAAATACCCATCTACTTTTAGGGCTTTGAAAAACACATCAGCAGACAGATCAGAGACTATCCAAAGGAAGACAAATAGTAGTTATGTTAGTAAAGCAAAGGCCTGCAGGCTTGCATCCAAAGCAAGACAAATAGAAGATACAGTTGTGAAACTTTTATTCACAGTCATGTAGACAAGAGGCTTGGTTTCTGTTCTGAAAGGGAATGTGGGATGCTCAATATTGCATAGTTGCCAGATCCTGAACATTTTATTGTTGAGTATTCTAGTGCAACTACAGCATGCAGTAACCAGAGACACAGGAAAGATTAGGAAGATGTTTTGCATTGTTTGCCTGTAATTACATTTAGAAAGGTTCTTTCCTGCCTCAGAGGTCATCTGGCCCTATTTGCATGTCTTAAGGCCTTTGTTTTGCTCCGGCCTTCTCTCTCTTGCTTTCTGCTTTGGAAGAGGAAATATGTCCTTTTGAGCTCTTCCATCTTCCAGGCCACATGGCTGGAAGAAAGGCTTTACTGTACAGTAATACCTCATATAACATTAGTATCGAATAACACTAAAATCGCATAACATCAAGGAATCTGGGGGGAAGAATTGCATCAGATAACATTAAGATCCTATGGGATGCTTCAGATAACAACCGCGAAAGCCTGTGTGGTTACAATGTATCTCTATGGATCCCATAGAGGATCAGATAACACTAAAAATCATATAACACCAAGACTTGTGGAACCAGGTTTTAGTGTTATATGAGGTTTTACTGTACTTTACTTCTTTCTAAAGCAACTTCATCAAGACTCCTGAGCACATGTATCTTCTGACCTCATTTTGTGAGTAATGATATTTTTTTCTTTCTTTCAAGTATCTAGTCCAAGTGTGTTTATTAGCTGGACTAAAAAGGGGATAACTGAGACTTTCATTCAAACATAAAATTGCCTAAAACCTGCCCGCTTTGCTGTGCAGCTGCTACAAATAACTTAACATTTACAACCTACCCTGCCTTGACATAGAAAGTTGTTAAACAGGAAACTACTTGTGCACACACACACACATGCAAACTTAGTTATAAAATGTCCCTGCAGAGGAAATATGTTGCATGCTGTTCTCTAGCTTTGAAGAAACGGTGGTTCTGTCTACACTAGCCCTCCTGGTGAACGCTGTGTCAGGTTTTCTAAATTGCTTGAGGATGGCAGCAGGAGCTAAATAATATTGAGCCTACTTTGCCAGTCTAAACAGCCACGTGCCCCTGATCAGGCTGCTGCACCCTGCTTTTCTTTTGTTAATGTTCCATAGATGATCTCAGTTTCGATGCATCACTTAGATGGCAAAGGATCTACCCAATGCATCCAAAATAGCAATCATGAACATTAAAAAAATGTAGGAGAATCCCTGATAGGGTCTCAAAACAAGGCTGGTTGGACTGCTCCAGCACATAACACATGCAAACTCAATCAGGCCAACCCACCCCAAACACACAAAAATAAAAGCAGGCTATATACCTGTGTTCTCAGTTCGGCTTCCCGGCCACCCTGCAGCTGCGGAGGCAGGGGTGGGATGGCTGGAAAGCTGAAGGGGGCTCTCCCATCAGCTTCCCGAGCCACCCCACAGCTGTGGATCAGGTCCCCCGACCCCCCCCCAGCCAGGAGGGGGGCAGAGAGCCCAAAATGGGTGAAAAAACTGACTTTTTTCACCCATGTCGGGCTCTCTGACCCACCCCCCGGCTCCAGGGAGGACCTGATCCGTGCTGTTTCTGGAGTTCCCCCACCTCCCCGGCCAGTGCAGCAAGCCAAAACATCAGGATTCAAATCCTGGCATTTTGGCTTGCTGCACCGGCCGGGGAGGTGGGGAAACTCCGGAAACAGCTTGGATGGGTTTTTCCCCCACCCATTTCAGGCTCTCTGACCCCCCTGCCGACTCCAGGAAGGTCGGGGGACCCAATCCAAGCTGTTTCCAAAGTTCCCCCACCTCCCTGGAGGCTGCAGGAAGCCAAAACGTCGGTATTCAAATCCCGACGTTTTGGCTTGCTACAACCTCCAGAGGAACAGGGCTTTTTTTTAACGTTGTGTGATCAATGCATCACACAACGTTAAAAACTGGATAATGACAAGACTTGTGGAACCAAGTCTCATCATTATCCGAGGTATTACTGTATTTACTTTTCAATCTCCTAGTCCAAACGTTTTGCCTCCAATTTTACAAGTTCTTCTTCTTGTGCCATTTATTTATTTATTCACGTTTGCTATCCCGCCCCAATCGGATAAACCCGACTCTGGGCGGCTTACAGCATAGCTAAAAACACAGACCAAATCCAATAAAAATAATAATGTTTAAAAAACCTTAGGAATTCATAGGAAAGAATTCATAAGAAAAGATTAAAAGCAGCGTAACGGATAAAACCCGGGGCAGGGGGGATGGCTGACCCTCAAATCAACCAACCTGTATGGGATCCCGTGTTACTGGGTCCCCACACATGCTCCGTCAGCCAGGTCTTTAAGCCTCTTCGAAAAGGTAAGAGCTCTGCCTGTAGGCTCAGTTCCATTGGGAGAAGGTTCCAAAGGGCCGGGGCGAACACAGAGAAGGCCCTCCTCCTGGTGCTAGTGAGGCGAGCCTCTCTAGCCGATGGAATAACATTCTGAACATTGGTTATCATCATGGTGATCAGCCATGAAGATTTCCTGGGAACAACGCAGTGGCCTTCCATTTGCAGTGTGATAACCATATTACTGTTCCAGTTCCATGACTCACTTTCTGATCCTGAGTCCTTTTGGCACATAAAGTCCTCATCAGCCCCAGGCCAGTATGAAGAAGCTGCTGCTCTCCATCAAGATGGATTCAAGTGGAATTTAATCCTTTTGGGGACCATCACCCTTCCCTGTGGACTTCGCCACCCAAGGTCATGAGTCTTCAGGTTTGTCAGCGTATCAAAGAATAAACAAAACAAAAAAAGACAAAAAATGTTGTGGCACCTTAAAGATTAACTCCTGTATTTTAATGTTAGCTTTCGTGGATCAAGTCCACTTCATTAGCCATAAGAGTGAGCTTTCATGGTATCAATTTATACATATCAGGTACAGAGGGACGCAGGCGTTGGTTTGCCAGATTAACCACCACCTGATGATCGGTGTTGAGTTGTTGGCAGTAAGGTCTTCTCTATTACCATAACAGGAAAACCTGGCCAGACTGGAAGTACACAAGTCATTGATTAAAATCCTCCGCTCTTCATATCTCTCTTTTCCTTCTTCTGTTGCCCTTTATACCATAGCAAGTGTTCTTGAACTATTTTAGAGTCTTTTAAATGATACTTTAAAATGATTTTTTTAAATATAATGATATTTTTGTCACAATATTGCTTTTCCTCTTGCCATCTTCTCATCTTGCAACACCTGCCCATGCAGCCTACCTTCTGTTCCAAATAAATAAAGTCTGATAGGCACCTTCAGTTCCATCAATTCAAAGATTAAACACTAACAGCAATAATAAAAAATTTAAGACACTTCAAGGGAAATAAATTAGCTGTTACTACTCTGGCAGAAAGGCAGCTATTAAAGCTGTTGGTCTTGGGAGGACAAGAAAACATACCACCAGTTTAGGAAAAGACTTTGAGCTAACTGGAGAGGCTCTCTAATCCTAAACAAGGAATATGGAAATTCTATTGATTTCTTTGCAACTTAGAATAAAAATACTTGTTAGGACTGCTCTGGGGAACTGTCTCTCTTAGCCTGGTGTCTTTCACGGCAAATGCATAACCATGGAAGTAAAATATGTATGGACATACATCTTTAAATGCACTGTACAAGCATCCCTCAAAACCTGATTAACATAGGGGCACATAAAGAGGTGCGCACATCTTATTTCAAGATACTTCATCACAGTTATATAATACTTCCTGCAACAACCCTAACATATACATCTAATATATGGTTTGGGAAAGATGTGCACAAAGAAGTAGCCTCAAGACACTTTAAGCAGTGGGAGACAAGGCTCTTAATTCAGAATTCACCATCCATTGCCATATTTTTATCTATTCAGCAGGTTCACCTGAACCTCTCTGTAGCATTTTCTTGGTCTGCAGGGGACAGGGAACCAATCTGACTTGCCCAGTTGCATACATCAAAATCTTTACACAACCTAAGGTTACTGGGGTAGCAGATTTTTCCCCCAACTAAGTTATCCCATTTGCTCAGACCGTCCCTTATGGGGACCATACTTTTGCTTTATTTTTCCTTTTCCTAATGACCACTGAATCATAGAGCAATTGGCAAGGTAGCAATAGCATTCAACAGTTACACTTATATGCCGCCCCACAGCAATTAGTGCAGTCTCTGGGCAGTTAACAAGGTAATTAGCATTTTTGCCCTCAACTTACTGACCTTGGAAGGATGGAAGGGTGAGTCAACCTTGTGCAATGCCAGGATCAAACTGACAATGACATCAGTTTTGGCTGCAGCACATCAGTTTAACCACTGCCCCACCAGTGCTAATCTGGTCTCCACCTAAAATTTAACATCTTGAGTAAACTGGGTGCCCAAGGTGAACAATTTTTAAAAAGTGATCCTTTCTTAAAGCATTGTTGAAGTACTAACTAACTCCTTTAGGGGGATGGATTTCTATTTAAAGCTTTGGGATCCACTTTTAGGTCACAGCCTGTTCTATTGTGAGTTGCAATAGCAGCTCTAATGCTACACAAACATATTAAAGCAAAAATAACAAATGCATCTCCAAATGTATGTTTGAACCAAAAGCTGATCCAAGGACTGAAAAGGATGGAGATGATTGTTTAGACATATCTTGTGCTGATAGCCACTGAAGCTGCAATCTGATTTTATAATAATAGTAACTGGATTTGTGTAAGAACCTGAGAATGGAAGTAACACGTTATAAGCAACCTTGTTATTTATAACATTGGTCTTTAGAAGTGGAAATAAATACCATAGATCTTAATGGCAGGATGGGTACTAACAGAAGAGACTTCGGTCAGTTCATTGGGCCACATGCTGCTGAAAACAGTGAAAGGAATGAGAACAAATGATACCAGAGTTATGCAACCAACGACAGTTCCTTATTACCAACACGTTTTTTCCAATATCAAGATTCATAACGTTATATGTTGTACAGATGGAATGATATCACCATCAAAAGCCCGAGTGTTTATATTGTAACAAGATGATTCAGAATACTCGATGCAAAGGCAATGCCCAACCAACTGTGTGACACTGATCATAAAATTGTGGAGTTAACAGTAAGAAATCATAAACCCAATATTAAAAGAAGAGAACCAAACAAAACCTAAGAACTAATTAAGATAGCAAAACTGAAACAAAGAGAAATAGCAGGACAGTTGCAACAAAAGGTGGAGACATTTAGCCAACTGCCTCTAGAGGTGAAAAAAGTAGAGGATGAATGGAAGGGTTTCAACTGAGGACCGCCTGTGGCTGGGGGGCGGGAGGCCTCCACGGCAACTGAGCCAGGAGGTCCTCCACCGCCTGACTCTCGGGACCCTGCCCCTGGCTGGGTGGTAGGATTTCACTGCAGCCACACCTAGTAGAGAGGTTGTTGATCAACACTGCAATAGTATTTTGTTTTTATTGTATATTGTTTAATTGATTATTGTATAATTTTTGTACTGAGTATTGTTTATTGATTATATTGTGTATTGATGATTCTGTATTGGGTATTGTATATTGATTATATTGTGATTATACTGTGTATATGTATATTGTGTGATTGTGAGCCGCCCTGAGATGGGTTTCCCTTGATTGGGCAGCATATACTGTAAATGGAAAAAATTAAATTAAACACCTTACATCCATGAACCAAGAATGTAAGATAAATAATATGAGAATCAATAAAGAGAAGACTGAAGTAGTAGCAATTGGAAGGAAAAAAGCATACTCTAGGTATCAAGATAGAGGGAACGAGTATAAAACAAGTGGCAGAGTTCAAATACCCAGGAACAACATTTACTGGACATGACAAAATGGACGAAGAGATTAACATATGGTGCAGTAAGGCAAACCAAATATTGGAACAGTTAGCTCTGCTTTTACAACACAAAGCAATATCAATCAACACAAAGAAACACCTCACACAAAATCTATTCATTCCCACTGCATGTTACCAGTGCCAGACATGGACACTTACAACAAAACATAAACAAAAGTTGGAAATGAGATGTCTGAGGAAGGTTGCTGGAGTGACTGTTTTATCCTATTCTCATCAACTCCAGGTGTTGCTTTTTTTTTTAAAGAAACAACTAGCAGCACCAAAGGTAGCTCTACCTTGTACTAAATCAGGAATGAAATTATAAGGGAAAGTGTCAGAACAGAACCAATTTTGCACTACATACAGAGACCTCAGATAAAGTGGTTTGCCTATTTGGAGAGAATGTCTTGTAATTCCATACCTTACGAGGCATATGTGGAAAGAGGAGAAGGAGAAAGACCACAAGGCAGACCCAGACTAAGAGAGACCATCAAAGAAATATTACAAGAACACCTAATGTTCTAGTGGCAGAAGCCGCTAGAAGTGACAGAACAAGAACCTTGCATTTCCCTTGACACCCAATGGGGTAAAGAGGAAGCAAAGAAGAAGAGTAGATGCTCTTTGGGAGAGAATGGAATGACAAAGTTATGTTTCAAAAGTAACTTATGTTTCAAAATTGTACCATTTTATTGGTACAAACCAGTTAATGTTCTGCATTACTTTTAAAGGACATTCAAGGATACATTTGACAGGAAATATTCTTGTTTTATCCTATTCTCATCAACCCCAGGTGTTTTTTTTAAAGAAACAACTAGCAGGACCAAAGGTAGCTCTACCTTGTACTAAATAACATTAATGACCTGCTCAATAAAGCAGATAATGATTAATGGGAATGATTTACTCTTTTCAAGTAACTTCCCAAGCTCTGGTCAAATCAGGCTGCTCACAATTTTCTAGAAAATGATCTCCCTTCTGATATGTCAAATCCATTCCATTATTAGTTCAAAGAAATTTTCCAGAGACATATGAGCAGCAAGACATAAAATGAACAGGCAGAAGGAATGACAAGACTTCTAGGCTATTTCAAGTTGTGTAGACATAATAATTTCATCACTGCAGCCTTAGCAGAGGCACCATCAACACCAAGGGATCCAGCATCCAAACAGTTTTTGTTTGTTTTTTTAACACTGAAAGACTAGCAACCCTTGGCAGCTGGAGCAGTGCACCATTTTAATTACTCAGAATTGCTAAAAGAAGACAATACATTGACAGCAGCCTAGAAACTTAAAATGGGAACCAGAAGCAGTGGGCTGGTGCTCCTCAAATAATCCCACTGTTGCTCACTCCAGCTACCAGCTAATGTTGCCAGAGATCTTTGACAAAAAAAGGAGATCTTAAACAGCTGAAGCTTCAATGACTATCTCTAGTTACCTATTTTACACCAGTGTTGAAAAGAAAGAGATCCTACTGGTCTCTTTTACCCTGGATCACACCACTAGGGTATTCTTACTGATATTTTTTTTACATCAACCTCAAGGTGAAAACCTCAATGTATCTGAGATAGAAACACCACATCTACAGAACCCACCAGAAAGCTTGAAAGAAGCCTTTGCCCAGCTTGTCCTTGATTCCAGATCCCTTAGATCTCTGATTTGGCCTCAATACTAATTTTCTGTCCCTGTTTTGAAAAACCACTGAGGCTCTTTAATTTGTGGATTTGTGGCATTCATAGCATTGCCAGTCCTTGGGTGTTTAGGTTTCTGCAGATACATCCACACATATTAAGAGTCTGTCTTAAACATATGGAGAAGGGGGAGTTAATGCAAGACAATTTCCAACTTGATCAAGACCACAGTGAGTGTAAATCATACAATTTTAAAATGTTTTAAGATTTCATTTGGAAATTAACGATTTTGATTTTTTATCTTTGACATTTATGATTGACTAATGATTTGGCCTCTTCCCCCCCTCCCCCACTTTTTGACTTTTATAAACTAAGCTTTTGGAAGCTATCAATATATACAGTAATACCACGGATAACACTAAGACTTGGTTCCACAAGTCTTGGTGTTATCCGATTTTTAGTGTTATCCGATGCATGTTAAAATCCTATGGGATGGATCGGATAACGTTAAAGCTCCATAGAGATACATTGTAACTGCACAGGCTTCAGTGGTTGTTATCCGATCCATCCCATAGGACCTTAACATTATTCAATCCAATTCTCCTCCCCAAATTGCTTAACATTATGAGATTTTAGCGTTATCCGAGGTATTACTGTATGTCAAAGCTTAGTTTTCACAACTATTCTGAAAGACAGACAGATTGTGACTTCAGTTGCCAGCACACCTCTGCCTTTTCTGTTTTAAAAGGTGACATAGGCATAAAATCAACAGGGAGTCCCCCACCCCTTTTCCACATTACATCACTATGCAAGGGAATCTGCTTTTGTTGAATTTCTGTTAGGCTTGCAGGTGTTAAAGACACAGAATTCCTGCCAAGAAAAAATATAACTCTCCTGGCCCAATAATATATAGGGCAGGGATTCTCCACCTGCAGCCCATAGACTGGATGTAGCCCATGGAGCCATTTCATGCAGGCCTCCACCACACCTGGAAGTGCCATGTGGTAGAGGAAGGGCAAAATGGCCATTTGGCCCCCGAAGCTGTCTGAGGGAGCGTGAACTAGCCCCAGGCTTAAAAAGGTTAGGAACTCCCGATATAGGGCATATGTGGGTATATGTATACAGTGGTACCTCGCTTAAAGAGCATAATGTGTTCCATGTAGGGTTACCATATCTCAGGATTTGTCCTGAGATTTCCTGCTCTAAGAGCAGGAAATCTCAGGACAAATCCTGAGATATGGTAACCCTAGTTCCATGGGTTTGCTCTTTAAGTGAGTTGCTCTGTAAGCGAAACACTTGAAAAAAGCCCCACTGCTGCCATTCTAAGTGACCATTTGTGACTTCTGGTGGTGGTGGTGGGGATTGTGAACCCAGATTTAGTTGGTACATGAGTTTTTGGTTGTTTTTAGTTGTTAAGCAAGGGCAAACATTCAGAGAAAATGCTGCTCTTTAAATGAGTTAGTCTCTAAGGAAAGCATCCTTTATGAGAGGTTTTACTGTATATATTCTTCACCCCTAGAATGGAAAGCAGGTGAAGTGCTCTCCCACCCTGCCAATCTCTCTATAGTTTATGGGAAGTATCTCTGGCCTCTCTTCCAACGGAGAAGCAAAACAACTGCAGAAGGACTGGTTGTTCACTATGAAAGATGCCAGCAATCCACCAAGTATTTCATACTCACAAATGGAGCAGCAATCAGCCTAATTTTAGACAATTTGCACAATTCACACGATTTGTGAATTCCTCAATTATGCACAAAACTATGCAATAGAGTGTTGGGGTGGGGTTGCATGAAGCAGATATTTGCAAAAATGATAAACAATATAGCAAACTTTTTCCCCAATGCAAAAAATCTTTCAAAAGTCCATGGAAAATACTTACCATCCTTATCTGCAAAACAGCAGAGCTAAATTTCTCATCCCTGCCTGTAATGACAAGCAAGTGAGGATTTACATCCCTGTTCTTAAATAAGAGACCCAATGAAGTCCTTGCTTAGCTTTTTTTTAAAAGGTTTTTACAATATTAAAAACAAACTAGCAAAACAATCTACAAAACATAAAAGAAACAATTACATACAAACAAAGAAAAAAAAGTAGTTCCCACGTACATCCTACAGCGTTAAAAGATGAGAAGAGGGAGAAAAAAAATACATATCAATATAATATAATGTAGTCAGACATTATTTTCTATACATTTACTATACTGTATATTTTCATCTTTATATCCACTCTCCTCTTTAACCACCATATTACAACTTTATTATTTTGTACATGGTTCCTACCACCCAGTGCACTATAGTCCTTGAGTCTACCAGCCACTCCTTTTACAACTCAATCATTCTGCCAAAAATACATTGTATTCGGAACAGGTTTTTCTCCTTTATTATCCATCAATGTGTGTTGCAAAAAAGGTTTCCAAATGTCCCAAAATCTATTTTGTTTTATTAATCCCCTTTTTATATTTAATTCCCATGTAAGTTTTTCATTTAATGCCATATCCCAAACATCAACATACCATTTACCAATTTCTAAATTCATATCACCTTTCCAATTTCTGGCTACTTGTTGTCTTGCCAATGTCAAAAAGATAGACAATAACTCTTTTATATTTTCCTCTAATTTCAAATCCTCTAAGTCCGTTAATAAAACAATTTTTTCATTCAACTTTAAATGGATATTTAAAAAATTTTCTAATTCTTGTTCCATTTTATGCCAGAAATTGGAAATAATTTTACAATCCCACCACATATGTTTGTATGTCCCAATTTCCTGATGACACCTCCAACATTTTTTTGAGTTGCTACTATTTATTTGATTTAACTGAACTGGCGTCATATACCAGCGCCACAACATCTTGTAGTTGTGTTCTTTAACTTTTGTAGACAGATTTCGCATCATCCTACTTTTCCATTTTTTCTTCCAGTTCTTATCTGTAATAATAATACTCAAATCCGATTCCCACATTCTTTTAAGGGTATCCTGGGCCATACCACCCTGAACACGCCCGATCTCGTCTGATCTTGCTTAGCTTTCTGGCTTATGTCTCTTCTAAACCCTTGATTAAGCTGTCCCTATCCTTTTATCAATCTTGAATGTAGAAAGAAAACAAGCAAAGTTATGCTCATCACATCACCTCTATGCCAGGAAAACTGTAATGGTCTGGCAACCTTAGCTCTCCACAAGCTTTGATGAATGATCCTGATCTAATGTGGACTCTAATTATTCAATTCTAATATGGATTTTGCCACACCAGTGTGTACATGCCAAAGGAAATGTAGATTTTCAAAAGGAGCATTTGCTCTGTAATGATGATACTAGTAAATGGGACTGGAAACAGAAGGTTTCCTGCAACATTGGGTTCCTGATCTATCATTGTCATCAATTCTGATTTCCTTTTCTTTTTCCTTCTGTTTTTTGTTTTGTCTTTGGCAAGATGACAGCTGCTAGTAGGAGTCCTGGAAATACCAGCTGTAATTAAAGCCTGGCTTTCCAAAGAAGCTGCTGCTTTGTGGCTGAAGCATCATTTGCTGAGCGGACCCTGCCTAGCTGGTTTCTGGCCAGACAGAGGCAACAGGTGGCTCAAAAGCAATACAAGGAAACAGTGCATTTATCACTGACCTGTTGCCAAATCCAAACAAGTTTTCTTTTATTGGATTACAGCTTCCAGAAACTCCCATCCACTGTGGCCTGTCATTATGCACGTGAAGGGATTCTGGGAGGTGTAGTCCCAAAAAGTAACTTTGTCATACATTATCCTCCTCCTGCAGCCCTCTACTCTTCTTTACGTTCTTGGTGTGCCAGTGTTTAGTATCACAGCTTGGAAAAGCCAATCTATTAAGGTACAACTTGAGGAATCCTCTGGGTATACTGTGTCTGGCCGGACATCCTGCTATGGTAATGGAGTAGACCAGGGGTGCCCAAACTATGCCCCATGGGTTGGATCAGGCTCCTGGCACCAATTCATCTGGCCCACATTGCCCTTGTTGCTCCCAGAAGTGGAAGTAAAATGTGCCTGTATGGACATGTTTTACTCCTGCTACTGGGAGCGATAAGGGTGTTGTGGGCTGGACGAATTGGCATCAGGGGCCTGATCCGGCTTGTGGGTCATAGTTTGGGCACCCCTGGTTTAAGCAGAGAAAATGACAGCTTAAAATCTATCTCAACCTGTTGCAAAACCATATGACCGGCCCACTGAACTATATGACTAGCCCATGGCCCAAAAAGTTTGGGCACCACTGTTGTAGACCATACAGCCAGCAACTCTATGTTGAGTGGTAAATAAGCTGACTCCCTAAACGGGCAAACAGCTATGAGTGGATGAGCCCCATTAGGTGGAGTGATGGTCCCCTCACTGGAGGAAATACCACTGGAAACCATCATATTGGCCCCAACTGCAAAATGAATGGAGGAGAAAATGTTTCTCTATTCTGATTCCCTATGGTTATAGAGGCAGAAGAGGCCATGCCAGATAGACTGGCTGTGAAGGTACACCTTGTCAATATCCTCAAGGCAGTCCATTGCGGTCCTAGTGTCAAATCCTGCATGTCTCATTTCATACGTGCTGCAGGAGATGGCTCCGTGATTAGTGTGTGGGTCACTTCATGGCAAGCCGGGATCCACCTTAAACAAATTCATGCCAATTGCGTTTATCCTGACACATCCATCATCTGTGAAAATGTTTTTAGTTTGTGGGGAGGGATAGCAACTGCCAATGATGACACTGAGCACTAGAACATGAAAAGATTGTTCATATACTGAGCACCAAAATGTGGAAAAGCTACTATAAGGCACCACAACCCCCCTAACCCTGTATCTCCAGCCAGTACAGCCATTTGTCACATTGGCAAAGGAATTCTTGGAGTTATAATACAAAAAAAGGGGAGAGGTTTTCTCCTATCTTTGATCTGCAAGATGGCTGTAAGAAGTGGATGCACACAAATCGTTATTCTCTCTTGAGTGAGGGGCTGCCTCTGACTAGCCTCAGTTGAGCACTGCCACTAAGAATCCCTCCCCTTGAGACATCTGTGATCATTCTGCAAAGTCAGGAGTAGTGGCGGTGGGCTGGTCCACATCATGGGACATGATGGTCGTCTGTGTCTCCAGCATTTAGACACTTATGACCTATGGTGCCACTTGTTGAAACTGCAACCCCACATGTGGCTTGAGGAAAGCCTAGATTCTATAACTACAATTCAAGAGAAGGCACAAGTATCACAGAGTGACAGTATTGCTATGGGGAACATGTCATACTAATTTAATTCTTTGATTCGTTAAGCACACAGAGCTGGAAAACAGGTCACTAATGTGACATTAAATTGACAAACGACATCCTGATTAAGGCAGTCAACATTCAGAAGACAGAGCCTGTGAGTCATCTTTTGAAGCCGATTGTCATTCGTGGTGTCATACCACCAGCTTGGAAAAGTTACTTTGTTAAATTACAATTTTCTGACCCAGTCCATCCACCACAGCAGCATAGCTGGTAACTTTGCAAGCTCTGCAAACTACCCTGGGTCTACATTAGTGTAGTAAATTGCAAGTGATGTGGTTCCAGGGTGGGGGTGGGGAGACAGAAGAAGAGTTGACTCACCAAACCTGCTCTGATTCTGTGCGCCTGAACTGTGACTTACTGTGTTAAGTAACTGGATTCCAGCTAGTGTTTTCAATTCTGCCTGGCAACTATTCTCCAAGATCTCAGCCAGAATTCAGTCCCAGGCTTGTTTCCCAAGATCCTTATGAGGCCAATGTGGAGGGTGGGGCAATATGCACAAGAAGCAGGTGTTCTATCCCCAAGCACCAGCATTTCCCATTATTCATGTTAAATTTAGCATTTTTCAATTTGGTTGTGTTTCAATGGCTGGTGGCAATTTACAATATGGATAAAATACTCCTAGTAATTGCTTTTCTTTCTATTATAGACAACACTCCTTACAATATAAACAGCTGCTTAACATGGTAAGTGAATCACAACCTTTTTCTTTCAATTTAGAATCATTTGTGCATATGGTTTTATACCCATCTCTCTTCAATCTGATGACCCCATATGTGCTGGCCCACAACTCCCATTATCCTCAGCCAACACAGTCAACAGCTGAAGATACAGGGAAGTGTTATCCACCATATCCAGGGAGAACTAGCTTGGGAGACATTGTTGATGTAAGTTTACCCCCCCACAATCTTAAAGTTTTTTCAACTGCACTGATTACGCTACAGTTAATTTATTCTGGAGCTGTTCCATGAGAAGTGGTTATATGTATAGGCTGTATTTATATTCATGGTTTTTCCTTTCTAAGTCACATAATTTAAGCCTCCTAAAATGTCTCTCAATCATGAAACAAGGGACAGGACAGGCTTTCCTTTCATAGCTGAAGAACAATGTGCTTTGAATGAATTAGTTGGAAATTAATCCACCCATTAATTTTTGATTGATTATGTCCCTTCAAGACAATTCCAGTTTATGACAACCAAATGCTATTTCAAAGTTCTGCACCATTGGGGGGTTGGGGGGTGGAGCAGGGAGCCTATTTCAGTAAGCCAATGGGTGACATCTTGGTCAAGTGGGCAGCATATAAATCTAATAATAAATAAAATAAACTGCTCTGTAATCTGTTCAGCAGTTGGGGGCTCACGATCAAAAAACGCTGGGCAGATTTTTCTGGCAACAGAAATAGTATCGCTGTTTCTTCTCACACCCCACCCCACCCATGATTTATGTTTGATGGACGTATTATTTGATGCTGCTTATGCAAGGGACAACAGCTGTAACTCAGTTATCAACGTTGCCACCATTTTACATCCTCCCCAATCACCACAACTTGGGAGTACACTAGTACCTCGGATAAGGCAAGGTTCCACATGTCTTAGTGTTATCAAGTTTTTAACGCTGTGTGATGCATTGATCACACAATGTTAAAAAAAAGCCCTGTTCCTTTTCCCAGGCAGAGAACAGCCCCGTGGGGTTGAGGTTTAGATCTCCGTCAGTAATGTACCCTTGCTTTTGTGAGGCTTGTCTCACAAAAGCAAAGGTACATTACTGGCAGAGATCCCAGCCTCAATTCCACTGGGTTGTTCTGTGCCTGTTGAGGATGGGATTTCCGCCGGCAATGTACCTTTGCTTTTGCAAGACAAGCCTCACAAAAGCAAGGGTACATTACTGACGGAGATCTAAACCTCAACCCCACTGGGCTGTTCTCTGCCTGGGAAGCGTCTTCCCAGGCAGAGACCAACCCTGCAGGTTTGAGGCTCGGGTAAGTGGCAGCGGCAGAAAGAGCCACCGAGGCATTTTTTATGTTGCCACTGTGGCTCTTTCTGCCCCTGCTGCTGGCCCGCCTGCCAGGTCCACAGACTCCAGAAGAGTTGGGAGGAGAGATCGTATTGGTCCTTGTCATTCTGCAAAGCCCTTAGGCTTTGCTACAATCGAAAAAGTCCCCAGGGCTTTTTCGATTGCAGTGAAGTTTATGGGCTTTGCAGAATGACAGGGACCCATGTGATCGACCTCCTTCCCAAACACGCCAGCACTGGGCGTGTTTGGGGAGGAGAATGGGGAGCCCCCGGTCCCCTTCCCAACCACACTGGCACTGTGAAGCGCACAGCGCTGGTTTGGTTGGGGGGAGAACAGGCATGCCAGGTCTTCCCCCAACCAAGCTGGCCATCCGACGCTCAGAGCACCAGTTTGGTTGGGGTTAGGGCGCACACACCTGGTCTCTCCCCGACCAAACCAGCGGTCTGAGCTTCTGTAGATCTATGCCCCACAGCCCTCAGGGCTTGTCTCTAGCCCTGCAGGCTTTGGGGCAGAGATCAACAACAGGGAATTTGATGCAAACTTTTGCATCGCACAACATTATCTTAACATTGTGTGATGCAAACGTTTGCCTCAAAGTCTCCATCGTTATCTGATTTTAGCGTTATCCAATACTATCGTTATACAAGGTATCACTGTAACACATTAAAACTAAGGAATTAACATTAATTATTTTCTTTATCTTTTAGGAGGAAAAGCACAGATTTATCTAATACTGGAAAAATATCGCTTTAAAAGTCATCCTAATGCATGTTCTCTGTTTGTTTGTTTGTGTGTATGTGTGTCCTGTACACATCCTCATGGAAATTCGCTTTAAAGAAGTAAGGTTTAGTCTTTCCACTGTTGACATGGATGGATGTCAAAACTCCAGCAGACATAGCTAATGGACAGAATTTCTAGACCTGTATAACTTACAAAGATAACATTTGCCCCTGGGATGGTGAGAGAATATAAGAGATATGCATTTTCATAGAACCCTGAGGAAGTTTATTCAGCCCTCATTTGATTTCTTTTATAAATGATGATGATGAGACTTCATTAAAGGCTGAATTAAATACTTCATTCATGTCTGGAAATTAAAATAAGATTGAAGGCCTAAGCCTATTTATTAGACAGTAAACTATCAAAATCAATATGGAACAATCATAACATAGGGCCAGGATGGACATATTAACGTGGAGCACAATATCATTTCCCTTCTAGAAACCAAACAAGATTGAAGGGAATGAGAAAGCTCATTCATTCAAAAAATGTAATTTGCACTTTTCTCCCCTAAAATGTACCCCAGATGTGGAGAATGAAAATGTCCATTTCTATTTCCAAATATCTGCTGAAGCCTGTTCTGAATTCTGCTGAAATCCAGCCACAATCTTCCAAGCTCTTCTCGTGAACTGCCATGAGTCCTTTTCTGACAACATGTGGCCAGGGCAGAACTTGACCAAAGGGGTATTTTTGGTACAAGATGAGCACTATGTAGTCTTCTAACTCAGAGCACCAATAAGAAGCCACTTGTGTCACTCACTTTGTTCCAGTTGAAACATCCAGTTGAAACATTACAAACCAGCATCTCACTCTAATGATCTCTTAGTTAGGTAAAGTTTGTCCTTGCTTGAAAAAGAGCTCATCTCTGTTTACAGCCAAAGAGCCAGCACTGTCTGTGTCTCCAGACGTTTCCATGGGCATGTGGCAGGCATGTCTTGACATCGGAGAGCATAGAATGCTGTTTACCTTCCCACCGAAGTGGCCTGTATTTATCTACTTGCAATTTCTTGCTTTTGAACTGCCAGGTTGGCAGAAGCTGGGACAGAGGTTGGCAGGAGTGGGTCTCATTCCGTTGTGCAGTACTTGGGTCTCAACCTGCTGACCTACCAACCTTCCAGTCATCAAGTTCAGTGTCTTAATCACTTGAGCCACTGAAGTCCCTCCTCTCTTAGATAGGCTAGCATAAAACAATAATTCACCATATGTATTTTTAATACTCCATAGTTAGTAACAGAATGTTTGGCATTTCCAATCCTGTTTTACAGTGCAACTGTACCAATAGTGGGCATCAGCAGGTTCGCCCCAGTTCGCCAGAACCGGTAGCAGACATTTTTGTATTTTTGTATTTTGTATTTGTATTTTGACTTATATGCCGCCCCACTCGCACAGCGACTCTGGGCGGCTTCCAGAAAAAACAATTACAATTACATAGCACATTTCATAGCATAAAAGCAATTACAGATATCACATAGTAAATTACAAATATCGCATATACAGTATATATATCTCCAATAACAATTGCAATTACAAAACATCAGGACATCCTAAGAAATAAATAAAAAATACTGTAATATAAATCATTACAACATCAAGCAACAATAAAAAATTCCAAATATCAGTCCAGTTTACACAAAAATTACAAAAGCAGAAAACTAAACAAAAAACAGTTATTAAATCCCTCAATAAGTGACAAGCCGCTCTGCCCGGCCGCAGGTGTTTCTGGCGGAGGTGGCTGCTTGAAAAAGTCCTGCCCCTTGGATGGGCCCTGCCCATCCAAGTTTTGAAATAAAGTAGTCCTAATTTGGATGCAACACAGGGCTTTCCCCCTAGCCATGCCCACTATATCATGCCCACAGTGTGGTAGTAAATTTTTTTGGAGCCACCACTGAATCGAACGCATCATGTATGCACAGACTGGATCTCAATCTCTGCCTATTGTGACTAGAAGGATCCTGAATGATAGGAAAGAGTCTTCTCTGCCTTACAACTGGAAGAAAATACATTTTCTTCATCAAGATGGACCTGGATCTTTAGTTGGGTTCCTGTTCCTAGGAAGAAAAACAGGATGACTGGGAAAGCCTTGAAAATAAATGTTGGGGTGGGGGGAAGCATCATGGATTAAAGAGCCAAGCCAATGCATTCCACCACTGCACTCCAGTGGTTGCCTCAACATACTGTACATACCGCAAGGTCCTGATAAATGCATGTGAGAGAAAATGAGGGTTAGGAATGAAAACCAGAATGGAAGCAAGACATTACCCAGCTGTGTTGTTAGGTATGCCGAGCTGTTGTTTCCCCCACACGTGCAATCTTTTCCTGAGCCTCTTCTTCTGAATTTGCATCACTCCTGCAACCGCTATGATATGAACATAGGCTTTTAAGCAGCTGCTTCCAACACCTTCCTTCACTAAGAGAGAAATGCCCAATCTTTTCACCCCAGTCTCCTTTGCAGATATGCAGATAACCCTTTGTTATTAGAAACCATTCACCACAACATTCGGTTTTATAACTGAGCAAGGGAGACACTTTATGAGCAGCAAGCACAGACCATGTGATTAGGACATAATCTACACATCAATGCTAATGACAACCCAGCCATCCTATTTCTTCCTAAGGCAGATGAGCATAAGAATGAAATGTGGCTATTTAGAGCACAAGCAAAGACAAACTGGATGGGTGGAGATTCGGAGCATTGGAAGCATATTGCATGGGGCAGACTGAACTCTAGGAATGGAGAAAAACCATGACCTCCATGCTGTAGTATGCCACCCTGAATGTCAGTTTCTGGATAGCATGAGCTTGAGGATGCTGTTAGTCTAACACAGGGGTCAGCAAACTTGGCTCTCCAGCTGTTCTTAGACTTCAATTCCCAGAAGCCCTGATCAACAAGTCTATTGACTTGGGCTTCTGGTAATTGAAGTCCAAGAACACCTGGAGAGCCAAGTTTGCTGAACCCTGGTCTAACACCCTGCTTTGGAGCTTTCCAGAGGGACTGGATGGATCCCAGAAGGGAAAAGGATTCTAGGCTAGGAAGTCCTCTGGTGAAATCCAGCAGAATGTTTACCTTTTTGGCAGAGGTTGGTAAAGATTACTTTGGGGAACTATTATCCCCAAATTCTCTTTCCCAGGACAACCATTTGGGAAATGTAGCCCAATAAAATAACTTTTTGAAATGCTGGGTTTTCATACTGCTACGGCACTACACCAGTTCTCAGGTGCATTGTGGCTCAGGTGTCTAGTGCCAGAGGTGGCTAAATGCCTGCATGATCTTTCTATTCCTCAGTTTGGGTACACAGAAAGAATCTCCTCAAAGACTATGGTTGGGTTTTTCTAAAACCATAATCGGGCAATACCCTGGTAATGGCCACCTTGTGTTGCCAGCTAATCTTTCTCAAACTAGGTTAAGCGAAAGGGACTGCAGAATGAAATCATCAAAAGGTGTCATGTGACAGTAAATAGCAGTTACTGTACCTGGCTTCCTGTGGGGAAGGTGGAGTCACCCCATACAAGCCTGTTGCTGTTTTCCCACATTCATTTATAAGAAGAGCGCCTGGCAGAACCATCTTGCCATGAACTTTCATTGATAATTTGCCTGATGAAGAGATCTTGAATCTCGAAAGCTCGCACACTGATTTGTTTTTGGAGTAACCCAATAGAAGGTATCATCTTCTTCCTGCAATTGTTTTGTGTATGGATCTCATGGCTGTCTTTGTTTGCCTTCATTTTGACAGTTTCACATCTGGCCTACACATGGGAGAAGGAGTTTGGGGGAGAACATGGAAGGTACTGAAGGCATCAAATTCAAACTGACCAGAGCTAGAGTTCATGGTTATCATGATTGTTATGGGGCTCATCATGTTCTGGAAGGAAAGCAACACAGGACACTTGGATGTGTACAGGGACGCAAGTACCCCAGACATTCTGGCTGTCCAACAACCCTGGCTGTTGGGAGGACAAGTCTCTTACAAGCTTGCTGTGAATTTCTAAGTATTTTTAGTCCTATGATCAATAATTCATGGGGGAAATGGCATCAACTACCTGGCAACAGGGATGGGGGAGAAAGAGAGGACAATGTCTTAAATCTGTGATTTGCCCATTTTAATTCCTTCTCAAGAACATTTAAATACATCATAGGCAGGACTTTTATCACCACCACTTCTAATAAGTTCCTTTTGCATCCAAGTTGACTGTGCATGGTCATGCTCCCATATGAACAAATCCAGCCATGTGGGAGAATGCAGAACTTTTATGTTCAAACACTGGTTGTGCTCCAAGGATCTTATATGCCCACATTAAACCAAGGCTGGAGAATTATTTTTCATTGACTTGTAATTTCCACCAGTCTTTGTCAGCATCACCAGCAGTGACAGATGATGGAGGCTGTAACCTGGCAGGCTACAAATGATCTGCTGTGCGTACGTTCGTTTGTGCATGCATATGTGTGATCCCTTGCCCACTCACAAGCCATCTACATATGCATAAATGCATACACTAACCCATCATAAACAACGACGTGGATGGCTTGCACAAGGTGTTGTTGTTCAGTTGCACAGTCAATTCCAACCCCCTGCGACCCCTTGGACCACTGCACACCAGGCACCCATATCCTCCACCATCCTTCTCAAACTGCTTAATTCTATGCCCATTGGATCTACAATACCATCTAACCATGTCATTTTCTGCCACTTCCTTCTTCTCTTGCCTTCAGCCTTTCCCAGCATCAAGGCTTTCTCAAGTGAATCCTCTCTTCTCATTTGATGTCCAAAGTACTTTAGCTTCATCTTTACTGTTTGACCTTCTAAGGAGCAGTCAGGGTTGATTTCTTCTAAGATCAACCTATTTGTTCTCCTCGCTATCCAGGATATTTTCAAGACTCTCCTCTAACACACATTTCAAAGGTATCTATTCTTCTGCACTCTACTTTCCTAATGGTCACAACCATATATTTCCACCAGGAAGGTGAGAAAAGCCATTTTGCCTGATAGTAGTGAATTAGCTTGAGACAGCCTTCCCTGGGGGTGAGGAAGGGAAAGTTGGGAACAGCTAGTCAAAATCTCCAGTATAGCCCTTTGGATCACAGGCAACATGTTTTGAAAAATACAGTCTTATCCACCTTATTTTAATCTTTTTATACAGGCATTATGCCACAGATATGAGAATGTGGACTATGACATTCATCTGCACAAACCATATCTGAAATTATTTCAGATAGTTACAAATTTATGTGGCTCCCCACTAGTTTTAGCACTGAGCCGGATTTTATTCTGGCAAACACGTAGATCCAAACCCACATTTATAGCTTATTCTTATTGAAAAGTATATTAGCATGCTTTAAATCAAGCAAGCATGAAGAAATGGCATGCTGAGAACCAGCAAGCAGGAAGAAGGCATATTTAAAACCCTCCTACTCACGTCAAGTATCTTCTGAAAATGCTCCCAATAAAGGACATTTTCCCCTAGCCAGAGTAATTTAGTTTTGGAGCTTGGTATGGATAAACAATCTGCCAAACAGAGGGGAGAAATTAACCACCGCTCCTTTAGTCTGATGATTCTCCCATACAGATGGTCCTCACACAACAGGTTGGGCCAAGCAAGAGTGTCCATTTGTATGACTATAATGCTGTTATATCTTCCATATTTTAAATGTATAAAGCCACAATGTTGACTTTAGCATAAGGGATTTGTAGAGGATGCTGTTCTATACCACCAATACCTCTGGCTTTTTGCTTCACCCTATGATTGTCTTAGGTAAAGGTAAAGGTCTCCCTCGTTCAACAACTAATCATATCCAGCTCTAGGGTATGGTGTTCTTCTCTGTTTACAGCCAGAGAGCTAGCACTGTCTGCATCTGCAGACATTTCTGTGGTCATATAGCAGGTATGACTAGACACCAGAGTGCATGGAATGCAGAGGTAAAGGTTTCCCTTGCTTGAAAGCCAGTCGTATCTGACTCTAGGGTTCAGTGCTCATCTCTGTTTCAAAGCTGAAGAGCCAGCGTTGTCTGCTTCTGCACATGTTTCTGTGGTCATGTGACAGGCATGACTAGGCACAGGAGCGCAGAGAACGCTGTTTACCTTCCCACCAAATTGGTCCCTATTTATCTACTTGCAATTTCTTGCTTTCAAACTGCTAGGTTGGAAGGAGCTGGGACAGAAACAGTTGCTCACTCCGTCATGCAGTACTCGGGAATCTAACTGCTGACCTCCCGCCTTCCAGCCAGCGTCTTAGTCACTTGAGCCATCTACTTGCAATTTCTTGCTTTCGAACTGCTAGGTGGCAGGAGCTGGGACAGATGACCTGAATTGCCGGGATTGTCCAAGAAATGCACAAACATTTTATTTGTATTTACAGATGTGTCTGAAGTCTCTGAACACAATACACATCTCTGTTGAGAAACCCTACAAATGTTTAGTTTGGTTCTTAAAGTTAGTCTATCCACCTGAGATGCGAATAAAACAAAAGACCAGATTAATTCTAAACCAGGATTAAGTACAGTTTGTTAATGAGAGGATCTCCTGAGTATATGAATTTGATTTTTGCTTTGAGAAGACAGACATCCACACTGCCCCCCCCCCCAAAATAAAAATAAATGTTACTTCCTTTCCTAGAGGAACTATGATTGCTGTAGTTTACAGAGGGGAGCCAGATAATCTCAACAAACCAGACTGATAATTTGGAGGAAATCATGACAGTTAAAGTGCAATAGAATTGAGACAGGTTTTTAATAAAGAACTTCAGAAGAATTTTGAAATACTGTACCTGTTTTATGATTTGAACATGCATTTCAATCCTTACATACAGATTTTATACTGGAGTAGGACCATAGATCAGTAGTGCAGCAGGTACAGTAAAACACCGGATAACAATTGGATCAGATAACGCTAAAATCGCATAACGTTAAGTAATCTGGGGAGGAGAATTGGATCGAATAACATGAAGGTCCTATGGGATGGATCGGATAACAACCGTTAAAGCCTGTGCGGTTACAATGTATCTCTATGGAGCTTTAACATTATCCGATCTATCCCATAGGATTTTAACATGGATCAGATAACACTAAAAATCGGGTAACACCAAGACTCGTGGAACCAAGTTTTAGTGTTATCCGGTATTTTACTGTACTTGATGCATAGAGTCTCAGGTTTAATCCAGATAGGTCCCAGCATCTCCAGATCGGCCTGGGGGGAAAGTTCTATATGTTGCACTAGAGAGCTACTAATCTGTCTATTCAACTTTTATTCCTCATATATTTTTATTACAACCCCCACAACAACTAACCAATGTAGGGATTGTGGAGGTTGTAATCAAAAATTTAAGGAGTTAATAGAAGCTGGATAGACCAAAGGAGCAGCTCAAATCATAAAGCTTATGTTCTGGCTCCTACAGCACCTCCTGCCCGCAAGAAGAAAAATAAAGGGAATTCCTGGCTGAATTATTCTAGATTTGCTCCAACTCTTTGCCTGTGATCTAAGGTGTGATGCACCTTAGTTCCAATCTAAACAAGCACTTAGACCTGTGCTTAAATAGGATTATTCATAAGCATAATGTTAATAATCATACTTGAGTGCTTTCCTGGGCTGAGGCCAGGTAGTTCACCTTTTTGCTTATCACTGTCCCCCATATTCCACAGCTTCTTAACTTGAAAGAAAGGTGATTACTTAAGGATGAATGCAAGGTTTGATTCACCTTGCTCTAAAATACAAACTTGCTGGGACTAGAATGTAGCATTCTTTTCTGTGCCAAGAAACAACACATACATACACACTGAGCCAAGGACAGAGGTAGACAATCAAAATGTCCATTTCTGTTTCCAGAAACCTTTCTGACCTCTGTTGAAATCCTGCCACAAGCCCCACAAGCTCTTCTTAAGGACCGCCATGGGTCCTTCCTGACAACATGAGGCCAGGGCAGAACTTGGGGGAAGGGGTATTTTTGGCACAAGGTGAGCACTATGTATTCTTCTGATTCAGAGCACCAATAGGAAGCTACTTATGTCACTCACATTGTTCCAGTTGAAACAGCTTGTGCTTACAAGCCAGCATCTCTCTCTCTCTCTCTCTCTCTCTCTCTCTCTCTATCTATCTATCTATCTATCTATCTATCTCATACACACACACATACAAACCAGTGGTGGGATGTCACAATTTTTACTACCCCATCATGACATCATCATGGTGATGGTAAGGTAAGCCCCGAAGGTGGTTCCCCCCAAAAGCTGCAACCGGTTCTCCAGGACACTGGGGAAAGTTACTACCGGTTCTGGAGAACTGGTGAGAACCTGTTACATCCCATCACTGATACAAACACAAAGTGGCACCTCTCTTTTGACTCAGCATGCACATTCTTGATTTAATGTATTGCTTTCCATAATAAGCAATGGGAAACACTGTTGATCATCCCTCCCTTAGTACATATGACTTTGGAAGCTTGAATTTTGGGCCACCCAAGTAAGTCCAGGGATCTCTGGGTAAGGCTAGAGAAGGATCTTCCCTAAAACTGTGGAGAACCACTGCTGCAAGCCAGATGGGCCATGGGTCTGGGTACTGTTACTGTTGTTATATGCCATCATGTGACTTTTAGCAATTCTTTTTAGCTGCATCTGTCACATCAGAACCAACAGTCTTTCAAGGTAAATTAGATCTTTAAGTAAGGATTTCTATGACCAAAGGGCATCTGAACCCAGTCCTCCTGACTCTTCCTGGTATATTCACTATGGCACTTTGAGTACAGTATCTCTAAAGCAAATCTACTAGAGATAAACAAAAACCAGTTTACTATTGCCAACCCTCCCTCCCTCTCAAATTAGTTTCCATGGCCAAGCAAGGGCTTGAACACAGGTCTTCTGACTCATAGTGAGATTCCTACCCACTACACCATGCTATCTGTCATCTATGTTCCTAGCCACACTTAATATCCATCTTAAACCAAACCAACCATTGTGGTTCCACTGTCTCAAAGAACCATCAGTATTAAATCATAGGAAACTCATGCTTAAGATCCCCAACATTCCAAAAAGCAACTTCAACCTCAACATTCCTGAAAGGAGAATTATTGTTCCATCAAGAATGCTCTGCACTGCAGATATGCTCTTAGCAACTACAGATGCAGTTGAGCCAAGGTGTTGTCAGAGGTAGTCAACCCAACAATCTCTCCAGCCCATGATTTTGCCTCTAGCACTGTACCCAATGGCACCCTAGAAATACACAGGACACTAACAAGCCTTTCTGGTCTCTGACATTCATTTCCAATTTCCAGCATAAAGACACAATTAATGCTGGACAGGTTCAATACAGAACTTCCCAAGTCAACTCTATGTTATGAATATTCAATAATGTAGATATATGCAACAAAAACAACCCACCAAGATTATGGTTGACTGGTTAAATAGGTGGCAAAGCTTCTTTTGTAAAAATCAAAGGTGAATCATTCTCTTAGATTGCTCTTTAGTGCATGCAGTCTTAAATAACTTATTTGAATACCTAGGCATTCTGCTTGAAGGGCATCTAGAATATGCAAATACAGAAAGACAAATAGTCAAGGGTTCTGTAAATAGGTGGTGGATAACAATTACAAGGGGTTTATGGGGGAAACTCCATCGAAGAATTTGAATTTCAACATAAGTTGACTATGGAACAATAAGAAGTTTGCATAACAGAGATTCAAATAATAGAAGTTATAGCATTCACATAGCTTAGTAGCTGCAGAACAACCTTCTATTGGTCCCAAATGCTGGTTTTTGGACTTCAATTCCCAGAAGCCTAAGTCATTTCCCCAAAGCACTGATCAGCCAATGTACTGACTTAGGCTTCTGGGAATTGAAGTCCACTAGTGGGCTGTGTACCCCTTGTTGGGAACCACTGGTCTAACCCAAAGGTGATACAAAAGTAGTCTAACATTTAAGGAACTAATAAGCAGGAGGATGCATACTTCATTCGTTACTCCATCTAAGAATGATCTCAGGTGTCACCTGTCACAAGCCATATCCCCCCCCCCCAACATTAAGTGTACTGAATAACTACAAAATGAGAAGCTTCCTGGAAGAGGACATTCCTGGCTGGAACATGGAGTAGAAACTCTCCACAGTCATTGTCATAAACTGATACACTTCTTTCCATCAGCCACAGCCCGAGAGGCCAAAAAACAGGACCTTCCCTGCAACTCTTCAGCTATAGTTGCTCTAACACCACTGGAAACAGCAAAATACAAACTGACTTCATTGAATGCACCAAGGCTGCTTTTGCTTAATGGTTCAATATACCTAATGGGTTTCGTATTTTCCCCTGACTACAACTGAACAAAGCCACTCACTCACCCACCCATCCATAAGCAGCAAACCTTAAAAGTAACTTGCTACAAATAGAAAGCTAGTTTCAGTTTAATTGTTCTTCTGCATTTAAAGTTACATTGTGTTATATTAGGGATTCTCAATGTTTTTCAGCTGCGGGCCAGACCACCACCACCCCTCAGACAGCTGAGCAGGCTTCACTGGTGCCGAAAAATGTGTCCGTGGCTGTTGTAAACATGTTTACAATGGCTGCAGACTCATTTACAGCTGTCATAAATGTGTTTACACAGCCATAAAAGAGTCTGCGGCCAATTCAACCAGTGACTGTGGAGGTGACTGGAGTGAGGTTGGGGCTGGATTTGGCACCATGGGCCGGATCCAGCCCACAGGCAATAGGTTGCCAACCCATGTGTTATATGATCACAAAAAAAGAGGGAACTTGAATTGTATCCATACTTTCTTTTCTTGACTTCTGAAGTTACTGGGGCTTTTAGTACTTATATGTACTGTAGTTTGTACCACTTACCAATACTGTAGCTTGTAGCATGCTGATTTTTAAAACAGCTTAATATGAACTATTTTAGTTATCTTTTTGTATTGATAAAGTAAATAGTTACTCTGCAAGAATTGCAAATATAATCATAATTAACAAAAACTATTTTTTTTCTTGTCTTGCAATTTTGTTGTTCAGTCTCACAGTCAATTCCGACCCTTTGCGATGCCATGGACCACTGTCTGCCAGGCACCTCTGTCCTCCACCATCCTCCTCAACTCGCTCAGTTCTGTGCCCATTGTCTCTACAATACCATCTAATCTTTGGCTGCCCCCTTCTTCTTTTGCCTTCCACCTTTCCAAGCATCAAGGCTTTCTGAAGTGAATCCTCTCTCCTCATTTGATGTTCAAAGTACTTTAGCTTCACCTTTACTATTTGACCTTCAAAGGAGCAGTCAGGGTTGATTTCTTCTAAGATTGACCTATTTGTTCTCCTCGCTATCCAGTGGACTCTCAAAACTCTCCTCCAACACCACAACTCAAAGGCATCTATTCTTCTGCGCTCAGCTTCCCTAATGGCCCACTTCTCACAACCATACATTGCCACTGGGAATATCATTGGTTTGACTATACGAATTTTTGTTTGCAATGTGATGTCTCTACTTTTCACTATGCTCCCCAGGTTTCTCATCGCTTGCCTCCCAAGAATCGGTTGCCTTTTTATTCCATAGCTGCAATCACCATCTGCAGTGAGCTTTGATCCTAGGAAAGTAAAATCTGTCACTGCTTCTACTTCTTCCCCATCTATTTTCCAGGGACTGATAGGGCCTGTTGCCATTATCTTGGTTTTCTTGATATTGAGTCTCAAGCCAGCTTTTGCACTTTCTTCTTTCAACCTAATCAGGAGCTTCTTTAGGTCCTCCTCACTGCCATTCGGGTGGTATCATCTGCATATCTCAAATTGTTGGTGTTTCTCCCAGCAATTTTGATCCCAAATTGTGATTCATCCAGTCCTGCATTGCGCATTATGTGCTCTGTGTATAAGTTGAATAAGCAGGGTGACAAAATGCAGCCTTGTCTTACTCATTTTCCTATTCCAAACCACTCTGTCCTGTATTCTGTCCTAACTGTTGCATCTTGATTCATGTACAGATTTCTCATGAAGTATATAAGGTGCTCTGGTATTCCCATCTCTTTAATTACTTGCCACATTTTGTTAACAGCAATAGTTATTTTTTTTAAAAAAAAAGTAACTTTCTGAAGTCTGGTGAATAGCTTGCTTTTTTATTCTAATTCCGGATTTCTCAATATTTTTGGAACAGTTAGCTTATTTGGAATTTTGGGAGGGTATCACAGGTCCCATAGCAAAATGAGTGCTCTGATGGCAGAGTGGACCATCCAATAGACCCCAGCGAATAAATGCAAAAAGAACTGCAGGGGCTTAGTGGTTAAGATGCTGAACTTGACGACTGGAAGGTTGGCAGGTCAGCAGTTCGAGACCTGAGTACTGTATGATGGAGTGAGCTCCCATCTCCGTCCCAGCTCCTGTCAACCTAGCATTTCGAAAGCAAGAAATTGCAAGTAGATAAATAGGTACCACTTCAGTGCAGTGTTCTGTGCACTCTGGTGTTTAGTCATGCCTGCCACATGTCCACAGAAACGTCTGCAGATGCAGACAACACTGTCTCTTTGCCTATAAACAGAGATGAGCACAGCACCCTAGAGTTGGATACAACTGGCTTTCAAGAAAGGTGACCTTTACCTTGATGGTTTTATTCTTGTTTTATTCTTGTTTTATTCTGATTGTGGGCCGCCCAGAGTCGGGTTCTCCCGATTGGGGCGGGGTATTAAATTTAATAAATAAATAAATATAAATAAATAATACCTTTACCTTTACCTAATAGATGTAAAGCTGAGACCAAGGCCCAGTTTACAGGGGCATCAGAGGTAGCTGGATAACTTCAACCTGCCAGTGGGAGCCATTGTAAATGTTATTTGGTCAAGTCACCGTCACTTTTGTTTAGCAATCATTGAGGGCAACTTGATGTTTGGCAACCCTGGGATTCTATGACCTCCAAAAGGTTCTGTCCTTCACAGCCTTTCCCAGATCTTGCACACTAAAGTCAATGGCCTCCTTTTCTCTGTCACTCTATCATACTTTTGCTCTCCCTCTTAACAAACATGTTCCCGTGTTGAGAGCAAATGCAAGTAATGAAAGGGGAGGGGGATACAATAGAGAAAAGTTCTGACCCTGTTGGTTTCTTGCCTATGCTGGGCTTTTTTTCCACCTGCAAAAATTTTTCTTCAAAAAAATAATAATATACCAGCAAAATTAATTTCACCTTCTCTTGGAAACTGAAGAGGTACAATACTGCCTAACAGAACTCTGACATCTAATTTTGCTGCATGCAGTCACGAGCTTTTAAATAAGGATTGTTTGGTGGAGAGGCAAGGCATGAGAATCACAGTCAAGAGGGTGAACTAAGAATTTTCTTCTCTTCAGGCCACCAAGTGAAACCAGTGCTTATAGTGTCTTCTCCTCAGAAAGTCAGCCCTGTGGTAAGTCAGAAACTCAGCTTCCAGGCTGGAGCTAAGATAGCATCATGTAAAATTAGTATGGTGGAAATCATGTCAGCACAGGAATCCTATCTATGCCATGTGTAAAGCACATACTGAATCTGTTTTTGCTGCAGATGTTGTGGCTCCTGGCAGCATATATCTGTATCAAAACAAGCACTGTGCTTCCTCCTGCCCGATGAACTCCATGTAGGATTTACGTAAATGACTTCCATGTAACAAATGTGACTAACATGACTTTTGTTTTGATTAATTAACATTCCTGATACAAAGGACTGATGTTGTCCATTAAAAAGTACACGGCTGATAGGCTGCACTGCCTGAAAAGAGAAGCCACCAGGAACTGAGAAGCCAGACACGAAAATAATCTATTTCCATCAGCATAGACTATGGGTAAACAATGGGTAAACTCCTGTCCACACTCAAAATGTGATTACAACAAAGAAAGGCAGGACTTCCCAGGATGGTTACAAAACAGCTCAAGGGACCTTCTCATCTCCCTCTTTCGTATGTGCATAAGCAGCACACACAGGTATGCATGCACACGCACATACACACCATTTCTTCATCACACCTATGTAACAGAAAATACAAGCACACCAACATTCTGAGCCTGTGCAATAACTGAAAGGAGTCTTCTTTCCACATCTTACTATTTTATACTGTATAGTGTTTTTGTTTTGGCCAGTCACTGGAATTATTTCACCAGCCTACCACCCACTTGCGTTCTACATTTCAATAAATGCAGGCTAGATGGATCTCAGGGATTTCATAGGGGCCCTTGCAAGATGAGCAGTGGATTCTCTGGAGTGTTCTGTTGGGCTAATTCAATGCCTCTGCAAAACATTCCAAATCTGTTCAGGGGCTTTGGTGCTTTTTGTGTGTGTGACCATTGGAAATTGGTCCTAGATAAGAGAGAACAGAATTATTTGGTTTTGACTCATAAAATGGTTCAGACCTGTCAAATCTGATAGAATTTGAGACATCTGAATGATGACAGTATGGAGATAATTAACTGGAATTGAGCATATGGAAAGGGCAGGTGTGTGAAATGGCCAGGTGACAGGTAACATCCCACCTAGCCCCAAGAGGAATATGAGGAAAAATGAAACCTAAAGATGAGCCACTGAATACAATAGATAATATCTAGATCTCTTACATGTCAAAACTACAGCTGAGGATATTTTGAAACTCGGAGGACAGAAAGGGAAATTCGGGGGGGGGGGAGCTCCAAATAGGAAATATGACTTTGAAAATATTTTTATTGATCTGCCACATGATAAACATGTTACCAGGCTAGGAAAGGAATAAGACAAATGCAGGGAATAAAAAGAGAAAGCTACATGCTGGCACTTACTAGAGCCGTAATTTAAACTGTTAAGACCAGAAATCTTGCACCCATCTTCTCCTCTGTCAGCTTAAATCCTTGGTAGAAAAAAAATGCCAGAACATTATTTTTGTCATGCTTCATCCTTGCCCATGAAATAAAGACTGTGGCGATGAGCCGATATTGTTTTGTTGTTGGCTAGTCTAGTTTTCCTGTATGTTACAACACTCCCTTCCTCACCTCACCCCCAATTGTAGCTTCCAAAAGTGCCTTTAAAAAAAAAGAAAGGCAATACAATATCCTCAATCTATATTTAAAGGTCTCTGAATAAGCATCATGTGAGTGCTTACTTTGGAAAGTTATCTAAAAGGAAAATTAAAAGTTGAATGGACTGAACACTCACTATGGCTATACTCAGAGGTAGTTGATCCAAGGTAGTTCAACATTACAGTCCATCTTTCGATAGGATCAAATTTGCTCAGATACACGAGGAAGATGAAGGGACTTTTTATGTCTTCCTTTCCCCTGAAAGCTGATGAGAGGGCCAACTCTGGCATAAGAAACTTGAGAATGAAGCTTGCTTTTAGCAGCAGCACAGAGAAATACTTAACATTTGTGAAACAAAAAGGAAAGAAAAGTAAGCCATCCAAAGCCCAGCTTGCCATGCTTTATGGGATTTATTTATCAGCCTGTTCTCAGGTCCCAATACATGAGTTCTGTTTGTAAAGTACACATTATATGTATTTTGGGATTTTTAACAGCAGCAGTAGACTTTTCAGGAGCCATAATTTTGTCGATGCTGTTGGCACTTTGCATTTTCCATCATCCAGACGGTCAAAATGCATGAAGAAAGACTGATAAAAGGACAGTAAATCAAGAATGGTAAAGAAATGTTGCTGAAGAATGAAGAGTACCTGGGACATAATCTTTCAGAACCTGCTCCTGAGAAAGCTCAACAGAAATCAATGGAAGCTGTACAGCCACCTCCAATTCAATTCAAGGGAACTTGTGGTGGAGAATTTCCAAGATGCTCCTATCTGCAAGCAGACAGCTTCTCAGGTATTTTTCACTGGTGTTTACTTCTTCTTTCATGTCTAGGTCAGGCTCGAAGCTGCCAAAATGAGTCCACCTTTTGGCGAATTCATTCCACCGTTCCTTTTGTCTGACCTAGTGTGAAAAAGGTTAGCGAGCAACACAAGGTTGCTTTTGCCTGGGGTATGTCCAATCTATGTTCAGTCTTCAAGGAGGCTACTGAAGCAATCTGAAGAATACAAGCTCAGTAGCAGAGCAGCTGGTTTGCACCAGAAGGCCCCCAAGTACAGTGGTGGGAAGCAACAGGTTTGCACCACCACCCCAGGAGGGGGGTGGCAAAATTGGGTAGCCTTCGGGCGGGGGGGGGAGTGAAATTGGGTGACCACGCCCACCGCCCTGCCCCATCAGGTTTTGTCCCTGCAAGTGATTCAAGGTCACCCTTGCTCAAAAGCCAGTCATATCTGACTCTAGGGTGCAGCGCTCATCTCCATTTACAGCCAAAGAGCCAGTGCTGCCTGTGTTTGCAGATGTATACATTGCCATAAGGCAGGCATGACTAGATCGCCCACAATGTAGGCTCCACCCATGACATAGGCTCTGCCCACTGTGTGGTAGCAATTTTTTTTTTTTTTGCTGCCCAACACTGCCCAAGTCCCCTGTGCTGATAAAGCTGCTTGAGTCACACACAACCTCTTTGGAAAGCCACTGTTGCCAGTTTTTGCTGGGAAGACTAGGTAAAATAGGCTGGTAGTCTAACTGGACTCATTTTCCTCTTCATTGTCCCTTTCAAGCTAGGACAGCTGGCTTATCCTTCAACAATTTTTCTTCACATCTATCATGTCAAAACATTTACTTCAAGTTAGCACAAGGCGGTGTCAATGGAAATGCACTTTAATTACTTGTCATGAGCCATCAAGTCATTTCCTAAGAATAGTTTTAAGGTCTGTGAGAGTGGTTTATTGTTCTCACTCACACACACACCCCATCTAGTCACTTTCCTATGGCCAGGCAACATTTGAACCCAGGTCTCCAGAGCTTCTGCACCACACTGGCTCTCTTCCCATTATTTACAGAAACTCACACACATACCTCAGACACAGATGCAAATGTATAAAGCCCCATTGATATTGGGGTAGGGACTAAAGCTCAGGTTTAAGTCTCCCCATCTACATCAATGAAACTTGGATAGGAATAAATTGGCCGGGATCAGGTCCATTGCTGTTGTAGAAACCCAGAAGACTAACCAAACCAAATGGGAAGAAATAAAAAACATTTTATTTTATTAGTGGGGGTGGAAGTAGCGCCCCAGTGAGTGTTGGAGATTTACAAGATCCAAACCTAGGAGAGACACTAGAACAGTGGTTCCCAACTTTTTCTTGACCATATCCCACCTAAGCATCTCAAAAATCTTGATAATAATTTTGCGTCAGAAATTATTCTGGGTTGAAAGTTTTTTTGCTGGAGAAACTCCGCTCAGGAGATGCCTGAAGGACGCTCCCTTCCACAAGATCTTTTCCCACCAATGTGGTCCCTCTTTATCTACTTGAAACCTCTTGCTTCCAAACTGCTAGGCTGGCAGGAGCTGGGCGAGATAGGGGCTCATTCCATCATGCTCATGCTCATTCCATCACGTGCGATCTGCCAGCAGGTGTACAACACTCTTCATTTTGATAGCAATAACTCTAATACAAACAGCCAGGTACTCTTGGATGCCCCAATTCAGCTTTCCAAGATCACGGACAGTTATGCCTTAGTCGGACAGGGAGAATGAGGGCCAGCTGTGTGGACCGGCTAGCCCAGCCATAAAAGATCTTGCTGCTGTTGCTGCCTCCATGACCACCCCAGGAACATCACAGAACTCTCCCTACCTGTCAGACAGGGAGAATAAGGGCCAGTTGGCCGAAGACTGCTGTCTCTCTTGACTGTACTGTATTTTTTACACTGTATTTTATTGTATTGTTTTATTTTTTTTTATTTTTATGTAAAATTTATTGATTGCATTATCTGTGCTGCATCTGTTGTTATATTTTTATATTATGCTGTATTTATATTTGAGATTGTGATACTGCATATGTTTCTTATGTTATGTGAGCCGCTCTGAGTCACCTCAGTGAGGCGAGTAGAGCGGCATATAAGTCTAATTTAATAATAATAATAATAATAATAATAATAATAATAATAATAATAATAATAATAATAATAATAATAATAATAATAATAATAATAATAATAATAATAATGCAGCACTCAGGTCTTGAACTGTCAACTTGCCAGCCTTCCAGCTATCAAGGCGAGCTTCTTAACCACTGAGCCACCACAGCCTCTTCGAAAATCCTGATGCCCCGACATATAATTCTTATTCAAAAAGTGAACTACAGTACTGCATATGTTGCTTATGTTATGTGAGCCGCTCTGAGTCACCTCAGTGAGGCGAGTAGAGCGGCATATAAGTCTAATTTAATAATAATAATAATAATAATAATAATAATAATAATAATAATAATAATAATAATAATAATAATAATAATAATAATAATAATAATAATAATAATGCAGTACTCAGGTGTTGAACTGTCAACTTGCCAGCCTTCCAGCTAACAAGGTGAGCTTCTTAACCACTGAGCCACCACAGCCCCTTCGAAAATCCTGATGCCCCGACATATAATTCTTATTCAAAAAGTGAACTATTCATGTGGAGGAATAGTTATTATTATTTATGTGGAAGAAGCCTAAATGGCCATTCACTGTTATAACTCACTCTCGAATTGGTCTCCAGCCACCACCACCCTTAAAAATTAAAATTGCCCTCCTGTGGTGCGTTGGGAACCACGGCACTAGAAAAGGGAAAGTGATGTGAGGGAGAATGGTAAGGAAATCGACTTCCGCTCATTATTACTCAAGAATTCATGGGGGTGGCGGTGGTGTGTCCCTCCCTCAGATGCTTGCCCTTGTCAAACACACACACATCCATCCCTGCTCTCCCCATTACAAGATGCCTTAGTACTGTACATCCACACGCGCGCAAGAGTGCGCGCACACCCTCAGACAGCGCCGCTGAAGGTCTCGGGACGGAGGCAGCGGGGGGTCCCGAGGCTCCCTTCCCCTCCACCTGCCTCGCTGGCCTTCGGTCACCACTCACAGGGCTCGCTTCGCTAGATGGTTCCGCGGCGCGCTAACGGAGAGCGCGGCCCCGTTACGTAACCGGGCCCCGCCGTCCGTTCGCGAAGCAACAGTTTGGAAACCTAAGCGCCGCGCTATCGATAACCAATGCGGGGGTCCCGGGAGGAGAGAAAGCCGCGCCGTGGGGGGTGGGAGTGGAAGGGGGGGCGAGCGCCAGAAGGGCACATTTGTCACGGGAATAAGTTTTTCTCTCGAGCCAAGCCTGGCCAAAAGAAAGGGAAGGAAAAAGGGGTAGACAGGGAGCTTAAAAAGGTCGCCGGATTAACCAAAAATAAACGCAAAGTGTTCTGCCTGCCTCAGGCGATGTTACGCAAGGCGAGGAAGGGGGGCGTCAATCTAGACACCCGGCGAGGAAACGGGCGGGAAAAAAAAGGCAGCGAAACGCCCGCTCGTCTCTACTTCGCCCCCCCATAGGAATGTTTCAGGGAAATGACCCAAAGGGTCCACCATTAATCCCTGAGGAGAGAGAGCAGGTGAGGAAGGGGGGCGTCAATCTAGAGACCCGGCGAGGAAACGGGCGGGGAAAAAAAGGCAGCGAAGCGCCCCCTCGTCTCTCCTTCGCCCCATAGGAATGTTTCAGGGAAATGACCCAAAGGGTCCACCATTAATCCCTGAGGAGAGAGAGCAGGTGAGGAAGGGGGGGGGCGTCAATCTAGACACCCGGCGAGGAAACGGGCGGGGAAATAAAAGGCAGCGAAGCGCCCCCTCGTCTCTCTTTCGCCCCACAGGAATGTTTCAGGGAAATGACCCAAAGGGTCCACCATTAATCCCTGAGGAGAGAGAGCAGGTGAGGAAGGGGGGGGCGTAAATCTAGACACCCGGCGAGGAAACGGGCGGGAAAAAAAGGCAGCGAAGCGCCCGCTCGTCTCTCCTTCGCCCCACAGGAATGTTTCAGGGAAATGACCCAAAGGGTCCACCATTAATCCCTGAGGAGAGAGAGCAGGTGAGGAAGGGGGGGCGTCAATCTAGACACCCGGCGAGGAAACGGGCGGGGAAATAAAAGGCAGCGAAGCGCCCCCTCGTCTCTCTTTCGCCCAACAGGAATGTTTCAGGGAAATGACCCAAAGGGTCCACCATTAATCCCTGAGGGGAGAGAGCAGGGAGGGTCGGAGGGGGGGGGTCTGGCGCAAGGGAAAAGGAAGGTCGTTGTTGGGGCGGGCGGGAGAGGAAGCGAAGCAAGTCCAGCGAAAGGGGAGAGTTCTTCCTTCGGGGTCCAGAACTTGGGAAAGCGCGGGAAGCTTTGGCGCCGTGAGGGGAACCAACACACACACACACACACACACACACACACACACACACACACACACACACACACACACACACACACACACACACACACACACACACACACACACACACACACACACACACACACACACACACACACACACACACACACACACACACACTTGGGAGGCGCGCGCAGCTCTTGTGTCTCTCTCCAGGCGGGTGACATTGACAAAGGTGGCGGGAGCGGCGCCTGCCGGGCGGCCCCGATCCTCCCTTGGCACAGGGCTTGCGGCGGCGGCGAAGAAAGTAAACAAACCGGGGCTACTCACTAAAGAGCGACTGCCGGGGTCTCGGGCTGCATTCCCCCCTGCGCGGCGAGGAAGGTCCGGGCTTCTCACGGTCTTCGACGGAAAGGTGGTCCTGAAGAAGGGGACCCGCTGCTGCCGCCGCCACTTTCCCCCGCCCGCCCTGGACCTCTTCCCAGTCCCAAAGTGGTGGTGGGGAGGAGAGGCGATCGGGACCCTCCCCTCCTCCTTCAGCTGGAACTCCTGTTTCACGCCGGCATCCTGGAGCCAAGGCGCGTCCTGGCTACCTGGGGCTTGTGGTCAGAAGCGCACCTTTTTGGCAAAAAAAAAAAGGGGGGGCACAGCTCAAAGGGGCTGGAAAAGGAGACTGGAGGATCGGGTGGGCGTTGTTGTCAGATCCCGCTCGGGCCCCCTCCGGAGGCTAAGGAGAGGTGGCAAAAAGTCCTCCGTCGGGAATCGCCCTTGGTGGAGGCGAGCGACGGGGCGGGCCGGCTGCTGGCTCTGGATCCCGGCATGGGTCTTCCCTTCCCTCTCCCTTCATCTCCTTCTCCGGCCATCCATCTCCCCAGCCGAGGTGGAGAAGACGGAGGGCACGGCACGGGAGATCTTCGACAGGGCGGCGGCTTCGGCTGGTGCTGCCCAGGGCGCTGGCAGAAAGACCGGCCGGCAGATGTCCTCTCTTCCTCCATGCGGGAGCGCCCGGGCTGCCATCCCCTCCCCTCTAACCCTGCCTGAACCCTCCCGCAACTTGGCGCCTCGGCTCTCGGCCAGTCCCAGGGAGAGACAGGTGGCTCCGATTAAAGCTGCTGCCTTGCTCCCTCTGCGTGGGCACGGATCCCAGTTTGGAGGAGGAGGAGGAAGAGGAGAGCTGGGGGGGGGGGGACGCAGTGGCTTTTGCCTCCGCTTCTCAGCCCGCGAGGTCTCGGTCCGCTGGGAGGTCCGTAGCTTCGCCCTCCAGATAAGATCGTGATGGCCCGGTGGATTGCGGAACAGGGTAACCTCGCCCCCCTTCAAGAAAAGGCGGAAAAATTCGGATGCCTTTAAAAGAAAAAGTCCGGGATGCCCCGATGTGCGCCCTCAAAGGACACGCGGGTGTCGGATATGCCCCCCGAAGACGGCAATGCCCGGCATCGCTGCCCACCCGGCTGGATCGGGAGCCTGATTCCCGCGCGGAGGGAGGAACTTAGGGTCAATAGGGTGGCCGCAGCAGCCCCCCGGCGACCCACGGGACAGACGTCCGGTTGCCCAGCCGCCTATGCCGCCCTTCTCCCCGGGCTCCAGCTGGCGGGAGCTCATCTCTGCCCTTCTTCGGCTGCCTAACCTCCCTAGCCCTCTTCCTCCCTGTTGCCATCCTCGGCTGCTCCCCATCAAGGGCTTGGCGTCCCACCAAGGTCCTCTGCCGCCACCGCTGCCGCCTGTCCCTTTAAGACGGCTCGGGCCCCCTGCCTTAAGGAGTGGGATGTGGGAGGGGCTTGCGGGGAGGGGAGGGGGCTACCTTGCTACGCCAGAGGAAGGAGGGGGGGCCGCGCTCCGGGGCTTGCGAAGCCTCCAGCTGTTGCTTGGACCCGGGCTAAAATCGTGCCGTGTGACCAGGCGGCTTTTGATCTGCAACGTTGGAAGGAGCGAGGAGCAGTTGAGCCTGGGGAGGAGAAAAGTAGGACCCCAAGCACATTTCCCCCCTAGGTAGGAAAGGGTAGGAAATCTTGGGGAAAGTGGGGAGGGAGACATGGATGGTTCCTCGCCAAAAGCTCCTGCAGCCTTGTTTCCGTGTGACTTGGGTTCAGGTTTGGTGACTCATCACAAGCCCCATAACAAGATAGTCCAGGAACATGGCACAAGGGATTTTTTCCCCTCCCTAAATATCAGATACAGTATTTTAATGTAAGCTTTCAAGAATCAGGTCCCACTCTTACGTCTGAGGAAGTGTACTTGAGCCACAAAAGCTCACATTAAAATATAGCAGTCTTTAAGAAACCACAATGTGTTTGTCTCTTGGAGTTTTTCTCTCCCACGCCCCCACCCGCCCCTGTGTTTGTTTGTTCGTTCTGTCTGATGTCATTTCCCATATCTCTTGACTACCAAATCCTACATTCAGGGCCAGCACTATCATTAGACAGAGTGAGACAACAGCCACAGCTGGCAGATCCTTTAAAGGCAGCAGTGGCAGTCAACCAGTGGTGGGCATCAGCAGGTTCGCACCAGTTTGCCAGAACCGGTAGCAGAAATTCTGGCAAGGCCTGCCCATCAAAGTTTTGAAATAAAGTACTGTAATCCTAATTCAGGTGCAACGCAGGGCTTTCCCACTGGCCATGCCCACCATACCACACCCACAGTGTGGTAGTAAAATTTTTGGAGCCCACCACTGGAGTCAACTAGCCAGAGTCATAACTAGCTTTTTTGGGGGGGAGGGCACCTTGAGCAAGTAGCCACATGCCACCATCAACGGTATGAGACATGGACCTCCCCTCCATCCAAGTAAAAAAGGTGTTGTCATCCCCTCTCCTAACACACTCAGCAGTAGATCTAGATTTTTGCTGCAGTGACTTAAGTGGTTAAGATGCTGAACTTGACAACTGGGAGGTTGGAGTTCAATTCCTGAGTACTGCATGAGTGAGCTTCCATCTCTGTCCCAGCTCCTGCCAACATAGCAATTCAAAAGCAAGACATTGCAAGTAGATAAATAGGTACCATTTCAGTGGGAACAACCATGAGCAAAATGCTTTCTGGGAAGGCAGCACTGGCTCTTTGGTTATAAACAGAGATGAGCACCGAATCTTAGAGTCAGATATGACTGGCTTTTGAGCAAAGACAACCTTGACCTATACTAACATATGGTGCCTTGCAGCAAAGCCCCAGTCAGCCCTCTCTAATCACCATGGCCACCACCACCCCTTCTAGAAAGACACAACCATGGGTGCCACACAAGCTGTGCTGAACCATCTAAACTACAGCGTGAGGTTAAGCTCCCAGTCAAATTCTCTGCATGGAACTAGGGGAGAAAGACTAATTTATTCCCTACTTTAGGCAGCAAGATGTCCTGGGACGGGCCAGGCAAGAATATGACAAAAATGCTAAGCAACTTAAAAGCAGGATACTATAAACCAGTGATGCCAAACCTTTTAGAGACGGAGTGCCCAAACTGCAACCAAAAACCCACTTATTTATCACAAAGTGCCAACACAGCAATAGGGGAGGGAAGAAGCGCTCCCATTGAGCTGCTTGGCAGAGGGGCCTAGTGAACTCTGTGCTGGGGGAGGGAGGAAGCTCTCCCATTGGGTTGCTGGGCAAGGGCCAAGGCAAACTCTGTGCTGGGGGTGACTGCACAGGTGCCCACAAAGGGCTCCGAGTGCCACCTCTGGAAGGCGTGCCATAGGTTCGCCACCACTGCTATAAACAGTGAATGGTGCCTCTCCACCTTTTATTTATGTTGTTTCATTTTAAAAGTATCCATAACTGCACATATTGCTGCTTGAAAATGTTGTGCATGAAGGGCTTAAAACTTTAAACAAACTGTTTTCACAAAGTTGGGTGGCTTCCAAAACCTAGATTCCAAGCATTTTTATATGGATTTTCAAAAAAGGCACACGGAAGATTTTTTTTTCTTTTGAAATAATAATAATAATAATAATAATAATAATAATAATAATAATAATAATAATAATAATAATAATAATAATAATAATAATAATAATATATTTTGAAATGAAAGTGATGATACAAGATATTGACTGGAAGGAATTAGGACACTTGTGGCTGCCATTAATTTTACCATACTGTCTGGGTGTCCAGGGAGCAAAACCAGAAACAATCCCACAGAACTCAATAATATATTGCCCTTTAAAACCAGCACCTCCATCCTTGAACCATAAGAAGGAGGGAGATTGAGGGAGACCAACCCCTGCAAAATGTATAGTTCTATATATTTAAAGTGAATGGTTCACTGTAGCAGTGAAGGAATCCCCATATGCTACTTAAGACTTACTAACCAGCGTGACTTGTCTAGAGACCAAGAGCAATTCAAGTGGTCATATGCAAAACCAAATCAGATAGCAAGACCTTGAAAATCAGTTATACCCAATGGAGTACTCAGAAAGAGCCTCCTCAAAGATTGTGGTATTCTTGAACCACAATTGGGCGTACCTTGGTAATGGCAACCTTGTGTTGCTGGCTAATCTTTCTCACACTAGATCAGGCAAAAGGAAACTACAGAATGAACTCACCAAAAGGTGCCTTCATTTTGGCAGTCTCACGTCTGGCCTAGACATGGAAGAAGAAGTTATACCCAATATGAGCCTTTTGACACGGAGCACCATACTTTTCAGTCTCCCTTTCTAAACAAGTTTTGCATTGTTTTCCACAAAATCATTAATCAAGGGAGTACAAAAGAGAAAGCAGAGCAGATTTATTTTAAATTAAAATGCATTCCAGGCTACATTCTGTTTTCCTCTGAATTAATGATGAAAGGGGTAGAGATTAGGCCCAACATCAGTTCTGTTGAAAAGCCAGTGCTGTCAAGCTCCTTCCTCCATCACCTGTCGCCTGACAGCAGCCGTTCCCTCTGACTGAGGCAAGGGAGAAAACAGAAGCAGATACTCTCTGACATCCTTTCTGGAAAAAAAAAGGCTTTACAGATAATCCATCATTATAAATGAGAAAGCCTAGAAGCATGTAGCAAAATTTTCTTTTTTCTTGTTTCACATAATTTGCAGATCCGTTTGCTTTGTTTTTGCAATTGGTCTCTAGGACTGAACCACAGGATTCTTTTGAAGCTTTGACATCTCAAACACAAAAGTCTGGCTTGAACACATGTGCCCGAATCACATTTTCCCAACACTAACATCCATTCAGCTATAATCCACAGGCTGGCTAAATAACATCTATTTCTACCTTTAAGAAGCGGCTGTTTCTGGTTCCTCTTTTTCTTGCACTTTTTCCTATTCCTGAAGGTTGTGATCAGGATTTCATAAATAAGAACTAGCCCAAGTCCTTCTTTTTCTCTTTCCTCCCTCCCAATCCTCCTTCCGTCTGTATCATGACTTCTAGCTTTTAAGCTTGGGGACACTCACTATCTTGTAATCTTTGCAAGCCATTCTGGAAGACACTTTTTTTCAGCTGAAGAGTGAGGGTTTTTGAAAGTTAAATAAATACAACATCTTGAGAATTGTTCTCAATGATCAGAAGGAGAAACATCAAAGAAAATTACACTCCTCCTCTTTCTCATCAGGCCAAACTATGAGTATCTAGTCCTCACTGCTTCTTGGTAGAAGATGCAACACCTGTGTGAATCCCAATAACATCTGGAACTTGGTCCTTCTATGACACAACGCTAAAGACACTCCACAAAGCAAGGGAGATCCCTGTTGTTGACATCTGAGCTTGAACAGCATTTGGATGTAGGTCAACCAGAGAACTATATCTTATTAGTTGCTCTGTACTCCTTGGGGAAAGAGTGGAGTGAGCAAATAAGTTGGCAACTAAGCCAACCAAATAACTAACTATCCACAAAAGAATTGTGGCAGAAACCCAAAATGTGTGGACAAAAGGGTGACCTCTAAGGCTATTTTGCCTTTCTTAAAGGTGCAGTTGCTACAGATCAGCTGTGACATAAACTGAAAGGAATGCTGATGATAACACACTACTGTACAGTACATCCTTTTTTAGCACAGGCAGTGTCACTAAACACTGCAGATCGTTGGAACTGCCAATATAAGTGTTCCCCAGATATTTGGGCCATGCCAGAAGTTGCATGGTTAGCAACAGGTTGTCCAGAACGATGTCTGTACCTGCAGTTCCTATGACTGGTAGTGCAGATCCTATGGCTTGGTTGCACATCCATATATAATCACTATTAAAACAGCCCAGGATTTATACCAGTAGAAATGATGCTGCAGGGCAAGATTTAAAGTAGAATTATAAATATAAGTCCAGCCATCCAGACAATTGAATCTGAGGAATTCCACTAGCTTGGGTTCACAAATTTCAGAGGAAGGATCCTAGAGCAGGAGTCAGAAAATGTTGTTAGACTACAAATCACCTCAGCCACAGCCATCATAGCTAATATGTAGGAATGACAAAATTTCCCAACCTTTGGTTTTGGGACTTCATTTCCCAGAAGCCTAAGTCAATTCCCCAAAGCACTGATCAGCCAATGTACTGACTTGAGCTTCTGGGAATTGAAGTCCCCTTGTAGGGCATGATTGAGAACCACTGATCTAAAGGGACACACTTTGCCCCCACCTACCATCCTAGAGATAGGCATCTCATACCCAAGGCAGCTTTAGTTTTCTCTATGATCTTGATTTTTTTTAAAAAAGGAACCCATTCTACTTTTCTGTAGTTATGTGGGATGAAGAAGTCACTTCATCAGTGTGAAATATCAGACCCTGGATGGGTGTCATGAATTCTTCTTGGTGCTTCAACCAAGAGCCTATTACAGAATAACTAAATGGTTGTAGATAACTCAGGACTGTTAAGGGGGTCTGAATTTAGCATTGTAGGCTACAGCCTCAGACTCTGGCATGGTGAGGTGACAGGAGTATATTGATGCCAAATGAAAGTGTGATGGCTGAGCAATGAATCTGGATCTGCAGTGAGGCAGTGGCATGTTGTTCTCGGTAGATACATGAATACCTGGACTACACTGGAATGAAAGGTCATCTCAGGCCTAGAGGATCTTCAGAACAAAAATTTATGCTAGCTAATCTAATGTGAAAAATCTGTTCACTCATAGTTTGTGTATAAATAGGAATACAAAGCACCATGTCAGAGCTTAAAAGGTTACTTTTTTTAAAATAGTTTGTTCCCACTGCTCATTGCAACGTGCTTGTTGTTTTACCCCTCATGATGCTACTCACTAGTTATTCATTACTAATATGTTAGTTTCTACCTGTCTTTTAAAATGTACCTTTTACATGTAAAAGTAACCCAAACTCCTTGAAAATGAATGAGTTCATGAAAGGTAAAAAAATAGAACAATGAGTGTTCTAGCCCTTGCAAGTATCAACATCAAACATCCCCATCCAGAGTAACAAGCTAGAGATAAAATCATTACTTTTAATTTGTTATTTGCCAGCTCTGCATTCTGAAGGTCAGGAAGAACATCCCAGGCACATTCTACAGTCTAATTTCTCTTTAGTTTCATACACTTTTCTAAGAGGCAAGATTTGATCTTTCAGTTCATACCACTTTCTCTCTCTCTCTCTCTCTGTGAAGAATTGGTTCTAAACCAAACAAATCAATTCTAGAGACAAAATTAGGGATCCACACTTAGGAAGACACCTATTTCTATCCTTTCTGAAAGGTAAAGTCTTCAAAAGCCCCTAATATGAAACCCTCAATGGAAGTCACACTGCAAAACACTAGGAGAAGCCTATGTAACACACCTTTGGTTGGAGGTTGCATCTTCTTCCTTGAAGGACACAGTCCCTCCTTCCAACTGTGCTACCCAGCAGAGAAAGCAGGTTATTGATCAGAGGTATTGGCTATGGCTCCTTAGAACAGGGGTGCCCAAACTATGGCCTGTGGGCCAGATCCAGCCCTTGGCGCCAATTCATCCAGCCCCCATCCATCACTCCCAGAAGCAGAAGTAAAATGTGCCCATACGGGCACATACAGGCACATTTTACTTCCGTGAGCAATGAGGGTGGCATGGGCCAGATGAATTGGCATCAGGGGCCGATTCTTGCCCATCGGCCATAGTTTAGGCACCCCTGGTTTAAGCAGCAAAAATGGCAGCCTAAAAAAATCTATCTCATCCTATTGCAAAACATATCTGTTGCAAAACAGGTTGCAAGGTGCATTTTACTTCTGCTTCCAGTGGGAGGAACCACGTCTCTGGCCCTCTAAACCACACAAACGACCTGCTGAACCAGATGACCATCCCGCAGCCTGAAAAGTTTAGGCACTCCTACCGTAGAGCTATGGACAACACTAGGGCAGCGGAGAAGAGAGGAAAGGTTCCAGAGACCCACATAATTTCCTCAGAGTCATATGGCAGGGACTGATGTTGATGAGGCATCCCAAGATTCAGAGACCTTGATAAGTGCTCAATGGTGCCAGCTTCTGACATTGTTTCTCTTTCAAAGGATGAAGGCTAGGAGAAGATGAATTCCAGAGAGGCTACATCAGACTGTAGAATGAAGTAATTGATAACTAACCAGTTTCCTGTTAATAATGTTATTCTTGTTCTTCTTTGTTGCAAGGGGAATAACAGAATATAAAATATACAAAATCTCAAATCATAATAAATCCAATGACTACTGAAGTTATATTTGGACAATGAAGATAATGATTCACTGCATGATTGAAGAACTTGAGAATATGGCTACAGCACTAAAGTTTGCAGTGGCATTGTTAAAACCAATGGTCTTAATCAGGGGTGGCCTCCCTTTTTGCGCCTTGGGTCTGACCACACCCCTGGAACAGCTGAACAGGCTGGATCACACACCCCAGTAGCAGAAGCAGGCATATTTGTGGCTGATGTAAACAAACACACTTCCATGTTTACCTCAGCCACGAGTGTGTTTGCGCATGCGTGGACGCACTTTATGGCTGACGTAAATACGCTCGCTTCTATTTCTGGGTGCGGGAGAGACAGTGATGGGTCAATTGGAATGGCGTTGAGGGCCAGGTCTGGCCCATGGGCCATAGGTTGGGAATCACTGGTTTTAATTAACTTCCATGGACACACAATCCATTTCTTTTGTGTAAAATATTAAATGGATCTCCAGATTTTTCTTACTGCTGATCCCAGAATTACTCATCAATAGCTATGCTAGCTAAGGGCTGATGGCAAGTAAATTCTAGATGGCCAAGATTGCTGACCTCTGATCTATAGGTTGAAATATGAATACTGTATAATGCAAGTGGTTGGGCTGTTGACAGTGATGTTACAGCAAATTTAAATGAAGGAAGTGCTGACAGTGAAAATTACATTATTAACACTGGCTGTTCAAAGCACTATTGATGACATGAACAACAATGTGTCAGATAGATAACAAATGTACAGTAGTTTGAGAACCATCTGGCATCTAATACAAACTTTAAAAAGATAAAACTGATGTAATATAGACTATTTGCTTGCAATTTCCAGGGGTCAACTGCATAATTAAAGAGGGGAGACCCAGGTTACAATCTGAAGATTTTCCTGAGATCTACCCCTTATCCCACACATAGTCTTTCTGCTTACTTTCACATATTGTATGCCCCAATGGATATACGCATCCTTGACTCAATGACAGCTATATGCTAAATACAACCCAAGGCATAATTTTCTCATCTTGCAGAAAAATCCATTAAAATACATAACTTCATTATTTTCAGTAACACTCTCCTATGGATATATAGACAGTCTGCTCAGGAGAAAACAGGTAAAACAAACCACACTCAATGAAAAGGAATCTACCTGGATCTTGTCAATGACAATTAGCACTTGGGAAAATCTGCTTCAGAACTTTCCCTGTTAAATCCTGGAGGAAAAGAAATCTGCTAATAGGTTTTGCTTTTTAGAAGGCACGCATCCACCACCTCTAAGTGTATATGATGACAGCAGTCTTTGTGTGCATAAAACACTCTCACCAAAGCAAGCCAGTGGTAACTTGAGTTGTATCATGGACTGTGTTTCCCAAGGGCCAGGGGTGGTGGGGATGGTATTGAGGAAAACACTAAGGGAGTTTAGTGTGTTAAATCAATGTGACTTTGAACAAATGGGCAAAAATAGACTAAATAAGAGATATATGTTTGAGTCCAGCATGACTATACAATGGAGCCAGAGGCTACTGTTCACTGTTAGGGATGAGCAGCTCCATAATGGATCCTTGGAATCCCATTTGGCATTTATAGGATTAAAAACGTAGTGGGTGATTTGAACTGAGGGACAGAAGTGGAGAGAAATGATACAGATAAATGGATTGTTGGTATCAAAAGAAAAGGGGAGCTAAATTCAACAATAAAGTCCACAATCTATTGAATCCATGATGGAGAACCTTGACACTCCAGGTGTTCTTGGACTTCAATTCCCATAAGCCCAAGTCTCTGTGAATCCACACAAATGGGTTTACTGTGCATACGCAGAGACTTGGGCTTCTGGGAATTGAAGTCCAAGAACATCTGGAGTGTCAAGGTTTGCCATCACTGTTAACTGAACACTCCTGCCTGAAGCACTAGGAAAGGTCCGAAACTGAGGACACTACATTGTATTTATATATTCCTTTACTGAGGCTCTGCCGGTCATTTTGCAGCTGGCTGAGTGGCAAAGGCAAAGAGAAAGATCAGAGTTGCTGTTTAGCTAGTCCTTTTGCATTCTGGAATATTTTGCTTGTTCTTTGTTCTCTCAGTCAGGTTAGTTTATTAAACTTTATTGAAATACTTTTTCACTCTTAGGAATATGTGTGCTAGAGAAAGGAGAGATATTGTGGAAGGATTATTGTTGTATGGGCTTTGAGTGAATAGGTTACACAATTATATTATGTATCTTGCTCGTGATTATAGCTCTTTGTATTTCCACCCATGTGTGAGAATGTCCCCCCCCCCCCCCCCGGAGATATGAAAGTGCACAGATAATGTCATGAACCCAGGGACGGAGTTGATAGGAAATGTCTCTTAAAGGTTACAAGAGACCCCAATCTATATGCCCTTTATTCAGAAAGGAGGATTCTGCATGTTGCTAATTAAGAATATTATATCTGGATTAAATAGAAGGCTGCATCTAAAGCCAGAGGAATAAAGAGCCACTGTGGCCGCAGGCAGTAGAAGACGCCGTTGCTGACCTCTAGGCCAATGGCCAAGGGATAAAGAGCCGCCATGGCCGTGGACGGCAGAAGATGCCGCTGCTGACCTCTGGATTCCATGAATGGCTGGGGGGATAAAGAGCCGCCGTGGCTGTGGGCAGCAGCAGAAGACACCACTGACCTCCGGCCCCCACCAACTGTTTTGGTTGTGGTGCCGTGTTGCGATTCAAGTGGTGACTGTTATTTTGTTGTTATGGGACTTTTTCAAATGAATGTTTTTCTTCCTTTTCTGTAATGTTTTATGATGCTGTGATTTATGATTTGTATGATACTGTGATTTATTTACTGTTATTCTATGGAATTTTATTGTGTTGTAAGATGTATATGTGTTTAAGATGCTCTGTTGGTTCTGTGAACCGTCCGGAGTCACGTTGCCGAGTGGGCAGCATACAAATTTAAATATACAGTAATAATAAATATAATTAAATAATAATAATAATAATAATTTTCAAAGTTATGTTATTACCTTCTTAATTGTATTTTTAAAACATTCTGTTCTTCAGATCAGAGCTATTTCTTTTTTTCTTTTCATTTTTTATTTTGTAAATTTAACAATGGGATATTAATTCTAGCCTATTCTTTTCAAGGTCTGGGAGAATCATAATCTAAAAAGTAATCCATGCTTTCAAACGGCAGGGGAATTTGCCACAAGATTCCTGTTACTACTGGACAGCCAACTGGAAATGTGATTCTGCAGGCATGTACATTGCACAGAACCACATTTCTTCCAATACACAAGTGATGGCGAACCTTTTAGAGGCCGAGTGCCCAAATTGCAACCCAAAACCCACTTATTTATTGCAAAGTGTTAACACAGCAACAGGGGAGGAAGGAAACTCTCCCATTAGGCTGCTGGGCAGAGGGGTGGGGCGAACTCTGTGCTGGATTGGCTGCGTGGGTGCTCACAGAGAGGGCTCGAAGTGCCACCTCTGGCACACATGCCATAGGTTAGCCATCACTGCAATACACTAATGTCTTATCCCATGTAAACCACTGACAAAGATGGCAGCTAGTGGCTGTTCAACTGTGTCAGGATCCACACATTCAGTCTCTGACAGTCACTTCAAGAGTAATTCAGCTCAATCCTCGATTCAAGCCATATTCAGACAATTCTCAGGCCTCTGATGGTACAGTACTGTACTTAAATTTTAACTCTTAAATGTAAGATTAAGTCATGGCTGTGTTGAGGAGTGGCTTGGAATTTTATTATTCCCTTTTTGTGTAAAGCAAAGAGAGATCTGTCCAGAAAAAGAACAAAAACTTGTATTTATGGTACATTTTATTTATTATTTTATTTATTTATTTAAATTTGTTTATTGCCCTCATCCCAAAAGGGACCCAGGGCGGTTTACAACAATTATAAAATCATTTTAAAAAATTAAAAACTCTACAAACTTAAAAAAAACTTGATATTAAAAGCCAAAAATTACAACAAAGGCATACTGGGGTCAAACCAACCAATTGGCTGGGGAAACTAAACCATCCACTCCCCAGACCAAACCTGCCAGCCAGGTTTTCACTCCTTTTCTAAAGAGCAGCAACTCCGTCTGCATGCGTAGTTCTATTGGCAGGAGGTTCCAAAGGGCTGGAGCGGGCACCAAGAAGGCCCTCCTTCTCGTGCCAGCAAGGTGCACCTCTCTGGCTGATGGCACAACCAGAGAGCCTCTCCGGTCTGCTCTGGTGGGACGGGCAGATGTCCTTTGGATGATGTGGTCTCTACATGGGTGTCTGCATTCCTTTTATTTATATACTACTGGTCAACATCTCTATAAAGTAAAAAATGGCTAAGATAGGGAAGGTGGCTAACAAAGAAATGAAGGAATGAAGGCAAAGAAGATCCTTATAAGCAGCAGGACCAGGACATGCTTCCTCCTTGTGCTGTATATGATTCCAAATACAGTAAAACACCGGATAACGATTGGATCGGATAACGCTAAAATTGCATAACGTTAAATAATCTGGGGAGGAGAATTGGATCGAATAACGTTAAGGTCCTATGGGATGGATTGGATAACAACCGCTAAAGCCTGTGCGGTTACAATGTATCTCTATGTAGCTTTAACGTTATCCGATCCATCCCATAGGATTTTAACATGCATTGGATAACACTAAAAATCGGATAACACAAGGACTTGTGGAACCAAGTTTTAGCATTATCTGGTGTTTTACTTTACTGGCAATCCTCATGGCGATCAGCCATGAAGATTGTCCTGAGAATATAAGGCAGTGGCTTTCCATTTGCCTTCTGCATCGCAGTGTGATCCCTGTACCACTGATCCAGTTCTGCTTATCACCTTCTATTCTTGAGCCCTTTTGGCACACAAAGTCCTCATCAGCCCCAGGCCAGTTTTGATGAAGCTCCTGCCTCCATCAAAATGGATTCAAGTGGGATTTAATCCACTTGGGGACCATCACCCTTCCCTGTGGACTTCACCAACCAAGGCAGTTAGTCCTCAGGAGTGTCAGGTTAATTAACCACCCCCTGATGGGCATTGAGTCACTGGCAGTGGGGTCTACTCTATTACCAAAGCAGGATAACTGTCCATACTCTCATGTTGCCTACTGACACCCAATGTTAAAACAAGTGTACAAGGCTTGTTCCCATCCACCCACCTCCACAATATATTTAAGGTACTTTTGCATCCTGTAGCTAATTTCTTACTACCATATATACTCTAATATAAACCAACCCAAATTTAAGCTGAGGTACCTAATTTTGACCTGAGAAACCAGGAAAATAGATTGACTTGAATATAAGCCAAGGGTGGGAAATGCAGCAGCTGCTAGTGAGTTTCAATAATCAAAATACGGTACATGAAAAAATGATATAGCAGAAAGGAGTTTTTTCCATGCCAATTGAGATGCACCGACGACAGGACGGGAGAAGTGGGTGGTGAAGGCTATTAGCCACTGCCTTTTCCCATCGCACTCAATGACCTGAGTATAAGCCAAGTCCATTTTTGACCTCATTTTTAGGACTGAAAAACTAGGCTTATACTTGAGTACAGTATATGCAATATTTGTGATTTGCTGACCATACCGTCCAGATGTGTTAGACTACAACTCTTATGGATGAAAGAGGTTGTTATCCAACACATCTGGAAGTTACCAGATTGGAAAAGGTTTATGCTTCATAGTCTGAAGGCCTGGGCCCAAACTAGAGTGAGTTACACATGTCATGAAGTTCATCCCAATTCCCACCCCATTCTTCCTTCTAATCTCAGAAACCATTATACAGTACTAGGTAACATGCACATATATACAATTTGCCTTTTACTCACTCTTTCCAACAGGATCATGGCTCAGGATAGCATGGAGGAATAAACAATTGCTTATATATGGATGTTCCCATTGTTTTGTCCCAAACATGTGCAGGTAGCTGCTAAATAAAGCTATGTGGTAATAAAGTCTGTTAGTGGGTCTGTATGGGTCTTTCTTTTGTCTTCTATACTGAGACTAATTATTCTGGTAACTACTTTTAAAAGGATAAGTTCCATCGTTCCAGAACGTTAATCTGCCTGTGGCTCAAGCAAAGCATCCATGCCTCTGTCTCTGAGACTAATTCAACAAGCTGTTCTAGTATAGAAATCCCATTGACTTATAATTAGGAGCACCATGTGCAGAAATGTGCAGAAATGTGCAGAACCAGACTCTTTGATTGTTGACTTAGAGCCCATTCCTGTAGATTTGCCTGTGTCTGCAGACACCAGTGAACTAGATAAAGTTCCTTTTTCTTTCTAGAGCTAAAACAGAACAACTGGACATCAAAGCAAAGCTAGGTGCAAGAACATATTTAAAGGATGGGGGGAGGGAATAATGTGTTCACCAAACAACAGGAAAAAAGTGCATCGAAAACTAGCCAGCTGGTTCCTGTTTCCATTACAGTGTTTTTTCTTGATTTTGCAGCTAATTAGAGGGGGATTAGGGTGATCCAAATGGACTGTGGTGGCTTAGAGGTTAAGACACTGAAATTAATGACTAGAAGGTCGGCAGGTCAGCAGTTCGAGACCTGAGTGCTGCATGATTGAGTGAGCGCCCATCTCTGTCCCAGCTCCTGCCAACCAAGCAGTTCAAAAGCAAGAAATTGCAAGTAGATAAATAGGTACTCCTTTGGTGGGAAGGTAACAGCATTCTGTGTGCTCCACTGTCTAATCATGTCTGCTATATGACCATGGAAACGATTGCAGACACAGACAGTACTAGCTCCTTGCCTTTAAACGGAGATGAGCACCACACCCTATAGTTAGGTACAACTGGCTTTCAAGCAAGGGTGACCATTACCTAGAGAGGGACTCAAGAATTCTCTGATGCTGGTCTTGGTTTTAGAAGTAGACAATGGAAGGAGCTCATTATTGCAAGTGAAGCACTCCAGTCTGGTAGCTACAGGGCAAATTTCCCCTCAAACTAAGAGTCAAATATGACCATATGGAAACTTATTGAACCTACATAGGAGAGTCTCCTTCCATGCAGTTATATATTAAAATGTTCAGGAGCTGCACTGTCATGACCTCACAAGGGAAGATGAATTGGTAAACCCAGAATTAAGTGGGTTACAGATAACTGTTGACTTTGGCTTCCTCTCACACCCTGGGAAGTAGGCAGCTGGCTAGAAGCACAGGCACTGAGACTCAGGCAACCAAGTTAAGATCAAATAGTGAAACCTATGCAAGTCCAAGGTCAAAGCCAGGAGCAGACAGGAAAACCACTCCAGCCCAGTAAAAGAGACTTAATCTAAGCCTGTGATGACAAACCTAGGCTCTCCACCTGTTCTTGAACTTCAATTCCAAGAAGCCCAGATCAGTAGGAGTGCTCACTTGCGCTTCTGGTAATTGAAGTAAAAGAACAGCAGGAGTGCCAAGTTCTCCATCACTGGTCTAAGCAGACCAGTAGTCTAATATTCAAAGAAGAAACTGAAGCAGAATACAGTACCTTCAGGAGTGGAGCAGGGGCAGGAAGGACATCCACGCACACTGCAACTTGAACTCCAAACCTCTTCCTTGTTGAGGCAACTAGGGACACTAATTCTTCTTTAGGTCTTCCCCCAGGGCCTTCAAGTGGAGCCCATCAGGGCCTTGACAGCAGCAGCAGGGCTGTGAGTCTAACCCAGTATCTCCCAATCTTTGGTTTCTGTACTTTAATTCCCAGAAGCCTAAGTCAATTCCCCAAAGTACTGATCAGTCAACTTAGACTTCTGAGAATTGAAGTCCTCCTGTGGGGCATGGGCCCTATGTTGGGAACCACTGATCTAATCAGACCTGGAGCCCTGGAGCTGCCTCAGACCTGACGCTTCATTTCTCCCTGATCAATCCTGGTGGCCACCATCTACCACTGGAAGATGAGAAACCACAAGGTGAATGATGTACAGTATGTATATTTAAAAATATTAAAATAATAACAAAACACTGGCAAAAATGAGTGATCATTATTTTATATATATATATATACACATATAATGTTCAGTTAGATATATATGATGACAGGAATACTGAAAGGTCTTTTTACATCATTAGTTATTTACTTACTGGTATTTGTTAGCTCTGCCCATTATAAAATATAATGACAAATAAACAAAACACTAAAAATGCATCTCAGTTAAAATAATAAAAATATATCCAGTACAATTTTTAATAAACCAAAGCATTTTGATAGATAAAGCATTACTTATTAAGTGATGCATTAATTTGGTTTTATATTTTCTAACAAAGCTATGCAAATAACCAAACAGATAAATAGATAACTATATATATTTTTAAAAAACTATTATTGTAGCCTCAGAATGATCAAGTATTATTGCCCTATAATGCTGTACTATCTTTCTTTTAAAGTAGCATTATAAAGATAAAGCACGTTTCCTTATAATCCTATTTTTAAAAGAAACTACTAAAAGGATATCTTTCTTGATTTTTTTGGAATAGTAGCTGTGTTAGTCTGTGGTTCAGGCATATCAGAAAACAAAATGAATTAAACAAAACAAAATAAAAAACACTGTAGCACTTTAAAGACTAACTGCTTTATTTTTATTATTAGCTTTCGTGGATCAAGTCCACTTCCTCAGACAAAGAGTGAAACTTACAGGCATGGTTTTTATACACCAAATTCAGGGGGTCAAAGGGAGTGGGTGTGGTGAAGCAAGATGACAGACAAGCAAACACAACAATACAGCTTCACACAGCCATTAGCAATAATAGATTATTCAGATTAGCTCTAAATGACTCCCTGTCAGTCTCAAGGTTGCTGAAAAAGCCCATTCTGGTCTCCGATCAATTTTTGACCTGCATGTCAGAAAATAAACAAAAACACAGTACCTGGTTACTTTCTATTTTGCTAAAGAGAATTGGCAGGAAAGTTGTAATATATAAAATCATATAGCAATCTGTGTATCAAATCTGATAATGTCCCAGAAACCCTTCGCTAATGTTTAGTCCCCTGCGATGGGTGTCGAACAGATGGATGTATTTGATTTCTGCTGTCTCCCTTTCAATCCTAGTTTTGTAATTTCTCTGTTCCAGAATTGTAACTTTCAGGTCTTGGATAGAGTGTCCAGTTAGATTGAAGTGGTTTGAGACAGGTTTCTCTGTGTTGCCATTCCGGATGTCTGATTTGTGTCCATTAATTCTTTCACGTAAAGATTGCCCTGTTTGTTCTACATAAAGCACGGACTGACATTTTGGCAAGAGATGGCATAAATCACATTGGCAGAAGCACAAGTAAAACTGCCTTAAATGTTGTGTGTGGTGCCTTTGGGTCCAGTAATGCTGTTTCTAGTGTGAATGTGGGGGCATAGTTGACATCTGGATTTGCAGCAGGGCAAACAAAGGCAACCTTGAGATTGAAAGGGAGTCATTTAGAGCTAATTTGAATAATCTATTGTTGCTAATGGCTGTGTGAAGCTGTATTGTTGTGCTTGCTTGTCTGTCATCTTGCTTGACCACACCCATCTCCCTTTGACCCCCTGAATTTAGTGTATAAAAACCATGCCTGTAAGTTTCACTTTTTGTCTGAGGAAGTGGACTTGATCCACGAAAGCTAACAATAAAAATAAAGCAGTTAGTCTTTAAAGTGCTACAGTGTTTTTTATTTTGTTTTGTTTTCTGATATGCCTTTCTTGATTTTACACACACACACACACACACACACACACACACACACACACACAGAGAGAGAGAGAGAGAGAGAGAGAGAGAGAGAGAGAGAGAGAGAGAGAGAGAGAGAGAGAGAGAGAGAGAGAGAGGCTAAATTTGCATATCTGATGATTGGCTTTCTATGGATAATGAAACCCTGCTGTGGGAGGATAATGAGCTAGTCTTAGGCAAGGAATATTCATTCCTTATTGTTGTTGTTCAGTTGTACAGTCAAGTCCAACCAGTGGTGGGTTGTCAAAATTCCCGCTACCCCACCGTGACGTCATGGACGTCATGGGCATAGCCGACGTCATGACATCATGACGTTGTGGGCAGAGCAAAAAAAATAAAAATGTCTGTGCATGCGTCAAACCTCCTCTATTTGATGCATGCGCACTAAAAAATAGAACTGTGCATGCGTCAAACAGAGGTTTGATGCATGTGCAGTTCCGACCAGCCATTTTGGCTGCCCAGATATAAATTTTTGGAAGGGGCCGGAGAGGCGACCGAACCGGTCGCCCGGGGTTTTACCACCACCCTTGGGGACCACACCTGATGGGGTGCTTACGGTTCGGGTGAACCAGTCCAAACCGGTAAGATCCCATCACTGAGTCCAACCCTTAGTGACCCTATGGACCACAGCACGCCAGGCAATCCAGACTCCTCTGTCACATTCCTTATTACTGTCCTATTTGACTTGTAGAAAAGGCAGCTGTAAAGACTGTGACAGCAAAGAGAAAGAGAGACCTTAGAAAAGGTAGGTTGCCTGATTACATCTCCCAGAGCACATCAGGCAGAGAAGCCACTCCATCAAGCTGTGGAGAGACACAGCAGATCATGGCGCCTGAAGAGTTGGCTTCTGGCCACCTGAAGACAGGCAGGTAGGCAGGAAGACATACTCTGCTCGGCTTACACAAAACCAAGCTTTTCAGGGTCAGTTTTGATTTCTGTTATTGTCCCTCTCCTAACAGAAGTTGAATGTCCTCATGGCTACTTCAACTTCTGACAAGGCACAGTGAAATTATGTCTTGTCTTCCAGGTTCCTCAGCCAGTACCTTTTCCTTCATCCCATGCTTCAGTGATCAGTGGGAAACAACCTGTAACAACCATGACCGAAATGCTTTCTGTATTTCTGCATTTTATGATTCCTTGGCTTTTATTTATATCCATTAGCAGTTCTCTCTTGGTTGCCCTCTCATTTTATACCTCCAGCCATATCAAGCAGGGGAACAGAAAATGTGTCACTTTAGATTTCACATGGGGATGATGGAGTTTCCTGTCAAAATGCTACTTCACAAATAAAATGCACACTGAAAAGCAGCAGACCTGCAAGAGAAGTGGATGAACTCAATGGTCTTGGCTACAAGACGCTACAATTTCTCTGTGACTTGGCTTATACAGAGTTTGCAAATTACCTTTTCTGGCCTACTCTCCTCAACCAGCATTAGCTGATAGTCCTAAGAAGTAACATTTGCAAACTGTAGGTAGTTGTTTATTTAGGGTCCTAGATAAATAAACAATTGTTTGTGGGGTACTTATAAACAGGAAGGGAAAGATCACAACTGGAAGTTCCAGAAAAATGCTGCAGGCTGGAACGCTCTGGCATTTACATATTCAGACATGCAATTATCCAACACCTGTAGTCAGCATTGTCTATTTAAAGAAAACTTTACTTCTTTGCTTTTGCCATGTGTATATAAGAGCCCCGTTTTCTGGGACTTACAACATTACTCTGTCCTTGTTCTTCAGGCTCACAATTACCATGCAAATGAAATTTCCAATTGCATCCTATCTGCCTCCTTCTTTTGACACTCGTCTTCTCATCTGCTGTGCAGTCATTTTATTTTCAGCTAGAATGGCCCAGTAAGCTTTTAGGAGGGAATGGTTTTCATGAGCACTTGTAAAGTACCAGCCGTGCTGGTACCAATGTAATAAATGAGGCTGGCACACAGAGGTAAGAGACTGAGAGGAGCTTCCACGTGTGCAGTTAAATGTTACATTCTCTAAACAAAAAACAAACAAGTGGGAACACCCTGAGGCCAAGGACCTTGAAATGGGAAAGGTGACAAAGTGAGTAAGCGCAACACATACAACAGAGAAACAGACACATCCTTTAATTTCTCAGTAAATTAATGTTGCCATATCCACTCCACAGAATGTAGCTATAAAGCTATTTTCTAATTTCCGAATCTTCTCCTTTGGTTAGTCAACTTGAGGAAGAGAAGCTATAGCAGACCAAAATCTTTATGAACATCCATGTTTTCTAAAAGATGTCCCCTCATTTTTTTGAAATTAAAAAGAGGGAGAGCAGTCCACTGTAGTCCTGGTGTCAAATTCTGCATGTCTCATTCCATATGCACCACAGGAGATGCTCCGTGATCACAGCGTGTGGGTCACTTCATGGCAAGATGGGATCCACCTCAAACAAATTCACTCCAATGGCATTTTTCCTGAAAACATTCTCAGGGGGGAAATGTATACTCAGACACAAGTAGCAGCTAATGACGATGACAATGACGGAGGCTCTGCCAGAAAAATATATCATTGCATCCCAGTACAGTGATAATGCTATGCCAGTTAGCTCAGACTTCTAATACTGAACTTTGCCACCTCTGAACTATCACCATTGGGTGCTATCTACCAGGAATTGCTCCTGAGGAAGAAGGTGGTAAAGACAGGAAGCCAAATGTCAAGCATACAACATACTACAGCATTTGAAATCTTTTACTGGTGACTTAAAATGGTAGTGGAGGCATTGCTCCAGATGTTGCAGGACTCCAAATCCCATCAACCCTAGATAGTGTCACCAGTAGTGAAAGATGATGGGTTTTGTAGACCAAGCATAGCTGGAGGGACATGACTTCTCTATCTCTTGTTTTCATTGTAATTGTATGTTGAATCTGGAAAATGCTGTGGTACCCAGAAGAGTAGGTCAGCTAAGCATTCATGTACCTTACAGCATAAGAGTGTATTTTCATGTTATTAGTTTAAGTAGTGTGCTGGCATCAGCAAGGAGCATATTTGGGCAACTGCCAAGCTTAGCACAGTCCTGGCCAAAGCCCAGTGTTTATACCAAATCTAGTGCTCCTCTACGAAGTGGCTAGGTTTGTCAATTGCCTGCCATTATAAATACTGACAGCATCCTTCATATAACTGACCAGAGCATTATAAGAAATTACAGTGGGGGCAGATGTTTTGATTTCCCACAATGCCATGCAGCAATGGAATAAAAAGGACGAGTAATTTTCAGTCAATAGGAAAGTCATCCTCAGGGGGCTCTTGTTTAACACTAGCAGAGTATAATGCCCCATTGGTGTTCTTCCACAGAAAGCACCTACTCAAAGCAATGGCACTTGCATTAGGGTGTAAAAGCACACTTCTCCAACAGGTCACATGGTTGATCAGTGCATAAGTAGAATGGCAACAAAGGATTCTGCCTTGATGAAACTGATCATAGTTTAAATCAGGTCCAGTCTACTTGAACTCCACAGCCCTAGAGCCTAAAAGGCCATGAAATAAACCATAGCCTGGGAAAGCTTCATTTGTTTTATATACAGTACCAAGAATTCTCCAGCTAGTGTTGGTTCTGCTGGCTATGTGCTTTCAGAAAGGGAAGTTGTCCATGCTTTGCAAAAATGCTCACTATGACCGGGCAATGTACAAATCTTTCCAAGCATCGCTTCACAAAGGGGTCTTAGGTCTTCTGAGATCAGTGCATGGGTGTGTGTGTGTTGCTCAAAGCCAAAGGGCCTTGAAGTGTCAGCAGTAAATTAACTTTTAAAAAAGAACACGGATACCTGCTATCACCAGCCAGGCAGCAAGGGCTGGAAAATGATGGTGCTCTCAAACTGTCACTTATATTATTGTGCTGCTCATCACAGGGGACTGAGAAGCACCAACACAGTGAGCAGCATGGCATTGAAAGGAGGTGGGATGGAAGTGGTAGCCGAAGAACCTTGGAGAAGCAAAGAAATCCTCCCTTGCCATTACTGGAAATCATTTAGTGATTCAGCTGCTTTCTGACCCTTTAATGGAAAGTCTGACCTTTTGGGAAATGATGCATTGGCTTAATAAGCAGGGTTAGAAACCTGTTGCTGTTTTTAAAAATACTCTTGTTTTGGGGAAAGAATGGATTTTCTATCAGAAGTCAGATTTTGCCATTGATTAGGAAACAGTAGTGGAGACTTGGCTCCAGTGGTCAAGAAGAGCAGAATTCAGGTCTTCAGGACCTGTGGTTTTTAAAAAAAAACTAAGACAACATTCCACCATCCTTTAGGCTGATTGTTAGATCCGGAGATCCTTGCGCGGGAGTGAGGACACGGACGCCATTGAAGGTGAACCAAACAACACGTATGTTTATTGTGACCGCTGGTAACAACAACAACAACGGCTGGGTCAGCAAGGGTTTAAATACCCTGCTTGACCCAGCCCACTGACCAATTGGAAGCAGCGATTTTCCCGCCGCTTAGACTTTTAAATATCCAACACCCCTTTCCCCCAGAATGCCTTAGTCCGCTATTTACATATATAATCGTTCAGGTGACGGGGGCGTGTCCGTACACGATCGGACCTGCGCAGTTCAGTCGGTGCTGGGGCATCGAGCAGAGCGGACCTGTCGCTCTCGCTCTGCCCCGGCTGGGCCGCTGGCGGTTCCGGGACACGACCGTCGGGCTCCGCGGTGACCGGGGGTGAGCCTGCTCCACACGGTAAGTTGACTGGTGGTGGTGCTGCGTAACTGGGGGTGTCTTCTGGCCGAACCGGGTCGGTGACCGGTTCGTCCATCGGGTGCATGTCTGGCTCAGCGCCGGTCTGCACTCCCTGGGGAAGGTTGCTATCCGTGTCGGGACTTGTTCGCCTCCTGAGTTGGTCGACATGGCGTTTCCATGTCCGACCATCAGCGAGGCGAACCGTGTAGGTGTAGGGACCCAGCATCTCGCTGACGGTTCCCTCTTCCCACGGTGGGCCGGGCGCATAGTTCCTGGCAAAGATTGGCGAGTCAATGGCTAGTGTCCTGCCCTGTGGTTGATCTCCCTTGAATTTGTCTGGGGAGTACCTGGGATGTAACCGATCGAGATGACAGCGGAGTCTCCTACCCATGAGCAACTCCGCGGGGGCCCTTCCTGTGGCAGCGCAGGGAAGGTTGTGTTGGGCCAACAAGAACGTGTCCACGCGTTCCTGCCAGTCCCCCGGACCTAGCCTTCCCAGGGCTTCCTTTGCGCTTCGTACGAACCTCTCTGCCTGCCCGTTCCCTTGTGCCCTGAACGGGGATGTGAGAGCGTGTCTGGTTCCCAGGGATGCCAGGTACTGCTCGAACTCCGTGGCCGTGAACTGAGGCCCGTTATCGGAGACGAGTGTGTCGGGGATGCCGTGCGTGGCAAAGATTTGTCTGAGTTGCCTGATTATTGTTCTAGCTGTGGTGCTACTCAAGAGTCGGACTTCCAACCATTTTGAGTATGCATCCACGACAATCAGGAACGTTTGGCCATGGAATGGGCCGGCGAGGTCAATGTGAATCCTCTGCCATGGGCCCGAGGGTTGTTCCCATTCCCTGATCGGGGCTGCCGGGGGATTGGGCCGTGATGATTGGCAAGGTGTACATTTGGCCACCCATGACTCTATGTCTTTGTCAATGCCAGGCCACCACACGTAACTTCGGGCCAATCCTTTCATTTTTACTATTCCCGGGTGGCTGGCGTGCAGAGTGTCTAAGACCTTGGGACGGAGTTTCCTGGGAATCACTACCCGGTCCCCCCACAGCAAGCAACCCCCCACGTAACACATCTTGTTCCTTTTGTCGTGAAATACCTTGAATTCCCCTTCCCCCTTGTCCGGCCAACCCCGGTGAACCCAGCTGGACACAGTCCGGAGGTCGGCGTCTCTCGCCGTTTCCCTGGCAACCTCGGCCGATGTAGTGGGGGAAGAATCCAGGACGTCTAGGGCAAGAACCGATGCCTCCCCCTTTTCCGCGCCTTCCTGGGTCGGAAGGGGGCATCTGCTTAAGGCGTCAGCGTTGCCCATGTGTTTCCCGGGGCGGTAGACCAAGGTGTATGAGTACCCCGACAGGAAAAGGGCCCAACGTTGCATCCGGGGAGACAAGGCAGAGGGTGTAGGCCGGTCACCAGCCAGAAGTCCCAACAAGGGTTTATGATCAGTCACGAGTTCAAAGTCCCGGCCATATAAGTAATCATGGAATTTCCTTACCCCTGCCACTGCCGCCAGCGCCTCCTTATCGATCTGGCCGTAGTTTCTCTCGGTCAGCGACATGGTCCTGGAATAATAGGCGATGGGCGCCTCGAGGCCGTTGGGTAGACGGTGGGCCAGGACCGCGCCGACGCCGTAGGGAGACGCGTCGCAGGCGAGGACCAGTGGCAGGGTCGCGTTGTACTGTATCAGGAAACTGTCCTGGGAGAGGAGATTTTTTACAGTGGCGAAGGCCGACTTTTGTTCGGGACCCCACACCCACTCTGCCCTTGCCGCTAACAGTCTGTGTAGGGGTTCAGCCGCCGTGGCCTTCCCTTTCAGGAAGGCCGCGTAGAAATTCAGGAGACCCAGGAACGCCTGCAGCTCCTGCTTGTTTTTTGGGGCCGGGGCGTTCCGGATTGCCTCTACCTTCCCCTTTGTCGGGTGGATGCCCTTGGCGTCAATGCGGAATCCCAAGAAATCCACGGAGGGGACCCCCAGCAGGCACTTGTCCTTTTTTACCTTGAGCCCAGCGGCTCTGAATTTAGCCAGGACAGCGGCGACCCTGTCCTTTAGCTGTCCGGGATCCCCTGCAATTATCAGTACGTCGTCAAAATATGGGACCACCCCCGGGAGTCCTTGGAGGAGCCGTTCCATCGTGCTCTGAAACAGTCCCGGAGCTATGCTGACCCCAAACTGCAGCCTCGTGCACTTGAATGCCCCCCGGTGTGTGACAATGGTTTGGGCTTCGGCCGTGGCGTCGTCCACCGGGAGTTGTTGGTAGGCTTGGGCCAGGTCTAGCTTGGCAAAGATCTTGCCAGGGCCCAGCGAATGGAGTAAGTGGTCTATGACGGGAACCGGGTACGCGCTCGGCTCTAGTGCCTTGTTGATCGTGCATTTGTAGTCTGCACAGATGCGCACTGACCCGTCCGGCTTGATGGGGGTCACTATGGGGGTCTCCCACCTAGCATGGTCCACGGGAACGAGGATTCCTTGGGCCACCAGTTTGTCGAGTTCCTTCTCGACCCTGGGTTTGAGTGCCAGCGGAACTCTCCGAGCCTTGAGTCTAATGGGGGCGACGCTTGGGTTGAGCGCAAAAGAAATAGGGGACCCCACATACCTGCCTAAGCCTTCCCCGAAAACGTCCTGGAATTCGGTCATCAGGTCGTTTCTCAGCGAGGCGTCTCCGGGCTGGTCAGTCGCGGTGTTGTGGATGCCGGCGATGGACAGTCCCAGGGCGGGGAACCAGTTTGTGCCTAGCAGCGTTGGAATGTTGCCGTGGACGATGGTCAGTGGGAGGCGTTCTTCCCTTGGTCCGTACTTAACTTGGACCCACTTCTGCCCTGCGACGGAGAGGAATCTGCCCTGGCAGTCCTTGATCCGGATCCGCTGAGTCTGGAGGTCCGCTACCTTCAGAGACGGGAATGCCTTCTTCATCCACCGCCACGGGATGATGGATATGGCGGCCCCAGAGTCGACCTCCATGGGACACTCAGCCCCGTCAATCGTGACTGTGGTGTGGTACTTTCCTCCTTTCTGTGTGGCGGTGTGGCTTATCGTTAGCGTGTGCGTCTCGGCATCTTCGAATTTGCCGCTGTTTCGTCCTTGGCGCCTCTGATTCGCCCTCTGGTTGGCGGCCATCTTGCCCGGCGGGAACTTTTGAATGTGCCGGTCAGCTTGGCTCTCCGCTTGCCTGGCCCGGCAGACCTTTCCAATGTGTCCCCTCTTTTCGCAATAGCGGCAGATGGCGTCCCTGAAGCGGCAATGTGCCCGCTGGTGTGGCCCTCCGCAGCTAGCGCAGCGCTGACCGCTCCTGCCCGAGTTTCCCCCGTCGGTCGCACACACCTCCGCTTCTTCATCTTCGTCCTCATCGGGAACGACATCTTGATGGTGAGTGGAGGCTTGGCGGGGCGCCGACGGGGGCCGGTTGAAGGAGGATGTTGTTGTCGTCGAGAGTTCGAAAGCTCTGGCTTCCTCGATGGCCGCGGCCAGGGTCAGGTCTCTCCGGGCCAATAGTCTCTTGCGGAGTTTGTTGTCGCGGACTCCCCTGATGAGCTGCTCGATTAGGGAGTCCTCGAGAAATGACCCGAATACCGCCGGAACGGCTGCTGCCCTTAGGGCGGCCACGTACTCGCCGATGGTTTCCCCCGACATCTGGAATCGGTCCCGGAACTGAAGTCTGAACACAAATCTCGAGGGCTCCGGCGCGTAGTGATTCTTGAGGGCCAGCTGTAGTGCTTCCCACGAGACGTCCAGAATTGGCGTGGGGTCCACCAGGGACTGGGCCACTTCGTAAACTTTGGGCCCGCAATGGGTCAGGAAGAACGCTTTCTTCCGCTCCGGTGCGATCTCTCCCAGCTCTGCAGCCAGGAGGGAGAATTCAAACCGGTCCATATAGCTCTTCCATCTCTCGTCCTTCGGCTGGAAGGGTGCCGGAGGGACGTAAGTAGCCATGGCGAGGTGGCTTCGAGAGTGGTGGCTCTGGCGTGTGTTGGTTCTGGTCCGTTCCTCAGAATCCCATCCTCGTCGCCAGTGTTAGATCCGGAGATCCTTGCGCGGGAGTGAGGACACGGACGCCATTGAAGGTGAACCAAACAACACGTATGTTTATTGTGACCGCTGGTAACAACAACAACAACGGCTGGGTCAGCAAGGGTTTAAATACCCTGCTTGACCCAGCCCACTGACCAATTGGAAGCAGCGATTTTCCCGCCGCTTAGACTTTTAAATATCCAACACTGATGAACTGAGGATTTGTGCAAAAGTTGGCTGTTGTTAATTTACGCACGCATAATGCAAAGAGCACTATTTGGGAAGGGGGTATGAACTGGCACATGTCAAGGAGTCAGACAGACCGTTGAATGCTGAGTTGTACTACTCAGCACGCATCCAACAGATAATGTCTAGGCTGACTTCGTAACATGTGGCCATTAGTGGCAAATTCCACCATTGAAAATATCGAGAAATATTACTGCTGCTGTAATCAAGTACTGTAATTGCAGACAATGCATTGCAAATCATCCAGATATTTTGCAGTAGATGGAGTTTCATCTTTGACCCACTGCTGGTTTATTGAGGAAATGATTAGTTACAATCACAAGTCTCCCCTGAAGTAAGTTAGTTACTGTTATCATGTTTTAAAAATGAACTATTTACATTACTCAAAGGTATTTGGAATATGTACTCTTTTTTTAGGCTCTCATTTTGAATCCCTGTCAGGAAGTTTTACTTTTTTTTAGCACTGAAATATATGTCATTTTCAATGCCTCCAAACATTGCAAATGACATTTAAGGGAGGCTTTCAGCTGAAAGGCTGAGTCCAGGGTAAACATCTGGTAAAATGACAGGACTAACAAACTCATCAGCATATGGGATCTTGCAATCAAATAGTTCCCCTGCTCCTCTGCAGAAGAGTAGGGAGCCGTTTAATTATTATTTTTCTCTCTCATAGGTTCTTCTTCTTCTTCTTCTTCTTCTTCTTCTTCTTCTTCTTCTTCTTCTTCTTCTTCTTCTTCTTCTTCTTCTTCTTCTTCTTCTTCTTCTTCTTCTTCTTCTTCTTCTTCTTCTTCTTCTTCTTCTTCTTCTTCTTCTTCCGTGTCTAGGTCAGTTGTGAAACTGCCAAAATGAAGTCACCTTTTGTTGGTTAATTCTGCAGTTCTTTTTGCCTGACCTGGTGTGAGAAAGATTAGCTGGCAACACAAGGTTACCATTACCAGAGTATGCCCAATTGTGGCTCAAAAATACCAAAATCTTTGAGGAGGCTCTTTTTGTGCACCCCTCTCTCATAGATGAGTGTTGTAGTGTTGGATTGGATAGGAGGGTAAAAAAAATACCTGGACAGCCAGAGCTTAGTTTCCCTCCTGTCTCTCTGGCAGTTCTTTGCCTTTTTTCCTCCTGTTTGGTCATCTAGTTGTTCAAGTGCTAGGACAGCAAACCTGAAATGAAGGAAGGAAGGAGGGAAGGAAGGAAGGAAAGAAAGAAATTAGACTTAAGCACTAGGAGTGAAGAGAGGAGGATTCAAGCTGCAAACAATGTTTATTTCCTCCCCTTTGTCTGCAGATTCCTGTGTGGTTGACTGAAGTAAGTCAATCTGGGGAAACCTGACTTTCCAAGTGCATTTTCCCAGTGGATTCTTTTCCCTGCTATATATTTTATCCTTAGCTTTTGTCAAAAAGAATTACAGGCAGCGATGGGATGTAACAGGTTTGTACCAGTTCGCCAGAACTGGTAGTAACTTTTCCCAGTGTCCCGGAGAACCAGTCGCAGCTTTTGGGGGGAACCACCTTTGGGGCTTACCTTTTCACTGGTTCCCCCACTGCGCATGCGTGCCAAGCACTTGGTGTGCATGCATGCCTACAATGCTTGGCGCATATGCACGGCCTCCTTGCTGTCCTCCCAAGCGGGGAGGAGGAAGAGAAGCTGCTAGCCTGAAGCTCCCTATAGCCTGCTCCCCAGGGTAAGTGATGAACTTTTGGATGTGGTGTGTCTGTGTGTATTTTAATGTGCATTTAATACCTTTACCTATACTGACATACTACCACAGTTCCTAAAAAGGCTGGCGGCCGGCAGGCCTGGTGGCCTGGCTTGGGGGTTTTAAGCAAAGTCTTGGAGTTACCTCATCAATAAGCTACACCTGTGCTGTTCCAATTGCTGTTCCAATTGGAGAACCCTTAAGGAGGTACAGCTGTTTTACATTTACATTAAGGCATATTATCCTAGAGAACTGGTACAATGACCATATCCATCTTGCAACATGGTGCTGCCCAGGCACGTATACTAACAGGTAAGTGACGGGTTTGTGTTTGGGGTGGGTGGGTGGGTGTTTGTATTTTAATGTTATTTTTATTTTATTTATTTATTTAATTTATTTACAGGTTTGTGTTGTGGGTTGGGTGGGTTGAGGGGTGTGTGTGTGCATGCGCGCTTATTTTTATTTTATTTTATTATTTTTTTCTTTGGCCCTGCCCATGACATCATGGCATTATGATGTTAGCTCCGCCCATACTGTGATGACATCACGGTGGGGTAGTAAATTTTTTGACATCCCACGACTGATTACAGGTAACCAGTAACTTTACCTAGCTATTTCCAAACTCTACCTTTAAGGACTGGGTGTCTCCCCATTTCTCCTCCTTCCAAATCACTACCCACTCACCCTCTAACTCAGGAGCTGAGGGAGCCAGGTGTTTATGTTTGCATGTATGGTCTCATGTATGCCCTTTCCCCACCACTGGCATTTTTAAGAGGCTCGACAAAGTGTTTCACGCAGACCAATATTTTTACAAAACAGAGCTTCCAAAGCCTCCAGTGCCATCTGTTCCTTTTGATGAAGGGCCATTAAAAGAAGAATCATGAAGTTGTATACTGAATAAATGAGGACTGCCAGGCACAATGATTCATTGATGTTAATGTCAGGGCACTTTTAATGTAGGACCTCGCCTCTGTGAACTGGGGTAATTTGGGAATTTCATCTAAACTCATTTTTACAATTTCATTAAGCAAACCACTTTCTCTACCTCGCCTCTCGGATTCCCTCTCCACTGACTTCTCAAGCAACCATTTCCCTCACCCCTGCTCAAAATGGAGTCAAGGGTGGCTCTCCTCCACCTTCCCTCATGAACATTAAAAAAATAAGGTGCTGTAGTCAGATAGCAGGAGTCCCCAAGTAGCACAGCCCATGTGTGCACTTAGGGAGCACAAGTAGAATAATGAGGGGAGGGAGGTTAAGAAGCTCCAGCCCTGTGTTTTGCTCATACAGAACAACATGTTTGTAAACACCAAGAGAAGGACATGGCAAGCTTTGACATCAACCAGCATAATGGGAGTCTGCTGTGGGAAGCTGGTGATGATGGCATTGCTTGCTTCAAGGGTTCTGTAGGGGGACCAACTCGTGTGTGTATTTTGTCTTCTCTCTTGTTCTCTCTCTCTCTCTCTCTCTCTCTCACACACACACACACACACATGCACGGATACATGCACACATGCATGCATGCACACACGCCACTTCTTAAGCTGCAGGATAGGGAGGTGGACTGGCCCATAGGAGGAGAAAAGAAGCAGTGAAGAAAGAGTAGACAGAGTTTATAAATTTTCTCATTGTTGATCCTATCTTCATAGGATTACTTCATCTCATGTTTTGGTATCTGGATTCCAAGGCTATCATCAAAGGCTCTTTTCTGAGTACCATAGTCTAGCAAGATCTGGAGGTTGGCTACTTGGGAGAGGGCACCGTTTCAGTGTTAATAACTGAACTGGTATGCCTGTCATCATCGTCATGTTATTCTTCTTCTTTCATTGCCCAGTGACATCTCATGTTAGATACAGGCCTCCCTCTTATTCTTCTACAAATTTCTGTTTTGAGCTATTCTAATCCATGCCGATCAGTGGTGGGATGTCAAAAATTTTACTACCCCACCATGACATCATCACAGTGTGGGTGGAGCTAACATCATGGGCAGAGACAATGTCATGACATCATGATGTTGTGGGCGGAGCCAAAGAAAACAAATTAAAAAATTATTAAAAATAAAATAAAAATAAGCACACACACACCTCAACCCACCTACCCACCCACCCACAACACAGTAAATAAATTAAATAAATAAATAAAGAATACATTAAAGTACGCCCACCCACAACACAAATCAACCAGAGCTTTTAAACCAGAGCTTAAAACTTATTTTGGCTAATCTTTTTCACACTATGTCAGATGGAAGGAACTACAGAATGAACTCACCACAAGATGGCTTCATTTTGGCACTTTTCAACTTTTCAACAGTTAAAGAAGTTAGGTGCTAAGTTTTTGCCTGACCAGGTCTCTAGGATATCTATGGGAGCAGGCTATAAGGAGCTTCAGGTTAGCTAGCAGCTTCTCTTCCTCCTCCCCGCTTGGGAGGACAGCAAGGAGGCCGTGCATATGCGCCAAGCACTGTAGGTGTGCATGCACACTAAGTGCTTGGCGCGCATGTGCAGTGGAGGAACCAGTGAAAAGGTAAGCCCCGAAAGTGGTTCCCCCCAAAAGCTGCAACTGGTTCTCCAGGACACTGGGGAAAGTTACTACCGGTTCTGGAGAACTGGTGAGAACCTGTTACATCCCATCACTGATGCCGATCCTGCTGATTTTTTAAAGCATCCATCTATCTAGTACACAGTCTTCTTCTACTCCTTCTTCTGATCCAAGGTTACAATTGATGCATTTCTATATTCGATCAGCCTTCCATCTGCCTCATTGTGTGGCTCATCTATCTCCACTTTAATTATGCTATTTGTTCTTTTACATCTATTATTTCTAGCTTCTGTCAAATAACCTGATTTCTTACTTAATCTGTTAGGCTGATGTATAGCATCCATCTTGCCTTTGCTCTCTGAGCTTTTACAAGCTTTTACATGATGGACTTCATTAGAGTCCAGGTATATGCAGCATTGTTTGCACATTCATTATAAACTGATCTTTATTATAGAGTATTTTTGTTTGACTTTTAAAGATTTTACTTTGCTTATCAAAAGTTGACCATGGCAGTCTTTGCGCATGACCAGACTGCCTGTTGTGAGACAGTCTGGGATTGCTCATTTTCAGGTCAGTTTCAGCTTCACTCATCCAGACATCCCAAGAGACCCTTTGACTGTATGGTGAAGTAGCTGACAAATGATACACTTCCTTTTCTCCTCTGGAGAGGGGCAGGGAAAGTGTAATTATTTCTCTCTTCAAAGTTGACTGTTGTATCATTGGACCCCAAAAAGCTCAAAAGAGTGGGCAAAATGACCACCTGCCTATACTGTACTTTTATTCATCTCTTTTCTGATTAGATTTCCTACACTATATTATCTGAAACAGACACATTGTTGTACATACAGTTGTACCTCGCTTTAAGAGCATAACGTGTTCCACAGGATTGTTCTTTAAGTGAAACACCATTGTAAGTGACAAATTGTGGGCGGGATTGCGAACCCCAATTTATTTGTTAAGCGTATTTTTGGTTGGTTTTATTTGTTAAGCGAAGTGAACATTCAGAGAAAATTCTGCTCTTTAAGTGAGTTACTCTTTAAGCGAAACACTCTTTATGCGAGGTTTGACTGTATTGTATATGATAACCATCAATTATAGGGGCTGAGGTGGCTCAGTGGTTAAGAAGCTTGCCTTGTTAGCTGGAAGGCTGGCAAGTTGGCAGTTCAAGACCTGGGCACTGCATGATGGATTGAGTGCTCATCTCTGTCCCAGAGTCCTTTCATGAGGACATGAAAAGAGCCTCATTTGGGTGTTCCCTGAGCAGAGTTTCTTCCGCACAAATCCTTTCAACCCAGAATAATTTCTAACACAAAATTATTATTACCATCAATTATAACATTCCTGTTTCTTCTTTTTTGGATGGTATTTTCTTTTTTATTTCATTTTAAATAACATTTTACATTTCAGTTTTCAAATCTTCCAACATACAGAGGCTTAGTGTAGCATTTGGGGCTAGAGTAGACCCATTGAATCAAAGGGATTTAGTAAGTCAACTTTTCTACAAGTTCCATTGATGTAAAGGGGTGTACTTTCAATGGTAAAATTGATTACATTTAGAGTAGGCCCATTTGAATTAAAGAAACTTAATTAGGGGTTATTCACTATATACCCACTGATTCAATGAGCCTTCTCTAGAGAGATTTATTATGCTAAGCAATAGGACTTGGGTCATTGTAAATCATAAAAATTATTGGTTATAATTACAACATTTTTTGTGTATCTAAGGTGATTGAGTTACCTTCTACTGATATTAATTCCTTTATGTTTCCAATTAAGATTTTTTTTGACACATCTGTGCTGTTATATACAGCTCTGGATTCATTCCATGTTTAACTGGTATTTGCATTGTATTTTCATATAATTTGACAACCATTGTTGCTTGTGCATAAATAGATTGTTTAAACTGTGTATATCTGCAGTCTATTCTACTGTTCTGTAGTGGGTTTTTTTTAAATTGCCCACAATTCAGTACTCTCAAAGGCTTTTTTTATAATCTGTGTACACCAGATATAAGGATAAATTATGTTATGTTGATTTTTCTGCAAGCATTCTAATAGCATGAATGTGTACTGAAATTCTTCTGGAATCCTGATTGTTCAGCAGACTGCTAAAATACTAGTTCTTTTCCTAACCCATTTATTATTGTTGTTAATTCTGTTGCAGTAAGAAAGATATCAGGCTATAGTTTCCCAGTTTGCTCTTACCTCTTCCTTTAAATAATATTACTACTACAGAACTGTTATAATAATCTGGTCTTTGCCATCAACTAGACAGTTGCTAAGGAGCATTTATATTATAATTTTGCACCTCTAGTCCACCAGTTTTGTTATTATCCCATCTCTTCTCCTGGAGTTTAGCTGTTCTTCATACTTTTAAAATTAGCTAATATTTCATCTGTGCTAATTTCAGGTCTATCTTCAGAGTTTACATTTTTTATTTTAGTTGCTCTGCAATCTCTTCAGGTGGCATGAGGTTTTGTTTATATAGTTCTTCATGGCATGTGTTGGTAACTCTTAATATTTCCCCATCTATGACTTCATTTCCATTTTTATCCTTTATAGCTGGGGTTTGAGTCGGGAGCCGGGCCATGCTCCCTCAGTACGGTGTCATAAATGCATTTACAATAGCCGTAAACAAGTCCGCGGCTGATTCTGGTGGCGGCGGTGGCGGCTGGTGCAAGGGCCAGATTATTTGTTGCCACGGGCTGGATCCGGCCCACAGGCTGTAGGTTGCCTACTGCTGCTTTATAGCATTAATTATTGGGCAAACTACTTTATTTATTAAAGAGGGTTGCTCACTTGAAGAGAATGTCTTGGATTTCCATACCATATGAGGCATATGTGAAAAGAGGAGAAGGACAAAGATCTCAAGGCCGACCCAGAGGAAGGTGGAGAGATGACATGAAAGAAACATTATAAGCAGTGATGGGATCTAACAGGTTCGCCAGAACCGGTAGTAGCTTTCCCCAGTGTCCTGGAGAACCGGTAGCAGCTTTTGGGGGGAACCACCTTCGGGGCTTACCTTTTCACTGGTTTCCCCCACTGCGCAATGCGCACCAAGCACTTGGTGTGCATGCACGCCTACAGTGCTTGGCGCGTAAGTACAGCCTCCTTGCTGTCCTCCCAAGCGGGGAGGAGGAAGAGAAGCTGCTAGCCTGAAGCTCCCTATAGCCTGCTCCCCAGGGTAAGTGACTCACCTTTGGATGTGGTGTGTCTGTGTGTATTTTAATGTGTATTTAATACCTTTACCTATATTGACATACTACCACAGTTCCTAAAAAGGCCTGGTGGCCGGCAGGCCTGGCGGCCTGGCTTGGGTTTTTTAAGCAAAGTCTTGGAGTTACCTCATCAATAAGCTACACCTGAGCTGTTCCAATTGGAGAACCCTTAAGGAGGTACAGCTGTTTTACATTTACATTAAGGCATATTATCCCAGAGAACCGGTATGATGACCATATCCATCTTGCAACATGGTGCTGCCCAGGCACTTATATAACAGGTAAGTGACGGGTTTGTGTTTGGGATGGGTGGGTGGGTTGATTTATGTTTGGGGTGGGTGGGTGGGTGTATTTTAATGTAATTTGTATTTTATTTATTTTATTTATTTACGGGTTTGTGTTGTGGGTGGGTGGGTGGGTTGAGGTGTGTGTGTGTGTACTTATTTTTATTTTATTTTATTATTTTATTATTTTTTATTTGGCCCCGCCCATGACATCATGATGTTAGCTCAGCCCACACTGTGATGACATCATGGTGGGGTAGTAAATTTTTTGACATCCCACCACTGATTATAAGAAAACCAAATACTGTAACACCAGTGGAGGCTGCTAGAAGTGGCAGAACAAGAACCTTGTATCTCTCTTGACACCCCAAGGGGTGCTTTGTTACCTTCACTATATTATAGTGGTCTGCAAATAGTGGCTCTCCAGGTGTTTTGGACTTCAATTCCCAGAAGCCCAAGTCAGCACTACTGTTGATCGAGGCTTCTGGGAATTGAAGTCCAAAACACCTGGAGAGCCACTATTTGCAGACCAAGGCATGATTCTATCCTGCCTTGTTTCCCTTGACTTAACCATTCTTTTCTTCTGTCAGACAAATCCTTCATTGTAACACTCCACCATTCCCCTGTCTTTGGGAGGCCTTCACTGTGTTTTGGCCTGCTTCTAACAGTGACTTATTTAAAACATCGATGATGTGGTCTCTAGTTGCAACCCAGAGCTCAGGGAAAAAAAATCTTCCTTTTCTTCTTTTCTCTGAACTAGCAAATCGAAAAGAATTCTTTCAGGCTTTTCAGTGGCCTTTAAAGAGTGTTATGGTTCTCCCATTTTCCACGGATTTAGGTTTTAATATCAGTCTGGGTGTAGTTTTATTGATTTGCTTATGCTGTGCTTCTTCCTATAATTATAATTTTACTGTTTTGTGTTATATTTCAAACCTTTTCTTTAATACATGACAGCCGGAGGACTTTGGTTATGCAATGACAGAGGAATAAGGAAAACAAGACAGAAATGCTTTTGTCGTGCAAAGGCAGAGAGCAAGTTGCTTTTCTTATGGTTCTTCAAGGTTCTTATGGTTCTTCTGTGGATCATACATGAGGATGTCTCTGTGTCTGCATGAAACTCACTGGAATATTCTATAGCTTAAGGCCAAAAACCATTAGGACTAATGCCCCCCCCTCCCTTTCCAATGCACATCTCCCTGCACATAATGGTCACCCACCAGTTCCTCAAGTATACCACTGTCCAGGAATGAATAGTAGTGTGACAGACCAAGAGGAGGATTGGTGTCTTGTGTGATTTCACAGATGACCACTCAAGGCACTGCAATTTTAGGCAAGGAAACTCTTCTCCTTCTTTGTAGTCTCTGTGAATCACTACACATGGGTAGGTGACAATCTTGGCTGGCAGGATGTCACTATCGGTACAGATGAGAGGACCACTCTTCCAAATGCATCATCAAGCTTTGTTCTGACGTCCCACCTATAGTGTTTGAGGAACATGGAGAGTTAAGACCACATTACTGCTTTGCAAATGTCTCTTAATTGCATCCCCTGAGCCACCAGTTTTTGAAATGAGAAGTCTTTAATCTGCTGTAGCTATCAGCTCAAACGGCGGCTTCATCTGGTCATAGAATGGATCAGACCTGGGTGAAGGTGAGATCTGGACCTCTAGAACTAGTTTCTTGGCCATTCTGAGCATAAGGTCTGAGTAGGAGCGAAAATCCTCAGAATCTGCATCAGATACAAGCGTACTGACCAAGATGTACGAGGAGTCTTTTAGTGACTCGAAATCTGAATTTTACATAGCACACAATAACAACTGCTTGTTCTTGTCATATCTTACTTTTGATCAATTGATCTGATAAGGTTCATTTCTGAAAAAGCAAGTATTTAGTCACCAAAAAAGGGCTCAAAATGAGGTTTAAAATTGAGTTTGCTATAGCCAGTTTCCTGTTTTCTTATATGGAAGGTACTGAGCACAGGTTCCCCCTCCCTGCTTCCAAAGTCAGAGGTGCTAGCTCCATTTACAGCCAAAAAGCCAGAGCTGTCTGCATCTCCAGACATTTCCACGGTCGTGTGGCAGGTATGACTAGACGGAATGCTGTTACCTTTCCTGGTGAAAGGTAACAGCATTTCACCTACTCGTTATCTACAGTACTTGCAATGTCTTGCTTTCTAACTGCCAGGATCCAATATCCAATACTGATTTGTCGTCACTTTTAGCGCAAATCAGCTGAACTCCGAAATATTCTATCCTTTGCCTTCTGTTTCCATCTCTGGCCAAACAAACAGTTGTCAAACTGGTGTGTTTTTCTTACGCTTCCGGGAGCGATGAGGGCAGCGTGGGCCAGATGAACTGGTGTCAGAGGCCAGACTTGGCCTGTGGGCCATAGTTTGGGCACCCCTGGTTTAAGGAGATAAAATGGCAGCCTAAAATCTCATCCTGTTGCAATGTTGCAAAACAGATTGCAAGTTGTATTTTACTTCCGCTTCCAGTGGGAGGAACCACGTGACCAGCCTGCTGAACCACGTGACGAACCTACGGCCCGAAAAGTTTGGGCACCCCTGCTTTAAGCTCTATAATGTTCTGAGGAGATTCACTCAGGCACAGAAACACTCATATGTGTGATCCACAGAAACTACCAAGAGACAAGGCAAACAGAACAGAAAGGACCCCTTCCGTCCCCCAATACCTCACTGTTCCATGAATAAAAAGCTCTCTTTCCTCCCTGCTTTATCAAAGCTCAAAGTCAGCATACTATAAGCTTAATATGAAAAACACAATTTTAAAGTCAATTCACTCTAAGCATTCAAGTAGAATAAAGAAAAGTAAAGTTGGCACTGAAGCTATTGTTTTAGGTAACCTAAATCTCATCTTAGTTGTGACATTTAAGTAACAAATTCTCAAGCCCCATATTCTCTTAATTCTTGTTCTCAAGGCTGATTTGAACCTTAAGGGACAGCTGTGATTCTTAGATGTACACAAAATGACATGTGCTTGACAGTGGCACCTCTGTGCCTGTCCCTTCAATGTTGTTCGCACATTTCTCCTTCAAATGTTATGGAATGGTTATATTGTGTGTTGCAAGCACCAAGAGACACATCTGCTACTCAATGAATAAAGCTGCCTTTAGTTGAAATATTATGCATCAAACTAACTCTGTCAGCCACTCTTAGTAACCTCACATTTGTGAGAAAATACCTAAAACAACTGGATTCAATGCCTGGTAGATCAGTGTTTCTCAACATTTGCATAAAAGGTATTTTAATGGGGTAAAGCAAACACATTTAAAATCAATTTTTCAGAATATATATTTTTAATTCTAACCTAATATTAATGGAATGGTTGTCCTCACATTTCTCTATTTTTGCCTGTGATTTGGCTTTAAAGCCTGGCACACATTCCCAACTGGTGCCCAGGTTGACTGGCACAATGTGTTTAAATGATTCCTGCATCTTTGCAACATCTGCATGCTCATCGTGCCATTTGGAGCGAGGCAGGGAGCACAGCCTCCATGCTGTAATGCCCAAGTCTCTTCATCAAAAGGGCCCTCACCCTTGATCTCAGACATTAGCTTTGACCTGTCAAGGATGCTGCTGACTTGGCAACTATATCTAGAGAGAAGGCAATCAGTGTGTGTTACAGAGATAAAAGGCAGAGGGAAAAGGAAGGAGTCTTTGGTCATAACTCGTGAAGGCCCTTACCACCAGCTATGCTGGTTGGACTTTTGGTGGGCTGACATGGAAAACCATCTGAAGGGCCAAAGATGGTTCAGTCTTGGACTACGTCCTTGAGCAGCACATGGCAGATCATTAAGAGTTCTCTGGTGTGAGAGCTGGACTTCTATTTGCATTGCACAAGAACAGGCCTATTTTCATGTACAGAGGAGACACATGGATGACATACATAAGCAACTGAGAAAGGTTTGAATGAAATAGGCTTCAGCAAGAAAAAGAACACATAAAGTTGTGGTTTCCAACATGGGTCACACGCCCCATGGGGGGCAATTTGGTTTTTAAGGGGGGCAATTAGAGAATGTTTAGACCAGACATTCGCAGCCTACGACCTATGGGCTGGTCTCAGTCCCCGACACCAATTCATCCAGCCTGCGCTGCTCCCAGAGGCGGAAGCAAAACAAACCCACACAAAATGCTGCCGTAAATGCATTCTGCACATGCACAAACATGCTTTACTTTTGGTTCCGGTGGGAGGAACCAGGTGACCGGCCCAATCAGCTGTCCAGGGGGGCATGGTCAGGCCCACAACCTGAAAACATTGAGGACTCCTGGTTTAAACCAAATGAATGGCCTTTTAGGCTTCCTCCATGTGAATAGTTCACTATTTGAATAATAAGAATTATGTCATAGCAGGGTGGAAAGGTAGGAACCAGGAATTTAGGGATGCTTAGGTGGGGCATGGCAAAAAAAAAAAACAGTTTGGGAACCACTGACATAAAGAATTAGTAAAACTGTTTTTCTCAGTTTGAGTTGAAGGACAGCAAGGGTGGAGAAAAGCTGGGAGGAGAATTGCTCCTCCCTGCCCACTTTTCCTGTGGCAATAGAGCCTCCAGAAGCTCAAATGAAGCACCAGATTGTAATGAACTTGGAAAATGTTACCTGATCTGAATAAGTTCCCACAACTTCTCACTTGGAGAAACAGAACTTTTCCACTCAGTTAGTATGAATGCTTTCCTAGATAGCATTATGTCACTGGGATTAGCACCTCTAGTGGTTTCTAAGAGTCACCAAAAGAGGGATTTCCCAGAACTCATCACACCTGTTCGCACTCTGAACTTCAAGTTCATATTCCTTTGAACTTGTAGGTCATTCACCCACACTAGAGAGAAGGGGGGCAAAGTTTGACCTTGGGCACCTTGCCAGTTAGTTTCAACCTTGGGAGATCTCAGAGAGATAACGTAAATCTTATCTCCCCAATCTAATTTCAAGGACGCCCATAAATTCTTAAGGTTGGAGAGAGACTTTTTCAGGGTAAAAAGCCCTGCTTTTGAGAGGTTAGAGGGGGTCTTCATCAGATGCAGCAGAACACCTTGAAGTGTTGAATCATCGCCAGGAAAAGCGGAGATGGAACTTTGAAGTGGGGCTGAAGCCAGGCCCTTCCTTTGGGAGATGGAATATAAATATAAATATAACTACCAACGTGACAACTAGCTGAAATTTCAGCTCTTCAGACTTTGAAATTTCTAGGACAAGATTAGGTCTACTCTTAGATTTTACATGTTTTCTTATTCTCAGTTAAGTGATGCGGACTTAGAGAGCTAAGGACCCAGGAATGGGATCTTTTTCTTTTAAGTTCTTTAGACAGATTAGTATTTTAGCAACTGCTATGTTTTGCCTTTCGATATTTTAATTAAATGTATGGAACCTGTTTTGCTTATTATCACAATAAAAGGAGGGAGGCCTGACTGGGTCTCTTTTCCATGAAAGACAATTGGAAGTTGTGCTTCATGGAGTCGCTGGAGTCTTTCAACGTCTCTCTTATCACACTACCAGTGCAATACTCCCATAGCATATCTTTGGAGGATCACCTGGGAGGAGGGGAGATAAAGAAGGACTCAGGCTGGAGAAACCATTCTCAGGGCTGGATACAAAGGAGGTATCTGTGGGAGTAATTGGTTGCCCGGCAGCTTGAGGGGAGGACTGGGAAGCAAGGCCTAGAAGTCTCACCTGGGCGCACCTGGTTCCTCACCCCCCCCCACCTGTCGAATTCCATTTTGGCCCCGATACAGAAGGAGGTTGGTGACACAGCCAGTCAGGACACTACAGCATCCACTTACTTGTAAGTCCAGTCTGAAGACCATGAACTTTTGCTAGGATTCAGTAAGCCACACACAGTGCCTGAGGCCCAGTTGATATCTTCTGATGAGAGGGTGAAGGATAGATGAAATATCGGCTCTAACTCTTGGCTTCTTTACTTCAGTCTGGTTGGTTGGAAAGGGACCGATGGGGAGGAGGGGAACCATCTAAATTCTGCTTGCTCAAGTTATTGGATATTGTTTCCATTCTTAAAAAATATTGAGTATGTTGCACCGCAATATAGTATGTTGAATGTTCACACATTGCATGACCAATTGTGCCAAAGATGAGAGGAGTAGATTCTGTTGAGGGGGCAACTGTTTATTAATAGCACTATCCTTAATAGGCATCTTTCTGTTTGACTACTTGCCCCCTCATCTGTGTTTCCAGTTGAGCAGAATTACATCTAATCTAAGGAAGCTAAAAATATCCCATGGCGCCAGATAAAGTAAGGAAGGGGCTTCTTGGCAGAGGCACACAGAGATGGGAAAGGTTGCTTTCTAAGGACTACAAATCGCAAAACCTACTGGCCACCATGGCTAAGAAGTTTTTGGAAAGGTCAAAGAAAGAAGCATTCTCATCCATGTATTCCCTACACAAGGAACGGACATTGTCTATAAGAGGCCACAGGACTCTTGGCCAGTAACAAACGCAAACCAGGACATCAGGATTGGGGCCAGATCTGCACAACAGATAAATCAAAGCAGATTAAGAGGCTTCCAAATTGACACTGTGCAACACACACTCCTTTCTCTTTACTGCAAAGCAATTTGAGGTGAGGGGAGACCAAGCTGGTGACCATTTTAAGAGTTGAGGAGGTGACACCTCATGAATCACCAGGCATAACTGCAGATTAAGGAAAGCTTAAAAGTGTAGATTCAGCCTGGAGTGTATTTGTTCTCAGTGCAATAACATCAAGTTTATCTCAAGATGGGGTTACATACTTAAAAATAACACTTTTGCCTCAGAAATTGGCATCAGTGAAATTAATTTAAATGTAGTTGTTTACACGATGCAGATGTAATCTCACATTATATGCCCCCATGCAGGTTATCTGAATGGTCTTGAGGGGGGTATTTCAAACTGAAATTTGTGTTGCGTTAAATTGTACTGGTTTTGCATGTGTGGCCAAGGGAATCAATTTATTTTCCCCTCAGTATATTTAAAAATGAAACAAGAAGCAAGTTCACCATGGAGTGCTGGTATATAGTTGCAAAAATAAAATGATTTATAAGACTTATATGTCATACTCCATGTGACCATACATTGATTTGAAAAAAATATAGGTTTCAAAACTGGTTGTTTTTTTAAAGTCGTTTACCTGCAGCTTCAGATAACTACCATATATGCTGGTGTATAAGACGACTTTTTACCCCTGAAAAACATGCCTCCAAGTGAGGGGGCCGTCTTGTACACCGGGTGCACTTCAGTTGAATAAAATACAGTAATACCTCAGATAACATTTACCTCGGATAACGTTTACCTCAGATAACGCTTAAATCACATAACGTTAAGCAATCTGGGGAGGAGAATTGCATTGAATAACGTTAAGGTCCTATGGGATGGATTGGATAACAACTTTTAATATCAGATGACGAACAGGAGTTTGGAGGCTTTCAAAGGGAAACTGTCACACCAGCAAACTTGCTAGGGACTTGCCTGGCACTTGCTCTCTTCCTCTATTTGTTACCTTCCTTCTATCATTGACAGTTCCAGTTTGGTTAACAGATTAGAAAACAAACAGCATGGCAGCTCCCATAGGCTTATGGTTCCATTCAGATTTAGTGAATTGTCTTTGGTGAATTACGTTTAATAAACTTGCACTGTTTTATGTTTACTGTACATGTTTGATAACATACAACCTTGTGACAGTTTTTTCTGCATGTCATAAGCATTTGAATATAAATTAACATGTTGAAATCAAATCTGATGTTCTTTTACATTTTAGTTGGTGTGTGGACGGTGTGCAGAAGAGGGGATAGTCTTATACAGTGAGTATATAAAAAACTCTATATTTTGAGTGGAAATGTTGGGGGGGTCGTCTTATACACCCAGTCGTCTTGTACACCGGCATATACGGTATACGCATTCTAGTTCAAAACTCTTTAGGAGCAATGGATATTCATGGGGAGCAGTTTGCCTTCATAGTGCCACCTAATGGACAGACCAAACCTAGAACAAGAAAGTTGGGTTGGGAACTTTTGCCTGGGCTGGGAGAGAAAGGCATAGAGGTGCCCAGGTTTTCAGAGCAAATCGGGTCAGAAGAACTAATGCTTAGGAAGGGACAGTTCAAAGGCAGGAAGAATATGCAACACATTTACATAATCTTTAAGAAGGGGCCCTTGTTTTCAGAAGGTTAAGTCCAAAAGATTGACTTTTTGTCCTTCAATGCTACTTTGCATAGGGGTGTTAATCCCAAAGCTCAAATCAGAATTTAATGTGAATAATTGAGCACCAGCTCCAGCATCCCCAAATCTCTTCTTCAGTTCTTCCCTTCCTAATTACCGACAGAGGAGGTAGCCAACCTTAAATGACCAGATAATGTTATTCTATACAGCAGTACAGTCTCTTTATATTTACTGTGGTACCTCGCTTAAAGAGCATAATGCGTTCTACGGGATTGCTCTTTAAGCGAGTTTGCTCTTAAAGCGAAACACCATTGTAAATAACCAATTGTGGGGGGGGGGGATTGAGAACCCTGATTTATTTGTTAAGCGAGTTCTTGGCTGGTTTTATTTGTTAAGCAAAGTGACCATTCAGAGAAAATTCTGCTCTTTAAGCGAGATACTCTTTATGCGAGGTTTGACTGTACCTGTACAAATGGAGAGAACGACAGGCCATTGTCCTTCACACAAAGCTCACATTAAAAATATAGCAATTAGTCTTTAAAGTGCTGTAACATTTTTTGTTTTTGTCAATTTATGGAGACCCTTTTCAGGGTTTTCTAGGGAAAGATTACACAGAAGTGGTTTACCATTTCCTTCTCCCTGGAGGCACAGTGGGGAATCAAACTCCCAACCACTGACTCTATAGCCAGATACTTTAACTCACTGGGCTATTTAGTTAACTGTTCAGACCCCTAAAATGGAAAATGAAAAAAGCTAATAAAACCTCAAACTACACAGAATGTTTCCTATTTTAAATAGGAACTCATGCGCCAGATTCCTATTTTTTCCTACACTGTCACAACTCTCCTTCGACCCACATTATCCTCACACTCACCCTTTGAGGCTAGACCCAAAGTTTTCATGGTAAAGGGGGGATTTGAACCCCACGTCCCCCAAGTTCCTAATCTACCAAGCTAATGGCTATATCACATAGGTAATTGCTGGCAGAGAAGGGTGGCAGAGCTAGGCCCCATCAGGGCAGGATTTGTGCCCTGGGTTCAGCCTCGTCCAAAATGGAGATTTCCATGCGTGCACGTGTACTTGTAGGCAAGATAAAAAGTCCAATCCAGAAAGGAGGACAGGATGGCTCTGAGCAGAAGATGACTGTTTGCAGAAACATATAGATAGGCTTCTAGCTCATTTTTCCAACATCCTTTGCATGGATGGCAAGTCCTTTGGGCCCATGCTTTCTGCTGAGTCCTTGATGCCTCCCCGAACAGGGGATGCAGATCAGTTCCAACACTTCTTAGAGACGGCTGCCAAAACCAGCTTAATCATTTTCCTAAATCCAGAGTTGATGTAATCCCCAGATCAGAGAGAGTAACACCATAAATGCATCATTCCAAGTGCTGTAACAGAGGCTCTAGCATACAAGCAGCTGTTCCAACAAGCTTTACTGCTTGTTTTCATACGCTTCCCCAGCATTTCTCTGTTCCCTAATGAGAAGCTGCAAATAAGATTCCGGGGTGCATGTGTTCACACGTGTCTTCTTCAGACTTGAAAGGGGATCTGCTTATTTCATTTGGCAACTCACACTGGTACCTCCCTGGTGAAACTACCCCCTATCTCCCCTCCCGTCTGCAGATAATCCGGCAGGATGGCTAGCAATTTCAGCACAGAGCCAAAATCACTCATTAGCAAAATAAGGCCCAGCTAGTGCAGACACCAGGGAAAGATTCCTGGGAAGAGATGCCCTGGACGTAGACGGACTTCATGGCTGAAGAACCTGAGGGATTGGTGTGGAATGTGCTCAGAAGAACTGTGCCGAGGAGTTAAGAACTAGAAGACTATCACCATGATGATAGCTAGTAACTGGGACTGATACGGCACTTGAACAGATGCAGTACACCCTGGTGTACCCTATATCCAAAGAAAAATTGCCTAAGTTTTATGTCAAGGTGGTCAGCTTGTCTAAAACTAACCCAATATATGTGCATATTAGCAGTTTATTCTGCGCTGCTATTTATAGAGTTGTGTAAGAAATTTTGCAGAGGACAGACATAAGACCAGTCTGTCAGTTCTGCTTTTTCCTGCATTTCAGTTTCTTTTAAATTAAAGTTTTGAAAGTGTAAAGGAATTGTCAAACATGGGCGAGTTGTTTGGGAAACTATCTGAACGAAATACTCAGCCAAATTCAATAAAGAAGGCTATTTCTAAGTTTGGAGATGATCATGTGGGGTTGGTGCTAGAGAAACAGGAAAAATGGGAGTGAACACTCAAGATTCCAACTCAGGCTTCTAAGACCAAACCAGTCCTGGTGAAAACAGAATATGCAAGAAACATTCAAGTTCACATCTTCCCATTTTCAATCTTTTCCAAAAAGTTTTAAGTTCTTTTTTGAACTTGAATTTCCTTGAACTTTTGGAAATATTTGCAAATCTCATATGGTTCTTCAGAAAAAAATTGAACCAAATATAATTGTTTTCTACCATTAACCAAGCATTTAATTCATAACCCACTGCCTTCACCTGCATCTACCTACAGAGATTTTACTAGGCATTATCAATACAAGTGTGTGTGTGTGTGGGGGGGGGGGGGCACATGAGGGTCAGAATCTTTGGATTCCAAACTAGAAAGCTCAAGATGACACCACAAATGCTGATCTTCCGTGGTTTGGAACTGTGGCATTATAGATCAGTTTTATTCAGAATTTCCTTATAAACATTTGCAATAATAAACTGCCAGAATGGGTGGCTTTCGCAAAGTGTGACATAAATTCATGGAGGAGTTTGCCCATAACTGCTATACCTATATAGGGTCTCCACTGTCAGGAGCAGTTTACACCTTAGTATGTGTTGCTGGAAAAAAATGTGTGTGTGCTTATTGCATCCATACGGTTAGTGGCCTTCCCATAAGCAACTGGTCAGCTACGGACTGTTGGTCTGGATAGGTCTTTGGTCTGAACCACCAAAAGCCCTGGCACCCTTGTCACATAATACCTTGCATTAAAAGAGATGAACGACTCTAAAAGGAGACAAATGGGAGCAGTTCAGTCATTCAATTTAGACCTGCCTCTAAATAAACTTCCTACGTGTACCTATCCTTCATGTTTAGGAGCACTGTCTGTAGGTGGCCAAGGGCGAGGAAAAGATAGAATGAGCAGCATGGCGTTGTGTTAAGGAAGGACAGAACAGCCTTAGCCGTCTAGAATAGTGATGGTGAACCTTTTAGAGACTGAGTGCCCAAACTGCAACCCAAAACCCACTTATTTATCACAGTGTGCTAACACAGCAACAGGGGAGGAAGGAAACGCTCCCATTGGGCTGCTGGGCAGAGGGGCGGGCTGAACTTTGTGCTGGGGGAGGAAGGAAGTGCTCCCATTGGACTGCTGGGCAGAGAGGTGGAGAGAACTGTGTTGGGGTGACTGCACAGGTGCCCACAGAGAAGGATCTGAGTGCCACCTCTGGCGCATGTGCCATAGCTTCGCCATCATTGATCTAGAAGGAGGGAAGACAACAACTTTAATCTTGGAAGCAAAATGGTGCATAACTAGGCAGAGATTAACTCAGGAAGAAGAGCCTGTCCCTTGGCTTAGTTCTCTGCAGCTTCTCTTTAATATCAGAGAGCAAGCTGCAAGATATTTTGCTGGCATGAGAGGGACCGTGCAAATCCTATCAATGCAGAAAGCACCTTTGTGTGTTTATGACATGATAACAAAAAAGGATTCTTCACTCTTAACCTGTGTCCTTTTGCCTTTAAAATCTGGTCTCTCCAATTGTGTTCTATGCAACAACTGAAATCCTGCTGCTTAGCCTAGCAAATTGCACCAGATTGGGCCCAATGAATCAATGGGGATTTGGTGAGCCATCTTTTCCATAAATTGCATTGGTTCAAATGGACCTACACTAACTACACATTCCTTTAGCATATTAAGCCACAGAAGCCATTTGAATTTACAGAGTTGGCTCCCTTACTGTAAATTTAAAACATTATAGATTGTTATCTGCTGTTGTTTATCACAAACCAGGTTCCTTCCCAGATAACCTCTGCCTCTTTTTTCAGAGCACATTCCCAAGAACAAACCTTCATTGGAATAGAACCGAATATCAAACTAGGGCAGTGATGGCGAACCTTTTAGAGGCCGAGTGCCCAAAATGAAACTCAAAACCCACTTATCACAAAGTGGCAACACAGTAACAGGGGAGGAAGGAAATGCTTCCATTGGGCTGCTGGGCAGAGCGAACTCTGTGCTGGGGGGAGGGAGGAAGTGATCCCATTGGGCTGCTAGGCAGAGGGGTGGGGCAAACTCTGCTGGGGTGACTGCAGGAGTGGCCACGGAGAGGGCTCTTAAGTGCCACCTCTGGCACGTGAGCCATAGGTTCACCATCAGTGAACTAGGGTCTCATGTCATTACTAGGTAGGAAATGGCACATTTACTCATATAACTTGCAACTTGTGTCCAATCAATCACTCTCTTTATCTTGAGGCCATGTTTAAATGTCTGAGGAAGATAACTTGATCCACAAAAGGTTACATGGACCACAGCACGCCAGGCTAAATATAGCAGTTAGTTTTAAAAGTGCCACATTATTGTTTATTTGTTTTGCTGTCTGATATGCCTGCATAGACTAACATGGCTACCAGTTAGAAAACTAAATCCCCAGGTCTACTCTGATGTGATCTGTTGGATTTGGCCAATAAGGGCAGTCCCGTGTAAGAAGGAACAGAACAGACAAGCTATCTAGTTAGGCCCCAAGATTACAGCTACATGGTTGTTCTACTGCAGTGTTTCCCAAATGCTGGTGTTTGGACTTCAATTCCCAGAAGCTTAAGTCAATTCCCCTAAGCACTGATCAGTCAATATACTGGCTTAGGCTTCTGGGAACTGAAGTCCAAACACCAGCATTTGGGAAACACTGTTATACTGAAATAGAAATGGAAGCAGGTGCACACCCCAGATGTGGTTCCACTATGTTGGGAGCAGAAAGAAATCTCCTGATTTCCTCCTTTTGAACACAAGCCCACCTCTAAGGTCAAACTACAGAGGAGATAATTAACATCTTTACATTCTGTTATGTTTGCAAAGACACTGCACACTCCTAAACCAGGGGTGCCCAAACTATGGCCCGGGGGCCGGATGTGTCACTCCTGGAAGTAAAATGCGCCTGTACAGGCACGTTTTACTTCCGCTTCCGGGAGCGACAAGGGCTTCACAGGATGGATGAATTGGCATTGGGGGCTGCATCCATCCCCCAGGCCATAGTGACCAGCTCCCTGAACCATGTGACCGGCCCACGCCCTGGAAAGTTTGGGCACTCCTGCCCTAAAAGATACCAGCATGTGTAAAACAAATATTACAAGCAATGGACTGAGGTCCTGAAAATACATGCCCACACAAATGTGGAAGTCTTGGTTGGATTGTGTGTGTGTGGACCAATGGGGTGCGCTCATCACTGTGTACATACAGAAAACAAAGATTTCTGTTAAGGACACAAGCTCTGTTCCTCTCTGTCCAACACACTTTTGTCACTCAGGTGGGAGAGGGGCCATTATCAAAGACAGGATTTATTTAACTTGGCACATCAAAGTCCTTTCCTTATTTACAGCCACCTCTACTCCATGAGCACTTTCTCCACAGAACAGAGTTGTTAATAGTGTCTGTATAATCCTGCTGAATGAGATGAAGGATTAAAAACCTATCTTCATTTCAATACCACAGGGCATTCTTGTAATGCTTCATGAACTCAGAGGACCCTACAATACAAAATCCAGGATGACAATGATAATACCTGTCCAAACTTTCTATTGTGGAATGCCTTGGAAGCAATCTAATTAATCACGCATCCATGATAGTTTATCTACAGCAGTAATCCCTTTTCTGTTTAAATTTTCAATAAGAAAAGATAAACATCACCCACGATATACTGACTGTGATTGCAAACTCAAAGTTGGCAAGGATCAGTCACCTCTGTGGAGAGCAGCCCTACTTTTTCCACTTCTCAGGGTTTCTACAGCAATAGGTCAGCCAGATTACGTTAAGGCAAAAGCACACATGCTAGATCAGAGATGGAAATTGAACCCACTGACCTAGGTTCACATTCCGTTTGGGAAAAGAATTTTAGTTTAAAATGATTACTCAATCTGAAATCTGACATCAAAGTTGGAGAATGGGTGGATAAGAATAATTGACTTTCAGGGTGAAGGGCAAAGCTGACCGATATACTTGTCTTCAAGACTATTCCATGCAGGTTTAATTCCTCTCCCACATATGTGCTCTTTAATTTATTATTCACAGGTCCGATGTATCGAAAGTTACAAAAAGGAATCCTCCATACAGGAAACTGAGAGATGTGTTTGAAGTGGTAGCGATGTTAGTCTATGAAGGCATATTAGACAAGAAACAGAAAAAATAAAAAGACTAAGTGCTATCTTTTAACGTAAGCTTCACAGGATTTGACTGATGCCACCCTGTAGAAAAAAACATTTAGAGAACAAGGATCCAAAGAGAGATCGCTAATACTGTATCAGCATTCTCCCTCTGGATCCTTGTGCGCGTGCGTGTACACACACACACACACACACACACACACACACACACACACACACACACACACACACACACACACACACACACACACACACACACACACACACACACGATATCCAACTCAATGGATTAAATATTAAGTCAAGGTTTCTTAAGCCACTACCAAATATGAAATACTGTAATAATTATGCTGTTATCTGCTGTTATTTTCCATAAACCTGGTTCCTTCCCAACTAATCACTGCAACTTTTTTCAGAACAGGCTTCCAAGAAGAAAGCTTTATTGGAAAAGAAATAGCTATAAAAGAAGGGGCTTATCACTAGATGAAAAATGCCTCATCGGCTCACACGATTTGCATCTGTGTTATCTGCAGGGTTACAGGTTATGTACTATTAATCTAAAGAGTGGTCATCCGTATACACACACACACACACTGATCACAAAACAGCTTGCTCTGGCCTCTGGCCCCTGGCCCACCTAGCCTGAGGAAGGAAGAACAGCTGGGGAGGCCGGGTGGCTGATTCAGGAAATGATGGTGCCTTTGCCACAGTTGTCATTGTATGTGTTGATCTTTTACGTTTTATTGCACTGTTATATTTTATTGTATTGTTATATTTTATTGCATTCAGTGATGGGATGTAACAGGCTCTCACCAGTTCGCCAGAACCGGTAGTAACTTTCCCCAGTGTCCCGGAGAACCGGTAGCAGCTTTTGTGGGGAACCACCTTCGGGGCTTACCTTTTCACTGGTTGGGTGTATTTTAAAAAATTATTTATTTATTTATGGGTTTGTGTTATGGGTGGGTGGGTGGGTTGAGTTGTGTGTCTGTGTGCGTGTGTGCTTATTTTTATTTTATTATTATTTTGTTTTTTAAAATTTTTTTCTTTGGCTCCACCCACATCATGACATCATGATGTTAGCTCCACCCACACCAATGATGTCACGGTGGGGTAGTAAATTTTTTGACATTCCACCACTGATTGCATTGTTATTTTTATTTCATTGTTACATTTTATTGTATTGTTATATATTATTATACTGTACTGTAATGTTTGATATGTTCTGATTTCTGTGAGCCGCCCTGAGTCGGCATATGCTGAGTGGGTGGCATACAAATCGAATAAATCAAATCAAAATCAAATCTATAACCTGAGGTTCCTGCACCCACCTTCCACTGTCACTTTTTACTGAATAAATCACGCAATTCGCAACTTGCGTCAAATAACCAATCACTGTCTCTTTATCATGAGGCCATGTATACATTAGTGCCAGCAATTCTTACGATTGAAGTGGATTTGATCCATGAAAAGTCACATTAAAATACAGCAGTTAAGACTTTGAGGCTCCATAACATTTTTATTTACTTTGGTTTTTTTCTTTTCTGATATATGAAAATTGTATGACTATTGACATCAGGTCAAAATAATGCAAAAATTATCAAGATTTTCTTCATACCACAGTGTCTGTAAGGGTACCGTCAAAGCATTTTCTTCTTCAAATGGTTTGTATGCACCTTTATATGTGCTGATAAATATTAAAGGAAAACTCCCACAATCACATCCAGGAGAAAGTAACGCTCCGAGTTCTCTTCATCATCTCTAAAAAAATAAAATTTTAGAGAGCCCCCCCCCCTTTTTCAGCCATAGATACGTGAAGGAGACAAGCAAGCTTCTGGTTGCCCAGGTGCTGATTGGAGCAGGATTTGACTCAAATGGACATTCTGGATGAATACATGAGACCTGCTGCAAAATAACAGCAGAAAGATCTTGAGTTAGCACCAAAAGCTACTGTTCTTAGTAACAAAATGGTCTCCGTGATTATCGTTCTGAACTGTGGAACTGGCACTCTTATCGCATTACTGCGCTGCCTGTTCTGTTTTCAGAACCTCATAGATTAGAATGAGGCAGGTGTGCAGTGCCATCTTCTATGAGTGGAGAGATGCAAAATCTTTGCCACTTTCCCCCAACAAATGTTCATCTTAGTGGTCCATCAATTCCAGCATTTCTTGTGGATCGACTATCTTCTCCCGAGGCTTCCCAGCCAGCTTGCCCCTTGCCACTTCAGCTGCATCAATCAACTCCCAATCCGAAAAAGAAACCGGTCGGATTCCTGTTAAGCAGGCAGAAAGAAAGAAAGAAAGAAAGAAAGAAAGAAAGAAAGAAAGAAAGAAGGAAAGGAAAGGAAAGGAAAGGAAAAGAAAGAAAGAAAGAAAGAAAGAAAAGAAAGAAAGAAAAGAAAAGTCAGTCTCAGTGAATTACACATCAAACTACAGCTGAATGGAAATGAATCACAAATATACTGCTTATGTCGGGGTGCCATTGTATGTTGTTTGCTCTTTTGTTTTGAGTTTAATTTTGATATTTTAACTCTATAACACTTTTGTATATTTTAACTCTTTCTTTTGCCTGTAAACTGCCCAGAGTACCAGTTTCCATTATATGAGTGATAGATCAACCAATCGATCAAGCAAACAAGCCAGCCACTGCACACACGTGCACTCACACACAATTACCACCCTTCCAATTTTAAATTAAAGGCGTGCTTTCTGCACATCAGGTTACTTGACAACCCCAAGAGTGTAGGTCAAATGAAATTAGTTATATCATAGAACATTCTTATAATGGTACAACTCTGCTTTAAAGGATAAACTGTCTGGCTTATTGAAAAATCTGAAACTGGTTTAGAGAGAACACATTAACTAAAAGCATTAACAGCAAAGGAACCGGTGGGCCATAGAATGCATTTCCAGGTACACTGGGGAAGGATCGCTATAAAAATAATTAAAATTCAATATTCTCTGCAGAAACAGACTTGACATAGCTGGTCCTTTTTCCAGGTTTCACATATTTCTATGATACTATCACACTCAGTAATACCTCATATAACATTAGTATCGAATAACACTAAAATCGCATAACATTAAGGAATCGGGGGGGAAGAATTGCATCAGATAACATTAAGATCCTATGGGATGCTTCAGATAACAACTGCTAAAGCCTGTGTGGTTACAATGTATCTCTATGGATCCCATAGGATTTTAACATGCATCAGATAACACTAAAAATCATATAACACCAAGACTTGTGGAACCAGGTTTTAGTGTTATATGAGGTTTTACTGTACTTGGTTTGCTACAAAGCAGGAAGATTCCTATGGATCTCCCTGCTTTGTAGCAAATCAAGCATACACCACCAGATACTGAAGTTTGTATCTTACTAGATCTTATTGTTATTTCAATAAATTTCTATTCCATTTATTTAACAGCATAAATTGTATCATTGTAGACAGATAGATAATGACAACAACCGTAGTCAAGTCAGTTCTGACATATGGCAGTTCTTTTCAGGATTGTCTAGTTAGAAGTTACACAGAAGCGATTAAGCCTTCCCTTCTTCTAGGGGTGCCCTGGTCTATGCCAGTGGTGGTGAACCTATGGCATGCATGCCAGAGGGGGTACTCAGAGCCATTTCTGTGGACACATGCGCTGTTGCCCCAGTGCAGAGTTTGCCCCACCCCTCTGCCCAGCAGCCAATGGGAGCACTTCATCCCTCCCCCCAGCACAGAGTTCACCCCGCCCCTCTGTTTGGGTGCTCAGTCTCTAAAAGGTTCATCATCACTGGTCTATGCCGTTTGCCCAAAGCCACACAGCTTTGCTTTTCTCTGAGGAGCATCAGTGGGCCAGCTTGCCCGAAGTCATACAGGCTGCTCTACTTGCAAGAGACACAGTGGGGAATCAAACTCCTAACCGCTGGCTCCATCCTGACAGAAAGACAGACAGGAGTTCCAATGTCCACAGTTATGTAGGTACGTATTCTTTCGTCACACAATTGTGCATACATAAAAGAGAGACACATGCAGAAATTTGCCAGGTGCAAAGCGGTTGTTGGCATCTGTCATCTGCTTCCTGCCTGCCAGTTTGCCTCTTATTTTAGACAGGTAAACGACAGCCCAGCACTCTCAGCCAGACATGTCTTGTCCCCTGAAGGTTGTCTGACATATCTAAAAGCTACCTGGCACTAACTTTCCACAACCCTCTGCCATTCAGACACAAAGAACATTCCCAGGTGTGGAAGGGGACAAACGTGTCAGATCATAATGAACACCCATCTTTAGAATAAGATCATTTGCACAGACAATTTGCACTTTATGCTTATAAGCCTGCGCAGGAGTGTTGAGGATAGGATCAGAAGACATCAGAAGGTGCAGCACTCCAACTATTTCCCAGAACCAACCATCTGCCGAAGGCTGCTCTTAGCTATTATGTTGGCAATACAATATGCAGTCACTTGACCTGTCTCTCTTGGTTTCAGAGTATCAAGGCCAATAGCAGCCACAGGGATCACCTTGGGCCACTAGACACTCTTGGGAAGCAGACAGGAAAGCGGAGGAGGAGAGAGAAGCAGAGGCAGAGATGCCAAGAGTGAAGCAGCAGCAGGAAACAGTGAGAACACAATCTGATAACTTCAATGCCTAGCACTGCGACGTGTGTTCTAAAGTCCTCAGATCTGCCTTTGGTACATCCCACTAAAGGAATCCTGGGCAACCTCTAGAGCAGGGGTTCTCAATGATTTCCAGTCACAGGCCAGACCAAGCCCCCTCACGCAGCCGAGCGTGGTGGTCTGGTCCTGTAAAATATGTCTGTGGCCATCGTAAACGCGTTTACAATGGCCATGGACACATTTACGGCCATGTAAACATATGAGTCTGCAGCTGATTCTGTTGGCGAGGTTGGGGGCAGATTATTTGGCATTGTGGGCCGGATCCAGCCTGCGGGCCGTAGGCTGCGATCCCCTGCTCTAGAGGCCAAGAGGTTGCACACAACCATCCCTGGAACTTGAAGAGCTCTTTGGTCAACCCTGCAGAAAATATTCACACTACAAATGTTATGGTATTAGGCACACAATGCAAGTTGGTGTTTTGGCACACAGTTCACAAGGCCTCCCTGGGTCCATGAACCGACAGCCGTAACTTGGAAGTGAGTAAATTGGCAGAATTTTATGTATCCATTTGCTGAAGGCAGTTGTGAGACCAGTTAGGTTGGACAAATAGATCTAATCCTTCACCCACACTGTTGTCAGATAAGCTGTTACGCTGCCTACGCCCCAAGGAACCTGGATCTGCAGACATGCAGGACAATCCTTGTTTGACTCGGAAAGAAGTCTCACAGCTTCCTCCTTCCTAAATGGCTTTAGAATGAGACAGTACTGACCACACTGCCTCAAGAGAACTGTGCATAAAAGAGTCTAACACTTCAGGCTCAGAAATGTTAGCAATAGGGCATAAACAAGGGGAAAGTCAGTTGACAAGGGAAAGATCACACCTATATCACTCCTGGCAGAAGATGTCCAGACTGGGTCTTTCCTGCCTTCCGCCCCAACACCCACATGGAATTACATCTGCTACTAGGTAAAGGTAAATGTCTCCCTTGCTTGAAAATCAGTCGTGTCTGACTGTAGGGTGCGGTGCTCATCTCCGTTTACAGCCAAATTGCCACAGCACTGTCTGTGTCTGAAGACATTTCCGTGGTCATGTGGCAGGTATGACTAGAATCCGGAGCACACGGAACACTCTTACTTTTCCTGCCAAAGCGGTACCTATTTATCTACTTGCCATTTCTTGCTTTCGAACTGCTAGGTTGGGTGGAGCTGGGACAGAGATGGGAGCTCCTTGGGTCTCGTATTGCTGACCTGCTGTACAAACAGGTAAAAGAGTAGAAGACCCTGAGGACTGATGCAGTCTTGACCCATACATTTCTGTGCCCAACGAGGCAATGATACTTGCTTGAAGACAAAATGATGAAGTCTAAGCCAAACCGGAAAACCAGTGTGTGTCTACTGACCTTGGAGACCCAAGCTCAAATTCAGATCCAAGCTCATCAAGTAACCTTGGGTAAATTCTATCTTTTAATTTTTGCTCCCTCACTTGCGCCTCCTGTGAAAAACGAATCGTGTGTGTCAAAGCATCAAACAGGTGCAGTTACTCAAGGCCTGCAAAGCGAGATTGAACCTTATGTAACTGATAAAGGAAAAATCCAAAAGCATTTGATTATATTAAAACTTTCAAGGTTTTGGCTTCGGGGAGATGATAGTGGAGCATGCTGCCCATAATCAATAAAAATGTGAGCCAAAAGCAAACAAGAAATGTTGACGGAAGTCAATCTCGAAGTTTCACTGAAAAATGGAAATATGTGACCGCAACACTTATTTATCATCGCCACCACAAACCTATTGTTATACTAGGGCTTGTAAAAAAATTAATAACCAGTCCCTATCAATGCCTTGTGAATTAACAAGATGTATTTTTTAAGTGAGAAGGCAAAGTCCTGGCTCTAATTATCAAAATCATATTAAAAACTCTTGAGTTTCCAAACCCTTCTCATCATTTTGGGGAGCAGGAGTGAAGTTTAAAGTTCCTAATGTTGACAATAACTTGGTCTGTCAAGGTAACGGCAAGTCTCGCTGAGCAGAAACGGGCTTGGCACTTCTGCCAAGCTGGTGGTACTCAAAACGGTCTCTAATTTCAATCAAAATGCACACGTCAACTCAGGTCACTGGGTTCCTTATAGGATTCCTCTGGGATTTTCATGAGGTGTGTCATGGGAAGAACCCTGTTTCCTTAACGTGCCCAAAAATGGAGGAACTTTGGTTTTCCTAGGCCTCCAAAAATCAATTCTTCTCTATTAAGACTGGTTGTTTTCAGTACAGTAAAATTCCATTCTCTATCTCTTAGCCCTAGCAGAAGCCATGTTATGTCTCCGCTATGCTGTGGTGCCAGCAGGTGTATAAACAAAATTTTGTTATGGGAAAGTTCTCCTAGAAGAGCAAAGAAGAACTCTGATTGGAGGAAAGTAAATCATGCTGGTCAGATAACTTCATTTGGAAGTAAAGGGAGACAGTTCGGTTTTGGATACCGAAGGAGCAGGATGCTCTGGGAACATTGGTTTTTGTTCAAAATGATTACTTAGGACTGTACTTTGATTGCTGGACTGATTCTTATGCTACTGAAACTAATCTACATTTTTTATGGTCTATGATTATGAAACAATAAACGTTTTTATTCACAACGTCTCTTCATTGGGTAAGAGGTAATATTGCATACACACACACGCCGAATTCGCTACCAAGTATCTCCCCAAGTATTTTTTCTTTGATCCCCTGGCATTCATAGTAGTGAATGGGTCCAGGGAAAGCAGCTGGAAGGGTTTTTTTTAAGCTGGAAACCCAGCCCAGTTCTCTTACTAGAGAAACTTTGGGAAGTTCTGGGGAGCTTTTTGAAAGATAGAAGTCCCACGTAAGGAATGCAAGGAGACCCAAAGTAGAGTAAGATGACTGGTAAAGGTGACAAGGTGGGTAGGTTGAGATCATACGACGACTCTTACCACGGGACTGAAGGACGTTCCTCACAGTATCAAAGCCTCGCTTGGCAACCGAGAGGTCCAACGCCCCCTTCTGCAGATCCTCCAGCACAGACTGGGCTGTATCAAAGCTATCATTCATGGTAGTGATAATTACACCAGTGGGGCCCCTCTTCACCCAACCACTACAGTAGAGTCCTGGAAAACATGATACATGGTCAAGACAGACTAGCTGTTGTTCCCAATTCTTTATCCTAAACAGGCCAAAGGAAGAGCCACGGACCTGCTGTCCTCTATCAGGATCAGGTTGAATGGATCACCTGCTGAGGTCATACAGGAGTGCATACAGTAGCCCACCACGCCCAATCTGTGGGTGGCTTGGGTGTTCTTTCAATGGAACAAACAATCCAAGCTTCTCCCTAAAAGAAACTGCCTGGAGCTTGAGCCATTAACTCTACACATTCCTTTGGGAACCCATCTTTCTCCTCCTCTTCCACTGACCTGGTGCCCCGAGGACTCTGCCCATGTTGTTGGGGATAATACCCTGCTCGGGGTCAAAGGGTACAACAGGATCAATTGGGAGGCTCCTGTAACCAATGCTGCTGAGAATCAATCCACACTTCAGCTCCTCAATCTCTCCAGTGGGGACGGCCTTTGCAGTAGCCCCTGAACCCTAAAGAAATAAAGAAGCAAAAGATTGGTTTGGGAAGGCTTTCTGTAACAGCATCACAGCCACCAGGCTTCCGAGCCAGGGTCGTCACCTGTTAATCCCTCAATGCTACAAGTTGAAACTTTTTTATGGGAAACCCCAAACAGCATGGCCCCCAACTTTACCTTCCCACCAAAGTGGTCCCTATTTAGCTACTTGCAATTTCTTGCTTTCGAACTGCTAGGCTGGCAGGAGCTGGGACAGAGGTGGGAGCTTACTCCATCATGCAGTACTCGGGTCTCGAACTGCTGACCGATCTTCCAGTCATCAAGGTCAGCGTCTTAAGCCCTTGATCATCCTAATTCTATCTCGCTCCTTCAGTGGACGGACAGCTCCAGACCCTGCTCGGCACCCCCGTCTTTGCTGTGCTGATCATCTGTGTTATTAGAATGCCTTCCTACCACAGGTATCACTATGAAATAAATGGAGAGAACTGTTTTTTTAAGCCACTAGGCAGAAAATGGATCCTCAGGGAGTCATAACCCTGGCTTGCCGGGAGTCTGCTATTTCAGATCACAGGCATCAGGCAGTTATTCTGGTAGTTCTAATTAGATTGGGAGTATAAAGCCATTTTAAACCTAATGCTGAAAGAATCCGAGGGGGGAAGGGAGGAGAAAACCTCCAAAACAAAATGGATGCAGCAGACCATTCATGAGCCAGACTGTACAGGGAAGGAAAGAAGGGGTAAAGACATCAAGAGCAAATCTGGAGCTCATACTTCCAACCGGGTGACGGCCATTCGGATCGCTCTCGCTTGTGTGCCATCCGCCGTAGGCAACACTTCCAAAGGGCTGCGCAAGAACCTCAGGCTCCACTCTCTGGAGGCCGAGGCCCAGCGGCCTGCCACCTCCTCTCCAGGATCTTCCAAGGCTGTTTTGGCCATCAACTCAGTCAGCCGTTTCCTAGGTCTGGGAAGATCTGAAAATTACAAAAGTGCTGCAGAAGCTGGCCCAGGGGGACACCAGCTCTTCCCACCACCACACACACACTTTATTTCATCTGGAAATGAAAGCACATTCGGAAGGAAAATCATCCTGCCCTAGGCATGTCTGAAAAGCAGACAAGCTTCCGTGGGGATTCTATAAGCCACCAGGAAGGACATGAGAAATGAGGGTTAGGACTCCATTAACTCAAGCAGCTGGCCTTGGGGCTCAGGGACAAAACATGAAGAATAGGGACCACGGGGCTCTCCTCCAGCCCCTCCTCTTGAGCAGGTCTGCGTGTGATGAGGAGCTGCAACCTGCAATGATGCACAAGCTGAAATCTTCTTCCTTGATGGGGGGAAACCGGCAATGCTTCACACAATCTGAGATTTCAGACTCAGATAGGCTTTGGACAGGCCCCTGACTCCAAGCGGAAAGAACCGTGAGAAACCTGCCCCTTTGATCCTGGTAATGGGTGCAAATGCAGCTTTGTTCCAACTCCAGAGTCCACAGAAAAACCAGAACAAACTCTGAAGGGGAAAATTACAGCTTTCCTGCTAACAAAAAGAAGGGGAATGCCAAGAAGGACAGCCTGCAGACTCCAGAAGGTGTCCCAATCCTGAAGGACAAGCAAGGGGGTAGAGTGGGGGGGGGGTCTAAGATGAAATGACTGGGAACCCCTTCTCTTTGGTTAAAAATCCAGGTGGGGGAGGAAAAGGAACAAAATGCTGATTTGGACTAAAGCCATAGCCACTAAAAAGGGAAAAAAAGTTACCTTCTGAGTTATACTGCCTACCTAAAATCCCACACACCCCAGCAGGAGAAGGGAAGAGGCATGTGCAATATTTTAAGCAGAGGAGAGAGAGAAGGCAGGGAAAGAAGAAAATCACAAGAGCTCCCGCACTTCATCTACTTTGGCCCTGACAATTCAGCAGAGCAAATACAGTTCTTGTGGTTAGCTAAATGAGAAGGCGAAACTTCTGTGTTTAAAACATTTTTTTCCATTCTTAGCCAGCATGGTTTTCACCCATGGATTTCCAGATTTCACTTAAATGTGATATGGATGTTAGCATACCACCATATCAATACAGTACTAAACAAAACCCTTGTAGCTGAGGATAGCCCTGTAGCGCAGGGGTTCTCAACCTAAGGCCCATGGGTCAGACCTGCCCACAGCGCCATTTTAAGTGGTCCCCAACCCCTCCAAGGGCATTTGAGAAACAAAATGGCCACCCCTTTGAAGCTGTTGGGACAAAATGGTCACCCCCCTATTGTGCAGGCAGGGCAAAATAGCCACCTGGCCCTTGAAGCTGACTGAGAGAGCGTGACTCAGGCCCAGGCTTGAAAAGGCTGGGAATCCCTGCTGTAGTGAGATGATGATGATGATGCACTGTCAAGTCAATCCTGACTTATGGCGACTCTTTTCAGAACTTTCTAGGTAGAGAATCCACAGAAGTTGTTTACCATGCTCTCCTTTTGTGGGGTGCCCTGGGACTGTACAGTTTGTCCAAGGCTACATGGGTTCGCTCTTCTCCCTGGAGGCACACTCAGGAATTGAACTCCCAACTTCTGGCTCTACTTAAACGACTGAGTTATCCAGCCAGTTGAGTTAAAAAAAAATACAACACAACTTTGTGTTTGATGTGTGTGTGATCTGGAGGTGCAGAGAACTCTGTGAGATACAACACAAGCACTCCCTGGAGGTGCTCTATACTACAGTGAAATTTCTGGAAATCCCACATCCCTCAGTCACCTCAAGGTGAAACAGCTGCTGTTGCAGCTCATTGCCCTTTGTAGCACTTTGGTTCCTCCCGACAGAATGAACCTGTCGGTCACTTGATTGTTATAAAGAGGTGCTCCACAGGAAATGAGACCCAACAAGAGATATGCTGTGTGCTCTAATAGCCCAGTGAACCAAACCACTTCTATTTAATATATGCCTACATTAAAAATGTGGAGACTTGGAAAAACCCAGAAAAATATATTTTTTTCTCTTTCCCCCCAAGCATTTGTTGATGATACTAAAAATTGAAAAAAGGAATCAAATCACTACTGAAATGTTTTATTTTAACATGATGAATAAAATATTTAAGATATTCATGTGTTCCCCAAATCATTACTAAAAACTATGTACAGTATCACGTCATGATCCACCTAGCCAGCTGGTGTCATGATATCCAAGTGGCTTTGCTTTCTCAGGCCCATTTGTTTGTGCGGAATGTCATGGTGGAGATGTCTACCAATGTCCGGACTCCAAGGTATCCAAGGTATGTACAGTACAATAATACCTCGGATAACGTTTACCTCGGATAACGCTAAAATCGCATAACATTAAGTAATCTAAGTCGCATAACGTTAAGTAATCTGGGGAGGAGAATTGGATCAAATAACATTAAGGTCCTATGGGATGGATCGGATAACAACCGCTAAAGCCTGTGCGGTTACAATGTACAGTAATACCTCAGATAACGTTTACCTCGGATAACGCAAAAATCACATAACGTTAAGTAATCTGGGGAGGAGAATTGGATCGAATAACGTTAAGGTCCTATGGGATGTATTGGATAACAACCGCTAAAGCCTGTGTGGTTACAATGTATCTCTATGGAGCTTTAACATTATCCGATACATCCCATAGGATTTTAACATGCATCGGATAACACTAAAAATCGGATAACACCAAGACTTGTGGAACCAAGTCTTAGCGTTATCCGAGGTATTACTGTATCTCTATGGAGCTTTAACGTTATCCGATACATCCCATAGGATTTTAACATGCATCGGATAACACTAAAAAATCGGATAACACCAAGACTTGTGGAACCAAGTCTTAGCGTTATCTGAGGTATTACTGTATCTCTATGGAGCTTTAACGTTATCCGATACATCCCATAGGATTTTAACATGCATCGGATAACACTAAAAATCGGATAACACCAAGACTTGTGGAACCAAGTCTTAGCGTTATCCGAGGTATTACTGTATTAGATTATTCTAACTTCTGTATACTGAAGACAAGCAAGCCCTAGTTTACCAACAGAACTCTCAAAAGCAAGAGCAAGATGCATTTCTTCCTTTGAGGGCCACTGCTAATGTCGCAAGAGAAGAAAAAGATTTTAGTTTTGTTTTTCTTTCACGTTGGTCTGTTTGGTTCTGTTCTGTTCTCTTCACTAGGCCTCAAAGCACAGGAAGGAAGGTAAAGGCTGCCCTTGCTCAAAAGCCAGTCGTATTCCACTCCAGGGTTCAGGGCTCATCTCTTTTTATAGCCAAAGAGCCAACGCTATCTGTGGACATGTGGCAGGCATGCCTCAACAACAGAGTGCATGGAATGCTGTTTACCTTTCCACCGAAATGGTCCCTATTTATCTACTTGCAATTTCTTGCTTTCGAACTGCTAGTTTGACAGGAGCTGGGACAGAGACAGGAGATCACTCCATCATACAGTACCCAGGAATCAAACTCCAACCTTCCAGTCAGCTAGTTCAGTGTTTTAACCACTTGAGCCATCGCAGTCCCTTGGAAGGAAGTACAGAGCAACAAAAAGAACCTGAACAGTACACACTTAATTTAAAAAGGTAAGAGTTTAAATTTATCTAATTTCAGGAAATTGTACCATATTTTAGTTAGTTTATCTTTATAACCTTTATGTAAATAATAATTTCATTACAGTAATACCTCAGATAATGTTTACCTCAGATAACGCTAAAATCGCATAACATTAAGTAATCTGGGGAGGAGAATTGGATCGAATAACGTTAAGGTCCTATGGGATGTATCGGATAACAACCGCTAAAGCCTGTGCGGTTACAATGTATCTCTATGGAGCTTTAACGTTATCCAATACATCCCATAGGATTTTAACATGCATCAGATAACACTAAAAATCGGATAACACCAAGACTTGTGGAACCAAGTCTTAGCGTTATCCGAGGTATTACTGTACTACTAATCTGGTTTCTTACTTCCCCTACCTCCAGCCACAGTACAGCGTTTTTTGCAAGCTAGCCACTAAATGATTTTTCTTTGCTATTCCCCTCAGGAAAATGGTCAGACCAACATCTACCATATGCAGGCATTTTCACATTACAAGTCCTTTTGAGAAGAAAAATGTGATTTGCAAATACTGACAGATGAAATATGCATTTCCAAATACTACCAGCATGACAAAACACATTATTCTATGTAACAAGTGTCCTGTAGATATTTTAAAATTTTCATGGGTCTAAGTGACAAGGACCATAATGATGAAAGTGCACCAAGCTTTCCTCAATGTTCTCATTCAAGATGTCTTCCTGCTCCATCTGTAACATCAGCAGGATCACAAAGTATAGTCCCATCAAAAGCAACTTCAAGTAAATAAATATTGAAAACAACTGCATCCAAAAATACTCCGTAACCTTCATTTGTAGACAAGATGACCTCTGAAGATCAGGGGAGAAATTGATCAAGCTCTTGCAAGAGCAATATATTCTTCTAGAACACCAATTTTAATAACTGAAAATACAAACTAGCAGGAAGCTTTGAAATTACTAAGACCATCATAAATTTTGCCCTGCAGACATTCTTTGAGCAAGCCTCTTTTTGACTAAGAATATGAATGCGTAATAGAATATGCACAAGGAAAAACCAACAAAGCACTACTACAGATGGACGGACAAACATGAGAGGAGAAGGAATTATAAATTTTGTGATAACAACACCTCAACCAGCTTTTTACAGAAGCACTGAAACAGGAGAGAACAGACATACTGCAGAGTACATTAGTTGTAAAATATGTGAAGAATTGGGAATGGTAAAGTATTTGCTTTACTGGTGGATAATACCAGCAAGAGGAAAGCAGTGTGGAAGATCATAATAGTTGAGTACAGTGGAATCACAGTTAACGTAATTAATGCATTATCCAGGACATTTCTTACAGAGAAAATTACTTTAATCGAATTTTCCACAGGAATGCATTGAATGCAATTTTCCATAGGAATGCATTGAAAAACACTTTAACCAAAACGTGTTTTCTCATAGGAATGCATTGAAAACCAATTAATCAATTCCAAGAAAAAATTCTGCAAAGTGAGCCACTATTTTCTATGGATTTCCTTTTGTTATGCGATTTTTATGTTAACTGAGCCGTCTGTTAACCAAGGCTACACTGTATCCACATATGATTGTAATAGAATGTGCATCTCATGGGGTAAACTTGGTTCTTAGTGATATTATGAAACAGGACATCCTTCAAAGGATCTATAGACGAGCTAAAGAAGTTATAAAACATGTAAAAGGCACTCAAATTGTAGCTGCAGTTTTCAAGAAGCAGCAAGCAGAAAAATGCAAATAATGAAATAGTGATCCTGAAGCTCTGTAGTAAAACTCAGAGAGTGGGCTGGTGATCTCCTTTGAAAGTTTACTAACACCCCCCACGCCCACAACAACAACAAAGAAGCTTTTCAAGTAATAGCTGATGCTTAAGTAATAGCTGACAATCTTAAAGTACCCAAGAGAGCAAGAAACATTGTTCTTGAAGAAGTTGTGTCTTCTGGGTTCAGCTGTAGAATTCCTTTGAAGATGCTAAAGCAAATTTCATGGAAACTACTATGCAATTCGGGGGTGGGGGGTGGGGATTCCCTAAAAAGGGTTTCCCATTGATTGCCTCGATCATTAGTCAACGGGCTAAAAATATATGAAATATCTGAGTTATGAGATGTACAAAGCCTGTACAAAATTAAAGATATTAACAAGACTGTCTTTTAATTGGAAGACACTTTCCAAGATATAAAGAGGCATAGTGAGAATCAGAAAGAATTAAACAGTTTTTTACTGGGATTTTTGGATTACAATTCTCACAAAAGACCCACCCAAAAGAACTTATACAGTAATACCTCGGATAACGTTTACCTCGGATAACGCTAAAATCGCATAACGTTAAGTAATCTGGGGAGGAGAATTGGATCGAATAACGTTAAGGTCCTATGGGATAGATCGGATAACAACCGCTAAAGCCTGTACGGTTACAATGTATCTCTATGGAGCTTTAACGTTATCTGATCCATCCTATAGGATTTTAACATGCATCGGATAACACTAAAAATCGGATAACACCAAGACTTGTGGAACCAAGTCTTAGCGTTACTCGAGGTATTACTGTATACTATATTCTAAATGGTGAGGAATTGTGACATTTGTATCCTAACATATCTAAAGTTCACACCTTTCCTGCATGCATGTGGTATTCCTTCTTGTCCTGTGCTTTTGCTAAGGGGGTCCAGCCTCTTTTCCACGCCTCCAGCCTCTCTCTCAAAACTGAGATCTGGGCCTGTGTTGCAATGGCACAAAGCATCCATTGCTTCATCGTTGCAGGCAAAGGATAGCAACCTTCTCCTTGACATAAGGAAAACTGAGGAATTTCCTGGCGCTCTTGACAGACTGCTTGGGCATGTGAGAACAATGGCTTGAGGTTGATCTTACACAAAACCATATTTGTGCAAATTTAACCATCTGCGTAACTGCACAAATCGTCCATTCTGTCCAATAGGGATGACTCTGATTATCCCAACCAGCATGGTATGCTAAACAAGGGAAACTTCCAAGAATCTTAAACAGGGGACTCATGAACTATACCATGATGGCTGGAGGATTCTGGATGTCATAGTTCCCCACCCCCAAAGTACCTTTGACACAATTGCTGTAGCTACTAGCATTTCAGTAGTATGGCTTGCAAAGGTTTCCAATTCAGCAGCAGCAGAAGAGTTCAAGGGCTACAAGTGGCTTGTGTGTTGTCCAACCATGTTAGAACTCTTTCCCCTCCTGAAACCTGTATTCATGGACGAACATAACCCTGGGAGCTTACATGATGCTTAAAGATCAGGATGTGGCATTATTTTTTGAATGGACACTGGCTGAGCCTCACCTTTGATTGCATCTTCAAGGCCCTTGAAGTCTGCTGGATTCAGGACAGGCCTAGCACTTGGCAGGTTGATCATTTCCCGGAGTTCCTGAAATTTTCAGACAGATGTTAGACCTCATACTCCATGCCTGTGAGTAGCAGAAATGTGCAACTCTAGGAGGTTGGAACATGATGGTTTTTAACTTTTAACGTAGTTGTTTTGACCTTGTACATGTATTTTATTTATTTACTAAAGAGGTTTGGAAAGAACTCTATAATATACATTCTCTAGCAGCTTATGACAGACAAGGATACAGATAGAATATTCATTCACTTAAACTACTTTAGTAAAGGTAAAGGTTTCCCTTGCTCGAAAGCCAGTCATATCCGACTCTAGGGGTCAGTGCTCATCTCTGTTTCTAAGCCGAAGAGCCAGCGCTGTCTGCTTCTGCAGACGTTTCCATGGTCATGTGGCAGGCATGACTAGGCACCGGAGCGCATGGAACGCTGTTACCTTCCCACCGAAGTGGTCCCTATTTATCGACTTGCAATTTCTTGCTTTCGAACTGCTAGGTTGGCAGGAGCTGGGACAGAGATGGGAGCTCATTCCGTCCTGCAGTACTCGGGAATCGAACTGCTGACCTTCCACCTCCCAGTCAGCGTCTTAGTGACTTGAGCCACTGCAGTCCCTAAACTACTTTAGAAATAACCAAAATCCAAAAAGCAATGCAAAAACACTTGGTTTTAAGTATCTTAAAGTAAGTAATGACACCACTATGTTCTACTCATGGCACACCTGGACATCAAGTTTCCCACATTCTCAGTTTGAATCTTGATTGTGCAAGTAAAACTGCATCAAGCCGACTAAGCTACTTTCCCATGTCCACCTCTCTCATTGCTCCAACATGATATCTATTACATGATTTCTATTACACTGGCTGATCTGGCTACCTACAGGGTCAATTGAGGGGCTTAAATCAAACCCAGTTTTGACACCGCATAAAAGCAAGGCAGCTGCAGAGAGTGCCACCTCTCTCTCCAAAGTGTGCTCAGAGACTTCAGCAGCTTGATACGAAACCTCCATTTCTCCAATGAAGGGGCCTGGAGGGATATTTACATTGGGGGGGGGACCCCTTGTTAAAGGGACTGTGGTGGCTTAGTGGTTAAGACACTGAACTTGACAACTGGAAGCTTGGCAGGTCAGCAGTTTGAGACCTGAGTACTGCACAACAGAGTGAGCTCCTGTCTCTGCCCCAGCTCCTGCCAACCTAGCCATTCGAAAGAAAGAAATTACAAATAAATAAATAGGGACCACTTTGGTGGGAATGTAAAGAGAGTTCCGACCAATCCAGTATCTAGCCATGCCTGCCACATGTTCACAGAAACATCTGCAAATGCAGACAGAGCTGGCTCTTTGGTTATAAATAGAGATGAGTACCGAACCCAGATACAACTAGCTTTCAAGCAAGGGCAACCTTTACCTTTACCTACCCTTGTTAAGGCAAAACATTACCAAAGCAAACCCCCCCCCCTCCCCTGGCACTATGTTTTACCTTTATGGTGAAGGCCACCTGGAGGGGGCCCCTCCTCCCTATAAGGCACACCCGCTTCACTTTGCTGCGGGATAAGGACACGAGTGCATCTTCAGTGATATCCGTTTTCTACACCAGAGAAATGAGAGCACAATTGCAAATTGGGGCAGAAAGCAAGGAAAGAAAAGGGCAGAACCCATGACAGGGTCAGTTACTCTTATGATTGAATTACCCAGCCTTTGCTTCACTGCAAGTGCTTGAAACAGACAGAAGAAACAAGACTGCTGCATTTGCTGCACACATCTGATAGGCAAATATACAGTCAAACCTCGCATAAAGAACGCCTCGTTTAAAGAGTAACTCACTTAAAGAGCAGAATTTTCTCTGAATGTTCGCTTTGCTTAACAAATAAAATCAACCAAAAACTCGCTTAACAAATAAATCGAGATTTGCAGTACCCACCACAATTGGTCACTTACAATGGTGTTTCGCTTAAAGAGCAAACTCGCTTAAAGAGCAATCCTGTGGAACGCATTATGCTCTTTAAGCGAGGTACCACTGTATATTGTTTGGACATCTGTATCATTTTCAACCTACTGCTCTCTCATTTCGGGTATTACACAACCAATGGTGGTGATGGTGGGGAAACTCAACCTGTAGTCCCCTTCACAAGTTACGTTCCACACTCAGGACTGAAATCCCAACTTTGTTTTCCTTCAACAATTCATGTTCAACTTAAGAAATTATGACTCTACTCTGCAAAACTACTCAAGATGGGACCTTATTCATATGTGCAGTATTCAGAAAACACACTACCTACATAGATTTATTCCGTTAACATGAAATTCAGATCCTGATTACAAAACTTAATACAGTAATACCTCGGATAACGTTTACCTCGGATAACGCTAAAATCGCGTAACGTTAAGTAAACTGGGGGGAGAACTGGATCAAATAACGTTAAGGTCCTATGGGATGTATCGGATAACAACCGCTAAAGCCTGTGTGGTTACAATGTATCTCTATGGAGCTTTAACGTTATCCGATCCATCCCATAGGATTTTATCATGCATCGGATAACACTAAAAATCGGATAACACCAAGACTTGTGGAACCAAGTCTTAGCGTTATCCGAGGTATTACTGTACTGTATATGAAATGGCCCTTAGAAAAATGAGGTGAGAGGCAGGATGTCATTGTAGATCTTGGGACTTTTACATTTTGTGCACTTCCTTGTGGACTTCCCCAGATTCCCACCCAGTCCATATCTGCTGACATTCCTTGATTTTTGCCGTTTATTACATTCGGATCCTGCCTTTCTTTCAGTGAGTTCAAGGAAGAACACGTGACTTTTCTCCTCCCTGTTTTATCATGACAAAAACTCTGTGGTGTAGATTAATCTGAGAGGAACAGGAGTGGTTCGAGGTCAGCCAGGAACTTCCACTGGATCAATGGGGACTTGAACCTAGAACCCCTAGATCTTAGTCTCTAAAAGGCATGCTACCCACACAAATGTGTTCTGTACCATACTATGTATAAAAACACTGAAGCTTTAAGAAATTCTAAATATTGTTGGTATAATCAATCACAGGTATGGCATAATCTGAATAACCAATGCTGCTCCTTGGAGCAGAGCAATAGTATCCATCTTGTTATTAAGGAAAGTCTTTGAGACGGCTCGCCCAGTTTTAACTAGAAATTTGAGAGAACAAGGGAAAGATTATCTAAAAGGGGGGGAATTGTCATTTAGGAGAAACAGACAAAAGTTCCAACAAGGCAAGATTTCCTACTGGCGAACCTATGGCACACGTGCCAGAGGGGGCACTCAGAGCTCTCTCTGTGGGCATGTGTGCTGTCGGCCAGCAAGGAGTTCGCCCACCTCTCTGCCCAGCAACTTCCTCCCTCCCCCCAGCACAGAGTCCACCCCATCCCTCTGCCCAGCAACCCAATGGGAGCACTTCCTCCCTCCCCCCAGCACAGAGTCCACCCCGCCTCTCTGCCCACCAGCCCAATGGGAGCACTTCCTCCCTCCCCCCAGCACAGAGTCCACCCCACCCCTCTGTGGCACAGACAGCAGTCTGTTGAGACTGGGCACTCAGTCTCTAAAAGGTTTGCCATTGCTGCCCTAGTGTTTTCCCAATTTGTGGATTTCTTTCATTTGCCAGCACTCTGAGGCAATGTTCATGTGGCTTGGAAAAGTTAGTTTTGTGGGACAGCAACTTCCAAAGCACTAGCAGTCAGATGTACTGGACAGAACAGTGGACCTGAACTCAGAAGTCTGGGTTCAAATCCCTACCCAGCCATGCAAACTCAATCTTGCAGTGTTTGAAAACTCAATTAGGGTTGCCATAAATCAATTAAGCTTAATGCAATGCAATAACAAAATGTCTCAAAACTCCACTGGGGGAAAAAGTAACTTTCCCAAGCTCTCACTGTCTGTATAAGAAGGCCTAAAAGGCCAAGTAGTGTCTTTAATGTCACTGGTGTTACTTTCCAGATATAGAAGTGCTTACAGATACTTGGATGGCGTTCACCCAAGGTAGAGTAAATCCTATTTTTACTAGATTTAGTCCATTAAATATGGCAATATTGAAGAAACTGACTGTAGCTGGTGGGGAACAAATAAAACTCATAGCAATAATTCCTTTTCCACTTCTTTTCTTCTCTTAAATCCTGGTGTGTGGAAGACAAAATGAGGCTGCCCTCTTGTGCCTTGTTAAGGTACCAGACAAATGTTCAAAGAAACCAATGGCAAGAACAGCTGTTCTCTCATACAGCCTCAAGTCCTCTGCAAAGACAAGAAGGCAAAGCTGCCCGCTATCTCTCTCTGTATCTCTATACATGTTTGCAAGTGTTTTTAACCCAGGTACACATTTTTGGCATCATTTCTTTATTTTTGAGGCATACAATTCTTGCAGGATGACCCTCATGAGGAGACACGTTGTCTGGTAAACTCCCCAGATCTCCCTAGACCTCACAAGACACCTAGAGAGCTAAACCAGGAAGAGATAAGATTATTATTTTTTTTACAAAAACACAACACAAATTGTTCCCTCCTGAAGCAGACAGGACACCTCAGGGAGAGGGTAAAGTGGAGGAAAGAGCGGCCTTTTCTGAAGTATAAATGGGAAGTAAAAAAGCAGAAGAACAATTCAATGGCAAAGTAGCAAAATGTGAGGCAAAAATGATCCATTTTGTCAATGTTAGTACTAGCTCTGGGGTACACAGAAAGTGCCTCCTCGAAGATTGTGGTGTTTTCTAACCACAATCAAATGTACCTTGGTAATGACAGCCTTGCATTGCTGGCTAATCTTTCTCACACTAGGTCAGGCGAAAAGAACTGCAGAATGAACTTACCAGAAGGTGACTTTATTTGGACATCTCAGAAAACAAAACAAAACAAAATAAACAAAATAAAAAACACAGTAGCACTTTAAAGACTAGCTGCTATATTTTCACTGTTAGCTTTCGTGGATCAAGTCCACTTCATCAGACAAGGAATGAAACTTACAGGCATGTTCTTATATGCCAAATTCAGGAGGTCGATGGGAGAAGGGTTGGTGTCAAGCAAGATGATAGACAAGCAAGCACAAGAATGCAGTTTCACACAGCCATTGGCAACAATAGATTATTTTGACAGCTCCACATCTGCCCTAGACACAGAAGAAGACGACATGCTAGCTCTAATGGTGGTGGCAGACATTAAGAGACTACCTCCCATTTAAAATAGATAACTTAAGAAAGGGAGAAGGTTGAGGTTGGTTTCTTTGCATCACATTTCTTGCCCTCCTTCCTGCAGAATGGCAACCTATCTTATGTACACACACAGTCATAACACTGCGTCAGTTCCATGAGATTCCTCCCATTTCTCCCTCCCTTTTGCCCCCACTCCTTCAACTGCAGATGCAGGATTACACCCACAGAGCTAAGTGGAAGGACAGCTCTTTATCTGCAAGGCAAGAATCGAGACAACTGGGACCAGTTATACCGCTGCTTTTAATTAGAGATTCTTTTCAAGCCCACCTCCAGCCACACTAAGACAGAGAGGATCCCCTGCCCCCAGGCAGTTTTACACAAGACCTTGTTACATTGAGCCCCTGCACATTAAAATCTTCTGGTGCTTGCTCTCAACTTACCCTGAGAATCTCAAGAGGCATTAAGAGAATCCGTGCCACATCCAAAGCCACATTCCCGTGTCCTAGGACCACAGCCGTCTCACTGCTCAGATCTGGTTTCAGCTACAAAGATCGAGAGATTCTTTATGTCAGCCACTCCTGACACTGGCCCCCGGCCCCCGCCCTTAAACCAGGGGTGGCCAAACTTTTCAGGCCATGGGCCGGTCATGTGGTTCAGCGGACTGGTCACGTGGTTCCTCCCACTGGAAGCGGGAAGTAAAACGTGGATGCACAACACTGGCATAGCTTCATCCACGGCTGTCGTAAATGTGTTTATGACAGCCGTGGATCCATTTATGGCAGCGTTTTGCGCATACGTGGATGCATTTTACTTTCACCTCCGGGAACAGCAAGGGAGGCAGGGGCCAGGTGATTTGGTGCTGTGGGCCGGATCTGGCCTGCAGGCCATAGTTTGGCCAACCCAGTCCTAAACTGAGGCAGCCCAAGGTTCATGACCCGCCTGTGTGGCCAAACCACAGGCTATTTTCTCTGTCTTTACACTGAGTTTAGGAGCCCTGGTGGTGAGGGGTTAAACTGCTGTACTGCAGCCAAAAGGTTGTGAGTTCAATCCTGACCAGGACTCAAAGCTGACTCAGCCTTCCATCCTTCTGAGGTTGGTAAAATGAGTAACCAGCATGTTGGGGGCAAACTGCTAATAAACTTTTGAACCACCCAAGAGTCCACTAAGTGATATGGGGTGGTATAGAAGTGTGATTGCTTTGCTTTGAGTCATATCAAGAAGTTAAACAGGACCTTGAACATTGGCCAGGCCAGAAGAGGCAGGAAAATGCTCACAAACCCTCCTTCACAATAACAAATCAGCCATGGAAAACTTAAACGAATACTGCTCACATTTGCCATTTCCCCCATGTTCAGTTTTTCTGTTGGAAAACCTCATACGTAACACAAATGGGATAAATACACACTTGAATGTTCACCTGGCCCACTCTTGAAACGCACAGCACGTGCCAAATCTTATTTCATGGGGTGTGAAAAAGAAGCACTTTCCACCCTGCAGCATGATGACCATGCAAGGGAAATGAAAATGTTCCTTCTTTCATCTACTAGATATACCCGGAGGAAAGAGAAACCTGGAAGACCGCTGGGTAGCTTTTATTCAAGCTAACACACCGAGAAGCAACCTTTTGCAAAACCAGAGACCAGCTTTCCCCAAAAGCTATGCTAAGAGTTTCAGAAAGTTACTTTCCCCCCTTCCCCAATTATAACTCAGCACAGCACAGCCACGTTCACGAGGGGTTCTGCCAGCTGAAGTCCAAAACAGTAACTCTTCCATACCCTGAATATACTGTCCCACTATTTCCCACAAGGAATATTCCTCACCCCCAGCTCCCAGACAAAACCATGTACAGTGGAACCTCGGTTCAAGTAATTAATGTGTTCTCTGGGACGTTTCTTACAGAGAAAATTACTTTAATCGAATTTCCCATAGGAATGCACTGAAAACCAAAATACATTAACCGGAAAACATTTTCCCATAGGAAAGCACCAATTAATCCATTCCTGGGGGGAAATCTGTAAACTGACCCACTCTTTTCTATGGATTTCTTTTTGTGACGTGATTTTTATGTTAACCGAGGTTCCACGGTACAGTTTTGTGCCTACTTGCTTGAAAATTGTGCAGTTTTCTACACCTGACCAATATACTGGCCCGCATTTTTCCTGTGAGTACATATTTTCTGTGTGAAACCTCTTTTCCCTTTCCCTCATCTCACAGGTAGAAGAAGTGTCTCTTTGAGTTTCCCTCAGGGCACCCCTCTCAGGGTGGCAGTCAGCTAATCCTCTCTTATGGACGTGCAAATTGTTCACATTTGTAAATCTGAGGAGGATTTAATTTGACGTATGTTAATCTTTTCCAACTGCAGGCATTTTAGCCAGCCACTAAGCTCAAGCTGGACGGCTGTGCTGAAACATGTGGAGAACCCACTGAGGCGGAGGGGCAGAGGAGAGCGGGGAAGGCCGACACCCTTACGTCTTTGTTCTCTGGCAAACCGTTGTACCATCCCACAAAGGCCCGGGCAGAGTAAACTCCACCAATGTCCTCTCCTGGGATTCCAAGTCCCCGGCTGTCCTCAGCACCATAGCTCTGCAGAGAGAGAGGGAGAGGGAGGGATGGAGGGAGGGGGGGACATTTTACACAGTGCAAATCTACTGCAGGCTCACACATTACCATTTCTTCTGACACAAACTCTTTCTTTCATGGGAAAGATAACAGCTGCAGAGTAGCAATGACTTCTTCTCCTTGTGCCATATCCAATTCTGAATATTGGCTATCTATCATTTATTTATTTATTTATTTTATTGAATTTATTACCCCGCCCCACTCGGGAGAACCCGACTCTGGGCGGCTTACATCGTCATAAAACAGAGGTAAAAGATAAAAACATATAAAATCATGAAGTTTAAAGATTATCTAAAATCATTTAAAGTTAAAAAACAGTACAAACTACACTACATCTATCATCATGGCGGACTGCAGTGGCTTAGTGGTTAAGACACTGAACTTGACAACTGGAAGGTAGGCAGGATGAGAAGCTCAAGACCCGAGTACTGCATGACGGAGTGAGCTCCTGTCTCTGTCCCAGCTCCTGTCAACCTAGCAGTTTGAAAAGAAGAAATTGTAAGTAGATAAATAGGTACCACTTCGGTGTGAAGGTAAACCGCATTCTGTTCACTCTGGTGTCTTGTCATGCCTGCCCCACATCCATGGAAACGTCTGCAAACACAGACAGTTATGCTATAAACAAAGATGAGCACTGAACCCTAGTGTTGGATACGACTGGCTTTCAAGCAAGGGCGACCTTTCCCTATCAGCATGACGATCAGCCATGAAGACTGTCCTGAGAATATAATACAAAACAACATTTAGCAGTTCTATTTGAGTATTTTAATAGAGCTCCATCAGAGAAGATAATGCAACATCTTCAGGAAGACAAACCAAAATGTAGTCTTAGACATGACACTGGCACAGCTGGGTGACAGCATGTATGAGCCAACAAAGAGGACCATCCCATTCACAGAATACACCCATCCTCAACTGTAATCTGATGTGACCTGCCATTTTGCCCCTGTCCTCTTTTCTTCTCTACTCCCACCTATACCAACACAGATCAGCCAACTCACCAAGACCACTGCATGATAGGCTTTCTGCAGCTCTTCCACGGTTATGTCCTTTCCCACAGTCACATTCCCAGAAAAGGTACAGCGATCTGAGTGTGCTGTCTGAGTAAATGTGTTGATCACATTCTGTTGGGAGAGGTAATTAATAGCAATTACACATACAGTATATAGAACCCCATAGCGCTTAGTGCACCCTCTTGGCGGTTCAAAAGTTAATTACCATTTTGCCCCCAACATGCTGGGTCATCATTTTACTGACCTCCAAAGGCCGAGTCAACCTTGAATCTCATCACAATCGAACTCACAACATTTTGGCTGCAGTACAGCAGTTTATCCCACACGGACTCAAGAGAGGTCTCATCTGAGAAATTTTCCCTGCCAGCCCTTCAACACCGAAGCAGGCAAATGACAAAGGTCCTCAATGACCTTGCAGCATCTAAGACATCATCTCCCTCTCCAAATGATGCTGCTCCTTATCAGACAATAGGTAGGAATATCTTGTTTTAAAATAACACTCTTATCTATTATCTGGCACAAGGCCATGAAGCTTCGGTGAAGCAGTACAGTAGATCTGTTCGGCTTCTTCTTACATTTTTCTTTGTAAGCAGAGGCAATTTTATTTCTCTATCCCACTTAGTCCATAGAAGGAAACTCTGGGCCTCGGGGAACAGCATGCCCACTCATTTAGGAACATTTATAAAAAGGGCGTAAAAAACCAAATCCCAACCCCCATATATACATATTTCAAAGCCAATTAGTAACCCATAGATGATTGCCTGTTAAAAAAAAAGGACTTGCAATTGAAAATACCAGATGAAAAGAAAACATGAGCTCAAGAAAATAAGGGTGTTGCACATGCACGCGCACACACATACATATGTGTTATTACTGCAGAACACCTTAGAAAGTGCCTACATTTTGGTAAATAGTTTGCATACACTAAAAGTAAGCCCTGCCTTGAGGTTCTAGAAAAAGAAAAGAAAAAGGGGGAGGGGATATGGAAGAGGAAAGCAAATATGTTCAGGTAACAATGTTCAGTTATGCTGATCTCATCAGTACCATCTGGTCTGGACATGTGTGGGCCTCCCTATCTTTATATACACAGAAACACAGCAATCCAGCTATGCATGAGTGTGCTTCCCAACGACTCTCTAATTCCAGGGCTATTAGCAATCAGTTCTTAGCTAATGTTCTTCTCATCTCAAACCTACACCTGCCTCCCTCTTGTTTGTTGCAATATTTATGGCAGGGAGAAACTTTCATATTGTCATAGTCTGATGCCACCACTTACAAATCAGACCTAAGAAGCAATGCTCGGGGTGTGTGTGCTTAAGGCAGGGTTGGTGGTAGGAAAAAATACACTACTTACTACCCAGGTTTAGGGCCATGTAACTTTGCACGCTTTAACATCCTTCTGGCCTGGCTGCTCCTCCCTTGTTCAGCGCTGTATCATTTCTTCACTTTGTGAATACTCGCAATGTTTCTCAATCTTGGGATCCCAGCTGTTCTTGAACTTGAATTTCCATAAGCCCTGATGAGCAGGAGTGCTGACTTGGGCTTCTGGTAATTGAAGTCCAAGAACACCTGGAGTGCCAAGGTTTGCCATCACAGCTATAGGAGAATCATACTTTCTAGGTAACAGCTTCCTTTGTTTTTTGTTTAAATTGTTATTTATTAATCATTGAAATATATTAATTGAAAGCATAAAAATAAAGTAGAAATTATATATGAACCTACAAGGTTTACAAAAATGAACAATGGTGATATGCTACTTATGAGCCATATGGCCTGATCTAAAAAGAGGCATTTTAATTCATTCCACACCAATTTTTTCCTAGGAACTCAAAGACCACTTGCAATCTCTGATCTCTCTCCAATTTGTTGGGCCCTATCTTTGATGCCAGAATGTACTCGAAAAGTATCACTGACCTTGACTTCTGGATGGTCTGGAGCCACTCCAAATCGAACTAGGCCAAAGGGAACTGGCAGCTTCTCATAAATATCCACACGAACCAGTTTGTTGTGCTGAGGAAGATGCTCAGATCAATTATCATAGATAACAAATAAATGAAAACCACATGCACAATGAATGGCCAAGAGGTTCTGACAGACATTATTGTTAGACTATTCTGGACATAGGCCACGCACAGCTGTCACTACATCTGTTTAATGCAACTCTCATCCCCCCCCCCCAGTTTGAGGCCCAATTGTTCACCAATTCCTATGAACATCAATTATGTAACGTGTCTACTGCTTAAGTTAGAAAAGGGCTGTGCTAATATTAAGCACTTAAAACAAATTCTCCAATATATTACCCATATATAGTGAAAGGGGCTATGGAGGAATGCATCAATAACTAAACATGGTACTGATGTAGTCTTGGAATTCACAGGAACAGTACAAGTAACGGTCTAATTCTTCTATTTAGAAATCATTGGAAGTACAGTCAAACCTCGCATAAAGAGTGCCTCACTTAAAGAGTAACTCACTTAAAGAGCAGAATTTTCTCTGAATGTTCGCTTCGATTAACAAATAAAACCAACCAAAAACTCGCTTAACAAATAAATCGGGGTTCGCAATCCCCCCACAATTGGTCACTTACAATGGTGTTTCGCTTAAAGGGCAATCCTGTGGAACGCATTATGCTCTTTAAGCGAGGTACAACTGTATAAGAAGTTTAATTCTGCACCTGGCTACATAGACAATAAAGTTGGTGCAACCTTGGCAAAATTCTAAGGCTCCAAATCACCCCTGGAAAGATGGTCTGGAAACTACTTCCAAGTACAGTAATACCCCGGATAACGATTGCACCAGATAACGCTAAAACTGCATAACGACAACAAATTTGGGGGGAAGATTTGCACCGGAGAACGTCCTTTTGAGCGTTATCCGATACAGTCGTTCTTAGCAGCAGGGTGGCTGGAAAGCTGAACGGGGTTCTCCGTTCAGCTTCCCAGCCACCCTGCAGCTACTGAGGCAGGGGTGGGGTGGCTGGAAAGCTGAAGGGGGGCTCCCCCGTCGGCTTGCCCAGACACCCCACAGCTGCGGAGGCAAGGGCGGGTGGCTAGGGAAGCCAACAGGGAGTCCCCGTCAGCTTCCCCAGCCACCCTGCAGCTGTAGATCGGGTCCTCTGATCTCTCTGGAGCAGGCAGGGGACACGATCTACAGCTGTTACTGGGCTTCCCCGATGTCCCCAGCCAGTGGAGCAAGCCAAAACGTCAGGGTTTGAACCCTGACGTTTTGGCTTGTTGCACTTGCTGAGGATGTCGGGGAAGCCCAGAAACAGCTTGGATTGGGTCTTCCCACATCCCTGGACCCGGCAGGGGGGTCAGGGACCCCAAAATTGGTAAAAAAAAAAAAAAGTCCATTTTTTAAAAAACCAATTTTGGGCTCCCTGACACCCCTGCCAGGTCCAGGGAGGTGGGAAGACCCGATCCAAGCTGTTTCTGGGCTTCCCCGACGTCCTCAGCCAGTGCAGCAAGCCAAAACGTCAGGATTCAAATCCTGGCTTGCTGCAGCCTCCAGGGAAACAGGGCTTTTTTTTAACGTTGTGCGATCAATGTATCACACAACGTTAAAAACTGGATAACAACGAGACTTGTGGAACCAAGTCTCATCGTTATCCAAGGTACTAGTGTACAGTACTGTTCTTTATTTCCAGAAAATCTGGAAAGTACTGCTCTCAGTAAGAATCAACTCAACAACAGATTAGTATAGCCCTTCCTTGCTCAAAAGCCAGTCGTACATAATCTAGGGTTCAGTGCTCATCTCCGTTTATAGCCAAAGAGCCAGCACTATCTCAGGTCAGCAGTTCGAGACTAAGTGCTGCACGATGGATTAGTGTAGCAGTAAATCAAGCCACCATTTGCAGACATTTTATATAAAGTTACAGATAGCGTTACCTCATGTTCTCCACGCACAGGGGAATAACATCTATATAGCAAGCTTTAGGATGCACACTTAAACAAACTTACTGCAGTGTAAACTCCATCAAATTCAGCAGGTATCCACTTTGAGGTAAATATGCTTAGGATCACTCTCTTAAGAGAAGTACAGGACTACCGTAAACTCAAATTGTCAGATGCTAGTGAACTAGACAAAATAATCCATATAAGAGACTTGATATGTAAATATTTGTTAGTATTAAAACACTGATTGCAAACTACAACCTTCTAAGCTGATAAAGACAAACAGCTACTTCTTGTTAGAGTATAGACTGTATAAACCAGGAATAAGATCTCAATTCAGATTTAAATACTTATTCTAGTTTTTATATTGGGGCTTTATTGTTTCCAGGAGAAATGTCCCTTGTGACCTGATAATCCATTTGCTTTTCTTCATCCTTTAGTTTGGCAATATAGTATAATAGCTTTCAATAGAATTGGGAAATGGGCAGAATTTAAAATAAACAAAACACTTCAAAATTCAATTTGCCTGCACAACACATTTAAAATGGATCCCCACCAGAAACCCATTCAACTCTCAAGACTTCTCCATCATCATCATCATGATCATCATCATCATCATCATGATCATCATCATCATCAACAACAACAACAACAACAACAACAAACTGGGGACTATAAACTCTCTGATTGCCAATGACTAGCAGCATTATCAGAGAGAAAAAAATTCTACAATTTCTTCGCAAGAGCCACAAATAACTAAAAATTGGTTTTGAAAGGGGCAATACAAATGTTATTTGCCAGCTTCCAGGGATTCAACATGTCACTTTGTCCATGGCCTATATGGTATCACAAATCAAGTATGGTGTTATATTAAGGCTTATTGAGACGTAGATTCAAATCCCCACTCCCTCCAGTTTCACTGGGTGACCTTTGAGACCACCACTCTCCTCTCTACCCTGGCTTGTTGGGCTGCTGTAAAAATAACATGTGGGAAATTCTGCATGCGTCCTACCTAGAGCTACTCAGAGGAAAGAAATGAACTCAGTGAATAAGCAAAAAAGCAAAAGCAGATGTTTCTTTTGACTGTAAAATAGAACTTCTACAAGGCTTTAATAGATGCCAGTCTGGCCAAGTTTCCTGTTACAGTAATGGAGTAGACCAGTGATGGTGAACCTTGGCATTCCAGCTGTTCTTGAACTTCAATTCTCAGAAGCCCAAGTCTCTGTGAATCCACACAAATGGGTTTATTGCACATATGCGCAGTAAACCCATTCGTGTGGATTCACAGGGACTTGGATTTCTAGGATTTGAAGTCCAAGAACAGCTGGAGTGCCAAAGTTCATCATCACGGCAGTAGACCATACTGCCAGTGACTCAACGCCAAGTGTCAGACAGTGGTTAACTAACCTGACAAGCCTGAGGACTAATGGCTTGGGTGCCAAAGTTGAAAGGGAAGGGTGATGGTCCCCAAGTGGATTAAATCCCACTTGAATCCATCTTAATGGAGGGCAGCAGCTTCATCCATACTGACCTGGGGCTGAGGAGGACTTTGCGTGCCAAAAGGGCTCAGGACCAGAAAGTGATTCATGGGACTGGATCAGTGGTACGGGCAGTAGTGGGACTCAGCAGGTTCACACCAATTCACCACATTCTTATTTCAACCCAGAAATTCCGGCTGAGCCCGCCCATCCAAGTTTTGAAATAAAGTACTGTAGTCCTAATTCGGGTGCAAAGCAGGGTTTTCCCCTAGCCACACCCACCATATGACAGAGTAGGTAGTAATTTTTTTTGAATCCCACTGCTGGGTATGGGTGTCATGCTGTAATGTGTAAGGCAGATGAAAGGCCACTCCATTATATTCTCAGAACAGTCCTCATGGTTGATTGCCATGATGATCGCCTATATTCAGATTCAGATATGGCAGCAGCAGCAGAAGGCTGGATGCTTCAACACAAGAGAAACCAAACAAAAGAGGCTTTCAAAAGTTGGATGTGCTCTCTCAGAGCCACACTTTTGCCCTGATTAGTGTCCTTGAACAGCAAGAGAAAGGACCGAACATCCATCTCCTTTCTAAGGATCAATCTGCCATGCCTCATAGGATTATCCTTCACGGTTAAATCTGGCTAGGGAGTGTAGAACATTAGTTATATTGTTTTGCTCATTTAGACCCAATGGAGAACTCTGAAGTACAATAAAAAAATATCAGGAAAATGGAGAGACCCTAATCTAATAACATCTTTGGTAAATCCAAGCAGCAAAGCACATTCGCAGCCAATTACCTTCTTTTCTCCAGTATTTGACTGCACTAATTTTCCTGCTAGAGATTTCCAGTGCTCCAAGAGTCTATGATGTGCTACTGAGACCTGACAATATAAAGGCATGGGCAATGCTTCTCTATGTATCATCCCTGTGCTGCTAAGGGCACCAGGGAGGGGCGGTTGTGGGTCTGTGCAAAGTTGTGAAGCTTGCTTTGCCTTCCCAAGTCCATCACTGCCATGCAACCCTAAAAGCCCTGAGAGGACTGCCAGGTATCTACTACAAATTCAAGGCAACTAAGAGATGGGCAGCTGTTCTTTCTACATTACACTTGTGAAAGTAACTTTCTACAAAATAAGAGTCTTTTTTCTTGTTTTTGGCAGTACAGTAATACCTCGGATAACGCTAAGACTTGGTTCCACAAGTCTTGGTGTTCTCCGATTTTTAGTGTTATCCGATGCATGTTAAAATCCTATGGGATGGATCGGATAACGTTAAAGCTCCATAGAGATACATTGTAACGGCACAGGCTTTAGCGGTTGTTATCCGATACATCCCATCATACCTTAACGTTATTCGATCCAATTCTCCTCCCCAGATTACTTAACGTTATGCGATTTTAGCGTTATTCGAGGTAAACGTTATCCGAGGTATTACTGTATCAAGGTTCACATTTGCATTTTTATCCCGTTTTCTCTCACTGAAGAGAAAGATTTTAAGTAAGCCTGAGACTTGCTTCCATCATCAATATGGATTACATTTTTCATAAGCCGGTCCACACAGATGTTTTCAAGGATAGACCTATTTTACAACTTGGGAATGACTATCAAATGAGATCTGCTCCCACACATATGAAATTTTGTAAACCAGTGTTTCTCCAACCTTGGGCACCCAGATGTTGTTGGACTTCAATTCCCAGAAGACTCAATCAGCAGGTGTACTGGCTTGGGTTTCTGGAAATTAAAGTCCAAATACACCGGGCGGGCGGCGGCGGCAAGGTTGAGAAACCGTGTGTGTAAACAGTTTACAATGTTCCTTTTCCATCTAGCATTTCCCTTCTCAAGTAAACTGATTACAAACGTGCAGGAGTCCTTAATTAACGAACTCAATTATTTTCAATTTAATTTTAACTTAATTCTGATTTGTCACAGCCTGAGTTTAGACCAGGAATCCTGTTAGCACTTGAAGGAAAAGAGAACATAAGCAATGACAACTCTAGGGTGCCATCTACAGGTTTCTGTCACCCTCTGGACTTGTTGTTCAGTCGCACAGTCGATTCCGACCCTTTGCGACCCCATGGACCACTGTCCGCCAGGCACTTCTAGTGCATCACTACACTAGGGAAAGGAAGACTGCTCAAAAAATTCCACATTCTTACAGAGTCATCATAGGGGCTGCAAATGGCTCAGTGGTTAAGAAGCTTGTCTTGTTATCTGGAAGACAAGCAAGTTAGCAGTTCAAAACCCGGGTACTGCATGACAGATTGAGCGCCCGTCTTTGTCAGCTCTTGGGGGACACAAAAGGAGCCTCATTTGGGCATTCCCTGAACGGAGTTTCTTCCGCAAAAATCCTTTCAACCCAGAATAATTTCTGACACAAAATTATTATTACAGAGTCAGGCTGCTTGCCTTGAGAAGGAATTTTAAGCCCCAGGAGATTTCATATCTCCTAAGCAAAACAAAACACAAGACACCCAATGCTTCAGATCATTAATTCATATAAACAATAGGTATCCAGGCAAACCAAATGTACATCTATCGCTGTGACACTGACTGTTTCAGAACAATGGCTTGCTCTAGGAAGCACATGGACACATTTCAAAAATAAGCAATGAGTTTAGGTTGGCACAATTTACACAAACTCTCCTTGCCCAGGTCAGAATTCTTGTTGAGAGATGCCACTCTCAATTAAATGAGACAGGAAAGGATATGTTTTTTGACAGTGACATTCCAGCTACGATATGATCTTCCCAAAAAGGCATGCCTACAGACCCCTCTGCAATCCTTTGGAGGCTATGCAATGATATTGTGTACACACTAAGCCTTTAAAACCCTCCAGTGTTAAAATTAAAGAATACATTATGTTAAAGATTCACAAAGGATCTCCGGAAGCACATGTTAAGGATACAGGATTAATTGTAGTCCCTCTGGAAGCCCATATAGTAATTTAAAAGAGACCAGAATTTTGCATTTGTAAATATGTCAGTTACCTTCAGGAGATGCTGTGCTGTGTAGAATCCAGCAGGTCCACTGCCTACAATACATATCCGGGGTATGACTCCAGATGCTGAGAAAGTTCTCTTGATACCTGAGGAGGGAACTGAATTCATTCATTTGTTTAACATGCCACTTTATTCCTCACGGAGGATTCAAGAAAGCTTCTACTTCTTCTTGTGCCGTATCCAATCCAATTCCGTGAGTCACTTTCTGGTTCTGAGCCATCTTGGCACACAAAATCTTCCTCAGCCCCTAGCCAGTATTGATGAAGTTGCTGGTCTCCATCAAGATTGACTCAGTGGTACCAGTGTCACGCTGAAATGTGGAAGGCAAATGGAAGGCCACTGCATTATATTGCTCCCTGGACAATCTTCATGGCTGATAGCCAGTATTTGGAATCGGATACAGCACTTGAAGAAGAAGCTGTAGGAGTGTGCTAACTATCAATTTCCTGCACAGTACAGAATGGAAGCACAAACCCACATTTTTATTTCTATACTTTTTTTGTAAACATGGTCCTCTTCAATCCACCTCATATATAAGAATATATTAGAAGTACAGTAATACCTCAGATAACGTTTACCTCGGATAACGCTAAAATCGCATAACGTTAAGTAATCTGGGGAGGAGAATCGAATCGAATAATGTTAAGGTCCTATGGGATGGATCGGATAACAACCGCTAAAGCCTGTGTGGTTACAATGTATCTCTATGGAGCTTTAACGTTATCCGATACATCCCATAGGATTTTAACATGCATCGGATAACACTAAAAATCAGATAACACCAAGACTTGTGGAACCAAGTCTTAGCGTTATCCAAGGTATTACTGTACCTGTCTCCACAATGCCATCCTGAAGTGCCATGGGGCACCAGACAGTATTTCAAGTCTACAATGAGGCAGTTCTATAAAGGGCATTGGTTTTAGCAGCAGTGGCAAAGCAAACAACACTTTCTATCCCCAGGGTAACTCCTGAATGAATGCCTGACCAAAAACCAAAATTAGTGCAAATAGGGAAGCTTTGGAATGGGGTACACAGAAAGAGCCTCTTAGAAGATTGCGTTTTTGAAGCACAATCGGGCTTACCCTGGTAACGGCAACTGACTAACTTTTCTCACACAGGGCCAGGCAAAGGCAACTGCAGAATGAACTCACCAAGCGGTGCCTTCATTTTGACAGTTTAACATGTGGCCTAGACAAGGAAGTAGTAATCACTTTACAACCCACCTCATCCCCACTTGCACCTATAGAACAGTGCTTCCCAAAAATGTGGTTCCAGAGCATAAGAATTTGATTCTCTCTCGTCCTCCAACATTATTAATAAAATTAGAATAAATTCATGTCAGCCATTGCTATTACAGTCAAACCTCGCATAAAGAGCGTTTCGCTTAAAGAGTAACTCGCTTAAAGAGCAGCATTTTCTCTGAATGTCCGCTTCACTTAACAAATAAAACCAACCAAAAACTCGCTTAACAAATAAAACGGGGTTCGCAATCCCCCCCCCCCCACAATTGGTCATTTACAATGGTGTTTCGCTTAAAGAGCAAACTCGCTTAAAGAGCAATCCCGTGGAACGCATTATGCTCGTTAAGCGAGGCACCACTGTACAGTAAAACACCGGATAATGATTGGACCGGATAGCGCTAGAATCGGGTAACGATGCAAGAATTTTGGAAAAACCTTGCATCGGAAAACGATTCTATTCAACAATCTTTAGCGTTATCCAAGCCAATCATGGGGGGGGGGGGAGAGTTGGTTTGGGTAGAACATCTACCCAATCCACACACACCCAGTGATGGATCGCTGCTACTGAACTAGGGTCGGGGGAAAGGCACGCTGGTGCCTGCCTTTCCCCCAACCCTAGTTCAGTAGCAGCGATTGCTGGACGAAGCCTAGCAACCCATGGGCTAGCTAGCCTGAGCGCCGCTAGGCTTTGTCAACAGCCCGTCTGGGCTGTGTCCAAAGCTGCTGGGCTTCGGACACAGAGCGGGTGCCTCTATCCCCCACCCTACTGCCCCAATAGCGCTTGCTAAGGGGCCAGTAGGGTGCGGGGAAGAAGCACTCGCTCGTGCGCCTTGTATCGCACCAATGGGCGCCTCTTCCCCCAATCCTACTGGCCCTTTAGCAAGCACTAAGGGGCCAGTAGGATCGGGGGAAGAGGCACCTGCTTGTGCGCTTTGTAGCTCGCCAGTTGGTGCCTGTTCCCCCCACCCCACTGGCCCCTTAGCGCTTGCTAAGGGGCGAGTGGGGTGCACGGAACAGGCACCCGCTGGCGTGCTTTGTAGCGCCAGCGGGTGCCTCTTCCCCTGATCCCACTGGCTCCTTAGTGCTTGCTAAGGGGTGGATGGGGTGGACGGAACAGGCACCCGCTTACGCGCTACAAATCACACAAGCGGGTGCCTTGTCTCGCCACCCGACATGAGCCTTAGTGCTTGCCAAGGCTCTTGTCGGGTGGCGAGAAGAGGTTTGCCCCTGAAGTCAAGCTGATCCTAAGCTAGCCTAGGGTCAGTTTGACTTCAGGGACAAACCGTGTGGTTTGTCCCTGAAGACAAACAGACCCTAGGCTGACATCAGGGCTTTTTTTTTAGCGTTGTTCAATGCAGTGTGTATTACTGTACAGAACTGAATAGGGTCTGGGCAGGGATCTCGACTCATTTGTGCCTCTACCAAAACAGGACATTTAGGTGCCAGTGTAATTTAAGGATTTAACTTTTTTGGCAATACTTGCCACTTAAGTGGTTTAGGGATCTAGCTGCATAGCCAGAAGTTGGGAGTTTGATTCTCCACTGTGCCTCTCAGAAGAAGGAGAAGACTAGGAAAAGAGTCACTCTATATAGTCCGCGGGCAAGCGACACAGTCCCAAGGAACCCAGAAAAGAAGGGAATGGTAAGCCACTTCTGAGCATTCTCCACCTAGAAAACCCTGGCAAGGACCACCGTCAGTCAGAACTGACTGAATGGCATATAATTACTATATTGTATTATTATGGACCAGGTTACTATTGGACTTACCACTGCATAGCTCTGTGAATATACTCAGCCAGTACGCATGTCCTTGAGAACTTGCTTATCTGTGCCAGAAAACATGTCCTTAATCTCATTAGTTTATGCTACACTCTGACCCTGGTCTGAAATCTTTCCTTCATGACAGCAGTAAACTGAAGAGGCCACAGATCACCGATAATTTCCTTTAACTTGCCTGCTCTCCTCAGCGATGTGAAGGTCTAAAAGATATTTTCTTTTTCCTATCAATGCAACAAGATCTTGGTAGTCATTGAGAGCTTTTATGCTGCAATGTACAAAATGTCTACACGCACTAAAGTAACACGTTGGAGAAGGTATGACCCTCTATGTCAGGGGTCCATGGGCCAGATCTGGCCTGTGATGCCAATTCATCTGGCCTAACGGTCAGACTGCCACTCTTGTGGTAGTGCCCTACTGCCATCAGAAGTGCGGAAATTGCGCAAAACATGCCGAAACACTGCGAAAACGCAGCAAAAAAAACAAAAAAAAAACAAAAATGCGGCAAAAATGTGCCACCCTCGCTCCTGCCATGGAACACAGCAGAGGTGGCAAAAAATCCCCCAAAACATGCCGTGAATTCATGCACCGCCACCACCGCTGGGAGGAACCATGTGACCAGCCCATTCAGCTGTCTGAGGGTGTGGGTTCAGGCCCCTGGCGGGGAAACTTATTCCTAATAAGACTTAAAAAAAGAGAGAGAGAGAACCATACTTCACAACTTTTCTATTCCAAGAAATTCATGCTGGCAGACGCAGCAGCTCTTCTTCTGCCTCTATTTTATTGTCATCAAGAAACCTGTGGTGCAGATTAAGCTGAGAAACGCCCTTGCCAAAGGTCATTCAGGGAATTTCACAGAGATCTAAATGATGCTGGCTGGTTTGACCTCCTCCCCTGCTCCCCTGAGTTATTAAGTTTTTAAATCATATAAAGTTTTAGTTGTAGTTTTAATTGGTTTTAACTGTGGATTTTGAGAACTTTTAGAATTTTAGCCTGTAATAATAAGTTTTTATGTTTTTTAGGATGTGTTAAACCGCCTTGGGTCGCCTTCGGCAAGGAGGGCGGTATATAAATTTAAATAAATAAATAAATAAATAAAAATTTGGACACGGTCTCCCCCTGCTTTAGCAGGCTTTCTCAACCTGGGGCCCCTGTTGATGTTACCTGATGACAGCTGCCACCGATCACTGGCCATACTGGCTGGGGATGATGGAAAATGTACTCAAAAAATCATGGAAGGTCCTAGGTTGGACCACACTGGTAAACTATAAACTTTTATGGATAAAAGGAATGGTACTAAATGGCTTGGGATCGCGGTTGCTTAGTGGTTAAGATGCTGAAGTTGATGACTGGAAGGTCAGCAGGTCACCAGTTCAAGACCAAAGTGCTGCATGATGGAATGAGCTGCTGTCTCTGTTCCAGCTCCTGCCAAACTAGTAGCTGAAAAGCAAGAAACTGCAAGTAGATAAATAGATACCACTTTGGTAGGAAAGGTAAACAGTGTTCCATGCACTCCAGTATCTAGGCATGCCTGCCACATGTCCATGGAAACGTCTGCAGACACAAACAGCACTGGTTCTTTGACTATAAACAGAGATGAGAACTGAACCCTATAACTGGCTTTTGAGCAAGGGCGGCCTTTACATTACTAAATGGCTACTGAAAAATACTGATTTCCTTCAAATGGCCAAAGAAATACAAGATATGTCAGAACAGCTCATCCAGCAGCAATTAGGAGAAACAGAACATCCTTTTAAAGGATGAAAGCAGTAAAATAACAGCCTCTGAGGAAAAAAAACTTAATTTCTGCTTTAAATTACTGGCAATCTGAAGTAGAAATGGTTGTGAAACAATGATTTAGTTATCAGGGTTGGTTTTTTTTTTTTTTTTTTTTGGGGGGGGGGGGAGAGATTGTTTGGACTTTGTAATGTTACATGTAGTTAATCCGCATCTGATGTAGAGTAATCTTAATAGGATTTTCAAGGAGGGGTATTGAAGGAATGAGTTTACCATTTCCCAGTGAGTTTTTATCGTAGAGCTAGGGAATCAAACTTGGTTCTCCTGAATCTTTTTCTAGAACGGTACTCTATTCCAGTGATGGCTAACCGTGGCACTCCCAGTTGTTCTTGAACTTCAATTCCGGGAAGCCCTGATCAGCAGGAGTGCTGGTCAGGGCTTCTGGGAACTGAAGTCCAAGAACACCTGGAGGGCCAAGGTTGGCCATCACTGTTATTCACTACAGTGATTCCGAACCTAGGCTACACACATACCTTAGTCAGGTATGAACCAGGACGTTTAGTGGTACACAGGAAAAACAATGAAAAATGGCAGGGGAAAGGCACATACATTAACAGAATCTGCAGGCATAACTGGATTTCTGGGGAGAGTTCTACGGTTCTGCAGAGGAGAGAGAGATTGGCCTGTGCCAAGTCCTGGAGGCCGAACAGGGGTAAATGTTAGACTGGCATTTGAACAAAATGTGTGAGAGCTTTGTGAATAAGCATATGCAACCCTCCATAGCCCTCAAAGTGGGGGTCCATTCCATCTCCAGAAGAAGGGCTGGTGGGGCAAGGTTGCAGCTTTCATGGGTTATGCTCAGTGATGGGATGTAACAGGTTCTCACCAGTTCTCCAGAACCGGTAGTAACTTTTTCCAGTGTCCCAGAGAACCAGTAGCAGCTTTTGGGGGGAACCACCTTTTCACTGGTTCCCCCAGTGTGCATGCATGCCTACAGTCCTCCCAAGCGGGGAGGAGGAAGAGAAGCTGCTAGCCTGAAGCTCCCTATAGCCTGAAGCTCCCCAGGGTAAGTGACTCACCTTTGGATGTGGTGTGTCTGTGTGTATTTTAATGTGTATTTAATGCCTTTACCTATATTGACGTACTACCACAGTTCCTAAAAAGGCCTGGCTTGGGGTTTTTAAGCAAAGTCTTGGAGTTACCTCATCAATAAGCTACACCTGTGCTGTTCCAATTGCTCTTCCAATTGGAGAACCCTTAAGGAGGTACAGCTGTTTTACATTTACATTAAGGCATATTATCCTAGAGAACTGGTTAGGCAAAGACTTAGTACCTAACTTCTTTAACTGTTGAAAAGTTGAAAAGTGCCAAAATGAAGCCATCTTGTGGTGAGTTCATTCTGTAGTTCCTTCCATCTGACCTAGTGTGAGAAAGATTAGCCAGAATAAGCTTTAAGCTCTGGTTTAAAAGCTCTGGTTGATTTGTGTTTGGGGTGGGTGGGTGTATTTTAATGTATTTTTATTTTATTAATTTAATTTATTTATGGGTTTGTGTTGTGGGTGGGTGGGTAGGTTGAGGTGTGTGTGTGCGTGCTTATTTTTATTTTATTATTATTATTATTTGTTTTTTTATTTGGCCCTGCCCATGACATCATGTTAGCTCCACCCACACTGTGATGATGTCATGGTGGGGTAGTAAATTTTTTGACATCCCACCACTGGTTATGCTACTCCAGTTACTTCAAGAAAGAAGGCTGCGAGTTGCCCAGCACTTAATGCAGGAGTTCCCAACCTAAGGTCCATGGGCCAGATCCAGCCCACAGTGGCATTTCATGTGCCCCCACCCCTCCAAGGGCATTCGAGAAACAAAATGGCCACCCCTTTGAAGCTGTTGGGACAAAATGGCCACCCCCATCATGCAGTCAGGACAAAATGGCCGGCCGGTCCTCGAAGCTGACTGAGAATGTGACCCGGCCCCCGGCATGAAAAGGTTGGGAACCCCTAGCTTAAAGGAAGCCTAGTGGTGGGGAGTGGGGTGCCCCAACGTAAAAAACTCACCCATGCCTGCTGCTGTCTGCCACCTAATATTCAAGACAGAGTTGGTTGTTTCACACAAGACACAAGAGATAATATTTTTTTGGAATAGTAGTGGTGTTAGTCTGTGTTTCAAGCACATCAGAGAATAAACAAACAAAACAAAAAGTCCCACTCCCATATGGACTTGATTCACAAAAAAATCACATTAAAATTTAACAGTCTTCAAGGTATTAAAACATTTTTTTGTTTTGTTTATTCTCTGATATGCAAGAAATAATAAGTTACTGATGTGCAGTGTGAGAAGGCCCATGAGAGAATATGAACAGCTTTCTGATAAGGTACTTAAGTTTCTATTGCCAGTTACAAATACAGAGCTGGTGGAAAGAGTTTTCTCTTTATATATCTTTATTTAAAAAATAAGCTTAATGCAGCTCCAGATTTAAGACTATACAGTCAAACCTCGCATAAAGAGTGTTTCGCTTAAAGAGTAACTCGCTTAAAGAGCAGAATTTTCTCCGAATGTTCGCTTCGCTTAACAAATAAAACCAACCAAAAACTCGCTTAACAAATAAATCGGTGTTTGCAATCCCCCCCCCCCAAATTGGTCACTTACAATGGTGTTTCACTTAAAGAGCAAACTCGCTTAAAGAGCAACCCTGTGGAACGCATTATGCTCTTTAAGTGAGGTACCACTGTATATTACACAATTCGAAAAAACTATGTGACTTAAAACAAGTTGAAAAATCACACTAAACATTTGTTGCATATAAAATATTTCCTAGGTTTTTTAATAAACATTATTTCAAAACAAATTCATATTCAAATTCATAAATTCAAATTCATAAAGGTTCATCTGGGTTTTAGTTTTTAACTGTTGTGAATGTGGAGGGGTATTTTAATGGTTTTTAATGCTTTTATGATTTTAATTGTTATTGCGGGGATGCTTTTATATTTTAGTATTCTTATTGGTAAGAATGTAAGCCACCCGGAGTAGCCTCGACGGGGGAGAGGAGGGAGCGCTAAAAATCAAACAAAATAAATAAAAGTTTTAAAAATATTAATAAATTAAGTAGCAAATACTGCACAATGTATTAATGTAATGCAGTTTCGAATGTACTCTGTGACTCGTGTATTCTTTGGGTTTTGAACACACACACACACTCACTCACTCACTCACTCACTACTGGCTTTTGAGCAAAGGAAACCTTTACCTATATATATAGTATATGCACTGTCTGTTCACTTTATTATTCTATTGACTTTTAATCCCATTATTGGGCTACAATCCCATTGTGGATACAATTTATGGAAATGGGTTGCCAAGGGGTACATAAGTGAAAACAAGGTTGGGAACCACTACATCATACAATATATTTGAACAGTGACTACCCAAAAAGACAATGATATAAATCAGGGGTTCCCAACCTACGGGCCTTGAGGTTGGGCACAGCCCACAGCACCATTTCATGTGCCCTTTGCCACCGCTGCACCTGAAGTGAACACATTTACGACAGCTGCGAGTGCATTTTACAGCAGCATTTACACCAGGGGGAACCACCAACCTGACCCACTCAGCTGTCCGGAGGGTATGGTCTGGCCAGTGATGTTAAAAGGTTGGGAACCCCCCGATATAAATGCTATTATATTTTGTAGTGAAAATGGAAGCAGGACTCATGTAAAAACCTTGAGATTCCCTTGTGAGACCACCTGAGTGACAGAAAAACCACTGATGGCCCACCCATATATATCAAATTTCAGTGTCCTTAGCCGGTTCAAAGCATCAGAGTGATGATTTAAAACACAATTGATTTACAAGGATACACTTAGCACCCAATGTGGTCTGCAAATAGTGGCTCTCCAGGTGTTTTGGACTTCAATTCCCAGAAGCCCAAGTCAGCACTACTGTTGATCGAGGCTTCTGGGAATTGAAGTCCAAAACACCTGGAGAGCCACTATTTGCAGACCAAGGTACTAGACCAGTGGTCAGCAAACTTGGCTCTCCAGCTGTTCTTGGACTTCAGTTCCCAGAAGCCTTGATCAACAGGAGTGCTAACTTGGGTTTCTGGGAATTGAAGTCCAAGAACACCTGGAGAGCCAAGTTTGCAGACCCCTGTACTAGACCAATATTTAGAAGTGTGTGTGTGTGTGTGTGTGTGTGTGTGTGTGTGTGTGTGTGTGTGTGTGTATATATATATATATATATATATTTCCAATTGAGACCGTTTCTAAAAACCTGTGTGGAAGCGATTGATCAACTTTTCACTCACAAGGGAAACAAGAAGTCTCGGTAGTAGGGGCAGACTGTGCAGCCCCTACTTCTGTTCTGTCACTGCTAACACCAGATGTGAAACACAGAAGGATGAAAGCCAATGTGAAATGATATCTTCCTCTTTCTTGTATCCAGTTGAGTAGCAAAGTGAGGAGTTACTTTTTGAAAATTAGCAGTGATGCCACTATCATCTTCCGCCTTCCTCAAGCTTCCATGGCCTCTCTGAACTTCGCTTCAGCAATCATCACAGTAACTGTGAGGAGAGGGAGTTTCCCCACCAACAATTTATTGTTGTATTATTGAGTATGTTAGGAGTAGTAGCCAAGTTTTAAATTGCAACCAAGATTCATTAGCTGCCGGTAAAGATTATTGCATAATTCAATTAATAATAATCATGAGCCAATAACTCAATTCTGACTATGACAACCCTTCCAAGGATCTTCTAGGCAGAGAATCCACCGAAATGGCTTATCATTTCCATTTTCAGGGGACATCCTGGGACTATGCAGCTTGCCCAGGACTCCACAGGCTGAGAAAGCACAGTGGGGAACAGAACCCTCAACCCAAACACCTGAGCTACCCAATCAGCAAGACTGGATATCCAGTCAGCAAGACTGCTCTTGGTAGAATTGGTTTACTGGCGTGGATCAATGGAATGATACCCACTTCTTCCCAGGGTGGAGGGGGTGTGGCTGCCAGGAGTATCATGCTAAACACCTGCTAAAAAGAATCGAATATGCTAAAAAAATCAAATATGTCAATCAAATTGGGGTATCCTGCAAGGGAGATTCACTTATCTGACTATCGATATGCATGAATTAATTGTATTTAGGGACCTTCTCCAGTTTACATTCTTTAAAAGTAGTTCAGGTATGTATATATTGTATTTATTGTATTTTATCGCACTTTATTGCATTGTACAGATTTTAAACTCTTATGTTATTGATAAGGTCTTAAGACTAATCAATTAATAAATATTCATTCATTCATTCAGTATTGTACATAAATTATAGAAGTCCTAGTGGCGCAGTGGTTAGAAACTGCTTGTACTGCACCCAACCCAAAACATTGCGGGTTCGATCCTGACGGAACCCACGGTTGACCCAGCCTCCCATCCTTCCGAGGTCCGTAAAGTGAGTACCCAGCGTGTTTGGGGCAAAATGCTAATTAAGTTGTGAACAGTGGTGGGGTGTCAAAATTTTTACTACCCCACCATGCAGGCTATAGGGAGCTTCAGGCTAGCAGCTTCTCTTCCTCCTCCCCGCTTGGGAGGACATCAAGGAGGTCGAGCATACACGCCAAGCACCGTAGGCGTGCATGCACACCAAGTGCTTGGCGCGCATGCACAGTAGTGAAAAGGTAATCCCCGCAGGTGGTTCCCCCCAAAAGCTACTACCGTTTCTCCAGGACAGTGGGAAAAGTTACTACCGGTTCTGGAGAACTGGTGAGAACCTGTTACATCCCATCACTGGTTGTGAACCGCCGCCGAGAGAGAGCACTAGGCGCTATGGGGCAGCATATGTGTCATTGCGATTGCTATAAAGATAACGAACAAATTAACGAATTACCCCCAATGTTTCTAACTCCCCCCCCCCCCGTGGCTTTCTTTTCCAACACATCTCATGGCACCCATCAGGCTCCCTCGCTCCAGCTCAGCGGACTCTCTAAAGAGCGACCCATTCATTACCAGAGGTCTCTCTCTGCCCATCACTGACCAATGCACAGATGCCCAGAGGTCAGCAAACTTGGCTCTCCAGGTGTTCTTGGACTTCATTTCCCAGAAGCCTTGATCAGCAGGAGTGCTGACTTGGGCTTCTGGGAATTGAAGTCCAAGAACATCTGGAGAGCCACATTTGCAGACCAAGGTCCTAAACCAGTGGTCAGCAAACTTGGCTCTCCAGCTGTTCTTGGACTTCATTTCCCAGAAGCCTTGATCAGCAGGAGTGCTGACTTGGGCTTCTGGGAATTGAAGTCCAAGAACACCTGGAGAGCCAAGTTTGCAGACCCCTTTGGCTCTCCAGCTGTTCTTGGACTGCAATTCCCAGAAGTCCAAGTCAGCACTCCTGCTGATCAAGGCTTCTGGGAAATGAAGTCCAAGAACAGCTGGAGAGCCAAGTTTGCTGACCACTGCGCGATCCTCTCTTCCCCGGTTCCCCTCCTCGGCACCCCGGCGAGCTGCTCTCTCCCTGGGAGGGGAAAGGGAGGCCACTTACCCGCGAGGGACCACAAGGCACCAAGCGCCGACACCCGCCTCCAACCCGCCAGCCCCGCGCTGCGACTCATCCCGACCGCGACCCGCGCTGCTCCACTGCGGTCCCCGCCACGAACCCGGAGAAGCCAATGGACGGCGACCAAGCGGTGCCTCATTAGCATCGCTCCGCCCACGCAGGGAGGTCGGGCTCTGCCCTAGCTCCGCCCCGAAGACCAGCGAAAGACCAATCAACGCCCAGCCTAGGCTACTCAGCGTAGAGCCGGGCCCATTCCCGGAAGTAAAGCGGGCGAGGGGCACGTGATCGGGCGGGATTCCAGCCCGTGTAGCCAGACGTGAACTCTATGGTCTTTCCTGCCTTAGACTGTAGTTCAGGGGTGCCCAAACTTTTTGGGTCGTGGGCCAATCATGTGGTTCAGGGAGCTGGTCACTAAGGCGCGGGGGCCGGTTGTGGCCCCCGACGCCAATTCATCCGGCCCGCGAAGCCCTCGTCGCTCCTGGAAGCGGAAGTAAAACGCGCCCGTACGGGCGCGTTTTACTTCCGCTTCCAGGAGCGACGAGGGCTTCGCGGGCCGGATGAATTGGCGTCGGGGGCCACAACCGGCCCCCGCGCCTTAGTTTGGGCACCACTGTTTTAGGGCCATGGGCTGGTCACGTCGGGTTCAGGGAGACAGTCACTAATGCCCGGTGTCCAGATCCAGCCCCCGGGGCACCCCTGCTGTAGTTAAGTAATACCTCAGATAACATTAGTATCGAATAACACTAAAATCGCATAACATTAAGCAATCTGGGGGGAAGAATTGCATCGGATAACATTAAGATCCTATGGGATGCATCGGATAACAACCGCGAAAGCCTGTGTGGTTACAATGTATCTCTATGGATCCCATAGGATTTTAACATGCAACGGATAACACTAAAAATCAGATAACACCAAGACTTGTGGAACCAGGTTTTAGTGTTATCCGAGGTTTTACTGTATAAGAAAAGGGGAAGATGCTTTCTTGTCCTTTGGCTGAATGAGAAGCAGCAACAAGGGGGGGGGGAGTAGAAGATCCCTGAGGTGATTGTAGCCTGCATGACCCCCCTGTGAGCTTGGTCTAAAGTGGTGGCCCAATACTTGCAGTGTGACCATCCATACGGAGCCAGAGGACTTTGCATGCCTTCCTTCGGGTTCTTCGCCCTGGCTAGCTGGGAGCGAAATCATTGCGCCTTTTCAGTCTTATTTCTTTTGTGCCCAGGTTAAACTTCGGACTGTCAAAATGAAGCCGCTTTCTTGGCTTTGTCTTTGGCAAACTTAAGTCCTCATTTGTGCATGTTTCTGGCAGTAATCAGCAGACCAGCAAATGAACCAGATTCTATATCTCCCCATATTCACACAGCACATTGTCTGCCTGCATAATAATAATAATAATTTCATGTCAGAAATTATTCTGGGTTGAAAGGATTTTTGGTGGAGGAACTCGCTCAGGAGATGCCCAAATAAGGCTTCTTTCATGTCCCCAAGATCTTTTCCCACTAAAGTGGTCCATATTTATCTACTTGCAATTTCTTGCTTTCAAACTACAGTCAAACCTCACATAAAGAGTGCCTTGCTTAAAGAGTAACTCGCTTAAAGAGCAGAATTTTCTCTGAATGTTCGCTTTGCTTAACAAAACCAACCAAACATTCGCTTAACAAATAAATCGGGGTTCACAATCCCTCCCACAATTGGTCATTTACAATGGTGTTTCGCTTAAAGAGCAATCCTGTGGAACGCATTATGCTCTTTAAGCAAGGTACAACTGTACTAGGTTGGCAAAAGCTGGGACAGAGACAGGCGCTCAATCTGTCATGCAGTACCTGTGTCTTGAACTGCTGGTTTGTTGGCCTGCAGACCCCACTTGAGCATAGCATGTGCAACTTAGATGCTCCAACCCTCAACCCAGTGGTGGGATGTCAAAAATTTTACTACCCCACCGTGATGTCATCACAGTGTGGGCGGAGCTAACATCATGATGTCATGTCATGGGCGGGGCCAAAGAAAAAAATACAAAATAATAAAAATAGGGAGCTTCAGCCTATAGGGAGCTTCAGGCTAGCTAGCAGTTTCTCTTCCTCCTCCCCATTTGGGAGGACAGCAAGGAGGCCGTGCATATGTGCCAAGCACTAGGCGTGCATGCACACCAAGTGCTTGGCATGCATGCGCAGTGGGGGAACCAGTGAAAAGGTAAGCCCTGAAGGTGGTTCCCCCCAAAAGCTACTACAGGTTCTCTGGGACACTGGGAAAAGTTACTACCGGTTCTGGAGAACTGGTGAGAACCTGTTACATCCCATCACTGCCTCAACCTATTCAGAGTCCCACAAGTGACATACAGAAGGTTTTTGTCTTTTACTTTCTGATAAAGAAGGTTAAGTACTTCAGCTATAACCTCCTTTAATGTTGCTTGTTCAGTGAAGTGAGCTGCTTCATCTTCTAATTTGGTTTTGCTCTTGCTTACCTTAAAGAATGTTTGTTCTTGCCATAAATAAAGCTCTTCCTGGTTCTGGGTTGGCAGACTTGAAGCTCATATCTGTTCAGAAGATGTTGAGGGCCATTATCTCGTTTAGTTCTCTTAGTGCCTGCTGCTACTTCTCTCCTTATCTTAGATGGAGTGATACCAATAAGAGGATATATTTTCTCAACTGGTGTAGGTTTGAGGCATCCTGTCACTATACACTCCATACTGGAGCAGTATACTCTGCTGTGGAGATGCTCTGCGCCAAAGCTGATGTACACAACGTGGATGATGTTGTTCATTGTACTAACTTTGGCTTTGGTATTCTTTTATTATTCTTAAAAGAGAGTGTCCTGTCAAGCTTCATGCCGAGGTATTTTGGTGTTAAACAACACTATAATCAATTCCCTTGCAACATAACATCCAACTCAGTCCTTGCCTCTTGGTTTCGACTGTAGAAATCACACACCTGTACATGTTTCAACCAGCTTCTGCTTGTAGGCTGTATATCATTTTCTTTCATTCTCTTGTTGCTCTCATTCTCTTTTTTGCTCAGTATCACCGGAAGCTGGATGAATATCTGGTCTCGTGTACTTGAGAATAACAATAATTTGCCTTTCAATTTCAAAGAATCCCATCTCAAGGGAAAAATAGGGCTGTTGTGTAAAATTCTAAGAAATCTTTTTTTCTTTATTCGTGTCAGATGCACTACCAGCATATAATAACATACAAAGCTAAAATCTAAAAACAAAATAGAATTAAAAGAGGCTAGATGACATCTGCCCAATATCAGGCCACTTCAACGTCATTTCTTCTTGCCAACATAAGGTCCTCCTCAGTGCACGTTGAGGGGCATTGTATACATTGTATCATAGGGGAGATAGTTTGTACTTCTCTGCATTCACACAGGCTGTCATCTACAGGGAAACCCCATTTTCTTACATTAGCCCTTGATCTTCCTACCCCGGCACGCAGTCTATTTAAAACTTTCCACACAGGCTATGGTTGTTCTTGGCCAGGCGGTAGAGAGTCATGTGGTTCTGCCCAGTTATCTGGCAGCTGCTTGCTCGCCTTCCATAGTTCTAAGGTGGTCTGTGGGGATAGTTGTTTGGAGGGACAGAGGTTGTGAGGAAACTATACCTTGATTTCAGTCTCTGCTTTGGTGGTTGGTGATCAAATAGCAGGTGTGTTTCGGAGGCACTTGTTTTGAGCCACTCTTTCTGAGCAGCACTTTCTCTACAGAATTTTGATGGAGGGATGCCAGCTAAGTAATGCACTTTTTGTATCAAGGTTGGTTTTAGGCATCCTGTGCCCAATCTTGCTGTTTCATTTAAGGCCACGTCCACCTGCCTTGCATGCTTTGATCTGCACCACACTGGACTAGCATACTCTCTTTCAGAGTAACGTTTTTAATGTGTATGGTTGGGCACCCCAACTTGTACCTGTTATTTTCTTCAGAATATTGTTCCTGACAAAAACCTTCTGTTTGTTATTAAGGCAGTGGGTCTTGAAAGTGAGAGTTCGATCCAGGGTAACTCCCAGGTATTTGTGGGTGACACAATGTTCAAGCCTGGTTCCATTCCAAATCACCTGCAGGCTTAATGATGCCTCATGGTTTTTCAAATGAAAAGCATAGGGTTGAGTTTTTAGGCAGTTTGGCTTCAGTTGGTTATCCCTGTAATATATAGCCTTAAATTCAAAGCCTCAGTCAGTTTTTTTCTCAACAGCCTCAAAGGTTGCGCACTGTGCAGCAATTGCCAGGTCGTCGGCGTAAAGCAGGGGTTCCCAACCTTTTTATACTGTGGGCCTGACCACGCCCCCAGGTCAGCTGAGCAGGCTGGACCATTGCTCCCCCCCCCCCGAAGCAGAAGTAAATTCACCTGCTTCTGCGTTTATGACAACCACGGATGTGTTTATGACTGACATAACTGCATTTATGCATGTGCGGGCGTGTTTTGCAGCTGTCGTAAACGCATCTGCTTTCTCTTCCAGGTGCAGAGTCAGTGTGCTACGTGAAATGGTGCCAAGGGCTGGGTCCGGCCAGCAGGCCATAGGTTGGGAACCACTGGCATAAAGAAAGTGTCTTCCAGCAGTGGTTGATCATTAGTATACTATATATGTTAAACATTGTGGGGGCTGGCACACTGCCCTGCGGGAAGCCATTCAGTGGTGTCACATTGGGGGGCGGCCGGCCCCGGGTGGCACTTTTTGGGCTATGTGTGTTCTTGGACTACAATGCCCAGAAGCCCTAGAAGGAGCAGGCACAAGCGTCCACCAGGGGGGTGGCAAATTTGGCTTCAGCCCAAGGCAGCTGAAATCCACCCAAAGTTACTAAGGCCATTTCTTAGAATTCTCCATCAACTGTGTTGTCCTTGGAATTCGACAAAAACTCTACGGTTTTCCAATAAACAGCCTATGATTTTTTTAATGTATTTGAAATCCTTTGTAATGTGGGAGACTTTCTTCAGCAAGGCTGTGTGGCTGACTGTGTCGTAAGCTGCAGTGAGATCTATAAACAACACTTGTGATTTCCTTCAGTTCAAAACTATCTTCTATGTAGTGTGTTAAGTTAAAAATTTGTGCTGTACAATCTTTGCCAGGTCTAAAACAAGCTCCCTGTGGTATAAGCCAGGGTTCTACGTATTGCAGACAGTCGGTTCAGGATTAAATGTTTATCTCTCTTATATAGATGACTAAGAAGAGATATCTTCGGGGGACATGAAAGAAGCCTCCTTGAAGATTACTACTTCAGTGATCAGACATTCCCTGGGCAATAGAGATTTTCCCCCGGCTAATCCTTTCAACCCAGAAGCACCAGAAGTAAAAATCATAAGACATTAACCCCCATGTTGTGTTTAGGTAGGAATCAAAAGCAAATCTGTTGGTAGAAATTGGATGGCAAAAGCAATTTTAATCACTGTGTCTGGTAGAAGCAGCAGCTTCATAATCACTTAAAGTAATGTAAGCCATTATTAAAAAATAAAGAGAGTTTGTTCCTTTCCTAAAAAGCTGGTTCCAGAGGGGCTCCACATAGTTCTTTATTAGTCTCTTTGAACCCTGAAGTACTCTGGGAGATAGTTCGAGGGATAGCAACAACTTCAGTAATGCCACACGGCTGATGGGGATTGAGTTGTTGTTTCCCAGACTCTTGGGTAATACCTTACTGACTGCGCTGAGTCCTTGAAAATGTTCTGGTTCTATTAATCCTTACTTAGAGTGCTTGAGGATGGAGGGTGTTTCAATGAAACTGAGGTCTTACCATGCTAGGGCTTGTGAGTATTTTTGCTATGTAACTGTAGCAGTTTGATAGTACAGTACCTGAACTACTACAACTAATGGGCTAGGACTCAAGAGACCTGGGTTCACATTCACACTCAACCATGGACACTCACTGGCAGGTGGAAGTGGAGCTAGTAAAATCACTCCTTAAATATCTCACTTAACTTTGAATGCCCTGTAAGGGTTGTTATGAATTAGCTCAAACCTGGGGGCACATAACTCACATGAGTGATTTAGAATTCTGTTCTTTAATGCAGAGGATGAAAGAGAGGTCTCCGGTAGAGAATTCTAAATAATTCACCAGATTACAAATCCCAACACTCCATAAAATGGAGCCATAGCAATTGAAATGATATCCAGCTGCTGTACTGTGTAGCCTGAATATATTTATAGTGCTCCTCGAGTGTTTCTCTTCTTGAGCCCTATGGCTTGGATTTTTGTTGAATTTTTCTGCCATATTCGGATCCAAATATTGGCGATCCTCATGGTGATCAGCCATGAAAACTATCCTGAGAATATACTGCAGTGGCCTTTCATCTGGCTTCTGCATCGCAGCATGACGCCCGTACCACTGATCCAATTCTGCAAGTCACTTTCTGGTCCTGAGCCTTTTTTGGCATGCAAAGTCCTCCTCAGTTCCAGGCCAGTATTGATGAAGCTGCTGCCCTCCATCAAGATGGATTAAAATGGGATTTAATCAGTGGTGGGCATCATCAAAAAAAATTCTACCACACTGTGGGTGTGGCTATGTGACTGGGTGGGTGTGGCCTGTTGACCATGTGACTGCTGTTCGCTATAGAGCTATAAAAAGGGAAGCCTCTTCTATTTTCATCACTCTTTAGCGAACCTCTGGAGCCATTTCCCCTTTGTCCAAGGCTTTTCCTGGGCTCCATTTCATCCCTAAGTGCCTCCCCAACCACTCTGGAGTGGCTGGGGATTCATTTTGGGGTGAAACGGAGCCCAGGAAAAGCCTTTGATGAAGGGGGAAATGGGGCCAGCCGCTCATAGGAGTAGGAGGTGGTACTCCTGGTATGGGCATACTGGTGTGAACCTGCTGATGCCCACCACTGGATTTAATCCACTTGGGGGACCATCACCCACAGCAACCCCCACTAATTATAGCAGGACTTATTCCAAAATTGGCTTAGAATTATTATTTTCTCAACAAAGCTCTCAGCATTTGACTCAGAGGTAAACTAAAACTTTATTAAGAAATTAGTAATTCTAAGCCAACTTTAAAATAAGTCCCACTCAGAAGAAACTCATAAACTGCCTTCCAAGTTAACATGCATAAGTTCAGGATGGACACTTCGAAGAGAGTTTCATTGAGAACTGCAGCTTTACTCTCAAGTAAGTGTTGTTAGGACTACCATCATGCTTGTACCAGAGAACATAAATATCCAAGTTGGCATAGCTTTCTGTAATCCTGCCTTAAAATTCAGATTGTTTTTTGACAACTAGTCTCCCCCCCCCCTCTTTTTCATCACTTGAAAAATTGAAATATTTCTCTGGTCCAAAGATTTCTATTTTTTCCCCTGTCCAGGCCTTCAAAATACTATTTTTGTAGACCTTGAAGCCAAAAATATCTACTTCCTTAAAGGTCAGCCAGATAAGCCACTGCTAAAAAGATAAAGGGAGGCTAAATAATATAGCTGTCTAAGACATATCAGATATTTTTTTTAATCCTTTGTAGTAGTCTTTGATCTGCAGAACTGACACAATTCAGGACACCAGCCTGAATGATAGAAAGTGTACCCATCACAAGGTTTCCTGACAGGGTCTGTTCCCTCTTTGATATCTTTAAAAAATGTGTAAGAGAGCAAAATTGAGTTGTCACAATAACAAGTCTCTTTAAATCATGTTAGTGTTATCTTAAGAGTTCCTATTCTAGGTTTACGCATGTTGAGACCCACAGCTGTTTTATGTTGTAGTAGTTCATAAACCAGTTGTGCTACATAACTTTTATAGAAATCTAAAATAATATCTTAGGGATACATTTGTGTTAATGAGTTATATAGCTGTAGAGTCAAAAATGCTTCATGAGGTTGCCAGCAGCCAGTATTCCTTAGTTTTCTGCAAAAATAAATAAAAAATAGGTATAAATCGCAGGGTAACGTAGCATCCTGAAATGAGTGCCTTGCTTTTTAGATATGAGGGTGAGAATTATCAATCTGATGCAGTGGTTCCCAACTTTTTCAAGCCAGGGGTCGGGTCACACTCTTTCAGTCAGCTTCGACAGCTGGACGGCCATTTTGCCCTGCCTGCATGATGGGGGTGCTGGTGGCCATTTAGTCCCAACAGCTTCAAAAGGGTGGCCATTTTGTTTCTTGAATGCCCTTGGAGGGGTGGAGGCCACATGAAATGGCACCATGGGCTGCATCCAGCCCATGGGCCTTAGGTTGGGAACCCCTGAGCTAATGGTACAGATACTGAGGCTCCTTCCTCCTCTACAGCCTACTCACAGCATTCTTGCAGGTTGAAGCAGAGGGAGACCTAAGAAGCAGGATGGCTCCATCAGTTTTTTTGGCTTTTCCTGTCTCTAAACTGTTCCTATTTTATTCTCTCTTAAAAACTTTTCTGTAATTTATGTCATGATATTTATCCTCTTTCAGGGTTTTTTTTAATCATGCATTCCTGTCACACCTCACCATTTGCCTTCTTACCAGCAGCGTCTGCCTTCTCCTCTTGGGGTAACTCCCCTTATGAGTTCCCCTTGGCTCTGCTTGGCCCAAGCTAGCGAGAGTACAAGGAATCAGAATTAGGTAGCATAGATGTGGCCTCTCAGCGTGGTCCAGTCAACCCCTAGTCTCAACTGACAGACACAAAGGGTCTATAATAAATAAGGTTTATTAAGTAAGTTAAGAAAATGAGCATAGCCTAAGGAAGCAAACTTGCAGGCATAGTCATTCAAAGTACAGGTACATAAGAAAACTTAACTTGTTATCTAGGCCCTCTGGTCTTATCTGACTCACAATTACATTATGAGTAGCCCTCCCACAGCTGGCCCACAGTGAAAGAGAGCAAGCAGTTCCTTGCACAGTGGTTTTATTATCCTGATATCAGTCTTCCCACATGGGGACTTCTAGCCAATTGTAATTAATTTACATTCTTCTGTCTCAGATTGGAATGTCATATACAGGGACTCCTACGTATGAAATTCTCCATCTTGAAGAACTAGGCACATGGTAATTAAGTGGTTGCAGGGATCAGGGGAAAGCATAGTTAGAACAGGGGTTTTCCATGACAAATTAAAAGATATCTAAGTTTGTTGGTTTTTCTCCTTACCCTCTTTGTGTTGTTTCCTCAGGAATGTAAGCCGCATTTCAAGTGATCATATGTTACCTGCTGTGATAAATCTTCAGGCTGAAAAAATAGATTAAAGTGTTTTAAAATAATTAACAATAGATACATACAGTATGTGATAATGTGATTTGAGATACTTTTTCTTCCCATATATTGATTGCTAAATACAGTAAAACCTCGGGATACCACTGCCTCTGTTTAAGTTTGCTTGGTTTACAATGGCAAATCCTATGGAAATGCCGGTTTACAAATTTTTAATGTTTTTGTTTGTTTGTTTGTTTACAACAATCAATTCAGGACTGTTTTTTTTTATTTTTCAGTGCATCCCTATGGATTTTTCAGTTTACAATTATTTCAGGTTACAATGGAGGCTGTTGGAACAGACCTCTGTTGTAACCTGGGGTTTTACTGTATATGAAGATCAGTATGGTTTACCCAGAGTTGCCTCCCTCAGTTCTACATTTCCCCTCTGTGAGGAAGATCAACAGGATATTTGCCTTTGTTGAGAAAAGTGACTGAAATACATCTTCAGTCTTAAAAGTTTTTTGGTACAATATTCTCTTAATGCTAGTATAGTCAAACCTCGCATAAAGAGCGCCTCGCTTAAAGAGTAACTCGCTTAAAGAGCAGAATTTTCTCTGAATGTTCGTTTCGCTTAACAAATAAAACCAACCAAAAACTCGCTTAACAAATAAATCAAGGTTCACAATCCCTCCCCCCCCACACACAATTGGTCATTTACAATTCATTCATTCATTCATTCATTCATTCATTCATTTATTCGATTTGTATACCGCCCTACTCGGTACAACCGACTCAGGGCGTTTCACTTAAAGAGCAAACTCACTTAAAGAGCAATCCTGTGGAATGCATTATGCTCTTTAAGCGAGGTACAACTGTACAGTGGAACCTTGTATAACGAATGCCTACTATAGCTAAAAATAATAATCACATAACAAAAAGAAATTTAAAAACATGGAACTTGCATAATGAAAATTTTAGCTATGTGAAAGTAGCGCTCCCTGTAGGGAAAACTCATATAATGAATTTTTTTGTAATGCGAAATGGCATCCCTATGGGGAAAACTCCTATAACAAAAAATTCTATGGGAAAATTTGCTTAGCAATTTTTTTTCGTTATACAAGTTTTTCCATAGGAATTTCATTATACGAAAAAATTGTGTGACAGAAAAATTGCATCAGTTCTCCAGTTCTCAAGTAAATGAACTGAACTGAAGTAAATGAATTGTATATTGCAGATAAAGCCACTGATGTTAAATTGTTAGCGCAAGAAAAAAGATTGGATATGTTGGAGGAGGAGGCGAGAAAACAGAACATTGTAATCAGAAAGATGGAACAGAGAACACCAGACAAGCTTAAGGAGCAGGTAGTTGATTAGTTGAATTCCTTAAAAATGGGAAAAGATTTTGTGTTGGAAGACATTGTGAGTGCACAGATTGGGGAACAAAAGAGGGAAGAAAGTGGATAGAAACGTTTTGGTCAAATTTGCAAATTGGGGGGATAAGTTGAAAGTTATGGCATTCTTTAAGCAAGCAGGTGCTGGCATTCTAAAGATGGATGGAGCTGACCTGGAAGTCTACAATGACATTGCCCCAACGGAGAGGACTTGGAGATACAAGATGAAACCTGTAACAAAGTTGTTAATAGCTAAGGGCATAACATATAGTTGGAGGTTTCCACAACAGCTAAGGTTCTTTTTAATAGAAAAATGCATGTGATTGATGGCAAAACTGATGTGCTGGATTATCTGTGTCAAATTGGCTTGATTAAGATTGGTTCCCGAGAATGGATGGATTTAAGAAAGGCGCTACAAGATTCTGGGGGTATGGAGACGGATTCAACTTTGGGGGAGGAGATGGAGGGTGCAGTGGGGGGGTCAGACTCAATGGAACTGGGAAGTTTAGTAGTATTAGAATAAAACCTTATTTTGGTGGGGGAGGAGGGAACAATTGAAGAACAAAGATCTTATTATCTATGCCACACACCACTAGCCTCACCCTCCCCTCTTTGGGATCCAAAGGTGAGACTCAAGAAAGAAGAGTGGGGAGGAGAGATTCTAAAGTTTGTTTAGGTAAGTTTTCGTTTATGTTTTTTATTATGTTTTTTGTCTATGTTATTCTATGTAGGGTAGGGGGTAGCACGTCCAGGAAAAATAGCATAAAATACATGAAATTTAGAGATTGTGAGGGATATTAAAGTATTACCATGGAATGTGAAAGGTACAGGTTGTATTTTGAAAAGAAAGAAAATTCAATTAGTACTCAAAAAAGATAACTTGGACGTTTACAAGAAACTCACCAAAAAACACCTGATGCAAATAAATTATATGTCAGAGGAATGCAGATATATGAAATGGCATTGGGAACATCCAAAGCTAGAGGAGTAGCGACTTTGATATCAAATAAATTAGGGTTTAACCTTACAAAAAGTATTGCAGACCCTGAGGGAAGATACTTAATTACAAAAGGAAATATAGATGATGAAGAGTTAACGCTGGTTAACATCTATGCACCAAATGACCACCAAGAGGAATTTTTAAATAAATTGGCTTCAATAATAAAAAAAAGGAAGGTTCACAGAACATGATAGTAGCGGGAGACTTCAATTTAATTCGGTCAGAAATTGATAGTACTGGGGCTAGGAGAAATAATAAAAAAGGGATATTGGATAATTGGATTAAAACAATAGGGCTGAAAGATGCATGGAGAGAACTTAAAGGAGACAAAAGAACATATACTTTTTTCTCACAAGTATATAATACATAGTCTAGAATTGATTACTTTTTTGTCACAAAGAATTTAATCAAAAACTCAGAGAAAATTGAGACAGGCATTTTCAAGGAATCAGATCATACAAAAATAATTATCGAAATAAAATTGGGTGGAATTTGAAGAAAATCCTATAACTGGAGGTACAATCCCAGACTTTTTAGAGATCAGATCACTAAAGAACAGATGATAAAGGAATGGGAAAACTATTGGAAATGGAATGATAACGATGAAGTTAATTACAGTACAGTCTGGGACACTATGAAAGCAATATTTAGGGGTGAGACAATAAAATTAGCAAGCATAAAGAAGAAGCAGAATACAGTAATACCCCGGATAACGCGAGTACCGTATACCGTGAAAACCGCATAATGTTACAAGATTTTTGGAAAAATCTTGTATCGAATAACACGATTTTTAACGTTATCTGATATAGTCGTTCTTAGCAGCAGGGTGGCTGGAAAGCTGAACGGGGTTCTCCGTTCAGCTTCCCAGCCACCCTGCAGCTATGGAGGCAGGGGTGGGGAGGCTGGAAAGCTGACGGGGGGCTCCCCCGTCGGCTTCCCCAGCCACCCCACAGCTGCAGAGGCAAGGGCGAGTGGCTAGGGAAGCCGACAGGGAGTCCCCGTCAGCTTCCCCAGCCACCCAGGAGCTGTAGATCAAGTCCTCTGATCTCTCTGGAGCAGGCAGGGGACCCAATCCAAGCTGTTTCTGGGCTTCCCTGATGTCCTCACCCAGTGCAGCAAGCCAGAATGTCAGGGTTCAAATCCCGACATTCTGGCTTGCTGCACTGGCTGAGGACATCGGGGAAGCCCAGAAACACCTTGGATCGGGTCTCCCCACCTCCCTGGACTCGGCGGGGGGGGGGTCAGAGATCCCAAAATTGGTTTTAAAAAGTACGTTTTTTTAAAACCAATTTTGGGGTCTCTGATTCCCCCCCCCGGCCGGGTCCAGGGAGGTGGGGAGACCCGATCCAAGCTGTTTCCAAAGTTCCCCCACCTCCCTGGAGGCTGCAGCAAGCCAAAATGTCAGGATTCAAATCCCGACGTTTTGGCTTGCTGCAGCCTCTAGGGAAACAGGGCTTTTTTAAACATTGTGTGATCAATGTATCGCACAACATTAAAAACCGGATAACGACAAGACTTGTGGAACCAAGTCATAACGTTATCTGGGTTACTATTGTATAGGGAAATATCAGGAGCTAGAAAGACAATTGAAAAATCTCCAGCTTGAGCATGCCAGAAATAGGGATCCGAAAATATTTGGGGAAATATTAAAAATAAAAAAGGAATTAGATGCTAAAGATATGGAGAATGTTAAGAAAGATATAATCTTTTTAAAGAGAGAATATTTTGAATACAGCAACAAAAATTCCAAATTATTGGCAAGGGCAGCCGAAGAGAAAAAACTTAAAAGCCAGATTGGGGTTTTGATTGACAAGTCAGGGAAAAGATGTAATAAGAGTGTAGATAAATTAAAAATTATAGAGAAATTTTATAGTGAATTATACTTAAAAAAAAGCTGTTGATTTAAACAAACTCAAGATACAGTTTGAAAAACAACGGATTAAAAAAATAGTGGAAGAACATAAAAGCATAATGGAAAAAGAAATATCAGAAAAAGAAATTAGGGAAGTGATAGGAAGACTAAAACTGGATAAGGCCCCGGGTGAGGATGGACTACCAGCAGAATTTTACAAAGACTTTAAAGAAATAGTGGTAGGGAAGCTCTATAAATTATTTAATTAAAAAATGGAGGGGAAAATGATATCAAAGTCATGAAATAGAACAATAATAACCTTAATACCAAAACCAGGGAAAGATGTAGAAAGAATTGAATCATATAGGCCAATTTCTTTAATAAACCAAGATGCAAAAATTTTTACGATGATATTGGCAGATAGAATGAATAGCTTTATAGGGGATTATATAATTAAAGATCAGGTAGGCTTTTTGAAAAACAGATATATGGCAGATTTAATTAGGAGGGTTTTGGATCTAATGGATTTAGCTGAATGTAAAAAAAGAAAAAAAAGGGTTTTTAGCACTGGATATATCAAGGTGTTCGATTCGTTACAATGGGGGACAATACAGGAAATGATAAGCTTATATGGATTTGGAAATAAATTTCAAGGAGTAATAGCCAAATTATACCAACAAGGAACTGCAAGAGTCAAGGTTAATGAGGAATATACAGAGGAAATAAGATTAGAAGCAGGAACAAGGCAAGGGTGTCCATTATCCCCAGTGATATTTATATTGGCAATGGAATTTTTGGCCAATGCCATTTGTCAAGATAAGTAAATAACTGGCTTAGAAGGAAACAAAATAAATTTATATGCAGATGACATGTTACTAATAGTTAAACAACCAACTCAGATAATAGGCCATATCTGCCAGCACTTAAAGACTTTTGAAGAAATTACAGGATTGAAAGTAAATTGGGAAAAATCTGAGATGATACTTTGTAATGGAGAAACAAACGAACAAGACAAAATTAGGACAACATTTAAAATTCAAGTTAAAAATTCATTAAGATATTTAGGAGTAATAAGAACAGGGAAATTTGGAGATCTCAAAAAATTAAATTATGGGAAAGTGAAGAAAGAAATGGAAAGGAAAATAACATATTATAAAACTTTGAATTTCTCCTGGTTTGGTAGAATAGCTCTTTCAAAAATGATGCTGTTACCTAGATTGAATTTTTTATTTGATGTTTTACCAATTAAGCACAGTGTTAAAGAAATTCAGGAATATCAGAACATGATAAACAAATTTTGTAACGGAACTTATAGGCCGAGGATTGTTAAAGCACTGTGGTACTTATCACAAAAAGTGGCGGGATTAGGTTTACCGAATATACATAATTATTATAAAGCTTTTCAAATTAGGAATGTTATTAAAATATTAATGAAAGAAGAAATGATTTGGGAAAGAATTGAGATGAAAGAAATACCCCAAATGGGTAAGGCAATATTTTTAAGCAAAGAAGGGTATAAAACAGATAAAAAAGGTATACAAAACAAGTTTTTAAAGACAACTATGGAGGAATGGAATAGGGTAAAAAAACATATAGCACTGGGTGTTTCACCAGTCTTAGAAATAGGGGATTTCAATAATTTCTCAATAAGAATAGATGGAAGAATTAAGACCATACTAATAGATAAAAAAGCCTCATTATTTAAGGATTGGGCTAAAATATGTAAAGAAAGTGATGAAAGAAAAGAACTCTTTTTACAGATGAAATTAAATTGGTTCCAGATCTTTCAGATAAATAAATGGAATAAAAATATTATATATGAAAGAAGCCTAGAAAGAGTCCTGATAGCTTTCGAAGAAATGTTAGCTCAGATTAGAAAAGGTAAGATGGGTATTAAAGGGATTATTAGTAAGCTATATAAAATTTTAAACAAAGCAGGAAATATTCAAGATTTTTTTTAAAATAGCTGGGAACAAGAATTGAACACAATTTCAGAAAAAAAAATGGCAAGAAATTTGGAGAAGAAGAATTATGAGAACCATGTCAGTACGGGTTAAAGAGCACAATTATAAATTGTTATGGTGCTGGTATCTGACCCCAGTCAAGTTACACCAAATAGATAATAAGATAAGCAATGTTTGTTGGAGATGTAAGCAATCAACGGGGACATATATACACATGTGGTGGAATTGTAATAAGCTGAAAGAATTTTGGGGAGAAATAGAAAAAGAAATTAAAAATAGGTTTGGACAGAGACTTGAACTGGGGCCGGAACCAGTCCTATTAACAAACCTGGACAAATTTACGATGTGTAATGATGATAAGGAATTATTGATTATAATGATGTCAACAGCCAGACAATGTATTGCAAAAAAATGGAAAAATGAACTAACGATAAAAATAGAAGATTGGTATAAAGAAATGTGGCAACTAGCACTTAATGAAAAACTAACATGGGAACTGAATGTCAGAAAAGGTATCGTTCATGAAAATAGATTCTGGAAGATTTGGAAAAGATTTGTGGAATATGTGATGGTTAAAAATAAAGGAGTCAAACCTGCACCAGAACAAGCTAACTTTTGGGAAAAATGAATTGCTGCAATTCCTAGACAATGTATATAGCACATGGGTGACTCATATGTAGAGCTGAACAAAAATGATGTATGTTTTCAGTCAAAGTATTTCTTTAATAAGAATGTAACCAAAAAATGGATTTGTAATTCAAGCTGTGATTTTTTGTATTTGTTGTATGGATGTATTGTTATTCTTTTGTTATTTTTTTGTATTGTTACTTTTTTGTTAGAAAATTATAAATAAAAAAATAAAAAAAACAGAAAAATTGCATAGCGAACAGCCTCATAGAACAAATTATTTCTGTTATAGAAGGTTCCACTGTATGTTATAAATCCACAGTAGATTTGAATGGTCACATATTATTGATTAACAACCAAAGTGTAAAGTATAGTCCTCTCCCCTCATGTACCTCACAGAAAAAATATACAGGAAACCTTAGGTTATCCAAGGTCTCCTGCGCCCTGTTTCTGCAGTGTACTCAAGGGTACCATTTTCCTAAGTATGTCAGTGGGATCTGTAATTTATGTCCATTCTTTAGGAGATATGTGAAGGTCTCATTCTTGTCTCATTCTATAAGCTTTCTTTTCCCAATACTCATTTATGTTTTGCTTTTCTTTCTGAAGTTAACATTCCTCACTCCCTGCTCCATTATGGAAACCTCTTGGGATGCAGGTTTCCCTGTAGAAACTAAAGTACAATGACATCTTGCTTCATGCAGTAAGACTTGCATGCCACGTACCTGAGTTCGATGAATCCAGGCTGGGTCCAGTCATTTAGAGGGGGAAAAAAACAGCTTCTCCAGCACAGCTAATGCACAGTTCAGCCTATACCAGTGAGGGGACAATATGGCCCTTCAGTGCTGGAGTAAAAACTCTCAGCATCCCTTACCATTGGCTATGTTAAGTACAACCGAAGGAGTGCCACAATATCTAGAGGGCCAAAAATCTTACAGGCCTGAAATAAGCTGTGCAGGGAACTGATGTGGATCAGCCACATTATGCTTCTGCTGTATGTGGATCTTTTATACATGACTCTTTTAATACCTCTTCTGGCCTGAGTTTTTTCATATAGCGATATTTTTTTTTGTTATGTGAATTTCCCATAGGAACACATTGATATAAATGTGGTTTTAGCGAAAATTCGTTATGCGAAACAGAATTTCCCACAGGAATGCATGGAAAACGAGAAAAAAAAAACGCTATGAAAATGTTCATTATCCAAGAAATTGTATTTCTTTTCGTTACGTGATGCTTACAGTCTACTTCCAGGATCAGAGGCAGCACACCTCGAAACTACTAGTTCTGAATCAGAAGAAGAGAGCTAATGCCCTCACATCTTGCTTGTAAGCCTCCCATAGGCGTCTGGCTAGTTCTTCTGAATTAGGATGCTGGGTAAGATAGGCCTTGAGTTTGGCCCAGTAGCGCAGAAATTATGACTTTTTTTTTTAAAAAAACTAATTTAGCATCAATTCAAAGTATAGAATCCCAAATCAACCAAAGGCCCATGTGTGAGAGAGGGAGAGAGAGAAGGGGGGGGGGGGAGAGTACATAGTTAAGATCTATTCAAAATAGGATATGGGTTTGTCAAACATGATAGTTTCCAAAGTGAGCTATATTTATTTTAGCATCATGTAGAACTAAGATTAACCTCTTCACACAATCTAAAATGGTATCTAACTAAAGCAGGACTAAATCCTCCACTCCCTTTGCCTTTGAGTGTTGGGTGGGGAAGCACTGTCATCTGTGTAAATCATGGAGCAAATTCATGTTGATTAATTAAGTATTTCATGAACAAAGGAATAGAAAAGGGTGGGTGAGATATTAAGCCTACACTCCCAGCCAATTTAGAATTATTTCTACACAGTTTGTTTCAAAGCTGAAAGCCATAATTTCCAGTCAAAAGTTGTAAAAAGTGAAAATGGGAGGAAAGGAGGTTCAAAGCATTCCATTTTCAAAGAAGAGCCATGTTAGTCTATATGCAAACATATCAAAGAAATAGTTTGTAGGGTGTAGAATGGCATTGTTGCCAAAGGATAGCATAGATCACCATAGCAGAGGAACAGCTAAACAATCCCCTGATGTTGTGGATATACCACAGTCTTTCACCACCAATGCCTTTCTTCAGTGTAGACAGGACAAGTAGGGCAATCTGTGTGCAAAAGAATGAATGGGCATAAATCTGATATCAAAAATTACAACAAACAAAAGTCTGTTTCAGAACATTTCAACCTGCCTGGACACTTTTTGAATGGCTTAAAAATGATTGTCATAGAAACAGAACTAGACTTGAAAGAGAAATGGTTGAGATAAATTACAACTGTTGGAGATCTAATAAAAAAGATTAAGCATTGACCATGGATCTGTCTTCTTACTACAGTACGTGTGTCAATAATGATGTTGTTTTACCTGTAGACTCAGAGCATGTTCAGACAGGGCACATACCCCACTCATTTGCACTCTCAGTGATTACACCTAATTCCAGCATCAAAGTGTTGCGGACGTTGGAGTATGCCCACATTGGGGATTATACTATTTTAGTGTGCTCACTTTTTGTCTAGTAACAGTGAGTATCAGGTACCAATGATTTTCTGAGCACTTCAGCTGATCAGTTTTGAAGTGCCCTCAGTAACCACTGATTGATATTATCTGCAGATTGATAGACTTCATCCTATGCTAATGAACTGTTGTCACTTTGTCCATAAGGGACTGCAGTGGCTCAGTGGTTAAGGAGTTCGCCTTGTTAGTTGGAAGGTTGGCAAGTCAGCAGTTCAAGACCCGAGTACTGCATGATGGAATGAGCACCTCTCTCTTCCCCAGCTCCTGCCAACCTACCAGTCCGAAAGCAAGAAATTGCAAGTTAATAAATAGGGGCCATTTTGGTGGGAAAATATCTTGGGGACATGAAAGGAGCCTGATTCAGGCATCCCCTAAGCAGAATTCCTCCCAAAAAAAAAAATCATTTCAACCCAGAAAGCACCTTTGTGTGCTTCTGACATGATTTTAAAAAAAAAAACGTCCATCATCTGTATGCCCACCTGGTCATGGGACCATGTATAAATGTCAGTCATATAGTGTTACTGTAATGTCTGAAGACATTAGATGATTAAACATTAGGTGGTTAGATAGCATTGTTGATGCAATGGGCGTAGATGTGGATGGACTATGGAAGATGACAGAGGAGCCTGGCATGCTCTGGTCCATGGGGTAGCAAAGGGTTGGACTCAACTGAACAACCAACGTCTGAAGAGGTGGATTTGATCCATGAAAGCCCACATTAAAATATAACAATTAGTATTTATGATGCCACAACGTTTTTGTCTTTTGCAGTATTTTTATTTGTTTTTCTATGATTCAAAGCTCTCAGGTTTTTATTCCACCTTGAGAATTGCTTACCCGTGAAATATATTGCTTTATTTGCCATGGTTCAGCTGCTGCTTGATACTGCTAGCACCAATCTGACATCATACCACCCTGTGATTTGGAGCAGCCATCACTGAGAACTGAACCACGGATATGAGTTTCCAAACATATAATAGGTATAATATGGCTTATAGACTCATGTGATGCTTCCTACTTTTCTGGATCAAAGGCCTGGTCTACCAAATCTTGGGAAGACATGTCCTCTGACGGGGGACTCCTGGGGCTATCCAAGACTGAGACAGACCAGCCATTCCTCTGGATAACAGTGACACCTCCTGTCCAGATAGGGAAGGCCTCCAGTCTTTCATTTCCTCAGCAAGGACTGGTATGCTGGCCATATTTCCCCAACTTTCTCTGGCAGCCGGCTGAAAATCTGGAATGCCCTACAGGTCTTGTCTACTACGGTCTCTTCTTACAGCGGTAGATCAGAGCAATCTCTGAAGTGTGGTTAAGGATGCTTTTGCTGCAAATGGCTGGGAAACAGGTGTGCCCTCTAACTTGTTACCCTGGTGCAAAGCTG